>JAKRGJ010000011.1:0-600000 GCA_022392945.1 Ophiostoma australiae
CAGACAGACAGACAGACAGACAGACAGACAGACAGACAGACAGACAGACAGACAGACAGACAGACAGACAGACAGACAGACAGACAGACAGACAGACAGACAGACAGACAGCGAAATGGACACACACACCGAGACACAGACTCACCGCTCGTTTAGACGGATGTCCGATGTAGGCACTCAATACAGTGCACAATCCACAATGCAAGGAGCACAGGTCGACGTGAGACAGTCGACTACTATGTATGCAGAGTGCTGTATATAGTACAGAGTGAGAGTGGCCGCAGAGTGGACAGCAGACCAGCAAAGAAATCGCCCTATTGCGCTTGGACAGCGCATCGATCTTTTGTGCTCGCGTGCAGATTATGTCTCACTCTCTTTCTTCTTTCTTCGTTCTTCTTTATTATCCTCTTCTTTCTTCTCCCCTCCCTTTGCTCCCGTCTTCTCGTCCTGCTCTGCCCGGGTCTGCCCCTTCCGAGCTGCACCGCCTTTGTGCTTGTGCAGTGAGTCGAACCATGATCCGACATTGTATCGTCGTCGTGTCCCAGATCCGCCATGTAGAACCTTTTGGCTTCTCTCTGACTTGCCATTTCAGCTTTTTGTTTAGTGCTTATTGACTTGTTGACTTGTTGACTTGTTGACTCTATCTACTCCCCTCGCAACCCCCGCAAAGCTTATCTTACATGCATCACTATCGAGCGTCCCGGCCTCGGGAGCGCCAAGCTCTGTTTGTTTGCCTTGGGCCTTGGTTGATGTCTCGGCAGCCAAGACACATCTTTCCAGCTCGCAACCCGATACGGGTTGCCAATCGTCAACTGCCAACTGCCAACTGCCAATATTACATCTTGATAAAGAAGCAGAAGCAATGAAAAGAGACAAGACACAAAAAGACGCATCGACCCGTCGGATGTCACCTGTCTTGGCAAAGCTTGTGCATCGATCCCGGACTCGACCCCGAGTAGACCAACGGATAACGTAATGAATACAGAGCAAGCAATGATGTCAGAATGTACATCAGAGAGGCAACAAGATCGGTAGATCAACGTACGAAAATACAAAAGCACAACGCACAAGCACAACGCACAATAGGGATGCATCTACACCGGTCTCGATGCGCAATGTCGCCTGCAAGCCGGCGTCATGACAACGGCACCAGGTGCTGGGTGCAGACTCGGACTCGCGTTGAAACTGGACCTCTGGGAGGCATTACAGTCGCGAGCATACTGGGCAAGCCGTCCTGGAGGGAGACTTGCGCATGCCCTGAAGCAACGAGTAATGGCATACAAAAAGCATGTCTGCCTTGGGATATCGTAATGCCAATAGCACGTGCCGGTATGCAGGCCGCACACCATATGGCAAGGGTCAAGGTGGGAGGACTCGCCACTCGCCACGTGTAGCCGTCGTAGGAAGAATGTGATGTGTATCGCCACAAGTACAGTATATATATATATATGTTTATATTGTAGTAGCTAGCTGGTATCATGTAGGTGTCGTCTCGACAGTCCGACAACCATGAGAGAATAATAAGAGAGCAGAGCAAAGACAAGGCAAAGGCGAAAGAAAGAAAACAAAAACAAAAACAACCAAGACCAGTCCGAGTTTACCAGACAGCTAATTAGCAACATGAAAAGACAAAAAAAAAAGAAAACAATAAGAAGAGAACAAAACAAGAACCAGTGAGCCACCGTTCCCCAGACATGCCTATATATGTAGTCCAAGACCAAGCCGGTGGGAAGAAGAGTGTAAAGAAGAGAAGAGGAATAAAAAGTGTATAAAGAACGCCATGGAAATGCCAGTAATAAGCGGTATCAAACGTAAAGCGCAGAGTCGTGAATCGAGACGGAAAGAGAGAGTGGAACAGAAAAGACAAAGAGAATAAGACAAGGCAGGGACACCAGTCTACAGCACATTGTTCTGATGCAGCAGCTTCTGCAGAGCCGTGGTCGTCAGGTTCTCGTCGTCGGGGAACATCTCAATCAGGCCGGTGAGGTTGGCAAAGAGGTCGCCCTGGTTGCGGTAGGCCAGGATGGCCGGCACGGCGGCATTGTCAAACTCAATGTCGTCGTAGTGCACCTTGACAAAGTGCACCGTCGGGTGAGCACGCACCAGCGGCCGCAGCGCCGACTCGACGGCACTCGACACCTGGCACTCCTCGTCGTAGACAAAAACCAGCACGACGGTCTCGCGGCCGACCTTTTCAATGGCGTCTAGGTAGCCGAGGGCGTCGACGGTGTCGAAGCGGCCGTAGATGCGGGCGCTGGGGGATGTTCTCCGCGTGCGGATGTTGTTTGCGGGGGCCTCGTCCTCCAACTGGCGCCGCCGGGCTTCGCGCCACTGTGCCAGGAAAGACTCCTCGTCCTCGTCCAACTCGCCGTCAGACGACGACATATCGCTCTTCTTGTCGCTGTTCATGGCGGCACTAGAGTCGACATCGCCGAGGCCAAAGACGCTGCGGCGGGCATGGCGCACGCGGCTCATAAACGTGCTCTTGCGGGCACTCTCATAGTCCCGGGCATCGGCAATGACGCCCTTGACACCGGTGGCACGGCCACTGTCAAAGGAAGCCGGGGGCAGCTTGTAGGCGTCGCCGAGGTCGGCACCACCGTTCATAGCAGGCATGCGCATTGCGGCGTCGATTTGGTTGGCGCGGTGTTCGTCTTCTTCGTCACGGTCGAGGTCGTCGAGGGCAGCTTCACGCTGGTAGTCTAGACGGTCTTCAGGATGGATATGGTCGTGCGAGCCTTGGTTGTTCTTGTCCACAAATTGTTGGAACTCTTCTTGTGCTTCGGTTGACATGATGAAGGAAGGGGGGGAGAAGGAGAAGAGGGAAGAAACAGAAGTATATAAGATTTAAGAAGAAGGAGAAAAGGAAGAAAGAAGAAGTCGGAGTTATTCCAGAGTGTGGTATGGTATGTATTGTGTGTTATTGACGGTGTGACCGGGGCGTGTCTCCGCTTTGCGTGTGTGTGCAAAGCAAGTGATATGCAAGAATAGGAGCAAGCAAGGAGGATGGGTTGCAAGGGTGGGAGTGTGGGAGTGTGTGAGAAGTAAGAGGTGTAAGTAGAAGTGTGAGGTGTGAGGTGTGCGATGTTGGTATGGGGGGGGGGGGGGGTGTGATGGGTGGCAGCGGTTGAAGTGGAAACAGTAGGATATCTTGTGAAGCAGAGGCAGAGGAGGCAGAGCAGAGGCGCCAGAGACAACGGCAAAGAGGCAGAGCAAGCTAGAACGCGCGGTCTGGCCTAGAGAATGTTCTCTTTGATGGGTCTCAAGCAGTCGTGGGCGAGGCCGGTGGTCTGTGGTCTGGTCTGTGGCTTTATGGCCTTGTTAAGGGTACCAGGATGGTACGATATAAGCAAGTATTGGGAATGTAGCCGTAAATAGTAATAGTACTTTGAGTATTTGTCCCTTGGATTATTGCGCGGAGATATGCAGCAGAGGAATGAGGCGCTTCGAGGTTGAAGCACGGATCACGAAGCACGAGGTTGTGGTTGGATGGAGTGGTAAAGATGGAGTAAGGGGGAGGGGGTGGAAGGAGGAAGGGAAAGGGAAAGGGAAAGGAAGAAAGGAGAGGAGAAGAAAAAAAATAAAGAAAAAAAAGGAATGTATCAGAGTATTGGGCGTTGGGTCAGACCCTCGGGGTTGCCACGAGGCAATGACAAAAGCAATGTACAATGGAAAGCCGCGTCGTGCGATCTGGGCTTGGGGGTCAGACGAAAGTAACGAAAGCAACGAGAGTAACAAAGCCACGCGAGCGGTAACGTCGGGTAGTGGTGAGGGTGTGACGGTGCGGTGTGTGCAGTTAAAGATCGGAAGACCAGACTACAACTAGAGAGGGGGAGAAGGAGTCAAGTACTGAAGCCGAGTTGTTTGGAGCTGAAGATCGAAACGAGACGAGACAGCGGCAGAATTGAGAAGAAGTGAAGAGGTGGGAGAGGAGGGAGAGGTGGAAGAAAGGAGGCAGAGCAGTGAGAGAGGCCAGGACAGAGGGCGGACAGAGGGCGGTAGAGATGGCAGAGACAGCAAACAAGCCGGGATCGAGAGAAAAGATGGGAGCAGCTCCGGTGTGTCTGGCCAATGGCGGGGCGGTGTCAGGCTGTACCAAGTATTACTACATAGTATGGTGTTTCTGGTGGTGGAAATGAGAATGAGAATACAATAATTACAGACCAGAGACAGGCAGAGAAAGAGAAAAGAGAAAAGAGAAAAAAGAAAAAGAGGAAGACGGCGATCCCTTGCTGCTTTGGAGGGCGAACCCCTGAGGTGCGTCAGGCTGTTTCAGAGTGGGTGGGTGTCGGCAAGAGCGAGTGCGTTATTCTTGTGTGTACATAGTATGGATGGAGAGGTGGCAGAGGCGAGCTGGACACAGGTGACCAGAACAACGACAATAACAACGAGAATACCGACATTAACAGACACCGTAGACCGACAATAAAAGTGTGAGAGTCAGCCAAGAATGGGGCAGCGTTGAAGAAGGGAAAGACCGTGTGAACTAGACAGGGAACACCGCGGGACAATTGACAACAGGCAGTTGCTAGTTTTTTTTTATCTTTTATTACTTATTTTAATTGTACTATGTATTTAATTATCCCACAGACTGAACTAAGTTTGCGTGTCGTTCTTTACGTCACGCCTCTTAGCCTCTGCTTCGGACTGTTTCGTCTATTTGGGTCTTCAGTGGCGCAGGGGACGGAGGGGCAGTGGGATTTGCTCTGTTTATCCGTACTGAGGAAGGCACCAGTCGTTGGATGTCCTAAATACTCTGGACAAAGGGAAGGCGCGATAATGCACATGTGGCAGATGAAGCATGCACGTCGGGTGTTTTTGAGCGCAAGAAGGCGCCTGTCAACCACTGCATTATGTAAGAACTGTTGCACACGGGGCTTGTTGAACACATGAAGTCATAAAACCAAAAAAGAAAGGCGTCCCAGAAGCACCCGCGGTAGAGCCCATACAAAAGTACAGTGCAGCAACAGCCCATATTCAAGGCATGTGCCCCGAAAGGGAAAGAGCAGAGAACGCATAAGGCAAATAAGGAACGCCACCTTTGGGAGTACGGAGTACGGACTACTCAAACGGCCAGCTAAAACCAGTGGGGCGCCAATTTGGTTTTCGACGCCGCAGCTGGAGATCATGCCTCGATATACAGCCATCGTTATTGTATAGTATCTCAACGCTGGTATTGTTGCACACCGTACATTGTTCTAAATTTGTATTCTGTTCAGATTGCTGTGATTCTCACTCTGCTACCGTCCTGTTACGTCTGTTTCTCCTGGCAAATCTCCGTGTCTGCATGGCAGCAGGGTTGAGCAGATGGGATCGAGAAGTTGACTCTAATATTCTACTATGTACTACTAATAGTAAGTATTTTTAATTTATTCTCCGTCAATAAGATTGCATAGTGCATTGACTGTGAATCAATATTGGCTATCGACTATCAATCAATAACCAAGACTACTTGCTTCCTGTTGACTTGCGGTGTGGACGGCATCGGCAAGATTGGCAGAATGATGGTCAAAAGGGTGCATATCAGGCAGAAATCACAGTACTATGTAAGCAACTGTCAGCAGGCCAGGCGGAAAGACGAAAGACGAAAGACGAAAGACGAAAGACGAAAGACGAAAGACGAAAGACGAAAGACGAAAGACGAAAGACGAAAGACGAAAGACGAAAGACGGAAAGACAAAATCACAAGTGCGCCGCAGACAACAGCCGCTCTCAGAGTGCTCCCGACTGATCGGCACCTCGCTCCCCTTTCCCACCCCCTGCAACCCTTGCCCTTTCGCCATCGAATCCCCTGCACGCTACAGCATTAACCACTTCCTTGCAGGGTCTATCCTGCTAGCGTGTTACAAGATATGACTGTGTTCTTGTGTTCTTGTGTTCTTGTCTCTCGTCTCTGTGTTTGAGTGGTTATTTGTTACAGCCTGCGGTTGTTGCGATACGGTAATAACAATGGGTATGATAGATGTGCATGGAAATACAGACTTGTTAAATGTCGATCGTCTTGAAATGGGGAAACTGGAAACTATGAGACTGGTATTTTGCTTTACATTGTAATATATTTGCTTTCACTCTACATACAATGTGCATGTCAGGTGCAGGTGTGCTTATCTAATCGTTCCTCTCATCACAGTATAAATACAGCGTAGGATGGATACAACAGCTCGCGTTCCAAAACAACAAAAAGCAATTAGTATTACTCGTAGTCGTCAGCTTACATGTGACATTTCACACTGGTGCGATGTTTACTACTATGTATGTACTCCGTAATAGTACTGCCACTGCCCAAGGATGAGCATTAATCAACTTGAGTCTGTCCGCAGGGTGTCATCGCTCAGCCGCCGTCGTCTTCCCTTGCTTGCAATGGCTCAACAGCTGCTCAGCAATGGCATTCAGAGATGCACATGACGGTGCTTGTATGGAGTGCTGGGTAACCATGTCTTGTCTGTGTGCACGAAGATCGTCTCAAGTGTAAAAGTTGGTAGTGGCGAGAAGATGACGATAATGATGGGCTGTATGTCTCTAGTCTGTGACTTTGTATCGGCTTCTCTTGTTTGCCCTTGGTTCTTCTTGATTCAGTCGTTTTAATCGAGTCTTGTCTGTTTGTCACTTTGTACTATCTTGTGTGTTGTCGAGGAATTATGTTTTTATTCGAGTGATAAATCAAGCCTTTTATTATTTTAAATGTCATTGAAAATATTTTGGGAATTATCAAGTAAATATATTAAATCCAAATATGCCAAAACACATTAAATACGCCAGAAATAAATACATAAAAATAAACCGACTCACAGCAAGTAAATGCCCAACAAAGTAGCACAAAAGACAAAACACAACACAGAGCGAGCACGCAACACTACCCAGGCCTGATGCAGAAAACACCAACAAACAAAACCATATAGAGGAGTGTTTATTATGCCACATGCGACCGTCACGGCAATACAATGATTAATAAGGCAAATATTGGGATGAAGCATAATCTCTATCGAATAATAGTTTCAGCCTGCACTCCCAAAATAAATGTCATGCTGCTGGCAACACGAAAGGCAGTTGCCACAGCCTCGTGAACAAAGTCACATGACCTACAGCCTCAACTAGCCACTACCGGCGTAATGACTACTACGAGAAAGCCAGATTACAAGGTTGTACTCATGTTGCGACCTGTAGACAAAAAGAATGTCATTTTAAATTGAATATCAATGCGGCTAGAAATGGTTATGCTGAAAGTAACAGAAAGAGCTTACCTGATCCCTTGGGTGGTAGACAGAGACAAAGACAAACTAAACACATTGACCGGCAAGAGTACTGACAAGTAAGATGGAAATAAGACTTATAATAGAGAAAATATAGTAATGTAGTAAAAATGAGTAGGAAGAGAGAAAGTATGGAAAAGGAGAAAAGAGAATAGAGAAAGAGGAAAAGAGAAAAAAGGAAGGGAATATAGAACAAGAAGAAGTGTAAAACAAAAAAACAAAAAAAAAGAGGACAAGCCAGAATTATATGGAAAAAATCAGAGCATTTTTGTAACAGAATACACATAAAATGTGAGGAGAGTCAACGCAAGACAGAATGACGGAAGACTGGAGACTGAAAACTCAGGAAAAACAATAAACAAAAAAGGCCAAAACAAGACCCGAGACGGCAAGACAGAGGAAGATACAAATGAAATAATAGAAGTGACAAGTGACACAAAAACCGTCGTGAGGGGGAAGGGTGGAATGATGGCTGCTGATCCAAGAGCCCGGAAGCCCGCTGCTTGGTGCGTGGAGTGGAAGCAGAGTCAAGCAGAGTCGGCAGGGTCGAGTTGGTTTCGGATTGAAGATGGTAGATATGACCATAGAGGGAGCAAAACACTTGTCTTGCCACCCATTGCCACTTGACAGCATGGCCGTCTGTCATCGAGCCGCCGTCAACTGTACTCTCTGATCCCCGAAGCAAGAAGCGACAAGGAAAATGATCAGACCATCAGCCAGTGGCCGCATCGGGATATGGGCTGCTCGTGGTGTCGGGACAACATAAATAAGAGGCGTTCGTCTCGTCGTAGCAATGTAGCAGTAACAAGCCATGAAGGCTATATATCGGGTTGCTGGTAATGATGCGGCATCTAGTAGGCCCAGATCTTCAGCTATGGGGGTGTTAGTAATTGTACCACATAGTAGCCATTGATGTGGAAGATACTGACCGAAGAGTCCCAGGAGCCTGTGCACAGGCTGATGCCGTCGTTGCTCACACCCAAGCAGCTGACACGGTTGTCGTGGCCAACAAGCGAGCCAACCTTTTCACCGCGTGTTACATCCCAGACCTAGGTACGTTAGTCACTGTACACAATATTATACACAGATACACAGATGCAGAAAGAGAGTCGTCTTACCTTGCACTCGAAGTCGTCGTAGCCAGCAAACAGTAAACGGCCCGAAACAGATGTGGCAACAGACGTAATACCACAAAGAATAGATTCAGACTGTAGGTAACGTTAGCATGCACTTTATACATTCGACTTTGAAGGGCAAAAATACGTACGCCGTAGACGTTGAGCTCGCGGTCGGCACGGATATCAAACAGTCGGCATGTTGCGTCGTCAGAGCCGGTGACAAAAGAGTGGCCGTCGGGGAAGAACTGGATAGCATTGATGTCGGACTCGTGGCCGGCAAATGTCTGCACAGCCTTACCGGCACGGATATCCCACAGCTTTGCAAAGGCATCGCAGGCACCCGAGATAAATGTGTTCTGGTTGGTAGGGTTGAGGCTGATGCTCATGACGTCGCCCAGGTGGTCGGCAAACTCGACAACGCGGGTGCCGGTCTCAATGTCCCACTTCATACAGGTCATATCACCCGACGAGGTCAGGATGCTGCGGTCGTTGATGAAGCGACAACATGACAGGTAGCCGGCATGGCCCGACAGTTCGCGGGCAACACGGGTAGGACCGTCGCGGTTCTGGTTAAGGTTGTAGATAGAGCAGATGTTGTCCAGACCACCGCAAGCAACATAGTTACCACTCGGGGCATAGGCGCAGGTCATGACCCACGACGACCGCAGAGGAATGGCGTGAACTTTGTTAGTGGTGTACGCATCCCAGATGATCAGCTTGCCATCTTGCGACGCGGAAACCAGGTGTCTTCTGTCGGTGGACCAGTGCATCGCGTAGATCTTGGCCAGATGGCCCTTGAGAGTCCGCTTGGGCTTCATCATCTGATTCCGGGAGATGGGCTCATGTGTTTGCTGGGCGACGGCACGGACTGTGTATGTTAGTGATTATTCTTCATAATTCGGGGTTCTCTCTTATTTCTCTTTCTCTCAGTTCCATGATCGTAACCCCTGTGTCCTGCGCATAACCGAGGCCCGCGATGGCTAGGATTTTAAGCGCTTGCGAACACTCCGTCGATGCGCATTATGCAGATGGGCATGATCATGGACCCGACGGAGAGAGATAAGGGCGAAGGAGACGGGAGACATGAGACTAACGGGAAGTGTCGGCGAGCTCGTCCTTCTTTCTCTTGATGCGGTCCTTGAGGGTTTCAGCCTCGCGACGCGCCTGCTGGATACGAGCCTGCATCGCCTCGGGCGAAACATCGCCTTGCCGAGAGTCCATTGTGAAGATATTGGGTTGGTGGTGGCAAATAAGAGGAGGTGTAGAGGTAGATGTGACGGATATAAGATGTCGACTAGGATATCGTGACGGTGTCGGATGATAGTCAAAGTCGGAGGCCAGGCAGAGTCACAAAGTCAGGGGCGAGACGAGCCGACGAGGAGATGCGTCGAGAGGTTGTCGGTTGAAATGGGGAGATGACAAGGGCCAATTGAAGGCAGCTGCTGGTGACGACGAGAGAGTCTGAGCTGTCGATGATGACAATTTGCGAATAGTGTCGAATCGAAGCAAAGGGCAAAATGTGAGAAGACGAAGAGGTAGAAAAGACGTGAAAAAGGAAAAGAGCTCTCCTTATTCCGGCCCTTTTGGGTGCTTGTACTCTTGCGAGGTGTTTTGATTCGTTGGCTCTGGCTTGTTCGCTTGCAGGTCCCTGGAGAGTAAGATATGCGGTAGAGGTAGAGGTAGAGAGGTGGCAAGACGAGAACTGAGAGTGGGAGAGCAGACAAGGAGCGAGTGAGCGGACGAGGATGGGAGAGGGATTGGAATGGGGAGACGGTAGACGGGAGAAAATGAAAAGGAGTGATTCGTTGTGCGCTAGAGCAAAGGGAGGAAGGAGCGGAGGGTAGGCGCAGAGAGGAGAAGCAGAGTACTCTGTAGCTATCTACATAGTATGAGAGGAAAAGAGTTCTTGAAAGTGAGAGAGGGAAAGGGGGGAGATGAGTTGGGGGGATTGAGGAAATGGCGTAGGGACTGTATGCCAAAGCGGTCGTAGTGCGGTGCAGAGTAGCAGTAGCAGTGCTGCACAGCATAGTAGTAGCAACAAATAGCATAGCAAAATGGCAATAGCGCAGTCTACTCCAGTTTTAGTAGCAGCTTAGCGGTTAGTAGAAGAGCACAGCGTAATTACTCTGTAGATTTACTGTCTGCTGGCTCGGGCTTGCTACGATGAAGGGGCGGAAAAGTGGACCCCAAAAGGAAATAGGAGGGCTTTCCTATTTGCTGTGGTGGAAGAGGAAGCACCAGAGAGGGTTTAGTGGGCTGGCCGGGGTGGGTTCAGACGAGGAGGAGGCAGGTACGGATGGAGAACTGGACGAGAATGAGAAAGAGCTACCGGGTACATACAGTAATACGTAGCATGCAGGGAGGGTACGATCAAGATGCACCGACTATTACCACTCAGTAATTGTCTACGAAAAGGAAAGAAGGGCACAGACACGGAACGAATATGCACGGGAATGGGAAGGAGCGAAACGCACAGATAGAGAGAAGCAAAAGGAAAGAAGAAAAGAAAAATCCTACGGAGTCGGAAAGAGGGAACAGTGTCGATCGCTACTGCCAGAACACAAAGAGGGAAAAAGAGGGCAGGTACAGAAAAGACGGAGTACAGACGAGCAGAGACCGACAGGGGCAGGAATGAGGAAAGGAAGGAGGGAAAGAGGAGAGAGGAAAAGGAAAGAACGACCGGGAGGAGAGGAGCGCACTACTGTGGTGGCCGTTCTATGTGGGTTCGCGCAGGTCCCTTCTGGCGTTCGGCCTCCTCTTCTACGACTTACAATATTACGGAGTACGGGCACTGGAGGCGCTAGCTTGGGGACCAGTGGCATTGAATTTACTATGCACAAGTACTGTGCTATGTTTGTACGGAGTGGTCGATTTCTCTATTGCAGACAAACGTTGCCAGAGAACAAGGGAAATGAGAGATGAGAGATGGAGCCAGGTGAGTGAATAGGGTAGGTGGGTTGCAGCGACTTCCCAGACAGGGCAGGCGAACTGCAGCAGTGCAAATACAAATCGCCAAGAGTAGAAGAAGAGGACGATGCGGGATGGTTGCTCTTTCCTAATATCGCAGCCTTAGATTATCTGCAGGCTGCACAGTCTCTACTCCGGACTGTGACTGTGCAGTTCCCTTTCAATATGTACGAAGCTGCCCTGTGCAACACACAACCGAGGTGTATCTCCGCCGTGCCGTGGTGATTTGCCAATAAGCAATAGGCAGACGTTGTGCGACTGGCAGCTGCAGAATACTGATACCCTCCAGAGTCTAAAGTGAATTGCCAAAGAGGGAAAGGCAAGGCACAAGGCAAAAGGCCGGCGTGCAGCTGTTGATCTGTGCGTAGTGGCAACGATGGCTGACGCCACAAACGTCTTTGACTTTGAATGTCTCTTGGATCTATATTTAAAACGGGAGACGTAAACATAGGGAATACTGTATGTTGGAGCTGAAAGGACGGACTCTCAGAGCTGTCATGATGCCTGGAATGTGTGCGGCAAGAGGATTGATAATGTAACAAAGGCCAAAGACAAGAATGCCTGGGCAGGGTACTTGTGGTCATGCTGGCGCTGCACCTGTTTGCAAGTACCTCGCTCCTTCCTTTTCTCAGTTATATTACTCAGTAATGCGTTCCTTCCAATATCAGAGGAGTAAAGACTACTAACCACTGAATCTCATATCGCGCTGCCGCCCTTCCTGTAGCACAAACCCAATCTACTCAGATATATACGAGTTGATATGTCGTGCATACCTCCTCCCTTGTGTTCTTGCCATTGGATCTGTAGTCAATTAACTACTATGTATTACTGACCGCAGTTCACTACTCTGTATCAAATGCAACTACCAGCTATGCTGTATTTGGTTGCTTCCCTGATCGGCCTTGCTTCTGCAGAGTGCAGGTCTGACGCGACGTCAAACTCGGATCGTCGTCGACGCGTCTGTTGGCTCTGGCTTTGCTTGCCCCTTCTGTCTTGCTATCCTGCACTGGATACGACATTGCAACCGTTGGGCCTGGCCTGGCCAATGTGACATGACAGGTCTTGAGTAATGGGCTATTGACACCATTATAAGCGGGCTTCTCCTTGTTGTTGTTTTTGTTTTTGTTTTTGTCCTTGGTTTAATTTGTTCTTGGGTTTGCTTGAGCATTGCTTGCTTTCGCTTCCGAGTCTGGTCCTTTCATCTCGTCTGTGTCGCTCGTTTGCGGCTGTCCTTGCAGCCCCCGTTGCAGCATCCTTTCCTTGGGAGAATCGTGCGTTTTTGGATTGCGATCGATGACTAAGCTAACATGGCAAATCGGATTTCAATCTCAGATACAGAGTGCTCAAACTCAAAGTCTACTATGTAAGATACAAGTACAGGACCTGTCGAAAGCACGCATAGCACTATACAAAACTCCAACTGAAATGAAAGAGGGCCTGGAGACAAAAGCTAATCGAGAACGGCGTCTTCTCCGGTTAGCACGTCAGTACGCCTATGGGGTATTGTATAGACGAGCTTGCACCGTGCACAATCCTCACAGGATGTATCTTATTACGGAGTATTGCACTATCTCGATTTTCCCGTAGTCGATGCGTTGTAGTTGCGGTTATGAAGTGGGCTATGGGCTGTCAGTCACCCAGCGGCTGGCCAGAACAGAGTCGGGTATTTAATTTCGCAGGCTGAAAGCATGTAAGGGAGAGGCTCAGTGCTTTGTAGAGTAATACACCGTTCAATAGTGATAGCATACATACTAAGATACATATGTAGTACAACCTGTACGCCATACGTATCTCTGTACGCCGTGTCTCAGGTAGCTGATACCCTGTCTTCGGCGAGCCGCCACTGCCAGAGGATAAGCTGAATGCAGGATCAGAATGTTTGATTTCTTATTGAATCAAACGCGAGGCCAGGGGGGTTCCGTAAACGTACACGATGTTGTGCACTCGAGCATCTCATTTTTGCAGAGGAATCGAGACAGACGAGAAGCCGTGCAGACGAGGAGACATTCGGCGAGCTTGAGATGAACACTCATGCACTCCGCTGATTCCCTCCAGCTACTATTACTATGTACATAATAAGTATATATAAACAGAGTGCTCTGTAGGGTATCGAGCCTGTCCAATATCATATGCCAGCATCATAAACCAGTATTGATACATCGTACGAAATAATATATATATATTTCTCTTCTTATTTCTTCATATCTCCTCCGTTTCTCCCCACTCCCAGTGCGTCGGGAGCCGTGCATACTCCATCTCTGATGGGCAATGTACAATGTACAAATGTACAAGCAGAATTTGTTCCGCTGATCTGTGCAGAGTCTCTTATTTTTCCATTCGGCTGAAATACAAGTGAGATAAATGCATTTCATTTTTTCGGCTAGCTCAGACACAATAAGATTTGTACGCTTGTAGAGTAGACAAACCGGAGTAATAACACAACTAAATAGACCAAAGTATCAGGAGAGAAAACAAGAAATAAGAAAAGAAAAGAAATAGAAGAAAAGAACACAACAGACGACAGACGAGACAAGACACAAAATACAGAAACGACACAAACAGAGAGTCAGGGGTGAATGTGGATGTGTGGATGCACTGGCCCGTACCTGTAGCTGTACATACATAGTAGTACATCTATGGTCCAGGGCATTTTAATGTGTGTGGATCTAGGCGTTATGTCGGAAAAGGTCCGTGCACAACAACAGCTCTCTAAGATAGTACGGAGACTATGTACGATGTATTACGATGATATTAATTGCGTTGATGGCAACACCATCCTATCCTACTATGTATTGCTTGCTATTGCAGTATTCATGGTATACACATGTACAGATCTGTGCTTGCGTCGAGGGAGCGGGCCAAGGAGAGAGCCTATATGAGGTACGACACTGACGGCTGCACGAATACACCCCAAGAATACTTTCTTTAATTGGTTCTGCCGCCCGGCAAGATAGTATAGACCGTGATCAAATATACCCGAGCATCACTTTTGCGCACTGGCCCAGGCACGGAACCAGTCCAGGACTTCTGGGTTTGCGACGCTCGCATTCGTCTTGACATTCAAGCCTGACACAATCTGCTTCACGGCGACCTCGATCCTGAATGGTTAGTATATGCCAGTCAAAACCACCAAACGACAAAAGGAGAACCCCCAAATCACGAAATTCAAAATTCAGACTCACTTCTTGCCGTTGCCTGTTTTGGGGATGCCGACGCACTCCTTAATAATGCCAGGCACATGCCGTGGGCTCAGCTCGCGCCGGATTGCGGCTCTGATCCGAGCACGCAGATCGTCAAATCCGGCCGCTTGGGCCCCAGGCTCTGCTGCCGTCGGCCGCAATATGAAAAGGCACACTGTCTCGTCTGTATCATGTGGCCGTCGCCGCCCGACACACAAAGAGTCCTCTACCTCGCTTGCAAAGAACCGAATCAGCACATTATAGATTTCGGCGCTGCCGAACCGGACACCCGATGGCTTTAGGATGCCGTCGGACCGACCGAGCATCAGCAGATATTGGTTCTTGTCGCCAACCAGCCGGACCAGATCGCCGTGGTGCCACCAGCCATGGAACCGCTCAAAATAAGCAGCGCGGTACTTGGCATCGCCGTCATAGAACGTCAGCGGTTGGCAGGGAAATGGGCGCACGCATACCAGGTCGCCCTCGTCGCCTGGCGCGACCAGCTTGGGGGATTCGGCAGGCGACAGCGAATCGGCCACGGCAATGGCCATGCCCAAGCCGGCACACTGGATAGTGCCCTCGACGACGGGCAGCAGCGGGCAAGGGGCACCGAACAAGGAGATGATGTCTGTGCCGCCTGTGATGGATGACAGATGCACATCCTTCCGAAAAGTCTTGTAGACGTAGGCAAATGTCGATGGCGGCAGCGGAGACGCCGTTGAGTAGATTGCCTCGAGCTTGGGCAGGTCGATGGTCAGCTTGAAATTTTTCGCTTCCAGCGCGACGAGGTAGGCAGCCGATGTGCCAAAGTGTGTGACCTCTAGATCGGCCAGCAGCCGCGGAAGAGATATCTCGTCATAGGGCTTGAAGGGGGAGCCCATGTAGAGCACCAGCGACGAGCCCACCGACAACGCCGACACGCTCCAGTGCCACATCATCCACGACGTCGTTGTATAGTAGAGCATGCGTGACTTGGGGCCCATGGAGCAGTGCAGCGCAAGCTCCTTCTTGTGCTGGATCAGTGTGCCCATGGCCGTGTGCACAATGGCTTTTGGCAAGCCTGTCGTGCCGCTCGAGTATAAAATGTAGAGGGGATGTGAAGGGGGCAGCTGCTCAAAATGCAGTGCCACACCGCTTGGTGCCCGAGCCAGGAACTTGGTATATGCTTCAGCGACAGGCACCTTTTCTTTCAAGACATCCAGACCAAGGCCGGCGTCGGTCGCACTATCCGTGCTGACGGTCAAGCCCGAGTACTTGACTGAATCGACAATGATGACAGCCTTGAGGCTTTTGGCTTCGCCCAGACCCTCGACAATCTGAAGTGTCTTGTCTCTGCTAGGCCACAGCTTGCCGTTGTACAGAGAAGCCTCGTCGGCAAACAGCACCTTGGGCTTGACCCGGATAAGACGGTCTAGCACGGCACTGACGCCGTTGTCGGGGCTGATTGAGGTCCAAACGGCACCGATGGATGCTGCAGCAAGCATCGCCACAATAGCGTCGGCATGGTTACCGATGAAACCGGCCACAACATCGCCGGCCATGAGACCAATGTCTGGCCCACGGAGCCGTGCTGCACACTGCCGGACCCGCTCGCGCAGTCCGGACCAAGACAGCTCTTGAACACCAGCTGTGGGCCACTCCTCCGTTGCTGTGAAGAGTGCGGTATTTGCCGGATCGGTGACCTTGTCGGCAGGGAACAGCAGATTCTCTGCGAAATTGAGGCGTGCTCCCTGGTAAAAATCCGGGCGCGGGAACATGTCCGTGGTGGGTAAGACGTCATCATACGACTTGGAGGCTGTTACGCCGACAAAATCCCACACGTCGGCCCAGAAGTCGGCTAGGTGCTCGGTGGACCACCGGTGCAGCTCGTCATATTCCTTAAAGGCGAAGCCGTACTTTTTGTTGACTGCCGTCATAAAATGGTACATGGGCGTCTGTTCGGGGCTCGGGTGCCGCCATAGCTCGGGCGGACCGGGTGCTTTCTCAGACATAACGGAGGATTTTACTTTTAGCTCGGCAGCAATGGGTTTCTTTGATTTGCACCAGATAATTCGAGTTGCGAGTGTCAAAGGATAAAGAATGAAGATGTGAGGAGACGTGAGGTGAGGGGTGTAGGAGTTCAGCTTCCTGTCTATCAGATCTAAGAGCAGAAGTGCGTCTTGTCTGGGAAATGCTGCTCTGCTCCTTCCTAAACAGTAATGCTAACGGTATTGTCGTGCACCAAGCCTCTCTGCCCCAATCCCGCACTCTCAATCAAAGCAATTCGAGTGTGATTATACCGAGTTTGTTGCCGAGCAAAGATTCGGCTTATCGTGGCCACTGTAGTTAAGCCGAGCCTGTGTCTACTCCGTGGGGTAAGCTGCTGTGGTTCAGTACATAGTAGTTACAAATGCAAGCACGGCGGACTGCCCCGGCGCATGCCCGAGGCTTGATCAGGAAGGAGCAGCATGTGATCTTCCTCGTGATGCACGGGAGTCGAGTCGAGTCAACAACTCACGTGCAAAATGTCTTTAACCAATATTGAAGTAAATCCATCTGGATCATGAACAGTGCCACTTTGTTTTGGCTTGTTCATGGCTATTTATGATGATGCTCTGAAACAGTTACTGCAGTGCTACATCATAATTGATGCTCGATTGCTCTACCATGCAATTCTAAGACACAGGATGAGTAATGCAAACAAAAGGCAAGGAAAGCAAAAGTACCAGAACATCTTGCCAGCTTTACTCGATTTGGAGACTGCAAAATGTGCTCTGTCTTTGATAAATGATGGGACGATGCGGGACCAGGCGGCATACTCTTTTACTCCGGATATGCGCCAGTGCTGGGAGCTGCCGTGGTCTGATTACCCATGCCGAAGATCCCGCTGGGGATATGTCCGACTGCCGCCATAGTATTTAATAATTAGTTATGTAGTCATTTACATAGTAATACTCTGCAAAGTGGTATTACTGAATGCTTTCTCAACAGTTGCATTTTCTCATCTAATTTTTTGATCCTATGGTGCATTGGGCGACCCGTCAGAGCAAATGCCGCACGCAACACGACCTTTGATGAGCTGGGGCCTCCAATGCAATATCGCAATATCAAAATTAATGCTTGCTGCTCAGTATTAAGCTTCGATAAGCTTACTCGGGCATGGAGCCGAAACGATTAGTGGCTGCAAGCAGTTGGCCTGAAGACTGAGTATGAGCCAGGGTTGCATTGATTACTATCAGAGATCCCAGACACAGGAATACGGCGATACGGTCAACGTGAATGACTAAGCATGCAAGCGGATCCATCCCAATTTCTCATCCCAGTCCCCCCTGTTCAATTTCCGGATTTTCCGGCTTCTCGACAGGGCTTGTTTGGCGGCGACAACGGTGTATGGGCGGATTGGCAATGGAGATGAGACTGCCTCGTGCGCTCTCTTGCGCAGTAGAAAATCAAGAGAAAATGTAGGAAAAAGATGCACATGGTCGAGAGATACAAAAGATACAAAAGATACAAAGAGAGGCTGATCGGCCGTTCCTGCCCACACAGGCGAGGCGCCAGAGTGACCTGGGATTAGCCTGTCTCTCTGCCCCTGACTATGTATTTTTTCAGTCTGCTGGGCCCATCCTCCCCTACGCTAATCAAAGAGCACCCGCTATTAACTATGCACTCTGTATTACTACGTATTATGGCGCTTGTGATAGACGCTCTGGGCCTGAATAGGCACTGGATGAATGGAGAGACAGGACAGCCCCATCAAGCACAACAAAGAACAGCCATTCAACTGAAAGACTGCTGAAAGACGCTGAAATATACTGAAAGATTAACGGCTTCTCGTGTTCGCGTGCACTCTCCTATTTTTACTGGGCCTCTGTTGCAAATCTTGCCTCTCCTATTCCGTGGTGTTTTTTTGCATTTAAAAATTGCCTTGCAAATTAATTACGTTTTTATTCTTCGTGGCCGTGTCGTCCATTCCTGCCCATTTTCAATTTCAAATTCGATTTCAATTCAGTTTCGATTTCGATCTCGGTTTCTCTTCCCTCCCTTTGCCAGTCGCTCCTTCCCCTTTTGTCTTTTTTTGCTTGCTCTTGCTGCTCTGGACGACTCTTTCTCTCGACCGAACAGTCCCCTCGCGAAAAAAGTTGCTGAGAGAAGACTGCGAACGATCCGAATCCAGAAGGCGCAACCCGGACACCACCTCTACCTACCGACTGTACCTACCTACACACTACCTGCGACGCGACCTCTTGCCTCTTTCCTCCCAAAGACGACCGAACACACGACGCCAGACCCCTCCTCCAACGTACCGCACCCAACACCGAAGATACATACCACATGCAATATTCATAGCTGCTGGCCATCACGTCTTTACGCCTCTATCTTGTCGTCGGCTAGCACGCGAATTTATTCGCCAGCCTACGACCGTTGTGTAAGTTTCACATACTACAGATTTAAAGACTGAATATCCAATGGCCTCGCAAACACAATTACGGAAATATGTCAGACGAAGACATGCGCCCTGTCTCGCTCCTTCCCAGCGAAGAAACCACAATCTCCCTATTCCAGAAACACTATCCCACACCTACTCTACCTACTCATTACACTGTACACAATCACTCTCAAATCCCGAATCCCAAACCCCAAACTCAAACACCCAAACTACAAGGCACGAGACACTACTGCACATTACTTCGGGAAGGCACGACCGACCGAACCGCCGAACAACGGAAGCAGCGGAAGCGGATATACCTGTATGGGACACAAGGTCACGAGAAAGGAAAGAGCACAAGGTCAATTAGCTGCCGGCAAGACCACATAAGGCCAGCGTCTAAACCTGCAGGTAGCTCCTTTCCGATCGGTGTCTTATCGTCGATGGTGCTCTGATTGTTACTGGTTTTCTGCGCTCTTGCTGTTCTTGCTGTTCTTGCTGTTCTTGCTGTTCTTGCTGTTCTTGCTGTTCTTGCTGTTCCTGCTGTTTGTTGCTTGGCCCCGCCGAGAGGGTCAGACAGGGTTAGGCTGGCTGTTGGGTGGTTCGTCCCTTCCTTCTCTGCCGAGCTTGGGCCACTAAGACCACTCAGGCCACTCAGCACTCAGCATGCAGCCTAGCCAGACCACGCCTTCCCCTTTCATCCCGCTGTTTTATTAGCAAAATTAAGACACCAACCACAATCACCCCCTTTTCTCCCCTTGTCCCCTTTCCCTGCCTTATCTGCACGATATGCTCAACGCTCTATTACATACACACTCTAACTCTGTGTCATCCTCACCCACCGCCTCCTCCCTCCTCCTCCTCCTCGCCTGTCGCCTTTCTCCCTTTGCTTCTTCTTCCTCCACATCGCGCTACCACACTATCGTGGCCTCGTTTCTCGACATCCTTTGTTCCACGCTTCACCCCTTTCTTCCCTCGCACCTAAACAACTGTGTAGCTGTTCATGTGGCATTGACATTGACATTGACGTTTGCTTTGGCATAGTGTCTTTTGTCTCACGTCGTCTACGCGCTGCTCCGCCAATCTCTTCCCGTCTTCATTTTCTTATTCTTCTCCCTCCTCCTCGTCTCCCCTCTTCTACCTCTACCTCCCCTCTTATAATTCCTCGAAACCAGCATATTATCGTCTTCCGGATCACCCGGGCCTTCATCCCCTTATTCCGAGGCCATATCTTCTTCCATCTTCAGGAAACAACAGCACACAGATTATCTCCAGATCGGACCCCTTCTAACATCGTCCTGCGGCCTCTCAGATGCTGCCTCGCTTTTCCTAGAAATGCCACGCAAGCTTGCAAACCCTTTCTCGAGTTACTCCAGCATGTCGCCGTTGGAACGAGTGACTGAGCGACGATCATCAACTACCAAGGGCAACCGCCTTTCCCAGTTTTTCTCTTCCTCCCCCAAGTCCCGGGACCAGACGCAGCAGACTGCCCAGCAGTCCCTCCTCGCCATGCAGCAATCTCCCTCCGCCGGTGGTATCACCACCTCTTCTCTCTCCCTCCCCAAGATCTCCCTCTCTACCGCCACTGCTGGCGAGGCCATCACTGATGAGCCCCCTACTACTCTTTTTGAGCCCCCATCAGACGCCGAGGCCGAGGCCCAGCGTCGCCGCGATGCCCAGTTTGGTCCCCTCCTGAGCCGCAACCACCTCTACGTCAGCTCGCACCCTGGCGGCTCGCTTGAGCCGCCCGTCGTCGACGAGCCGCCATACTACTACTTTTTGGCCACATACATTAGTTATCTACTCCTTATTGGTCTTGGCCATACCCGTGATTTCTTCAGCCGCAACTTCAAGAAAAACGGCATCAACGCCGCTATTCGTGTCAAGCCCGGCTACGCTCCCCTCAACGACGACTTTGACAACTTTTACGTCCGCCGTCTCAAGATGCGTCTTGATGACTGCTTCGCCCGCCCGACCACCGGTGTTCCCGGCCGTTACATTACGCTTATCGATCGCAAGTCGGACGACTTCAACAACACTTACCAGTATACTGGCACCTTTACCGAGACCCTCAACGTCAGCTCCTACAACTACCTTGGCTTTGCCCAGTCTGATGGCCCTTGTGCCGAGGCTGCCGAGGAGGCTGCCCGCAAGTACGGTGTTACTGCCGGCAGCTCTCGTGCTGACACTGGCACCAATGATCTGGCAGTGGAAGTCGAGCGTGAGATTGCCAACTTTGTTGGCAAGCCTGCCGCAATGGTCTTTTCCATGGGTTTCGTCACAAACGCTAGTTCTTTCCCTGCCCTTGTCGGCAAGGGCTGCCTCATCCTGTCTGACGAGCTGAACCACGCCTCGATCCGTATCGGCGCGCGCGTGTCTGGCGCTCTGATCCGCTCCTTCAAGCACAACGACATGGACGACCTTGAACACCACCTTCGTGATGCCATCTCGCAGGGCCAGCCCCGCACTCACCGTCCCTGGAAGAAGATTCTGGTTGCTGTGGAGGGCCTGTACTCCATGGAGGGCACCATGGTTGATCTGCCCAACATTCTCCGGCTCAAGCGCAAGTACAAGTTCTTCCTGTTCCTGGATGAGGCCCACAGTATTGGCGCCATTGGCCGCAACGGCCGTGGTGTCTGCGACTACTTCAAGGTTGACCCTGCCGAGGTGGACATTCTCATGGGCACGTTTACCAAGTCTTTCGGTGCCAACGGTGGCTACGTCAGTGCTGAAAAGCACATCATTGACAAGCTCAAGGTCACCAACGCTGCCACTACCTACGGCGAGTCTCCCTCCCCCGGTGTTCTGATGCAGATTCTGTGCTCGCTCAAGATCATTGCCGGCGAGATTGTTCCTGGCCAGGGCGAGGAGCGTCTGCAGCGCATTGCCTTCAACTCCCGCTACCTCCGTCTCGGACTCAAGCGTCTCGGCTTCATTGTCTACGGCCATGACGATTCACCTATCATTCCTGTTGTTCTGTACAGCCCTGGCAAGATGTCGTCTTTCAGCCGTGAGATGCTGGCGCGCAAGATCTCTGTCGTTATTGTCGGTTACCCAGCTACCCCGCTGATCAGCTCTCGTGCTCGTTTCTGTGTCTCGTCATCCCACACCAAGGAGGACATGGACCGCCTCCTGATTGCCTGCGACCAGGTCGGCGACATCCTGCAGCTCAAGTTCTCTACCGGCATTGCTGGTGGCCTGGCGCCCCTGCCGGCCGGTGTCACACCCGAGATGGAGCGTGATTTGATCAAGGAGAAGGGTGCACAGGGTATCAGCGCGCCACGGTGGTCGATTGAGGATGTTCTGGCTGCTGGTGAAGAAGACGCAAGAAAGCGCCTGCGGTAGAGCCCGCCTTCCCAGTACCAGCGTCACGTTGAGAAGGTTTATTCTCAACGGACGAGTCGCGAGGAGTGGATGAAGTCGTTGACAACATTTCTTATACGGAGTTGATTTATAGAAACCGGGAATGTGCCATGTCTACAGGGGCTTTCTGGCGTTCATGGGGTTCGCATTTTCTTGTTGTTCATTCCCCTTTGATCTCGATTTCTTACTCGAGTTCGTTGACTCTTTTTTCCCTCGCCCTATGCCCTATTTTCATGTTTCTTTTCCCAACTGTCATGCCCTACCATTAATTAATATTCCATTTTGGATTCTTAGAGCGTTTATTTCTATTTCTTTATTCTCATTTTCATTTTTACTATAATCTTTAATCGTGCTCTGGGGACGCAATGGAGAGAAGAGGCTGGCTGGTGCCAATGGCCGATAATGTGGTTGAGTGGGCGGTAGATTACATCGACATTAGTCATCGAGATAGACGGTTGAAGGGGATACCCTGAGCAGGACTGGACACCACGCTGGGGCTTAATGACAGTGACTTATAAGACAAAGCTGTAATTATCACTGTAACTGTGCAATGTGTGGCATATGCTGAAAGTTGGGCTTGCTTTACGCGTTCTTTCTTTGGCTAGTATCACAACATCTTAGAGCCTTGTCACTCACCGCCCTTAGATCACGAAAATTCTGCCGCTTTTTCAACGTCCCAACTAATGCCCCTCCATGAAGCGAGTTGCGCTGTAATTCAAGAAGGTTATGATGCTGTCATCTTTGTGTAATAAAATCCAAAGAAAAACTACAAGAATCTCCACAAACTGTGCGAATCGCCCGGCCAAGAACCCCATCATGCCGCCATCAAAACCTGCTCACCTAGAGCCCTCAGAGCTCGGAACCAAGGAATAGTGAGTTGTTCGGAGTGTTATGCTGTCATAGGTATATAAGTACTGACTTTGTAGCTGGGATAACCTATACAAGACGGAGATTGTAAACCATGCAAACAACCCCGACGATAAGGGTACCGTGTGGTTTGACGACTCGGACGCCGAGGCCAAGATGGCACAGTTCCTCGCTGACCTCGATGCTGAGGGTGCCCTGAATGCCAAGAAGGTTCTGGACCTCGGCTGCGGCAATGGATCCCTGCTGCGTGCTGTGCGTGAAGAGCTATGGGCCGACGGCATTTCCGAAGAGGAGGAGGGTGAGACAGCAGCAGTGCGGCTACTGGGTGTCGACTACAGCGAGTCCAGTGTGCAGCTGGCCAAGTCGGTCGAGGCGGCCGACGAGGACAGCGAAGATAACGTGCCCATTGAGTTTTCAGTATGGGACATGCTAGAAGGATCAGCCAGTGATCTTTTGCAGGATACTTCTTCTAGATCCGAAAAAAGAGAGGACGCTGCCTGCTGGGACCTGATCCTGGACAAGGGTACGTTTGACGCCATCAGCCTGGGCAACGCACAAAATACAGACGCGCCGACAACGCCCGTCGAGATCCGGTACCGTAGACAGATCCTCAACCTGCTGCACCCGGGCGGCAAATTCTTGATCACGAGCTGCAACTGGACGGAGCCGGAGCTGTGTGCGTGGATGGTGGATGACGAGGGGGAGGAGGGCGCCTCCGCGCTGCCATACAAGCTGAACAAGGCGGGCCGTGTTGCGTACCCGAGTTTCCAGTTTGGCGGCGTGCAGGGCCAGACCGTGTGCACAGTATGCTTCGAGAAGCGGTCAAGGTGACCTTTCCCAATAATATACAATCGATGGGATATGCATGTATTTGTAAATGAAGAATGATAGCAACACACTGTTCAATGCTGTATGTAAAAGAAGAAACAAAGACAAGCGACAAGACAAAGACAAGACAATAAACCAATCACAGTAAAATCACAAACACAGACTATACATCGACCAGCTACTCCGGGTCGCTGTAGACCTCCTTCGTGGGCTCCTCTGTCGACACGCCGTTCTCGTCGACAAAGGTCTCGCGGCCCAGATCCTTGAGTTGCGCGCGGCCCGTCTCGGTAGTCGCATCGATAATCTCCTCCTCCATGCTCAGAATGCCTGCCTCGCCAAACTCGGCCACGAGCGCCTCGGCTTCGTCAACCTTCATCCGGCCCAGCACCTCGTTGACCTGGTCCAGCTTGCCCGACTCCAGTGCTTGGCGCATCTCGGGTGAGAAGCCCTCAAAGATCTCGCGCGCATGCTTGATAGCCTCTATGTCGGCAGGGTCAATCTGTGCTTCCGGGCCAGCCTCCTTGGCAACGTCAGACTTGACCTGCTCCACGGTGGGCGGTACACGAATGTTGATCACGGTACCGGGCTCGACGGCGTGCAGCTGGATCTGCTCAACGCCACCCTCGGTGCCACCCGCGGCCTGCTGCGCCTTGATCTCAGCTACACGCGACCGAATCTTGGCATAGGTCTCCTGAACGTCGCCGTAAAACAAGTCGTGTGCCTTGTGCTCGCGCGTCTCAATGCGCTTGAAGAAGAGCTGGACGCCGTCGCGGCCCAGCGACCGGCAGTACTCGAGAAGCTTCGCCTGGTGCACGCACTGCCGGGCTGCATCTTGCCTGCCGTCCATCTCGGCGTCAAATGCCAGGATCAGGAGGCTCTCCTCGTGTCTCTCGCTCAGGATCTCAGGATGGCTGGAAATGAAGCCGCGGCTCTGGTAGTGGTCCTTGGCAGGGATGAGGGCAAACTTGCGGCCCAGCTCTGTAGGCTCAGTCGGGTCGTCGTCTTCGTCTTTGGTGCCGGTACCGGTGCCAGTGGTCAGTGCCTGGCTGGTACCAGTGCTGGTGACGGTGCCGTCGCCGGTCAGCTTGAAGTTGGGGTTCAGCAGCTCCATCTTGCCGGTGCTCTTTTCTTTCTTTTCTTCTGGTGTGGCCTTGCTGACATGCGAGCTATCGAAGCCAGTGTGGATGCTGTCACTCGTAATCTTGCGCGACTCGTCAGACTCCAGCTCGGCCAGCTTCTCGATAAGCTGCCCCTGCAGCTCATCAACCTTGGCGCGGTGGCTCTCGATCTCCTCCACCATGGCATCAAACCGCGCAGCGCCGTCGTCGGCCGGGATCTTCTTCTCCTCGACTGCCTTGTTGACCTGGTCTAGGAGTGCTGCCATCATCTTGGAGTACGATTCAGGCTGCTCGGCATTCTGGTGCACATTGGCAGGCGGCTTCGGCGGCCGGTCCTCGCCGGGCTTCAGCTTGCTGGCGCTCTCCATGACGGCGCGGAACGCCACCTCGGCGGCCTTGGCCTGCGACGTGCGGGCCTCTTCGGCATGCGAGCGCAGTGACTCTAACAGGCCAGAGATGCGTTTGGCGAGGCCATCGTTGATTATCCGCTCGTACTTGAGGGTCTCGATCTGGTGGCGGCGCTGCTGGCGCTCCTGGTGAATCTGGTTCTGCTTGGCACGAATAAACGACCGCTTGTCGACGTTGGGGTGGACTTCGATATCAGAGTCATCACTGAGCTCGAGATTGTCCTTTACATGTTAGAGGTGATCCTTTGTGCAACAGTCTGCAAGAGGCAGAGAAGCGAGAGAAAACAGCAGAACAAAAGAAACAAGACGGCTTACCCATTTGCTGTAGTTGATCGGCATGGCGGGCAAATGATATAAAAAGCAATGTAGGCGTGTCTGGGAAACGGATAGACTCGGCGGGAGACCGAGTAGTAATTTGCGTTGGCGTTGGTATGGTATTTGACAAAAGGGGCGCAAGCTTCTCTATATGTCGAGCCGAGTAATCCAAAGTTCGCGAAGCTCTCGGGCGTAGTTGCAGTTGCTGTGCCTGATGTCAGAATGTCCTAGAATACTTCAGGGCTGGAAGGTGGGGTACTAGAGCCGCCAGCTTGTACACAGTATGTATGTAGTTACTCTGTACAGGGGTCGGCTGCTGTCGTATCTTATCGATAAGAGCTCGCTTCTAGCACCCCTCACGGAGAAGAGAGAAGGTGCGACCGACTCGCGAACTGCAAACCGTTCCTGCCGTCTATGACAATACTAGGATTATGCTCTCGTTATGCTTAGAAGGCAGTGTAATCCTCGAATTCTCCGAAAGGACTATATACTATTCTCACAGGCCCGATGCCGCTTCGTACCGACAGTCACGCTTGGCAGAGAGAAAATGAGTTTGGGTTTGGCCTAGATCACCAGTCGAGGCTGGCGTCTACTGGCCGTTATTAGTTTTGGATATATTAATACAACGCATATCAAGATAGGTAATATAGTTATACATGTAAGTAGAGACAAGATGACTAATCATCACTCTGCTTCTCCTCTTCTCTTCCCTCCTCATCCTCCATTTCCCTTCTCCCATTTAGCCCATCGTCTTGAGGAAGCCATCGAGATCGAAACTCTCCTCGTACTGCCGGTTGTCCCAGAGCTCATCCAACTCTTCCAGCCATGCGGCCTTCTTGCCTGGTTGTCGCACGTCGCCCGTCTCGATATCGACCATGTCTTCTTCGCGACCAGACACTCCTCCTGCTCCGGCCCCGGCTGCCGACTTGTCTGTCAAGAGATTGGGCCCCGAATCGTCTAGATTAAATAGATCTAGAATCTCATTCGTGTCCATGCTTGCCAGGCCCGCATTCTGCTGATTTACAACTGTGGATGCAACGTCAATCTTGAACCGCTGCAGGCTCAAAATCTTCTCCTCGAGTGTGCCGCGCGTGATAAGTCGGTAAACATTGACCACCTTCTTCTGGCCGATACGGTGGGCACGGTCCATGGCCTGCAGATCGCGCTGGGGGTTCCAGTCGTGCTCGACAAAGATGACCGTGTCGGCACCCGTCAGGTTCAGGCCAAGACCACCAACGCTTGTCGTCAGCAGCAGCACATCGTACGACGGGTCGCTGTTAAACTTGTTGACAATGTCTTGGCGCTTGTTCGCCTCGACCGAACCGTCCAGGCGCAGGTACGACACTGACGGCAGCATGCTCTTGAGCACAGTGTTCTGGACCATGTCCAGCATTTCCTTCATCTGGCAGAACACCAGAGCGCGATGGGGCTTGATGGGCTGGTACAGCGGATCGTTGGCGTCGCCATTTTCGCCCTCAACGCCAATGCCACAGTCGACAAGAAGGTCGCGCAGCGCTGTGAGCTTGGGCGCGTGGTTTGGGTCTTCGATGCTGGATCCTTGCCTCTCGAGTACCCGCTGCGTCTCGTCGTACATCCGGTGACCAGGACGCATGACAAGTGCTGGCGAGTTGCACAGCTTGCGCATGTATTGCAGAGCCTGGAAAATGTGCTGCTTGGACTCCTTGTCATCGCGGCCAGCCTCTTCTGTAATCTTCTTCGCCTCACGCTTGGAAAAGTCGTCAAAGAGCTTCTTCTGCAGCTCGCTGAGATCGCAGTAGTAGTTCTGCAGAATTTTGGGCGGCAGATCCTCCAGCACTTCTTCTTTGAGACGGCGCAGCAGGAAGGGGAGAACTTGCTTGTGCAGAGCCTCAATGGCGAGTGCTCCAGCTTCTTGTTCCTTGGACGAGGCCTTGCTAAACCGACTGGCCGCAATGGGCTTCGCAAACCGGTCCATAAACACCTTTTCGGCGCCTAGGAATCCGGGCATCAAGAAGTCAAATAGGGACCACAGCTCCAACACATTGTTCTGGATGGGAGTACCCGTCAGGATCAGGCGGTGGTTGCTAGCCAGCTTCTTGACCGCCATGCTAATCTTGGTGCGCGGGTTCTTGATGAGATGCCCCTCATCCAGCACGACGTAGTTCCAGCTGTGCTTTTCAAGAATCTCGACATCGTTACGGCACACATCGTACGACGTGATCACAATGTCAGTCTTGCCAAGGTTGTCCTTGAGCGCCTTGCGCTCGACAGGGTTGCCAATGTAAGCGGCAACAGTCAGGAAAGGAGCGTAGTTGCGGATCTCCTGCGCCCAATGGCCCGACAGAGTCGGTGGGCACACAACCAGGGACGGCATACGGCGGACATCGAGACCGCCCGTCTTGGCAAAGTCTTCGGCACGCTGGTGATGGTCACTGGCAACAATGCAGATTGTCTGCAGGGTTTTGCCGAGGCCCATGTCGTCACAGAGAATGCCGTGCAGGTGGTACTTGTTGAGGAAGTTGAGCCAGTTAACGCCCTCCTGTTGGTATGACCGCAGCTCGGCCTTGATTGCGACAGGGATGTTAAAGGGCTCGACTTTTTTCGGGTCGAGAAGCTGCGAGATGAACGTCCGCTCTCGGTCTCTGCCGGCCAGTAGCTCCGCAGAGAGACCCGGTGGATCGGGAATGCCGGCCTCAAGCGGCACAAGCTTGACGAGAGTGGCAAAGGACGTGGTCGATATGAGACGAACCTCGTTATCGGAGTCGCTCATTCTGCCCAGCACAGGCACAATCAGGAAAATGACATAAGGCAGAATGCCGTCGCCCATGACTGCAATGAGATGGTAGATGGCTTCAATAGCGCCCTGCCGGAAATGGAGATCCATCGGATTGTTGATCGAAGGCAAGACCTGTTGCACGAGGGCAGTCATGCCCTCAACAGTGATGACGCTGCAGATCGTGGCCATGCACTTCGCTGCCATGTACCGGAAGACCGACAGCTCAGAGTGCAGTGCCTTGATAACGAGCGGCACCATCTCCATGACAAAAGGCCGGATATCGGCGTGGAAAGTGGGTGTCAACGTCCGGATAACAGACATGGCATCGACAATCTCCTGACCAAAGGTCTGGTCAGGATCGCGCGCTTCGGCGGGCAGGTCGCTTGTAAAGGCCCGGCGCAGGGGCTGCTCCATGTAGGTGCGCAGGCTCGGGACCTGCTCGAGAATGGTTGCGCCGAAGATCTTTGAGAGGATCTCCAGGGCTTCCTTGGCACCACGGCGTGTCACGCGCGCGGCCTTTGCCTCCTTGGCCCACTTGGCAGCATCGGCATGGTCGACGCGGTCCTCCTCCTTGTGCATGGACAAAATGGTATTGAACTTGCTCGCGTGCACAGGGAACTCGGGGGTTTCGGCGACCTCGACACACGAGAACTTGACGAGGTTGGCAACCACCTTGTCGGCAGGGCCGCGGCGGCCATTGGTGGTAAAGAGCTGCACCAGATGGGCAATAGTTGCAGCCGAGCGGCACTGGAGGTCGTAGTTCTCTTCGTTCTTGATGCTGTCCATGACTGCCTTGATGAGAGGGCTGGGCTTCTTGGGCAGGACTTGCATTGCCACGAGGCCGCACGCAGCGGCGGCACGAATGCGAATATCGCGGGCCTCCTTTGCGGACTTGGCATCGTCGATGGCGACAGCGGCCGTGGTGCGGGCTTCGGCCAGGTGCTGGCTTGCAATAAGTCTCTGGCCGGGCGCCATAATTCGCTTGAGCTTCTCGTAATCCTCGTTAATGACCTTTTCAGCGTGCGTGACAGAAAAGGCTTCAGGGCCTGCGGCTGGCTCGCCCTGGCAGAGCGGTGCTAGACGGGGGAGGCGTGACTCGGACACTTTGCCATGGTCGCGGAACATGTGGATGAGCTGTGAGCACTGAGAGCGGACCCGCTGGATGAAGCTGACAAGATCGCTGTAGTGCGAAGGGCGCTCCGTCTCCACAATCTTCTGCAGCGACTCGACGTATCTCTTGCTGTCGGCAGGCTCCTTGCAGTCCTTGGCGTACTCCTCGACTACCGTGCAGGCAATCAGCTGAGTTGTCGAATGCGTGGAAATCAGGCCAGGCAGCAAGTTGCCGTCGTACATGTCGACTTCGCTCGCAGGCACCAGGGCCATAATCAAGCCCATGGCTTTGGCCGCAGCTATGCGTGTCCGAACCATAGTCTCGATACCAACAACGTCGACATCACCCTGCATGATAGCACCGTCTACGTCGTGCGAGCTAGATGTGACGGGCACATCCTCGACCCGAGTTGACTTGCGTCTTCTCTTGCCCGGTCTCTCGCTAGCCTCGGGCGAAGAATTGTGTGGTGGAGGCTGGGATAGGCCTGAGCTCCAATTACTGGGTGTGGCATACATGCCGCCGGACGGTTTCATAAACAGACCTGGCCGCATGGGAATAGGGTTGCGGGAAATGCCGATAGGGTGAAGGGTGAGCTGCATCATGGCATCGACGTGAGGCTGGAACTCTGTGGCCAACGTCACCGGGCTCGTTGATGCCAGGCAGCGGACGAGCGACGACCAAAGCTCGAGGGAGGTGGATAGGGTCTCGCGGTCACGCTCGACAATAATGTTCTGGAAGACAAGGCGGAGAATGCGGCCATTGAGCCAGCCTTGAGCAGTCTCACTGCCAATGTTGACAAATGTGAGCAGGGCCTTGAGGACTGCCAGCCGGACAGAGGTAATGGTGTGTCTGAGGAAGGGGTAGAGGCGAGGGACAAGAAGAGTAAAAGAGCGCTCCTCGTCCTTCTCGGCCGAGAGCTTCATGGCATTGAGGACTTCGGGGAAGCCACACAGGATGGCGAGCAGGTCCATGATTTTGCCGGTAGAGGCACTGAGATCGTCACCGAGACTCGACAAACTCTCCCAGACAATGTTGATGAGAGGGTCTAGTGAGTTGGGCCGTAGCGTGACAAACTCCTTGGCCATAGGGATGAGAGTAGCTGCACTAACGGAACGCACATCATCGTCTTGGTCAGCCAGGCCCTTCATGACGGCACGGATGACGCCGTCAATCATCTCGTTGTCCTGCAGCAGCAAGTCTTTGCGCACAGCGACGACGTAGCGCAAGCCAACCATGCCACCGTGACAGACCGCCCAGACATGGCGGTCCAGCTCGAGGTCCTCTTGAATAACTAGGCGGAATAGGATGTGGTATATGGAAACGACAGACTCTGCGGGTACGTGGAAGAGGGCGGCACCGAGTGTCTGGCCGACTGTTTCCCGAATTGGCGCTACTGATGTATCGGAACTGAAATCGGTAAAGCGGTCAAGCACGAGCACACAGCAGAGGCGGCAAGCAAGATCGTCAAGCCACTTGCGGTTGAGCTCAATGTTTTGTGCCAGTGTCTTGCCCTTTTCCCGGCCGGCGCCGGCACCGTGCACACGGATTAGCTCACGCAGGCCCATGGCGGCACCGTGGCGGGTCTCCCAATGCGGGTCGAAGAGATCGACCTTAAGGAAGTCGCACAGCCGCTCGTACGGCCATTCGTGGCCCTCGAGCTGTTCATCGAGCTCGATCTCCGACTTGATGGGAACAATGGGACCCTTGAACTCGGACACAACCTTGGACTCCTCGTCGATATCGGCGGGACGGTCCAGATTGAAGTATTCGTTGACTTTGCCGTTCTTCTTGATGTCGTCGCTAAAGGGGTCGTCGCCAAAGCTTTCTGAGCCGTTTGTCGTGCTGCGCCGTATGGAGAGGTCGCCGAAGCCGCTTTTGCCCTGTGCCGCCTTTTGCAGCTCACGCTTTCGTTTCCGCTTGAGGACGTTCAGTTGTCTTGAGCTGAGGCCCGGTTCTTCTGACTTGACGCCATCCCCAGCGCCGTTTGAGGAGCCATTGATATCGTTCCTAGAATTGCTTCCATTGTTGGAGCCCTCGGGTCCTGGAGTGCCGTTGTCGTCGCTCAGGTTCTTGGCTGTGCTGATGGGAACAGGTATCTCTTCGTCATCAAAGGCGCGGCTCAGCAGACCAAGGCGGCCGTTGAGCGTCTTCTTCTGGTGCGCAAGACGTTCTTGCGGGTCGAGGGCGGCTAGAGCAAGGTCAACGTTGCCGCCGCGCAAGAGTTCCCGGCCATATTTGAGTACGGCATTGATGTTGATTGTGTCGAGGCTGTAGAGCTCCGAGTCTGAGAAGGAAAAGTCATTGCCGCCTTTGGCTTCCTCCTTTTTCACATCGCCTTCCTCGTCCTTGACCTCTTCGATCCTCGGCTTTGAGGCATCGAAATCTGTGTTGGGGTTGAAGGGTTCGGCATGCTCAATGATTTTCCCCAGGGCCTTAGCTGCCGTGCTTCTTGTCTCCCAGTCCTTGTGGCGGAGATATGGGACGACGCGGCCAATTAGGTTAAATAGTTCTTCTGGATGCTGCTTTTGCCAGTCGGCCAACTGGTTGACAGCAGTGTCGCGGATCAGTCTGGTGCTGCCCGTTTCCAGGATGCTGGGAATGTTAGTATGGGTGGTCGGTTGTGGATGACAGGTGTACGTGGTTGCTATACGTACGTGACAAGTCGATCAAGTCTGCATGGTGTTAGTAAGTGGCAATGTTTAGGGTTAAATTGCTAAGAATGAGATCCGTGTAACATACCTTGACGCCATGATGTCAAATCATGATATTATATAGAGCTTCTAGAGCTTATGGGACACCACGCCGCATTGATGAATGCGTGGGCTATGCTGGAGTGACTGCGGCGTTAGTTGGATTATTTCACGTGGAACAAATGGGCGAGATCTGGTATTTGTAAAAGCTGTATATAAATATTCAAGCTTGCGGCTGATGGTTGGGATAGATGTGAAGTGAGGGTGTGGGTGTGACAGGCAGCAATAGATAATATGGCCTTCATGCGTTATGATCAAGGAGTGATGGGCTGTGAGATTCAAAGTAAGCTGGGGGCGAGGGGGGTATAACAGAAGTACACCAAAAACAGCCGATGACATCACGGTGATTCTAAGCACATCACGATGATGCCGGTGAAGGGTCGACACTCCGAGGAAAGCCAAAAGGACCAGGCAAAGGAGAGAAATAGGGTCAAAAAGGAAGATGAAAAAAGTATCGATAAATAGAATCAAACAAACAAAACAAGGAAAGGACAAATTCGAAATGTATGAAAACGAGGCTATCGCGAGATTTCAGGATCCAACAGAAAAAAGCTTCACTTACAACAATGTTGGAACCAACAAAGCTACTGTTGATTGGACCCGTGGCACGTTGGATATAACGGTCACAAAGAAAGCCGGTTGCGAAACGGTCCCGGGTTATCGTAAATCGGCGAGCGTCAAACCTCGAGAATGAGCTGTTCCGGCCGAGCTGAGCTGTATGCGATGCTTCCTATTTGCCGGTAGCTGGTTGGTGCAGGCGGCCTAGTGTGGCGAGGGATTGCTGTAAAGCGTGCGTTGCGTGTAAGGTGCTGTAGGTGCTACTGCATGCGTGACTAGCGCGTTGTGTGGTCGAGGCAAGGCGGTTGGGAGGCGATAGAGGCGTGAGGCAGCATCAGAGAGGAAGGGAAAAAAGAGTGGGCGGCCGGCGGTCTATATGACAATGCGTATTTTTATACACGTTTTACTTCGCTCGCAAGCAGCAGAAAGAACAGGAGCCGGGTAGGCCGCGCACGGTCTTAGCGTGCTTTTGGCCCCACTCTAGCTCTTGACAAGTCCTTCCTTGCATATTTTTTCGTTTTTTTATATATTTAAAGTTGTTGTCTAATTTTATTCTTTTTTACTCGCTTTTCTATTTTCCTATTTTTCTTCCTATTATGTTTTTCGCTCCTTCCCTTTCTTGAGAGCCTTTCCCCATTTCTCTATTTCGATCCATCGAGTCCATTTCTCGTTTGACTCCATATGCTGTGATTATCTGGTCTTCTTTTGCGTGTCGTCCTGTAATACAGAGGGATAGAGTATTACTATGTATATTCTCATATTTATTATCCCCTTCTCATGTCCATCATCTACGGAGTATCGCCTATGTTGCCCGCCATTCTTTATTCTTCATCCTTTTTGTCGTGCCCCAATATTACGATTGCCTCCAACGGTAGCCGCGCCACATGCTTGCCCATCGCTCCTTCCCTTGACTGTTGGGACCCTGCCGGGTCGACTATCCCCATGAACTCGTTCGTCCCTTCTGCCTCGATCGCACTATCCTACTTGTAACTATGACTCTCGTACTGTTGCCTGCTAATAATTGACTGCCCGGCCGACTCACGAGCACTCGTTGCCTCCTTCCTCCTTTGTGGCTGCTCCTTACTCTTTCTCGCCTCCTGCTCTCAACTGCACTTTGCCCAGTCATTTGCACAACGCCTAATTATGCATGACTACGCATATTTATTTGTCGTTGATATTGGCGTCGCCATAAGATACATGACCCTGCCCTGGCACACATTTCAACATCATCTACAGGAATGGGAGATCTGGCCTTGATGTACATTCTCGCTGTGCTTAAGTTTTACCCGGTCAGTAGAACTGAACCCCAGAAAAAGAAACAATAAATGTGTAGGGCCGTCTATCCACAGAGAACCGTTCTGACGACACGTTGGTCTGCTCATATCTGTAGACTGTTAAAACGGTTTGTATGCATATAGCTGTAGAATAACTGCATCAGGTGCTGGTGCACTGTTGTAATGAATCTCGCAAGCACGACGCTGATCAGATGGAGCTGGCTAGGAATGCTCCCCAAAGCCAAGATGAATGAGACACCCCTGCTGCCCTAGCTCCGGTCGTCACTGTCTCACCTATGTTATTCTTACTTTTGCTTCTTATTACCTCCATCTTGCAGGCTGTGCTCAGAGTTTCTTTTAATCTATACGGAGCGTCGAGCTCTTGACAAGTTGTGTTTTTAGGCTCGATGTCATGCTTAGTCATCAATACTATTAACTATTTAGCTTCCGCCTAATTTACACCACAAAGACAGGTACACGTAATGCGTGTCCCGTTGTGAGTGCGATACTCGCCCACCCGCCATTCTCAGCTCTTTAAGGCGTGCTTACACCGCATATTGCTTAGGAACGAGCCACAGCCCCTGTGTGATCTGTGAGATGCAAGGTGGCCTACAGGACACAGTGTTAAAAGTCACAGTGCATTGTAAACATCGGACAAAATAGGCTGGTAAAATACCTGTAAAGGTAATTCGCACTGTACTGTCGCCTTGCAGCTTCCGCTTTCTTACGCATCTAATTTTCAGTCAGCTGATGACAGTCTATATTCAAAAGCCTACCGCATCTTTGCTCACTTCCATTCGAGCTACTATGTAGTATCCGAGTCCGCGTCTCACTTATCAACTCGGGTATCAACCATGCTGTGATAGTTTGTAGTCAAGCTTACTGAGGCCTTATTGAGATCGGCTCTGATATAGATCACGTGACTTTTAAGCACCACGTTCAGCTCGCGACGAGACCACAGAAGCCACTGTGATGCCATGATCTGCGATTGTATTTCATAGAGAGCAGCTCTGTGATGATGATTGAGCGGTTCATTCTCCAGGCATACACGCATGCCCTTGTAGAGCCTATATTGCTTATTTTAGAGCTCATACGCATTCTCGGCCGGGCTATGTACAATCGGTACATAGTAATACGTGTAGGCTTCACGCTAAACAATGTATCTTAGCTAGGCCCCGCGCAGCTCGTGTCATTGGTCAGAGCGTCTGGCGCAACAACTCGACCTGGGACCCCCTTTGCGCCCGCGACGCGTCGATTCCCCCCATTAAGCAAAAACGGTCCAGAGTTCACGACGGCCAATCTGAACCCACAATCGCGACAACGACGGATCCGAAGCGAAGCCATTGCGAATTGATAGACTCCCAGGCCGGCGTCCGATCAGTCTTTCGTTATCTCTTTCCACCTTTAACTACACGGCGACTGCATCGACAGCACCTCGCCTCCTAGTGACCCGACCTCTCCTCCTCTCCCGACGCGCCGCGCTGCCCGTTGGCAGCACCTCTATTCGCCAATATGTATATCAAGCAGCTCATCATCCAGGGCTTCAAGAGGTAAGTTGTGTGGTTCGCGTGGCAGACTGGGGCAGGCTGGAGCAGATTGTAGTAGGATCTGTTATTGCCTATGGCCTGCAAAGAAGATGGACTGACCCGTGTCGCGTAGCTACAAGGACCAGACGGTCATGGAGCCCTTCTCGTCCGGAACCAATGTCATTGTCGGCCGCAACGGTTCCGGCAAGAGCAATTTCTTCGCCGCCATCCGTTTCGTTCTCGGTGATGCCTATACCCAGCTGAGCAGAGAAGAGCGTCAGGCTCTCCTGCACGAGGGTTCCGGCTCTGCCGTGCTCTCGGCCTACGTCGAGATCATCTTTGACAACAGCGACAACCGTTTTCAAACCAACAACCGCGAAGTATCGCTGCGCCGAACCATCAGCCTGCGGAAAGACGAATATGCCGTGGACAAGAAGGTGTCGACGCGTAGCGAAGTCATGAGCATGCTCGACACTGCCGGTTTCTCGCTAAAGAACTCTTACTACATTGTACCCCAGGGCCGTGTCACAGCCCTCACCAACATGAAGGAGTCAGATCGTCTTAAGCTTCTCAAGGAAGTTGCCGGTACAGAGAGCTACGAGTCCCGGCGTGCAGAGTCCTTGAAGATCATGGGCGAGACGGAGAACAAGAGAGCCAAGATCGACGAGCTGCTGCAGTACATTCGGACACGGATGAGCGAGCTTGAGGAAGAAAAGGAGGAGCTGCGCGGTTTTCAAGAAAAGGACCGCGAGCGGCGTTGTCTCGAATACGCATTCCACCACCACCACCAGGTCGCCCTCTCCGAGGCTCTCGAAGATATCGACCGCTCGCGCCAGGACGGTGCCGGCAACTCGGGCAACAGCCAGCGCATGTTCCTCGAGGGCGAGCAGGCCATTGCCAGAATCGAAGGCCAGCTGCATGAGCTGCAGCGGTCCGTCGGCATCCTCAACATGGACCGCCAGGAGTTTGAGACGGACTGCCGCGATATATCCCGCAGCAAGGCCAAGGCTGAGCTCAGAGTCAAGAGTCTGGCCGACAGCCAGAACGCAATTGAGCGGGCAAAGCACCAGCACGATAGCGAGCTCAAGGCGGTGCGCGCCGAAATTGCTATCAAAGAGGGTCAGTTGGCCCAGATTCTGCCTGAGCTCGAGCAGCGCAAGGCCATCGAGGCTGAGAACCGCCACGGCCTCCAGGCGACGGATGCACGCCGGCAACGCTTGATCAACAAGCAGTCACAGGGTGACCGCTTCCGTAACAAGTCGGAGCGTGATCGTTGGATTGATGGCCAGCTCGCTGAACTTAACGGCACGCTCGCTGCCCTTCGCGCCAACCGCGTTTCCGCCGCCGAAGAGACAGAGGAGGCGAAGCGACTGATTCAGGCTCTGGACGCCGACATTGGTTCCCTGTGGAAAGGTATCGAGAGCTTCGGTGCCGACCGCACTGCGATTGCTGAGCAGCTATCCAAGGCACAGGACAAGGTGCAGCGGCTAGACGACGAGCGGAGAGCACTGCGCCGCGAGGACGACAAACTCAACACCCACATTTCCAATGCGCGCCAGGAGCGGGACAAGACTACGCGGACGCTGAGCAACCTGATGGACAACGCAACGGCCCGTGGTCTGGCAACGATCGAGCGCATGAAGCGTGAGAAGAACATTCCCGGTGCCTACGGCATTCTTGCAGACCTGATGGAGGTCAGCGAGGCGTACCGCATCCCGACAGAGGTCATTGCCGGCAACAGTCTCTTCCATTATGTTGTCGACAACGAGGAAACGAGTACCCTGCTGTCGAATGCTCTGTACCGGAACCAGGGCGGCCGTATCACATTTATTCCGCTGGAGCAACTGCGCCCGCGACAGGCGAATTTCCCCAAGGGCGCAAAGGACGCGCTGCCCCTGGTGGACAAGATTCAGTTTGACAAGAAGTTTGAGAAAGCTTTCCAGCACGTGTTTGGCAGCACAGTCGTGTGCCCCAACGTGTCGATTGCAGCACAATATGGTCGGAGTCACGGCGTGGACGGCATTACCCCTGAGGGTGACACTACAAAGCGCACAGGTACGATGACTGGTGGTTACGTAGATCCGTCACGGTCGCGCCTCGAGGCGATCCGGTCGGTCAACAAGTGGCGCAACGAGCACGACGAGCTTGTGGCCCAGGCCGACGATGTGAAGCGCCAGATGGACCGCAAGGAGCAAGAGGTCACAAACGCGCGCGGCGAGGAGCAGAAGATTATCCACCAGATGCGCCAGCTCGAGGAGGGCTTCGGGCCCAGCCGTGCCGAGCTGAGTGCCAAGCGTGCACAGCTTGAGCGCGAGCGCGGCCGCCTAGAGACGCTGAACAACCGTCTCGAGAACATCAACAAGAGCATGGAGGAGTATGCCACATCGCGCGACTCGCACGAGGCCGAGAAGAAGTCCGAATTCAAAAAGGCACTGTCACCAGTGGAGGAGCAGCAGCTAGAGCAGCTCAACATTGAGGTGCAGGCACTCCAGTGGCAGGTGAACGAGGCGACCAGCCGTCGCCGTGAGATTGAAGGCCAGAAGCAGATTCTGCAGGTGGACCTGCGGCAGAACCTGCGGATGAAGGAGGACCAGCTCACAAGCCAGGTGTTTGACACTATGACGTCGGTGGGCGGCGACGGCAACTACGGCGAGGCACAGCACGAGCTGATGAAGCTGCAGAAGCGGCTGGCGGACAAGGAGAGCCGACTGCGCAAGACGCTCGAGGAGATTGACCGCGAGGTCACGGAGATCAACGAGCTAGAGGCGACCAAGGCCCAGCTCGAGCAGGAGCAGCAGAGCCTGGCAGCGAACCTGGAGAAGAGCCAGAAGCGCATGGAGAAGAGTCTGCAGCGGCGAGCCCTGCTTACGACGCAGCTGGCCGAGGCTGCCAAAAACATTCGCGATCTCGGTGTCCTTCCCGAGGAGGCCTTTGAGAAGTACGAGGGCAGAGATCCCGCTTATGTATGTATCCCGCCTATCTGTTCATTTGTCTATTGAGACCCTCCAGAGAAAATCTACTAACGATGCAGATCTCAAAACGGCTCAAGAGCGTGCTTGAAGCGCTCAAGAAATACCGCCACGTCAACAAGAAGGCGTTTGAGCAGTACAACAGCTTCACAAACCAGCAAGAGCAGCTGCTTAAGCGTCGCGAGGAGCTGGATGCGTCCCAGGCGTCGATCGAAGAGCTCGTGGCCCATCTTGACCGTGTCAAGGACGAGTCCATTGAGCGCACGTTCAAGCAGATCTCCAAGGAGTTTGCCACCATCTTTGAGCGTCTTGTGCCTGCCGGCCATGGCCGTCTGGTGATCCAGCGCCGCGACAGCTCGCGCCAAGACAACGAGGAGGAGGAGGACAACAATGGCGATGTCGGCGGTGCCGGCTCGTCGCGCCGCCGCCGCAACATTGAGAGCTACACGGGTGTCGGCATCAGCGTGTCGTTCAACTCCAAGCACCTGGACGAGCAGCAAAAGGTGCAGCAGCTGTCTGGTGGCCAAAAGAGTCTGTGCGCGCTGTGTCTGGTGTTTGCCATCCAGCAGACAGATCCCAGTCCCATGGTGGTCTTTGACGAGGTCGATGCCAACCTGGACGCGCAGTACCGCACAGCCGTTGCGAGTCTGCTGAGCTCCATCTCCAAGGATGCGGGCACGCAGTTTATCTGCACGACGTTCCGGCCGGAGATTGTGCAGGTAGCAGACAAGTGCTACGGCGTGACGTTTACCAACAAGACGAGTTCGATTGGGTGCGTGACGACAGAGGAGGCGCTGAGCTTTGTGGAGGGACAAAAGCAGTAGGCAAAAGCATTTTCTGTGCGTTTTCTGCGCATTTTCTGTGCATTTTATGTGCGTCTTTTGTCTCGCGTATGTATTATTGGCTTTGCTTTTATAATGAAAGGCGTGCTGGTCGGAAAGGCGGAGGGATATTTACTTGTCTCTTTATTTTATTGTCATTTATCCTGTTCTCATTTATTTTTGTTAGTTTTCTGTTGCGTGTTTACCTATTCTCTGTTTTTATATGCCGTTCTGTTTATGTCCCTACCGTCTGTTTTCACTGTTTCGGGCTGCTTCATATCTGCACTTTATATTCAAGTTTCACAACGCCCGTGGTCCTCTGTGAGATGTGCTGTAGTATGAGTTTGCCGCTGCTTTCATTGTCATATCGATGTTCATATGCCTGCATCGGTTGCTTGATGATTTACATATTCTCACTCGTTATCAGCACGGCCGACGGCTTGAACTGGCTGGACGCCGGGCAAGTTACAGGGTGCGTCATCACGCAAGATAGGCTGCCCAGCCGTGAAAGTTCGGCGTCACGCGCAGATGGTCTCATGTGTGCCGTGTGTGTCATGTTTTGCCCTCATCGCGTGGGCAGCAGCCCAACAGAAATACATATGATTCGTGATTGAAATGTCCCAACATCTACATTGCGAAGTCCAACATATGCGTAAAGCAAGAGAAGGTTTCGCACTCAAAAAGAGTTGCATTTTGCTCTTGTCTAATACGCGACGCTCTCCAGCCGCTGCCCCCCGAAAGGGACAGTGAGTGGCTAGAGACCGGCATCGTATCCTGGCTCAAGACCACCCGTTGGGTTCGGGCAGCCGAGATTGGCAGAAGACGGGTGAAAGGGGAAAGGGAAAAGGGTAGATGGAAGACCGCACAGCCAAAGAGACGACGAACAGATAAGAGACTCTACGAGACAGTCAAAACAAACCTAGAGCTTTGGCGGTATGGCAATATATTTCAGTACTGCTTGGAGCTCAATCGCACCCACTGGCAGACTTCTGTCATGGCGCGTGTGGCTGTCTGTTGGTGGTCGTCTCAATCTTGCTGTCACGATCCCAATCACCGCAGAAGTGAAACTGTGAGGAAATTTCAAGAGGTCCAAAGCCGAAAATCTGCAAATTGCGACGTTGAAATAGTGCGGGTTTCGGTCACGTGTGTCTCCACTTCTTGCAAGGCACACTGGGCAATTTCCCTGACGTACAAGTTCTGCCCAAATTGTGCCCCTGAAACTCAACCAAATATAGGGGGTGATAGTGAAAGAGTGCACGCGACAGTGGATATCGCACATTCTTCACCAGCTAAGCTTCTACGATGTATTCATCTACAGCCGCATAGTAGTCATACAAGATATAAAGCTTGGCCTTTGGGATATGCTTATTATGTGCTTCAATCGACTCTCCTTCCGTAATCGTCTCTTGTAAGCATAAGCCAAGCAGTTCAACGCTTACCAGAGCCCAACGCGGAAGGATCAAGCTGTCCCCATGGCTCCCCAGTGAAGAGACGCGGTGAAAAAGGAAAGAGCGACCAAGAAGCCGGTTATCACAATGCTCCTTCCTTTTGAAAGTAGTTCTCGAATCAAGTGAGTATTATATAATATTCCGAAAGTTAAGCTTTCATCTCTATACATAGTAGAAATTTGAGCAGAAGCAAACGCCGTAGTTACTTTCTTTTCCGAGCTACCCTTATTTTCTTTCACCTGTGCCAGTGATCTCCCAACAAACCTGCCGAGTCCATACTGTACGCACTAAGTATTCCCATTCGCAAACGTCATCCCTGTTCCTTCCCTATTCTCAGGCAGCACTTTTGATAAACTCGACCAAACGAGAGAGACATTTCAAACTCTCAAACCACTCTTCCAACTCATCTTGATCACACCTCAGCAAATGTCTATATAGTATCAGGGCAACGTGTCGCGTGCCCACTTATCGCGTGACACCTCCTTTTCATTCTTCAATGGCGTCACCGAGGCTGCCGTTGCAAGATACGGGGCGGTCCGAAGATTCCGTGAGCTCCGAAAACGCCACCAGCAGGCCCGGCCGCCGACTTTCTAGATTGGGCTTTCTAAATACCGGTAGCGAGCTAGGAAACCTCATTTTGCAAGTCTCAGTGGCTGTGTTTTGTGTAGGGATTGTCTCCCAAGCACTCTACAGTAAGTTCAACTTGAAGGGAAATCGATTCTCCCAATATCCCTCCAGGGACGGTCTGTCAATTTGAAATAAAATAAAAGTTAACAGCCGCACAAAATACTGACAACAACCAGACACGTCCGATCCATACCGGTGTGGTGCTTTGGTGAAGCACGGCTCATGGCCACCGTATACCAGCCCGCCAGTCGACGATGCCATGGACTACGAGCAGCTCGAGTCCTTGAAGAAAGATGGCCGTGAACTTCCGCCAGCCCGGCCGTTTGAGAAATGGGAACCTGTTGGCTGTCGCATGCACGAGTATTCCAGGGAGGACATCAGCTACTGCCTAGGCGGAAAGCGAGTTCTTTTCGTCGGTGACTCTGCAGCGCGCATCATCTTCTTTGCTGCTCTGACGCGACTGGATCATGAAGCAGCAGAGTGGCTGCTGCGTACCACATTTGTCGAGGACAACCCGCGGCACGACCTATCCATCGAGTCGGAGTCAGTCGTGCTCGACTTTCTATGGGATCCTTGGTTGAACTCGTCCATGTTGACAGCCGAGCTCAGCCCAGCAGGACCCCAGAGAAGCGACCTCTTTCAGGCTGCCGGTGAGCCAGAGCCTCCAACCAAGGCCGACCTTGTCATTGTGGGCTCATCTGGTCTGTGGGCAGCTCGAAATGCCGGCGATGAGTACTTTGAGGCCTTCAAGACGGCCACCGATTTTGTGGCACAGTCGATGAAGCAGCCAGTCCGTCCATTCTCAGGGGCCCGCGAGTCATCTCCTGATGGCTACATCTTTCTCACTCCGGTGACTATGCCTCGCTACGATATGCTTCCAGTCGACCGTGCGGAGACACTGTCGCCAGAGCGCATCGAGCGGATGAACAGCTATCTGGCCAGTCTACACCCCACCGTCCAGTCTCACATTCTTACAGCATACAACGAGATGACCTATCACGTCCCAGAGGCATATGAGGAGACGGGACTACATGTTGATGAGGCTGTCGCTGAGCGCTGGGTTGACGTTCCGCTCAACGCTCGATGCAATGGGCTCCTTGCAAAGATCGCTGAAGACAGACCTCAGAGCCTCGCTTTCAAAACGACCTGTTGCGTTGAATATCCCAGCCTTATTTCGGTTCAGCGGCTGCTGTTTGCCCCCATCATTGTCGCCATACTTCTCCCTACTATTTTATTCTGCTTCAAGCGCGGAGCTGTGCCCACCGCCTGTGTTGCTGCATCTGTTATCGGCCTTGTGGTGCTCCTCTGCTATGTCACTGACAGGACGCACCTGTTCCCCAAGGCAGAGAGACGATACAGTATAGGCTGGATCTACTTCACATCTATTACTACGATGATAGGTTTTATCGCCAGTCGTCGAAAAGCACGCGTGCCCAGTTCAGAAATATCCCAGCAGCATGGCTTCCTGCCCCGCCATATCTCTGACGAGTGGAAGGGCTTGATGCAAGTAGCTTACTTGCTACTTGCCTACCAGGACGGTCTCGATAAACCTGTCCCCACCAACTGGTCAGAGTTTGTTGTGAACTCGTACCTCTTCTTGTCCGCCTTTGGGCACGCATCCTACTTCCTCAAGACGGGCGACTGCTCGTTCCGCCGTGTTGCGTCCATTCTGTTCCGACTCAACATTTTGCCGTGCATTTTAACTTTTATGCTAGACGGCCTAGCATCGGGTACGCCAGCCAGCATCTCTCATCTTCACCACTTTTCCCGCCTTGTCTCTTTTTGGTTCCTGGTGACTTGTGTCACAATCGGCCTTGGGTCCCAGAAATTCCGAAGTCGTCCTGGGTCCATGCTGGGGCGAGTGTTGCTGTCTGCTTTGTTTATGGGGTACGGCATCTTGGTGCCAAGAAAGGTCGACTTCTTTGAGTATGCTAGCCGAGCGGGCACATACTTTCTCAATGCTACCTGGGAGGCCGACGCCATGCGAAACACCATTGCATCTGCCTGGTGCTCTCCATTCTTTGGCATGGCTATAGCAGTCATCTCCCATCGTGTGTGCTTCATTCGGTCCCGCACAACACTTGTTCACGGCCTGCCCCTGCAAGGGCACCGATCAAAACAAGCTGCATCCGCCGGGCATGGCTTCATTACCAAAGGCTCGTCTTGGATAGACCGACGCCTGGTGAACATTATGTTTCCCAACGAGTTCACAGAGCCCTTGTACCCGATGTTTGTCATTTTCTGTAGCGTCTTCACCTTTGGCTTTGCGAACATGATCACTCTCTCACCTCCGACAGAAGATGGAATATACTATCCTCTGTCGACTAGTGTAGCGATTCTATGCTTTGCTGTTGCTCGCAACTGCCATGACAGGCTACTGTCCACATTCCTATACTTGCCATCAACCTTGGGAGGCATTGCACTTGAGCTCACTTTGCTCCACAACCACATCCTTCTATCCGGCAACGGCACTGGCCGATTGCGTCTCTTCTCGACATACATGACGCCCACCGACGGCAATGCAATCATTGGCGGCATATACAACTTGAAGGTGGCCGTATACCAGTCGGTTGAGGTTGTCAGCATCGTCGCGGTCTTTGTTGCACTGAGCTGGAGCTCGCACCAGGCCACCCGCCAGCTAGCTGTCATACTCTTTGGCAGCAATAGCAAGTCGGCCAGCGCACCGGGCGGGGGTGAATACGGCCTCCCTGTTTCTGATGGCGGCTTCCGGTCCAAGACGAAGAAGGCCAAGGCATGGTCCAGTATATGGGTTTCCGACAACCGACTACGAGCTGTGTATTTATTATTTGCGCTCTGGGGCTGGAGTAGGTATTATATATGATTATACTTAGTATACATTTAGTTTTGGTACAGCAGTATTTTGGAGTTTTGGCAGTATTTTTATTTTAAACTTCTCTGGAAAATATAATTTATTAATTTCACTCTATTTTGTTTGTTATATTACCATCACTTGCACAGACATATCACTACAAAGATCATCAGGTACGCTTGGGATCAACCTCATCCTTTGATTTACGACTTCTGATCACGGTCTCCAATTCACTATCCATCATCCGATATTCCGACTTTTATTCATCCACGTTCCCTCAGCGCTCCCCATCCACCTTTCTGTAGAAAAACGACGATAAATGATATTGCATACTTCATTAGCTGGTTTTACAGCAAATAGACGTAACCCCGTTCCCACCTCCAATATGCTCTAGACTTCAGTACACAATGATCCCTTACCATAAACGTATACTCCGTACACAAGACAAGAGTCTTTTTCTGGTGTGGAGTAAGGAGTACACGGGCACGGAAGAGTCCAGTCTATGCCTTTGCGGTTGGGTATCCCTCGCAATTTTGAATCCGGAGTACTTCGATAGCGGGTGGCTGAGCCAGCAAGAGGTTGACTTGACAAACAGCCGCTATCCTTTAGACAGGCCCATATTCGGAATGTCACCTCGACCGAAGAGGGATCAATAATGCCACCTCGTCTTGTTTCCGCCATAGCTTGAAACACGCCGACAGACAGCAAACACAAAGCAAAAATAAAGAAAAATATATAAAGCAAAAATAAAACCCCAGAAAGGTCCAAGAGACTCCAAGACAGTCTTCCGAAAGCTCCGATGATAGTTTATTTGTCAATCGAGCATGGGTCTTGCACAAGTGTGATATTTATATCTTCTGTCTTCTGTCTTTGCTCATTTCTTCCTTTATTTTCCGCTGCCCTTTATGCGGTGGTCGGTGCCAGTGCCAAGCTGTCGTTAGATTGTTTTACCCTTTAATAATATCAAATAGCATAACTAGTCCTTTTCTCTTGGGGTACGATATTGAATAGAACCTTGGGATCACAAAAACTTTGCGTGTCTCCTCTAGCTACTGTGCTTATTTTATTCACGGATGACTACAGTCGTATTGGTGGGTTTTATTATTCGTATTCTTACTTGCCAGAACCAATGGCAAGGAAAGCTCACCTATTTTTCGCATTAACGGTGCTGTTTTCAATACAAAACAAAGCATGTCTGGGAGGCTCAGGGGGTGTGGTTAAAGATGTGGAGGTGAGGCTCTGTGCGGCAGTAGTTGCTGTCCAGCACACACAACTGCTACCCAATATTGCTACATAATCCACTACCGGATGGCCAAGGCAACATTAAGCTTTTTCTCCTGGCTAGACCAGCGTCAAACTTTCTTTTGCCAGCGGCTTCTTTGAGCTTACTTTGAGCTCAACTTGAGCGTATGGTAGGATGTAAGCTGGGGCCACGCCTATCCCTGCCATGCAGCGAGGCAAGGGCTCGGGGAGTTTACAGTTTGTTTTCGGAAACCCCAAGTTCCGCTCGAACAGAGAAAGAGAGCTCACTCCTGCCTCTCTTTGCCTCTATTGTCTAAATTGTCTTTGGTCTGATGGCAGTCCCTGGTCTGGTAATGGCAGCCGAAAAAGACGTGGGGACGAGGAGACGAGGAGACACGGAGACGTAAGGAGAGAGGTGGGGACGCTGGGAGAACATAAGCCTCGAGTCTGTACTCGAGTTGAAGCCTCTGGATGAGCCAAAGCTGTATCGAAACTCATGATGTGCAAGTGCAGTGTTGATCTGCTCTTGTGGTGATCTTGGCGGCATTTTTCTTTAGTGAATATGAAGCAAGCAAGAATAGCCGCAGTATGATCTTTGTTTGTTCCCTGGCGGCCGGCCATCATATCACATTCTGGTCATGATCTCTGGCCATGATCTTTGGCCCTGGATTCATGGCCATAGTGCTAGCAGTAGTGATGCACCCCTCTTCCTCCTGGGCTGGGGAAACCAGACCGGAAGAAAAGACAGAAACAACAGGGACAATAAAAAAACATCTAGCATTAATGCTGCTAGGCTAGCCTACCCCTTATCCCTGGTGCTGCCGAAGCGGACACTGAAGCTTTGGCATTGGTATCTAAATTATTATTACCTATTCACAACTGCCTTGCCCTCATGGCACCCTGGGCCCTCCATGATACCACAGCACCATATCACTCTCTCCGCGCCAAGCAACATCCGGGTCTCACAGCACCGTGTAAAGGGGACGGAAGATGAGGAAGGGGAGGTTGTTCGAAACGTCGATCATTATAGCAGGCAACTTGCACGAATCGAGACATCACTCTGCCAGAGTTGGGCGATGGAACGTCATGCCATGCACCCCTTCTCCCATTGTCTTGATCATCACAATGTTTGGGTGATTTGAAAAAGACAGAAGATATAATACATGTCCACGAGACGCTTCTTCCTCTGGTCCATGATTTTCTTCTGCAAATCATTGATCTCACCTTCATTTCCGGATTCTTTCTCGCCTCGAGATTCCCTTTCTTTCCTTTCTATTCTTCTTGGTTGCTGGTTTCCATCCACTCTCTTTTTCACTGATAATTTATTCTTACGCGCCCCAGTGGTAGCTTTTCTCTTCTATTTTAACCTTCACTGCCATTGACTGGCACTTTGGACTGGATCCTCATCACCGCTACATCCTTTTGAAAAGGTCCATTCACGCTTGACGACTTGCTCTCTTTTTACGAAATCTCGCGACAATACCCCTTCAAAATTCATAATGTTCTTCTCACATGCCCTGGTAGCCCTGGTCGGCTTTGGCTCTCTCGTTGCTTCTGGTAGGTGTGCTTGGCTCCTGAAATATTGTATGATAAAAATCTAACATCACAGCCCCAGCCCCGGCCAACGGTGGCATCAGCCGTGCTGCTCCGCCTACTGCTTCAAAGAGCAATAACAAGAGCAACAGCAACAACAAGAGCAGCAACAACAACAACAACAACAACAACAACAACAGCAACAACAACAACAAAAACAACAACAACAACAACAAGAACAGTGGCCAGATCATCAATATCCAGGAAAACACAATCGTCATCCAGCAGACAATTATCCAGCCTCAGGTGACCATCATCGAGGAGAACCTGGGCCTCGTCAACCAGCTCGCTCTTATTGCCGAGCAGGAGTTCCAGGCCCTTGTCCAGTCTCAGCTGGCCCTCATTCAGGAGATTGAGACCATCAAGAACAACATCCGCGTCAACACCTTCTTGGCCCGCTTCTCACAAGTTGTAAGTCTCGAGTCTGTTTTTATAGTCGGCATTTCATAGTCTACACAGCCTAACAATCAAACAGAACACGGTCATTGTCAGTGTGACCCAGGTCATCGACCTGCGCAACGGCGAGGGCTCCCGCAACACCCGCTACATGGTCAACCAGCAGCTGGCCAACAACGGCAAGTCCAAGAGCACGGTTGTCGTCATGGTCTCGGCTGCGTCGCCCGTGACCATCAACGCTGCTGCTCCCACCCTCAACCTGGGCGGCCTGCTGTCTAACAACACCAACGGTGCCGCTGGTGTCGTGTCTGCCGCTGTCGCCCCGACTGCCACTGCCGCCGCCGCCGCTGCCGTTGATTCCGCTGCCGCTAGCAACAGTACCAAAAAGACCGGCAGTGCTAGCAACAATGCAAACATTGCCGGCTTTGATGCTGCCAATCCCTTCGGCCAGCTTGGCCAGACTGTCATTCTGCCCTACGGCTCCAAGGCGCCCCGCCTGCCCAACGGCGCCCAGCTCGTTGCCGACCCGGCCAGCATCATCCTGGCGGGCCAGGGCAACCTGATTGTCGAGGACATTAACCAGTTTAACCAGGACTGCCAGCTGTGGAACCGCAACAGCCTGTCCTTGTTCAACCTGCAGTCGTCCATCGTTCAGGAGGCCGCTCAGATTGCTGCTATCCAGGTCAGCGGCCTCAGCCTGGGCTCGGCGGCTACGCTCAACTCAGCTGCTGCTGCTCTCCTGGCCGGAGCCGGCTCTAACGTTGGTGTCAACATTGGTGCTGGTGCTGCTCCTGCCACGACTACTGCTGCTCCTGCTGTTGTCGAGACAACCGTTGCCGCCGCTCCTCCTGCTGTTGAGACGACTGTTGCAGCTGCTCCTCCTGCTGTTGAGACCACTGCCGCGCCCCCTGCTGCCGAGACTACTACTGCTTCTGCCGCACCTGCATCAACAGAGGCTGCTGCTGTGGCCGTCGCCGCTGCTGCAGCCCCGTCTGCTGCACCGGCACCTGCTGCTCCTGCCGCGGCAGATGCCGGCTCTGGCGTGCAGTTTGTCCCCGTTCCCGGCGCATAAAGACGCTCTGTCTTGACGATAGATGACTGGTCTCGTGACTCCTTCTTTTCTTGTTTGTTTTTATTATTTTAGCTAGTATGTAGATGACATCCATCTTCTTTTCACTTCTTTTTACGTCTTGGCTTAGTCAATATATCGAGATACCATTTTGCGATCATACTGGTTGATTTTTGCCTTTGATACCCCAACATACGCACGACATGCAACCCTGATAGAAGTAATGTAAGCAGAATTGCTGAAACTTAATATTTGCCGGCTAAACTTGCCTTACATCATGACCATTTCTAACCGCCCTTGAAAGTGGCAGATAGACAGAAGAGCAGCTGATTGCCAGGATTGCCAGGATTGCCAGGATTGCCAAGATGCACGAAACTGATTGCCTTGTCTCCGGGACACCAAACGACTCATCAGAGGATATGACGACGATATAGGGCGTTTAAATCTCGAAATAGGTCACACCATTGACTATCACGAACCAGAATTGGTGACTTTATGGGCAGTGGCGTGCGCTTTGTCTCTGGCGTTTGATCGGTGCGTCCTGTTTCACGGCACACAGCTAAGCCGGCAGTAGTTCGACACCACGCATAATTAAAAGCCCAATAAGTTTTTAGAATGATCATCGGCGTACGTTTATGCAAGCCTTCGAGTTGATGGCAGTCTATAAAATGCACTGCTTAGTCATCTAAATAAACATGAAGCCGTGTTAGTCAATTGGTGCATACACTATCACTAGCTATTATTTACGTCACATGACTATATGAATGATCTGGTGAGGGCCAGACTTCCCACTCTGGCCATCACACTCTACTATGTATCCACTTTGCTTCCGGCCAACCCTATGGTCAGCAACTTAGTTTTTCCGAGAATGACCACTAGCCAATCATATTTTTCGCACCAAGTGAGGGCGGGAAATAGGACAGGCGAATGGGGGGGCAGCCAGAATGGGTAGTAGGCTCTTAAGACAGGAGACCCACACTACCGTGGGAAAGGAAATTTTTCGCAGGTAGAGAAGGAATTAGATTGGGCTTCTTTTCGACTTTCGACTTCCCACCCGTTCTCATCCCAACATCACCACCAACAATTATTGCAGCATCACCGTCACAGGACGAAGAAGTTGCCCGTCATGTCTCTCGTCAGTGGTGAAAAGTGTGAGTACACATCTATCAACGATCTCGACAACCTCGACGACGCCTGAACCTCGCTGCCGCCCGAAAAACTATGAAGACGGAGCAGGGAGAAGGAATCTCGAAGAGAAGAAGAGAATGGAGACGAAGATCATCAAACATTGCGAGGACAAATGCTAACATTTCACTGCAGCCAACTTCCAGTTCGTACGTATACTATAATCGATCCCCATTGCACCGCACCAGCATAGTCATTCTCGGCATCGGCATCTCGAATATTGCTCTTCAAGAGGCGCGCACACAATTCGCACTTCGAGGCCATGTGCCATCCAACCCGACGACAGATTCGATCAAATCGAAACGACATGCACTTTGTAACACTCTAACAACTTGCCCGGCAACATCTTCACGCGCATCACCACACCATACACATCACACTCATCATGTCGAAAAAGAACGACTACTAACCGACTTATAGATCATTCGTCTGCTGAACACCAACATCGATGGCAAGCAGAAGGTCGTCTGTACGTAACAACCCTGGACCCCGAAGATAGAGAGAGAGAGAGAAACGACGAGAGAAAAGGACGCGTACGGACTTGATGGACTGGACTACCCTTTCCTGCAACTCCAGCCGCGGCTCGACTCGACTCGATCTCAAACCATCAAGCCACGACTCGAGACTAACATTCACAGACGCCCTGACCAAGGTCAAGGGTTGCGGTCGCCGTTACGCCAACATCGTCGCCAAGAAGGCCGATATCGACCTGAACATGCGTGCCGGTGAGCTCTCTGCTGAGCAGCTGGAGCGCATTGTCAGCATCCTCCAGTCCCCCACCCAGTACAAGATCCCCTCGTGGTTCCTGAACCGTCAGCGCGATATCGTCGACGGCAAGGACAGCCAGATCCTGGCCAACGGTGTCGACTCCAAGCTCCGTGAGGATCTTGAGCGCCTCAAGAAGATCCGCTCTCACCGTGGTCTCCGTCACTACTGGGGCCTCCGTGTCCGCGGTCAGCACACCAAGACCACCGGTCGTCGCGGCCGGACCGTCGGTGTGTCCAAGAAGAAGGGTGGTTAAACAAGAAGACGTCAAATATCAATCAACGTCTTTTGTCTTGTGGAAAAGGAGCTTTCGGGTCTTTATGTTTTTACACAACAGGGGGAAAAACATGGTTCGGTGTATTTCTCGCTTTGGGCCTCTATTTTTTACTACTTTGCCAGCTCACATCTGCTGCTCGTAAAGTGAGACGAGGGAACATACTAAAAGAATAAACAAAAATAAAAAGATGAAACAATAATGTGTGTGCGTGGTGTTTTTGTGCTGTCAATTGTACTGTGAAGAAAGTGTATGTAGAACACTATACACTTGAGCGTGTGCAGCATCATAAGATATAGATGCATGGTGCAGAGAGTATATTGAAGTGCAGACGTCATACAGTTGCTATGCTAAACACTTTTATGCCAAAGATGCCAAAACGCCGGCCATGCTCAACCCAGGAAGAAAGACAAGAGGAAAAGACAAGAAGAAAGACAGGAAGAAAGACAGAAAAAAATAGACAGTAGACAAAGCAGCGCATACTTAATCGTCCTGTGTGACAGCAACGTCGAGCACCTCGGCACGGCCTTGGCCGCGGGTCTCGTTGCTGATAAAGTCGGACAGCGTCTTGAAGGCGCCGGGCTCGACAAAGCCAATCACCTCCCAGCTCGAGCCAGACACATCCTGGCTCTCAACCTGCTCGACGTAGCTCAGGATCTTATCCTTGACAGTACCGGTAGCCTTCTTGGGGCCGGCATCGTCGTCGTCGTTCTTGGCAGCACCAGCCGGCGCCTTGACGGCCTGCTTGAGGACGCTGGTGTTGCATGTGACGCGGAGACGCATGCGTGCACGCATCACGGGGATGGGCTGCAGCGCAATCAGGGCCTTCATGGCATCGAGCGCCTGCGACTTGGCGCTCTTGGTGGTTGTCACGCCCGTCCATGTGGGTGCCTTGGTGGCAGGCTCTGCAGGGGCAGCAGGGGCAGCAGGGGCAGCAGGGGCAGCGTCTGTTGACTCGGCGGCGGCACCCTCAGTAGGGGCGGGAGTCTCCTTCTCCTTCTCCTTCTCCTTCTTCTGCTGCTGCTGGTGCGCCTGTGCACTCAGCATATCCAGGGCCTTCTCGATCATGCCCGTTGTGTAGACGCGCCGTGTTCGTGGATCAACCAGCTTGTTGGCAACCAGGTCGACGACCTCGTGGTGCACGCGCTCGAGCTGTGCGGCTCGTTCCTTGTCGCCAACCTGCATCTCGCCCTTTTTCAGGATCTCGAGCACAACCGACTCGGTCGTGGCAGTCTTGCCAAACGCCTTGGTCAGTTCGGCAGCCGGTGCAGTCTGGCCCTTGGAGACGTTGAGGAAGACGTTGGGGATCTGGAGGACATTGTCGAGGTCGGTCTCGATGCCGGAGCGCCACTCCAGCACCTTGTTCTTGTAGCAGGCGATCTCGAAGCGCTTCTTGCCCTTCTTAAGGCGGACCAGCGACACGTTGGTCAGCTTGATCTGGTTGGACGGCTGGTTGATCTGGCGCGACATGGTGGCTGCGGTGTGGAGGTTGGTGTAGAGGTGATGTTTTGTTGCTGGTGTTGCTGAAGGGGGGGATGTCGGAGAGAGAGAGAAACAGCGGCAGAACACAAACTAGTGTGTACTGTTGAATAAAAGGCAGACGATGTATAACTTAGCAAAGCTAGTAAAAGAAAACCCCAGCTTAAAAGAAGATATCCCAAGATATATCAATCTCAAAAGTCTGTTAAATTCTAATTACATAAGTCAGAATGACGCCGGATGAGTCGACTCGTACTAACAGCCTTCTGCACCTAAAATTTCAAAGTACCCCGCTACTGAAGACTACTTGTAGGCCATGCTTACATCACCCATATTACCCATCATGGTTAGTCATGTGTCTACCAAGCCATCGACGGTGTAGCGCTGCCCAACTGCTGTAGCTGCATGCGGCATGCAGGTCCCATGAATGCCACTTTCGCCTCTGGTATGCTACAGGCAGCAGTCATTATTGCCCACCATTGCCAGCACGCCAGAGCATCATCAGAGATCAACCGGAGACTTTGAAACAGCCTCAGTCGCCTGAACTACGCTGGGATCGCTCGCCTCAGCCAAAAAAAAAATACACGTGAGACAGTGTTCTGCACAGTGTGGTTTCTTATCCGATGGTACAGCGATCGAAATGGGAAGGAGCGCAGGCGCCCACCTCCACTCGTCTCCACTCTCTGGCGCAAGCGTTGCCTGGCCGAGGGCATGGGATGGTGCTGTCATAGGCCGTCCGCCCCGGTTTCAGCAGGCACAGTTACGTCGTGGCTGCGCAGATACTGTGTGAGACAATAGCCGGACCTGCGTATCTGCCTCTTTGGGTACCTACGTATGTATGTATGTACCTGTATTTGCCGTAGATAACGTTAGTAGAGCAGCTGCCTTGTTGGGTGCTTGGAAGCTCTGTCAGTAGCAGTAGCCGTACCAGTAGCTAGCACGCACCTCTTTGTCTCCTCCTCTTGCCTCCTGCCTCCTCTCCTCGTCATCATCCGAGTTGTTTTGTTTCCAACTCTCCTCCCACCATCTCTCCCTCTCCCTTCATCTTCCTCTTCTTTCATCATCACTTCCATCCATCCATCAACCCCAAGTCGCTGCACTCTCCAATCTCCATCTCTCATCCGTGCCCCATTCAATTGTGTCCTCTTCTTCCACTTCTGCCCATCATGCGCATTGCCGCCTCTGCCGTCCTCGTCGGTGCGGCTTCGGCCTCCATCCTGTCGCCCTTCAACGGTCAGCAGCATGTTCTTGGCTCCGACAGCAAGGCCGCCAGCACTCCCGAGGGCATTGCCGCGGCTGCTGGTCCCCTGGCTTCTCTCCAGGAGGCCGTCAAGGGCCTGAGTGCCGATGCCGAAGCCCTCTGGGAGGAGGTCAAGCAGATGGTCCCCGACGCCTTTGAGCGTGCCACCTTCTTCTCGTCTCCCAAGAAGCACACCCGTCGTCCCAACAGCCACTGGGACCACATCATCAAGGGCTCTGAGCTGCCGTCTGCCTTTACCACAAAGACTGGTGCTTCCAAGTCCCGCGACAACCTTGATGCCTACAGCATGCGTGTCAAGGCCGTCGACCCGTCCCAGCTGGGCATCGACACCGTCAAGCAATACAGCGGTTACCTTGATGACGACGAGACCGACAAGCACCTGTTCTACTGGTTCTTCGAGTCCCGCAACGATCCCAAGAACGACCCCGTCGTGCTCTGGCTCAACGGCGGCCCTGGCTGCTCTTCGCTGACCGGTCTCTTCTTTGAGCTGGGTCCCGCCGCCATCAACGAGAAGATCAAGCTCGTCAACAACCCCCACTCGTGGAATGCCAATGCCTCGGTCATCTTCCTTGACCAGCCCGTCAACGTCGGCTACTCCTACTCTGGCTCTTCTGTCAGCAACACTGTTGCTGCCGGCAAGGACGTCTACGCCCTGCTGTCCCTCTTCTTCAAGCAGTTCCCCGAGTACGCTCACCAGGACTTCCACATTGCCGGCGAGTCGTACGCTGGTCACTACATCCCCGTCTTCACCCACGAGATCCTGTCCCACAAGGACCGCAACATCAACCTCAAGTCTGTCCTGATCGGCAACGGTCTGACCGACCCCTACACCCAGTACGAGCAGTACCGCCCCATGGCCTGCGGTGATGGTGGCTGGCCCGCTGTCCTGGACGAGTCGCAGTGCGAGGCCATGGACAACGCCCTGCCCCGCTGCCAGTCTCTGATTGACGGCTGCTACAACTCGGGCAGCGTCTGGAGCTGTGTCCCTGCTGCCATCTACTGTAACAACGCTATGCTGGGCCCCTACCAGCAGAGCGGCCGCAACGTCTACGACATCCGCGGCCCTTGCAAGGACTCGAGCAACCTGTGCTACCCCCAGATGGGCTGGATCTCCGAGTACCTGAACCGCGATGATGTCAAGAAGGCCGTCGGTGCCGAGGTCGACTCGTACGACAGTTGCAACTTTGACATTAACCGCAACTTCCTCTTCCAGGGCGACTGGATGCAGCCCTTCCACCGTCTGATTCCTGACATCCTGGCCGAGATCCCCGTCCTTATCTACGCCGGTGATGCCGATTTCATCTGCAACTGGCTCGGCAACCGCGCCTGGGCCGACAGCCTCGAGTGGCCCGGCCAGAAGGCCTTCAACAACGCCACCACCAAGGCCCTGAAGGTTGCTGGCTCTAAGGAGGTTGAGGCTGAGTCTGCCGATCTTGTCGATGCCTACGGTAAGAAGGTTGGCTACGGCACTGTCAAGGCCTCGGGCAACTTTACCTTTATGCGCATCTACGAGGCCGGCCACATGGTCCCCTACGACCAGCCCGAGGCTTCTCTGGACATGCTCAACCGCTGGATCGGCGGCGAGTGGTTTGAGCAGTAATTGTGTCGTTTGATACACTGGCTTGAACTGTCCTCCCTCCCAAGTTGAAACGGCGGATAGTATTGCCACTTTGACCACCCCTTATCCAAGTTGTTACGGCGTTATTTGATTTTTATTATTATATTTTGTCGTTGATTGTACACCTCCTTGTCCACTCGGGACCTCTCTGCAGTAGAGCTATCAGTGGTCGGGACAGTTGTTTGCCGGGCTGTTTATTTTATCTTAAATGACCGACAGTGTATTTCACTGCAATATTACATTATATTCACACTACTATCATGCATAGCTTGTCGATTGTTACTTGCTACCGCACACGTCACACATCACACATCACACATGCAATCTGAATCGAGTAGCTCCCAGTGGAAAATGATGGTATAAAAACACGTAAAAGTGAAATGGTGATACTAGTGACACATTTGTTTATCCCCTCCCCTTCCTTTCCGTGGATGACGCCGCCATAAGATCAAAAAGACGAAGAGATACAAAGATAAAGGCAAATAAGACAAGAAAGAATCGTACTATATTACAGAAAATGAAAAAAAATGAAGAAATAATATATCCCCCAAAAGAGATAATGAGAATGAGAAAAAGAAGAAGAAACAAAATGTAAAATGGTAGAAACAGTCATAGCCAAAAAAATGCAGCATGATATAGAGAAAAAAAGTATGAGTAAATGTGTGAGATGAAATGAAGATGCGGGAAAAACATGGATAGAGACAAGGAGGAGCTTATGCCCACATGACCTTGCAAGGCTATGACGATGTGGAGTGGCTCGTCGTCGTCGTGGGATCTGTCGGGTTGGATGTCGGGATCGGCGGGCTCGGGCTCAGGTGCCGCCGGAAAAAGGTAAACGCATTCATCCGAAACCGACTCGACTTTTTCTTGAGCATCGGCTGGTTGGCGCTCGAGTTGGAGTTGCTCTGCCCGTGCTGGCCCGAGTTGGGCGGGCTGCTGGCGAGCCGCTCGTCCACGTACTTGCGGCCGCGGCCGTGGCCCACGTACTGGCTGTGGCCGCCCGCCGACGACGACATGGACGAGCCGTCCATGTCGCGCGACAATTGTGTGCTGAGCATGTTGCCGTTGCCGTTGCCATAGTTATCAGTCTGCGAGTGCGGCGTGCGCGGTGGGCGCGGCATGGCTGGGTGGCTGAGCGACGGCGCATTGCTGCCGCTGTCCATGGCGGCACTGCTGCTAAACGGCTGGTCGTACGATGCCGAGTCGCGGCTCACAATGCTCGTTCCCTGAGTGCTCGGCGACAAGGGCATCTTGCCGGTGGTGGCGCTCGTGGCCTGCGATGCCCAGTCGCCGCCGCCCGCACTGGGGATGGACGTGCTGCCGGTATCGGTGACCTCGGTCGCGGCGGTGGCATCGGTGGCCTCGCTGACGCGCTGCTTGGACGACGATGCAAAACGGCGGCTGGCGTCGTCGTATTCCTCATCGTCCTCGTGCTCTTTGTTTACGTTGAAAGGATCGCTGGCGGCAAACTCGGCGACGGCGTCAAAGTGGGACCTGACGGCATCCTTTTCAGTTTGGACGCGAATGTTGGAGGGAATGTGGCGGGGCGAGATGCCATCGGTGTTCTCGGTGACGGGTGCAGCAGTGAGGAGGGTCGTGACAGGTGTTGACCCAGAGCCACAAGGTATACTTGATGGCTGAACCAGCGTCATCTTGGAATCGCTTTTGTTGGTGTTGGGGACGACAATGCTCATGGACCGTGGTGAGACGGCACCATCAGCAGACTGCTGTTGCTGTGTCGGGACAGGCAGACGCAGAGTCTCGGCAGTCTGTGTAGCCTCGGCGGCGTCGAGAGCCTTGACCTCCTCGATGCCGTTCATGAAAAAGGCCTTGTTGATCTCGAGCTCGTCGACGCAGTACTGCATGGCAGGCATGACGTTGGCGACACACTGGAAGAGCGGGATGGCAAACAGATTCATGAAGCCGAGCTGGGACTGGTAGAGCGAGATCTTGTCCTTGCGAGGCTGCGACACGAGCGATGACTTTATGGACAGCTGGTTCTCCATGTATGCTTGACGCGAGAACTCGTCGGACAGGATGTGCATCCACTGGACAGCGGCGTCCTGGTGGCGAGCGACGTTGCTAATGTCGGCACACTTGATGAGCAGGGCGCAGGCAAGGGCCGTCTGATCTTCGAACATGCGGTCGGTCCAACCGCCGGTGGTGTTGTCCACGGCCAGCTTCTCTTGGATGCTGCTGAGCTTGCTCATATAGTCAAAGTGCAGACCCATGTCGGTGGCGAGGATAGAGCTGATCATGAGCTTGCGTATCTTGGTGTCGTTAAAGGCAGCGGGCCAGTAGCGGCGCAGGATCTGGGAGTAGGCGGCGCAGTGGAAGGATTCGAGGACGGAGCGGTCATTGTAAAGCTGGGCGAGCGGGGTGTTGAGAACAATCAAAAAGCCGTTGTTGACACCGGGGTGGCCGACGTCGTGGCCAATGGCAGTGATGAGGAGAGTGAGGGCTTCAAAGGGGCGGATCAGAGAAGCCATGGGCGACTTGGCCTGCTGGGAGTGTGAGGCGGCGGAAGAAGAGTTGCGAGACAAAGGATAGGGCGGCAGAGCGCCAATGTTGAGGAGAAAGCTAAAAGTGGCTTGCAGGACATCGACAACGTGTCTAAAGTTGTGGTAGGGCACAAATGAGTTGTAGGCAGATCGGCAGGCAACCAGGAAGCAGACGAGCTGGTCAACCGGTATCCGCCATTCCTTAAGCTCGGGCATGGACAGTGCATGTTTGAACATAAGGGCCGAGGCCTCGACGAGCTCGTCGTCGTTGAAGTCGTGGGCAGAAAAGTGCCAGTTGCCGACGGCTTGGGCGACAATAGGCTTTCGTTGGCTAGAGACGGTGATGCGCACGGCGTCGACAGGCAGCTCGTCGCCCTCTTCCATCTGACAGATTTTGCGCATGAGAGACGCGACCATGGTTTCACGCAGGTATGCGTAGGGGCGGTTATCGGCAATGCCGACCCATGAGCGTTTCCGACCGCGCTGCAGTTCCATGACTGCCTGTTGGTCACGGGCGGCACTCTTGTGCGCCCAGTAGGCGCGGATCTCGAGGCTTGTGATGCTCTGTGGCTGAATTGGGCTGAAGACGACGTCGGTGGCGCCCAATTTCAAGCAGCCCTTCATTAATGGACGGTTGAGGGAGCGGTTTGTCTTGAGTTTTGACGCTTGCACGGCATCGCTTGCAGGCTCAGAGTCGGCAGAGTCGGGGAAGGTGATGACGGAGACGGGAACGATGAGCTTGGAGAGGTTGCGCAGGTGTGCTTCAGAGACGATGCGCTGCAGTAAGCGCAGGCCGTAAACGTCGCCGGCTGGGGGGGTGTTGGGGACCGACTCGGACTCTCTTGGGGGCACAGAGTGCGGCGAAGGCGGGCGGGACTGCTCGTGTATCGGTATGCGCTCGTCGTGTGGTGTGCTGATGAGTACGACGGTGGGCTTGAGGTCCATGATCAGCTCATCCTGCATGTTGAAGAGCTTTGCCATACAGGCGCCTCCAGAGCTGCACAGGTGGACAGCGCCAAAGACGTCTGAAAGTAATGAGACATTCTCCTCGAGCGTCTTGGATTCCCATTGTGGTGGGTTTCGTGACTGGTGTGATTTTGGTATTGAGGCATCGCCGGGGCGAGCCTGGAAGACACGATCCTCGCGGATGGTGTTGTCGACGTAGATGACGTTACAGTGAGTAGCGTCCATTGCTGCGGCGACGTGGTTGGCGACCGAGTCACAAGACTGGTCTGGCCAAGGGGATAAGAGGGTATAGGAAGTAGGGAGAAGAGGATGGAATAAAGAAGAGAAAAGAGTGAAGAAAGAGAGAAGACAAGAGAGAAACAGCCAAAGGTGGGAGAGAGAAGAAAAACAAGTAAATTCAAGATCAGAGTGCCAGACCTCAGTCCAAAGAGGGAGAGGGATTCACCAACCCGAAACAGCCAGGGCGGCGCGGCGATAGCAGGCACGAGGACCTACAATAACGATCTTCTGCCTCTGTTCTTCTGTATGACAGCCACCAGCCCCCGAGGAGAGGAGGATACGATGTGCCAATTGAAGATGCACGTTCTGTCGCGAGGAGATGAGAAATGGATGCTTCAAAAAAGCGGATTCCTTATTCTCCTCGTCAGGCGTCGGAAAGTATGTTGTCAGTTGCAGGGGGTGGTCATGGGCGATGCTGCTGCAGGGAGGAATCCGAGACGGTGGACGTCGATCGTGGTGTTGACAGGTGTAGTTAGGTGGGGGGTGAGAGTATGAGAGAAGAAATGAGGCAAAAGGTAGGAGGTAGAAGAGAAAGTAGACGATGGATAGCAAAAAGCAAAGTGGAAAAGACAGGAAGAACGAAAAGTCGTCAAGAAGCGAAAATATATTGCAACGGAAGAGTGTTCCAGATGGTCCGTCGCACAACGTGAGGAACCCGTGCGAGAATGTTCCGTAGGGTCGAATAGAGTGTAGCGAGTGAAGGGTGAAAGCGTGCCGGTGATCTATGGTCTAGAGGGGATCTAGAGAGGAATGTTAGAGGATATTGGGTTTCAGAAGGGTATCTTGGCTGTCATCTGTCGCCTGTCGCCTGTCGCTGTTTGATTCATCTACCTGCCGTTGTCTATATCGTCTGTGTCACTCGTCCTTTGTCAAGCTGCTGCCAAAAGTACCGTCGAAGAGGGGGGGGTTGAAGTGTGGCAGGTTGTGGCGGTTGGCTAGGGTGGCGACGGGTGGGCGCAACAGTTGTGAGACCTGCAAGTTGGAAGATTTGCAAAGCGATGATGCGCCGTCTGTCGAGGACGCTTTATCGAGTCCTGGTGGTTCTTATAGCTTCCAGGATTCTTCAAAGTCGTCGGGTCGTCGGTCGTCGAGGTTGACGCAAGTCATGCGGGCGCGGTCGCCTGAATCCGCGTGGCCCGCAATGCAATGCGACAAGATGGATAACTAGAAAGTGATGTGGGTGTGATGCGAGTAGGGACAAGACATCGAAGCAGTTGTTGGGGTTTGCAGTTGTCTTTTGCCGTTCTGTCGTCGGACGTGATCAGATTTGCACGGGTCGCGGGAGCAAGGGAGGCAAGGGCGAACTGTCAAAAGGCCCGCACGAGTGCACAATTTGCAAGTGTCGATAAGGCAGGCAGACAGACAAGGCGGGAGACGAGGTGATAGACAGCAGACAAGGTAAAAGGCGGCAGACGGTGCGATAGATCAAAGATGGAATGCGGCGAGGCGAGTCATGACGAGGCGAGACGAAGTGAAGCGCGATATTAATGCTTGTTGAGGCGGAATGAGCTTACCATTTGCACTGCAGGATGCCAAGTGAGTAGAATAGTAGAAGAGTAGAAGAAAGAAGGAGGAGCGTGGAATCGTGGTCGTCGTGATGATTGAGCACCGGGGGTCGTTGTCAAGAGATTGCGAGATTGAGAGATTAAGAGATCGTGAGGTCGTCGAGGGTGAGGGGTGAAGAGAAGGAGAAGAAAAGAAGGAGGGAAGAAGAAGGAGAATAGACTCCAGAGGGAAGGAACGTGGATGGACACAAGAACAGAAAAGGAAAGATCGGGTCACGGCCAGGAAGGAGCGATGGAAGTCAATGAAAAGACTAGAAGACTACGGAGTAGTTTGTAGGGAAGAAGGGAAGGATAATAATGCGGAGAAGGAAAGAGCAGGAGTTGGCGAGAGAGGAGGGTCGTCAAGGCTCATCAAGGCTTGTCAAGGCTCGTGGAGAGAAGAGGAGGTAAAAAAGGGAAGGAACCAACGAACCAAAAGTCAACAGTACAAAGTACGAAGAAGGAAGGAAGGAACAAAAGAAGGGAGGGAACAGTCTGGACAGAGTAGTGGCCGCCTGCGCTGTGGGCTGTGGACTGTGGGCTGGAGGGAAGCGTAAGCGTAGAAGCGGAGAAGAAGAAATGGAAGGCGAAGAAGGCGAATGGAAGGACGAGTGAGAAAAAGAGACAAAAAATAAAAGAGAAAAAGGCCTAAAAGAGTACAAAGAGAAAAAAGGAGACGAGTCCAAGGTGGAAAATGTGACGAGATGGCGGATAGTTAAATTTAAAGCAGAATTAAATGGTTTAATGTGATATTTAAGTGCTTAAAGTGCATGATAAGGGTGATTGATGGGCAGAGGATAATAGGGATAATAGGGATAATAGGAATAATGGGATTAAGAGAAATAATCGATTTTCAATGATAATCTAGAGAAGAAACATGAATTGGGGAGAACGAAAGAAACAACAACCATGGGTGAAATAATTATACAATAATCGAGGCCGACAAGTGATAAAGAAGAAAAACATATATTTCTTTTATCTACAGACTGGAAAGAATGACGAGATACATAGTAGCCAGGTGACAGAGATAAAAGACGGCAGCAAAAGGCAAAAGGACACAGGAGAGACAAACGACACGCAGAAGGACAAGACAGCAGAGACACGGGCACGGACGAAAAGTGATGAAATTGGGTAAGAGATACGCAGATAGTGATAGCGGGCGGCAGAAGTGCTGAGTGAGATATATTACAACATAGTAATACGGCGTACAGAGTACAGAGTATTGCGGAGTACCAGAGCCAGGGAGCCAGGTGCCAGGCCAGGGTAGGGTAGGGGACCCCTTGTACGCGAGTTGGCGTGGGTGGAGTGCTATTGTATTGTGAGGAGGGAGAAGAAGGAAAAGAGCACGAAAAGAGACAAAAAGAGAGGGAAGACGAATAAACGAGGAGAAGAAAAAAGAGAGAAAAAAGAAAAGGAAAGGGAAAAGCCAAGCGGCAGGGATCAAAGGCCCTTGCAGTAGGGAGGAGTTCGCAGAGGAGGAGGGGGGGTACTAGGAGGATAGGAGGAGGCACAAGGCAAGGCAGGGGCCATGAAGTCGAATAAGGCGAGTACTGCGTACATACAGTGTAATACATAGTAGATAGAGCACAGAATATAGTGAATAGAGATAGGCTGGAGATATGGAGAGGCAATCTTGTCGTCGTAAGGCGTGATCCCGAGGTGATGTGCCCGCGCAACAGCGATCAGTATTATGTAATACATGCTCTGTACTGTAGAGGTAGAGGCAGGAACCTCTGTACACGGAAGGAGCGAGATGCTGCTGTGTAATTGTGTAAGATGTGCAAACTATTCAAATAAAGGAAAACGATGCGGGCAAGGCAACGACACAACAGTAGGCCGGCGATGCCACAGCCAACCAGACAGGGCGAGGGACACGCACACACACGCAGACACTGGCATGCACTCACAAGACATGCACTCACAAGACACAACAAACAGGCTTCTACAGACCTTCTCGAAGCCTGCGCCGAAACTTCTCTGCGCCCCGCCTGCGCTAGCGCGTGTAAGTGGGTCCAATAGCTGCACAGTGTGCCTACTGTCGGGCGTGTGTCAGTAGGAAATGGGAGCAGTAATAGCGCACGGTGCAGTACTTTTGGGGTGCGTGGTGCATCGACTGTCGAGTGTACATTGTACATAGTACTGAGCAGATAAGTTGGGGAAATTTCTGGATAATCTGAAGAAGGACGAAGAACGGACAGCGGACTTTGTCTTGTTTCCGTGTGTTTTTTTTTTGCCTTTTGCCTTTTGCCGTTGCCCTTTCACTACATAATGCAGAGTACTGCCTGCTTTCAGCTGCTCGTTCGACTCTCCCTTGCGTGCGCCGTGTGGAAAATATGCTCGAAAATGTCTATCGGCCGTCTGCTCAGGTTAATCGAGAGTTGAGTAGTACATAGTAGATGCCGGGTATCAGGGCATGGTGTGCCATCTGTCAGTCTTCAACTGCCGGAACAAAGCAGATCAACTGGACGAGACACGGCTGAGTAAGTATCAAAATAAAGAAATACGTACAGCACAGTATTTGTGTATGTGTATCGGTAAGAAAAGAAGAAAAGAAGAAAAGAAAAGAAACGACAGAGCAGGGCGAGACAACTGAAAACTGAAACGGCTGGCGCTAATACACTACTACTACTGCTTATCTTGATAATAAGATCGGCCCGGCCAATCACGTCCACTAGTCCACAGATCATAGTATCACTTGCATGCCAGACACTGTGCTCTCCACTCTTTGTCTCTTTTGTCTTTTTTCTTTGGCTCTCGTGTCTGATTGGCGCATGTGCACGACCCCCGTCCAATAAGTCGACGGCATACTCGCTTGCCCTCTATAGGCTAGCGCACTTTTTCTTTTGGCTGCGCAGGGCAAAAGGGGCGCATGTACTTTGTAGAGTATGTACGGTGAATATGCAGTACATAGTACATCGTACGTCGAACGCCCGCCACGGATAAGACATGCACTAATACAGAGCAGCGTACTATGTATGTATGTACGATCTAGACAATCAGAAAGCGACCTTCCGAGTACGTCGTCGTTTGCGGCACAATACAACACGATATCTGGCCATCGACATACCTTTTTCCACCTTGATCTATGGATGTGCCGGCTCGCAGCCACATGCTGAGTATTGAAGTATCAGAGCACGAAAGTAGAAAGCTCAAAGTATCAAAAATACGGCAGAGTGTCGGTATCGCGACGATCTTGCTCGTTTTTGGGTCTTTGTCCGGGGAGTCAGGCCGCAGGCAAGACAGAGCAGGGCAAACGCGAGGCAAAAGCGAGTGTAGCTGTGCAGCGTGCAGCGGATTATGTACATACAAGTGTAGTACTATGCATGGAATCCAGAGTCACACTTTGGAATAGTGGGTTGCTTCTGATACGTGTGGGATCCTGTGGAAAAATGTAGCACGTTTGTGTGTGTGTGCGAGAGAGATTGTGCGTATGAGGGCGAGAGAAAGATAGATGACACGGGTTTAGAGTGTTTTTGACGTCGTAGTCCGTCGACGCTACAGGCAAAAGATATACAGAGTGCAGAGTACTCTGTACAGTCGCTCCCCAGTCTCCAGATACAATGCTGCCGTAGATAGCAGATGTGCCTAGATATACTCCGTGTACCACGTATCTAGTATCTATTCTCCGTAGATTGGGTTTGTGATCTTCCTTTTATTTTAGTTAGAGAGACAGAGAGAAAATAAAATAGAGGAGCACTCGTGATTGGGCGGCCAGGCGAGTGCTCTCATTCCGCAATGGCCGATTTGCTGGGTTGTGGGTTGTACAAGGTTGCCTGGATGCAATTGCAGTTGTATGGATGAGCTTTGATTGTTGTTTCAAGCTCGTCGAATAGAAAGACAAAAGACAAGACAGACAAGACAACAATCAGACGGCTGCGGGCGATACCGAGTGCACATTGTCTTCACCGGACACGGGCGCCACGAGGGTCTGTTGCAGCGGCGATGCCGTCTGGTTTATTTGCTTCTTTTATTTGTTTTCTTTCATTTGTTTTTTATTTGTTTCCGCCATCTGCGTCTACATCGTATTGTCTGTGAGATGCGAGATCACAGGACTCGATCAGCACAGGCCATTTGGCGGGCGAGTTTGAATAAGAGAGCAATAAACTATATGAACCCTGCCTCTATCTGCTCTCTCTCTACAACATCCATGCCACGTCGCATGCTTGCTGGAGCCCCCCCGCCAGCTCCATCCTTCAGTCAGACTCAGATGCAAGGTGTCAATTATGATAGCATCAATATATCAATAATATCCGGTGCCCAAGATACAAATGCATCTATGCAGTACATACAATATACTTTGCAGAGTGCAATTACTTTGCAACAACAGCCACAAGGCTCTCTTCCGTTTGGCTCGTCGGGTTGGCTGGCGGTCTGCTCCTACTACTACTCTGTATTTAACATAGTGCGCTGTACCAATGTGTAATGCCTGCTCCGTTCTACTTCTAGATAGGCACAGCCCCAGAGCATGGACTGCACCCTGGTCCTCCCGTACTTCCGCTTGGTATCGTATGGAGAGTGGTCGTGGTACTAAAGTATGTATGTATGTATGTACACCTAAATATAACGCGTGGGTTTTGTATGTACAGTGTTTGTATTTGTAAACCTTAATAGCTTGGAGCTGTCTGTGATCTGACTGGATGATGTGATGCTGTATTATTTCTACAACATAATAGGAAATTGTTTGATACAGCAAGCATGGATAATTACACTGTGAATTCAAGTTAATAATTTAAATAATTTAAATAAGTAATTTCAAATACGAAAACAATTATACACATTTTCATGAATATCAGTAAATTATAAAATAAATCCTACAATAAAACCAACAACTCTTACCATATCTTGGGGGTTTTCTGAAAGTTTTGATTCACAGACACATGCGTGACAGTGTCAGACAGTGTCAGAGTTAAAATGTAAAGTTTGATAACACCATATACGAACCACGTGATCACGATGACAACCTGAATAGCTAAGCTCAAGGAACCTTTCCAGCCTCAGCCTCATTCCTTGCCAATCCAGTCACTGAAACTACTCCTGTGACACAAAAATTGTTGATGCAAATAATTGTATTCAGAACTCCTGTCTGCGCCCGTCTAATGCCGAATGCAAATGGCCAAGCCGGGCCCGACGTGCAATGATAAATCTGTAGACAAGCAATAACTAACATGAAAGGAAACAAAAAAATAAGAAATAAAGTAAGACAAACAAAACCAGACAAAACCGTCAACCGGACGCACTGGAGGTGATATTGAGCTTGGACAAGCACGAGACGTACAACTACGCGACCGGGTTGCCCGCCCCCCAAAGCCTCTCCAGACTCCCCACTCGGCCTCCTTGGGGGCGCCGGCTGCAGTCGCTTGGGCGTTGGCCGCTCTAGCTCCGACCGCTCTCGCTGCTGCTAACAAGAATGTCGTGGATGCTGGCGTCGTCATCATTGTCAGTAGCCTGCACGACACCGACATCGACATCGACCTTGTTCTTTTTTGTCTTTTCGGCCGCCGATTTGTTGGCCCAGATCTCGTTTTTGATCTCGTCCATGGCGCTCTCGTAGGTTGGTGGCGGGATAGAGTCGATATCGTCGATATCCGGAATATCGACATCGACATCAGCATCAGCATCAGCATCAGCCTGCTCCGTGCTCATGCTCATGCGGTCGTCGTCGTCGTCGCCGTTGGCACCGCTAATAGTGGCGCTGTCGGCATGCTCCAGCTCATCCACCTCGGCAACGTCAGACCCGGGAGACCCGTGCCGAGCACCAGCGCCACTACCAGCACCGACAGTGCCAGCAGAGGTAGACGGGAAGCCCCAAGACTGGCTATTCCAGTCGCTGCTCGAAGCTGCAGCTGCTGCAGCCGTGGCGACAGACGTTGTGCCTGCTGCGCCGCCATCGAGAGACGAGATAATATCGTCCATCTCCACTGACTTGCGGTTCTCGTCATCGCTTGCATCAAACTCGAGCGCGTCCGCCGGAAACGCCGCGCCGTCCTCCTCGCCATCCTCCTCGGAATCCCCATCAACGACGCGAAACCCATGCTTCTGGCCTTTGGCCAGTGACTTGTTGGAGCCTTTTGCCTGGCCTTTTAGCGCGGCATCATCGGATTCGGAACTCGAATCGCCCGTGCTCTCCTCGCCGCCCATGTACTTGGCCTTGAACTTGGCCTCAATACGATGGAAACGCGGCCCGCCCAGCGGCTCGCTCGACCGCCGACGGTAGAACAGCAGGTACGCCGCCGCCGACACGACACTGCTGGTGTTGCTGACGCGCGACACGCTGGAGTCGTTGTACTCGTACCACTGGTTGTCGATAAAGTTGCGCGCAAACGCCGTGTAGTGGCCGCCGCCGAGGCCGCCCCAGTGGTCGTCGACGCCAATGAGATCGTAAATCTCCACCTTGCCCGTCTGCCGGTCGAGAACCCGCCTTGTTATGTCTAGGCCCTCTACCGGGAAGTCCACCCGCATGTCCAGCTTGTCGCGGCGCCATCCACTAGAAGAGAACCGCTTCAGATGCACAACCAGGATATCCGGAGTCTTCCACAGATCAAACTTTTTGCTTGCGCGGCGGTGCTCCTTGCACCGCGGGCAGTACCACATGTCGTTCTCCGACAAAATCTCCTCGCGCTCAAACTCATCCAGGCACTCATCCAGCGTCAGACCGCGCTTCTTACGGCTGATCCTACTGCGCCGCTTCTCCTTAAGCTCTGGATCCTCGAGTGTGTCCAGAATGCCGCCGAATGTAGGTGCGCCACGCATCTCATCGTTAACATTGTCCTTGCCGAACACGACTTCCAGACCCTCGGGGCTCCAGTCGACCATGATGCCCTCACCAAGGCGGATAAGAGGCAGCTTTTCAGCAGTCTCACTGGATGTAGCATCCTCTGCGTCGCTGGCACCAGCCTCGGGTGCGTTGCGCTCCGGCAGGGGCGGTGCTATCTCAGCAGCAGCAGCCGCGGCGGCCTTTTGACCGACACGGCCTGCCCGCTTGCCGTTCTTGACACCGTACCGGTGGTGGCTCTTAAGCGCCTTGCGGCGACCACCAGGTCCGGGCACAGTCTTGACTGCGTTGGTGTTGCGCAGAGCAATAGGCCGCTCATCTTCGTCAGATTCTTGGGCCATGCGCGTCACCTCGGGCGCAGGCGAGGCACCAGGCGACCGGCCAGGGCTATCGGGCTCGACAGGCGATGCTTCTTCTTGGCTTTCGTTGCCATTCTCGTTGTCATTGTCGCTGGTTGTGCTGGCCGGGCTTGCTGGGGCGGCAGGTGCCGCTGGTATGCGAGAGCTCAGACGCGGGTATGTCTTCTCGTCAGTCGAGCTGGGCCACTTGATGGGAATCACGCTGCTGGACGTGTCGTTGTAGTAGCCCATGTTGAACAGGTTCTGCAGCTCGCCCGCCAGGAACATGTCGGGGTTGGTCACCCATTTGGGGCGGTGGTGATTGAACTCGCGCAGCACCTTGGGCGCCTTTGCCTTGGGCGATGATGCCTCAGCGTCCTTCATAGTGACATCGACCATGTCATCCTCGCTCTCGACAGACTTGTCCGTCACCGTCTTGCCGTCGCGAGACGAGCCGACATCCGACGAGCTGGCCACCAGAACAGCATCACTCTCATCGTCGTCCTTGTTATCCTTGCTGTCCGTGTCGGCCTGCTCGGCCTTGCCAAACTCGGGCCACGAAGAAAACGAGGCCACCTTTTCGAGAATCTTGCGGCGGATGATATCCTCGTTCTGGGCTTCCTCACGCGTAACAACAATAAAGTGAGAAGGGCATGTGACACTGGCTCTGGGGAACCGCCGGGCACCGTCGGCCGGGGGCGCGACACGGTGCACGACAGGAACAAGGAGACGCTCGCCCATGGGGTGCTGCCAGAGAGCCGGCGTGTTCTTAGCGGACTCGGGGCCGGCGTAGGGGTTTAGCATGGACCGTGGCTTTTCACGCGGCAACTTAGCGCCCGTGTTGTTTGTGGGTGCCGCCTCGACCTCGAAGAGGATAACCGAGTCAGAGTGGCCGATTTCCTCCGACACGCATTCGAAATCGTCATAGATGCGGAAGATGTCGTCACGGTGCTCCTCGGTCGCCACAAGCCGGTCGGCGTCAACGCCTATGCGAGCCCCGACAAAGTCCTTGAGCGCCTTGACGCTGCTGGTCTTATCGAGCTCCACTTCAATGTTGACGGCACAGTCGTTGAGTGGCACAAACTTGACAGTCTTGGACCACACGTTCTGGACGGGCAGGGGCAGAGTTAAGTTTGTGAAAGGGTCAAAGGTGATGCTGACTTTTTGGCACACAGGGCAGATCAGCGTCGACTTGTACATGCCGGTAAACAGGTCGGCAATGACCGAGTCATCACGGCGCTTGGTAATGTCCCAGACCTGGTCGGCCATTTCCCGGATCGCAGCAGGGTTGCCAATCATCTCGTCGGTCGAGTCGGGCTTGGATATGTAGGGCTTCTTTTTCACACGGCTCAGATCCTCCTGGAGGCCATCCAGCAGGAAACCGAGGAATTCTTGCGAATCCTGCTGCCCGTAGCCCGAGAAAGCGGGCGCGTAGCGACCGATTGTGTTTTTGAACTGGCGCGGTGCGACAGACGAGGGTGCGTTGTCGCGGAAGATATCGTTAAGGAGACCGGCGTATGCATTGGCAACGTTGCCGTGGTGGCCAAGGGGGTTGTTGTAGTTGGTTTCGTCCTCGTTCTCACCAACAAGAAAGTACTTGGTCAGCTCCTCGACGCTGCGGACACACTGCAGTGCAGAGTTCATGTAGCAGGTGTTGCCAAGGTTGCCGAGACCGACACAGCCGGCAGTGCGTCCCGACTTCGATCTGAGACGGCTGCGTGTTACGGGGCCGGATGAAGGCGAGGTGCGTGCAGCCTTTGCATTGGCACTGCTGCTGCTGGCGGCACCTGCCGCACCGGACTGCGCGGCCGCCGAGTTGGCCATGACGAGCGATGTGGACGAGGAAGAGTTGCTGGTGTTGTTACTGATGCCGGCAGCCTTGCCCTTGTCCTTGGAACCCTTGGGCTGGAACGTGGAGACCCAGTGGTTACGCTCGATGTTCTCATCCAACACAACAGTGTTGTCGACGGTGAGCGACACAAAGGCCAGCGTCTGGCGGCCGTTGTACTTCTCATCGTGGGTGTAGTCTTTGATGACATCAATGTGATCACGCTCCGTGTTCTTCTCAAGATTGCGGAAGTCGGCCGCAGGCAGAACCATCTTGGTCCAGCTGTCCTGAGGGATGGCAGTGATACTGGCGTCGTTGCCGGCGGCCAGCTTGCGGGGAATCCGCCAAACGCGCACATGGCGGGACATGGGGATGTGCAGCAGCGTCTTTGCGCGCTTCAAGAAGTCCTGGACACGGCTGTGGCCTGAGCACATGAAAATAGGGGCTAGCAGCGCATCGGTGGCACCCTCCTTGGCCACGTTGATGCCGCTGACGGGGGATGCCAGGCGGTACACGGTGAAGACAGGCGGGTGCAGCTCGAACTGAACATTGGGGACCAGAGAATCGGTGGCCGTGTTTTGGGCATAGCGGATGATGGGCAGCTGGTCTTTGGCTAGTCCCTGCCATGACAGGAGAAGATCCCATGCCTCTTTGGAGAAGAACTCGAAATCATCTTGGCCAGTGCCCGGGTTGAGACGGACGGCCGGCTTGCCATCGAGGTCGGTGATGGTACTGTCGATAATGTCTGAGTTGTCGACCGGGCCGGGTCCCAACGAAGCAGCAGTGCCGTCAGACACCGCATCGCCGCTGCCAAAGGCCTGTGCCTTGGCGAGCCATTTCCGGGACACGAGGTAGGTCGCTGTGCCTTCTTGGAGCTCGGACAAGCTAAACTTTTGGACCAGAGCCTGAATGGTCTGGATCTGCTCGTCGATGGGAGGCGGCGTCGATGCCGGTGCTGCTTCTCGTGCATCTGCTGTGTCGTCGGCCACACTAATCATGTCGACGTCTTCCTTGTCATCAATCGACTTGGAGGGAGAGGTATTGGTAGTGCCAGAGCTGGCCTGTGATGAGTTGGCGGTTGAGGTGGGAGAGGCCGTGACGTCAGCGGCAGACGCGGACGCGGACGCGGGTGTGGACTCGGACCCCTGCTCCATGCTGGATGCTGGGCGTTTCAGAGGAGAACTGGATCGGTGGTAGGGTGTGTCGTTGGTTGTGCCGCCCATAACAATGGCACGGTGCGAGACGGGAACGAGCGGCGACTGGCTGCGTTCGAGGTGGGACGACTTTGCAATGGCACCGTTCCTGTTCTTGTTCTTGCGTTGCTGGACCTTCTGCTGCTTGCGGATGGCGACGCCAGTCGTGGTAGCGTTGGCAGCAGGCACACGAATGGCGCGGATGTTGGCTTTTGTGCGAGGCGGGGGAGAACTGGAGGCGGCCGATGCAGAGTTGTCGAGGTCAATGTCGGGGGTACCGCTGCTCTCTCTGGGGAACTGCTCGTCTAGACCGTGGGCGGAGCGTCTTCCTGGCGGCGGCAGAGGAACAGAGCCAGCGCGGCTGTACGTGGGAGTGGTCGGGCCCGAAGAGGGGGCGTTGGAGGCGGCCGTGAAGGAGAAAGTGAGGGGATCGAGAGCCTCGTCGTCGCTGATGTTGTTGTTGGAGGAAACAGAGTCGTCGTATTCGCTCTCGCTAGAATCGTCGCCGTCGTCGTCGTTGTCGTCCCCTTCAATACCCTCAATGACGTCGTCGTCTTCACGCTCGGTGGAGGGCAGGATGCGCTGGCGGCTAGAGGACCGGGAGGGCGGCTGCTGGGGCCGTAGGGACCGGGAGTGGCGTGTCTTCTCCTTGCCGCTGTGAGTTGGTTGAGCTGATTCGGTGGATTCGATAGTGTGCGTGTCAGCGGTGCTGTCGTCGCCTCTTCTGCTCGACGGGCGCGCAATCCTCCGTTTCTTTAGGGAAGACGTTGTGAAAGTGAGCTGCCCGGGCAGCTCTAGAGGTGAATGTGGGAGGAGGAGGGACAAGGAAGGAAATTCGTGTGCCGTAGTGTTTGTCGTAAGTCGCTGAGACGAGGACTAGTGAAGGACGGAAGATGAAAGACAAAAAAAAAGACAAGGCAAAGAGTGAAAAGAGAGAAAAAATGAAGACGAAAAAGAAAGAGAAAAAAGACGGAAAAAAAGATAAAGAAATAAACGTCAAATCGATGACGGCCAGACAGAGAGGCCGACAAGAGGATGATCGTGAAGTGAGAAGAGGTCGAGCAAAGGGAAGAAGAAGAAAAGAGAAAGGAAAAAGACCGGAGAGTAAGAGAGAGAGAGAGAAAGGAAAAGAGAAGACGGAGATCTCGACAAGGAGCGAAAAAGGTCGATTGTTCCTGTACTAGCACAGCGCTGTGAGAGCACTGCAATAGCGGTGATCGATGGTCGGCGAGGGCGACGAAACGGTGGACAGACTGCCGGGGGCTACTGGTGACTGCACTCCCTGTCTGGGCGACGAGTTGCTGTTTCCTATTCTAGTTCTGCGATTTTTATTGTGTCTCCAAGGTCAGCCTCGCTCTTTCCTGTTCTGTTGTCTCGGTCACCAACCTGCAATTCGCGATTGCCTTGCCTGGATCGTATTGTTCTCTTACCCAGTAATACTCAGTGATACTCAGTAAAGTAGATAGTGATGATAGTGCATTTAGTATACGCGCCCGCTTATTTGCTGTCGTTGCTTTTTGGCAGGAGCGACCGTCAAAAAAGGTGGGCGTTTTTTGCTTCTTGCTCTCATTTTCTCCCCCCTCCGTCGCGCTAGCGTCTCCGTAATCCAAAAACTCACATTCTTTTCTTATTTTCTAGTCATTTTCTTCGGCTCCTGCCCTCTCGCAATTTTCGTCTATTTTTCTTGCCGTGGGTCCTCCGTCTTGTTTTTTGCACTTCTTGCACTTGCATTATGCAGCTTCTAACCGCGCTTCCTCGTATGTAGCTTCGATCAAACTTTTTGCAGACTTTTCTTTTTCCTTTTCTTTTGCGTTTCTTTTCCACAACTGCTCGGCCGATGTTTACTCTGTACATTTCCATTTGCTGTTTGCCAGTGTAGAAATACCAGAAAGAGGAAACAACCCGACCAACACCAAAGACGCCCGTTTTGACACCGTTTTTCGTCACCGCCTACCGCCGTTTCCACCGTTTCTCACCGTCTGTAGATACTATCCCTAGGCTGACCAGGCTCACCTTTATGACTTATGTATCTGACTAGCTTTTACGCATGCGGATGCCAGCAAGGCACATCGGCAGGCTGTATCTGTATCTCCTTCCTTTTATCTCTACTGTAAAAACAGACAAGCAACAAACAAAAAGCTATAAGCAAGGGCGAAGGATTCGACTGCAAACCTACATAGTACACAGTAAAGACGGTGTACCAAACGGAGCTGGCCATGACATAACAGGAAGGAACCCCTGCAAGTGCTGTGCAGAAATCGTCAATGAGGGGGAGGGGCCTGGCAATGGGAAATACGGAAAATGGCATGTGGGGACCAACCTCAAAGTGGGAGACTATTCAGAGGTCGTTTAATAATACCGTGTTAACACTGTAGGACACCGTAACGATAGGCCTTTTCCTTGTCAGCAGGTTGTCAGCAACCTATTTGTAAGTGCCCTCACTCTGCAGACAATGAACATGCTTAACTCGTATGAATCAGTAAAGATCGAATTATAAATATATAAACATAGCGTAACGAGCATAAACAAAACACAACATAAACCATACGTGATAACAAAAATATAGCAAACTGAAGAAACACATCCACCAAATCTATAGCTTGTTGCCGACATCCAGAAACTCGCTAATGTCCGCCTCGGGCTGCGGTCCGCTCGAGAGCGCCATGCATGTCCGGAAATCACGAATGTTCTTGATCTCCACCGGCGTCGTGCCGTTGATCGTAGACGACCCAGTGTCGCTGTTGGTGCTGTTGGCCGTCTGGTAGTACCGGCATATGTCCTTCCATATCTCCACGGCTGTGGCCACTTTGGCCTCGTCCGTCACGCCGAGGCTTCCCGTCAGATACTCCTTGAAGCTGTCGGCTTCCTTGGCCTCCTGGGCATCGTCTTGCTTTTCCGCAGTCAGCCGTGCCTGCAGGTCCGCAGGAGCCTTGGCCGCCGCCGCCGCGTCGTCGAGACTGAGCGACTTGACCAGGTCGGCAAGCTGGTCCTTGGTGACATCGCTCTTGGCCTGCGCCACCAGATGCACGGCCAACTTTGCACGCGCTGGCGACTTGGGGTCAATATACTCGTCGAAAAACTTGACCAAGTCCGCCTTGCTCAGCAGCTTGATTTCGTCAACATCCTTTTGAGCTAGTTTGTTAGTAATGTACACCTAGCATAGCACGATATGTCCACACTTACCAAAGTCAAAGTCGTAGAACTCGCTGCTGATTTGGACCCAGTGTCGCGAGATCTCCTGGTTAAGGTTCTTGGGCTTCTCTAGACGCTTGGCAATCAGACTGCGCTTGTAACCCTCAAATGTCTCGTCGCTCATATTGCCCAGCGTCTTCTTGAACTCGGTCAGGAAAGCGTCCACACGCTCCTCGAGATACTTGGGCACCTTCTCACTCTGCACCAGGAACCGGTAGCCCAGCGTAGCCAGGCCGGGCCGCAGGCCAGTGAAGACAACATAGCCCAGCTGCTCCTTGGTCCGCAGCTGGTCCCAGGCCGGCTCGTGAACCAGCTGGTCCAGTAACAGGGCCCGTGCCTTAGTTGACCGGTTGCGGTCGGGGAAGTACAGCACGTACTCAAGGGCATGGTTGACATTTTCCTTATCAGACAGTTTCTTGTTGTAGACATAGTTGCAGCTGCGAGGGAACACAACGTCCCGGCGGATTGGCCACTGCGCGCGCGGAAGAGGGCGCGCCTGCAGCGTCGACTCGATCATGTCTGTCAGCTTCAGGGCGTCTTCCTTGTAAAAGTTGCCATGCACATGGATGTCAATGTGCATTTGTCCCAAGAGTTCCTTGACAAAGCTGCGCACCGACTCGGCCGTAATGCTCGGCAGCTCCTCGGCAAGCTCCTCAAACGTGTAGTACACGGGCTTGGTAATCCAAGCCGTGTACTTGGAAATAAGCTGGTAAGGTTGCTGGAGCACCGAGTTGCGAAGGCCACGAGAGGCTCTCTCCTTGATAATGTCGAACCGGTCGTCCTTGATCTCGAGGTCCCGGATCTTGATCAGGACTTGCTCCAGCAGCACGGACAGCTTGTCATTGTAGCCCGATACCTCGACCACGAGACTTCCATCGTCGACGCGCACATAGTAGTAGAGGCCAGCAAGGTCGGCATCGTAGGAGTATTCCTCCAGGGCATCGCTGACAAGATATGTGAACAGGTCAGTCTTGATGTAGTTCTCGGCCATGGCCAGAATAGCCGGGTTCTTGATGCTCAGAGTCAGAGTGCCCTTGGGCACCCAGAATGTGTCATCCTTCTTGTACCACGTCCGCGACAGCTCAGTGTTGCGAATGATGCGCGGAGACGAGGCGGGCTCCTTGACCTCCTTCTTTTCAACCTCCAGCTTGGTCGGCACAAACTGGTTCTTGTGCGGCAAGTGAAGGGCTGGGATGCGGTCACCCTTGGTCGCCGCGTACGCCTTGTTGATCTTGGACAGGAGGTCGGCCGGGATCTTGTCTTCTCGGTACTCGGTACCGTACCACTTCTCCTTCTTGTCCCAGTTGCCAGGGAAGGTCTGGGAGGTGATGGTGACACGCATGTTGTCTGGGCGTATAACGTCAATAGATTGCTGGATCAGCTCGGGATCGAACTTGTGCAGGCAGCTAGGGCCGCTGAGGAGGTGCTCCCGGGGCATGGGGCGGTTCATGAGGGCACTGGTTCTGCTGGTAAACCGGCTGGGTGGCGTCTTTTGCTTAAATTTGAAGTCCACGTCGGCCAGATCCTTCATCTCCTTGAAAATCCATTCAAGCGGCGGGTTCTCGCGCAGCATCGCGACATACTGGAAAAAGACTGCCAGCACCTCATCGTAGGCCTTGAGGCCTTCCTCCGTGAGGCGGATTGTGACCTGGAAGATTCCGGGCGTGCCGGGACAGACTGGGTACATTCCAGAACCCAGCGAGTTGGCCCAGCCTTTGCCCTTGATGTAGGACATGATGCTGCCCGGGCCTTCGTGGCCAATGAGGTGGCTCACGTAGCGACTCGGCTGCGAGTCGTCAAGCTCGGTTTCGTCGAGGGCAGGGAAGCGGAGAGCAAGCTCTCTGGTTTCCATGACGGGCTTCACGTAGGTGACGAGACCGAGGTGCTCAGGATTGTAAGGGACTTCATCAGTCCACTTGTTGACCTCGAGGTTCTTATTGGGAATGTCGGAAAACAGCTCGGTGACCCACGACTGGAGGGTGTCAAGGGACTCGCGGCCGAGAACGACAAGCTTCATCTGGTTGGCAGAGTAGTACTTGTCGTGGAACTCCATAAACTTATCCCGCACATTGACACCGCGAGCTTCAGGCTCAGTTTTGAGGACCTCAAAGTTGCCGGTACTGAAATGACAGTACGGGTGCTTGGGGTTGGACAAAGACTTTTCGAGCTGGTGGATGCGCCAGTTGTCACTCTGGAGGTTCTTCTTGTTTTCCGAGTCGACGGCACGAAGCTCTCTATCAACAGTGTTGGCGAGGAACAGAGGATCGATAAAAAATTGTGCAAATCTATCGAGAGCGCCGTACAGAGGCGATTTTGCATCCTTGCCATCTTCCGAATAAGAGTGGGCAGAAACATCAAAGTAGTAGTTTGTCGATGTAGGGGCTGTATACGCATTGCTATCACCTGAGTTTGATGCTAGAAACTGATTGTATGCATTTTCCTGAGGAAACTTTTTGGTACCCATAAAGAGAAGCTACATTGTTAGTTGTTGTCCAAAAAAAACGTATATTATAAAGGGGAAACTCACATGCTCAACAGCGTGGGCAACACCTGGGAGGTCATTGTCGTCATTGAAGTTGCCGACTCCGACATCTATGGCCGCACTGGCCTTGTCTGCAAAGGCATCGTGGACAAGGAGAACCTCTAGCTTATTGCCAAGAACCACAATGCGATACTCGCGGTCGTCGACAGACGACTTGTCAAGAACAACAGGAAGCACGGAGACCGTTGAAGAGGTGGCGGCAGACGCTGAGTCTGCTGCATTGAGAGGTGCCATATTGGAATACGCGGTGGAAGGCGCGGACCGGTAATTGAAGTAGGAGTTGCTGGCAGAAGAGCGTAAAACCAGGGGCCGGGGACGGTAATTTATGGAAGAGATTGGGGCGGCACTCTGGGTTGAACTTGAAGAGAAGTAATGGCGATGTACAGAGAATCTAGGTCGTGTAACAGAACTGCTTTTGCAAAGTCGAACACGACTGGGAGGACAAAAATCTGGCCCCGTCAATGGTGATGCTGTGCCTCTCGAAGGCGCAGTTATATAAGTTGTGAAAGCAGCACGGCGCCCAAGTGAACCTAGTGTGCCGAGCAATGAAAACGAAGCGGCCGGAGAGCCCGGTAGATGTTGAGTCACGGGAGAGAGAGTGTGATGGGGGGTTTCGAGTTTGCAAGCTGGAAGTGGCACAGTAGAGGCAAGAGCAAGTGAATACCTCGCCGGGGTGGTAGAGATGCTTGAATGCAGTGACTGGCGCGACTGGCGTGAGATGCAGAATTGAGTGGACGTGTAGGTTCTCATCGATCGCTCGACTTTTTACAGTTTCGAGGATCAAGAGGACGAATGCGTTGTCGGTTGGGATGAATTGGGTGAAAGTGGAAATAGTTTAGTGTGTATGTAATTCTGAGGTGACGATCAATTCTGATATAGAAAAATCTGTTAGCAGTGTGGTGGTAGCAGTGAGGAGGGATATGATTATCAATGAGAAGAGTGCTTGATAAGTGCAATAAATGAAGAAACGTGCGATTGGTTGCACGGCAATGCTAATAAATGCAAGTGAATGCACAGATCTGCTTGGCCAGAAAATCAAAAGAAGGCACTGGAAGGCAGTGCTATCTGCAGGAGGACGCCTCAAAGCCGAGGTATGTACATATATATGTATCTACTCCGATAGAAGCCCTGATGCAATGAGGGCAGCAACGCGGATAGATGCACACCGACGGTTGAGATCGAAGGAGGGAGACGAGAACGAGGAACAAGAACAAGATACAATGTGCTAGAAAGGGGGGCAAAAGAGGCAAAAAGAGGCAATGCATGCAAAAAGCGAATGCAGGCAGGAAATGCTGCAACGGCAGAGACAAGCAACGTGATGGAGGGGGGCATTGACATACACTACTACAGTATGTGCACAGTTACACCGCCAAAGTGTAAGTAGCTGTACCAAGGAACCGGGAAGACGACTGGCGGGATAGCAAAATAAGCAACGAATAAACGTCTACTCTGTAGGCCTGCTTACCGAAGAAGGCGGCTTTGTATGTACTCTGTAGAAAAGCCAGAGGTTTCGGATAATGCAATGGACTCAAGGAGTTAGATAGACCTTGTCTATAAGTGGTCAGTTAAAGGCCGGCAGAGTCCCGAATGAGGCAAGCAAACATGGAAGTGGAAATAAGGAGAGAGCCGAAGAAGAGAATGTCGGGAAACGGTAGGACTTGCAGGATATATGGAAGTATGGAAGTAGAGAGAGAGAGAGAGAAAAGGCCACTTTAAAATGGCAAACGAGAAACGAAACAAAGAGTGGGACGTCAGAATGCAAGTCACTCAAGGTACTGTAACGAGAGGAGGTAACGGGAGGAGGTATTGCGAGGCGGTAATGGGGGAGCGGGAGAGTGCGAGGGCGGGAGGGTGGCAGAGCTAGGAGAATACGCCGTGGCGAGCAGACGAGTATAAAAACGGTAGAAGTGGCAAAGTAGCGCAGTGGGATGGATGGTGGTGCATGGCTCGATGCAGAGAGGTAGAGACGCAGCTAGCCATCGGTGTATATAAGCAGACAAAACGCCCGAGGAGGAGAGGATAGACACGGCATAGGCATGACAGTTGATGTGTGGTTCCTGATCGCTGAATGCCCGACAATGGCATAAGTGGCCTGGCCTTGATCTAGGCAAGGAGAGGGCGAATGTGAAGCCAAAACAACGAGTGGGCCGAACAGGGCGGCGAATATCAGTCGTCGTCTGGGTAAGGGGAGGGCGTATCAAGATGTACAAGTACGGTTGGCACACTTGGAGAATGGCAAAGCGGGAAAAAAAGAACAACGAAGGAGAGGGAAAAGGAAGGAAAGGATAAGAAAGAAGAAGAACAAAAAGACGCGTGGGGAAACAGGGGTCTCGGTGGCTAGAGTAAGCTGTCACTGTTTGATATCGACTCTCGACTCAGATGCATGATAGCTTTCAAGCAAGGGTCCTAAAAGGGTAGGCCGGTATAGAGACATGCAGGCCACCTGCATCGGAGATGGGTGGGGGATAGTAGGGGGATGCGACAGGTCTGCAATGAGTTGGCAATGCCGGAGGAGGCGGATAGAAAATATAAGCCTGTTGGATAGTAGACAGCAGAGGTAGCAGAGCAGCAGACGGGGGGGTTGAGAGGGAGAGCCGGTTACGGGGGAGGCGTGGGTAAGAGGTGAGAGTGTGGGTGGCGGATGATGGGTGATAGGGAAGGACAGAGAAGCACGGAGGACAGAGGTAGAGAGAGGGGGTGAGCAGAAAAGAAAAGATCAAAAGGCAAAAGACGCAGAGACGAGTCAAGGCATCCTCTCGAACATGCCGGGCGACGACATCGTAGCAGTAGGGTAAGGCTGTCACGGCAGTGGCAGACTTGGCGGAGCTTACATGGTAGACAGAGAGGTGGATCAGTCGAGTGCCGGGCTACCAGGCGGACGGGTGACTGGCGACAGAAGACGGCAGACGGAAGATCGAAGATCGAAAAGAAGATGGACGCGGCTGGTGTCGGTTTTGGGGGCTGGTCGAGGCGCGTGGCGACAGCTGGGCGTAGACGGGCAAAGGTGTACAGATGGGGCAGCGTGAATGATAGACTGCGCTTCAAGAGATTGACAGAATATAGACGGAAAAGACAGAAACCCAGAACCCAGAGAACAAAAGATAAAAGAGAGACGCGTCAGACTGGGGAAGCAGGGGGAGGTCACGGAGGCCGGCCGTGCAGGGTTGGAGGGGTCCGGAGATATGCAGGCGGTGACGGCGGCAGAAATATGCCCTAGGAACGCGGGCTGGCGGTCGAGAAAAGGTCGACAATAGACAGCAGAGTCGGTACAGAGAAGGAGTAAAGATAAAAGGAAAAAGAAAGAGAGGAATGGGGATCGGAGGACGGAAGTCGGGCGAGGAGGGGAGAAGGCAGGGGAGGTGGGAATATTTGAGAGGAAGTAAGACGTTGAGAGCCTACTTCTGTATGTAGATGAGGAGCCGAGCTTGTGAGACAGAGGCTAGAGGCTGGAAACAAGACTAGAGACCAGCAGGCTGGCTCTTGTTTGCGTGGTGGATGTGTCAAGACTGAGAGAAGCAGACTCGACCGATTTCTGGGCGTATTGTGTACTATGTATGGTGTAGATGGGGTAAAAGAGGGTCGAGCTACGCAACTAAGATGCAGCTAGTCGAACAAGGAAGTGGAAGGAGAAAAGAGAATAGAAGAAAGAGAGAAGGAAGAGCAATGGGCAAAAGACCAGAGACACAAAGAAGGAGAGACCTAATCAGCTTAGAGCTAGAAGAGAGGCGTATGAGGACGGCCTGGGAGGCTCTTGCCTGTTGAACGATCTACGGTATTCCTACCAGGGCAGGACTGTGAGATGGATGTCTGGTCGCACTTGCCATATGCACTTCGTCATCACTATCACAGCGGAAGGAACAAATAAAGGCGCAGAGCAGTCACGGGCAATCACAGCACCGCAGGAACGACGGCTGACGTTGGATAATGGAATAATAGACAATCGTGCACAGTAGCTTGCTCCTACAGCCTGTTCCCTCGGCAGGACCCATCAGCACTGCGAGTCGTGACTTCCCCGGCCTGGGCCCAGCCTGGGCCTGGGCCCAGCCATCTAAGAAGGGCCAGAAATTGGGCAATTGGGCATTACGTACTGTAATAGATAGAGATTACTACTGCTGTTATGCAAAGCACAATGAAAATGCAGGGCATAAACCTTTCTACGTCGCATCAGACAGTTGCTCTACTCCATCAACACCCGCTCTAGAACAGAGATGAGGGATTGAACCATCAGCATGGCAGCGTGATAGCCGCCGGGCGTGGGGTCAACGGTGAGACGCTGTATCTTGTTGTATTTTAGATTATTGTCATCTTGTTTCAATAGATACTCCGTATCTCTAGTATATTTTACTTGTATTACTTTAACTGGTCGCGCAACAGTCGTCTCGGTGACACTCGCGCTCTTTGACAGTTGACAACCAAGGCGGGGCTCTGATACCCAAGTATGCATGTACATATGTATGTAAGCGAGCGTGCATTCATCACTACCGTGCCACTCACTCACTGCTCCTGCCGGCCAGCAATGGCCAGAAGTGGCTGGAAATGGAAGCTCTTTCCTGTTTTGTTCGCTGCTCGACTATTCTGTCTCGACAGAGTAAGGGCGCTTTTCATGTATTTCTTAAAAAGCCGCGGTTGCTGCCGGAATGGGATGCTGCTGCAACGCTGCCACCTACTCTGTAGTAATGAAGATGAGAGCCACTAATCAAAGCAAGCTCGCTAAAACATCTACTAATTACAGCTGGTTATTCTGCAAGGCCAAACTCGATGCTCAGTAAGCGATTGCGAGTTTTGAGTACCTTGTGAAGCGTGATACATGATGCGTAAATAAACATGCATTTATTGCTGGACTCATTATGTAAACTAGTGCAATGGAATCCTATTCAGCAGATTGAAGATATGGGGTGGTTACAGTATGGTTTAGTCGCATGTCGCCCGAAAAAAGCTGCGGATGGCAAAAGGCAGAAGGCATAATAAGGCTTAAGGCAAAAAAAAAAAAAAAAAGGGGGTATTAAGTACGGCACTGCTTTATATGGAGAGAATGCAAACTATACACTGTGACAAGATACCAAGTCTTGTCAAAACAGAGATAGCCGTGGGTAGCCGAGACGCATCGATCCAGAGACCGGGCGAGCTGCCATCCAAGGCCCGTCAAGATGCAGCCTCACTCTATTTTCACTTGACGGGTAGATCTAGGCAGCATCTCGTACATATGTATACCAGTAAGACGAAAGAAAGAAGCCGGCTGGCAGTCGAGGCTTATCAATATATGCAGGGCCTTCTATCACGACCACGGAAACGATAGCCTCGGCGTCAGCAAATTTGCGCATCTGCCTGCTCGGCTGACTCGGGCGTTTGGCCGCACATCAGCCGCCGGTAATCCATTGCAGTCAATATATTGGCGATGTCAGCTGATGTGAGGAAGGTGATGCTGAGATTCAGTACATCGAACAGCAGAACAGAACAGTAATGTGTCGAAATATGGTAGTCGACTCGACTCTGCATCTCACTGCAAGCCGCACCCTGTCTTCTGGCCAATCATGCATTTAGCATGCTTGTATACGTAAGTGTACATTTGCAGTCTGATTGTGCTTATGATAGGCCGGATGGACAGACCAGCTTATAGCTATATTTTCTCAGCCGTCCATCGGGCAGACAGCCGGGCCAGCAGCGCCGCTCCGCCCGGACCAAGAATAGACAGAATAACAGATCTTTAACGTGGTATAAAGCAATAACATACAGCTTGCAACGATCATACCCATGCCATATATAGGCGCCCTTAGGCTTTGATGGTGATCGTCTCTTCATCTGCATTGCTTTCCATTTCGTCCTAAAGAGAAATCATTACTTCCTACCCCTAGGGCCAGCTGCTTTCTGGGGACCCTTGGCCGGGCCTTCAACTTTCTTCCGTGGCAGCTCCGAAGACCAGCATTCACTGCAAACACCAAACCGGGCATTCTCAACTCTTGCAGCGTTGAATGTTGACAGCTTTTTTTTCTGCATCATTCCAAAAACAGACACCGCCAATCTTAATCTTCAACTTCTTTAATTTGGTTTATTGTTATATCATATGTACATGATCCAAGCAAATTGCTAGGAAAAGACAGTGGCCGTGCAAGACAAAGTGACACGGCGTGCAAGAATGCAGAAAACGAGGACGAGGCGGATGTAATAATGTGTGGCCAAGTATGGCCACATAGAAAGGAGATTGCAAAGAGATGGGGTCGTGATATCATCCCTTTATGCTAGGGGGTATGAGGTCTGAGGGAGAGACTCGAGGTGTTTCCGGTGGTGCTCGTTAGCCTGGCAGGCAGTTAGTATAAGAGATCTGGTCTATAGTCTCGGTAGTAATGCCAGCAAAAACTTACAAAAGGGAGGCCGCAGTAGCCGCAGGTGCAGATCTGGGGCTTGTCCGTGTTGATAAACACCCGCGGGTGGCCGGTGGCGCCGCCGCCGCCGTCACACGCCACAATGCGGTCGTGCGTCCACTTGACCGGCTGCTGGTGAATCAGCTCCATGGCCGACCACGGCTGCGGCTGCAGGGAAAAGTCGGTCTGCTCGAAACGGGGGCCCGTCATGGCCTGCTCTCTGGGCCGCTGGTTGCGCGTCCAGATGCCGCCCGTACGGTTGGGGGCCTGCTGCAGGTCGGTGGCCGGCGGCGGCACAGCACCATCGACCTCGTTGGTGGTCGACTTGGGTGCCAGGTCGGTCTCGACGGCAGCCGCAGCCTCCTTGGCCACACGTGCCGACACGGCAAACGACCGCGAGGTCGTCATCGAAGTGGTCATGCCCGCATTGGCCACACGGCGCGAGGCCAGCCGACCGGTTGCTCGTAATGACAGCATTATTGGGTGTTGTGTTGAAATTCGAAGGAGTGTTTACAAAGAGAGTGCTGACTGGGTGAGGTCGAGACGAGAGGTCAAGCCGGTAGATGCGCAGCGCCGATGAGGTCTTTCAAAACGCACGGTAAAAGCGGATCTCTCCAGCAAAAGGCATCGCCAGAAAAGAGAACCAATTGCGGTTGCTTGATTGGATAGCCCGGCAGTCCCCTTGCTGGGCTGCTTAGTGGGACATGTCGACAAATCCAGCCAATCATCGGCTCCAAGGCCGGAGCTTGGAGAATGCCATAATCCAACCACTCAGAAGCCACGGGGCCCATATTTATTGAGTCGCCCGTTTCTTATCGATAACGCAACCACATGCAGACATTATCAGTAAATTTTTGAAACCAGTGCATACTCTGACGTGCAGTTGGCGTCCAACGAGTAACTTGCGACTCTACCTTTTCGCTGTTTTACCTTATATCTATCTTTCCTTTCAACTTTGTTCTTTCTTTCTTTCTCTCACACCCACAAATTCACATCCACCAATGGCACCGCCAGCACAAATTTCGACGCCGCCGCGGCCGGCCGGCACGTCGCGTCTCTTGGCAATGAAGTTCATGAGCAGACTCGGACCAAACGACTCGGCCCCTACAGCCTCGTCGCCTCTCGCTTCGAGTAATCCCTCAACACCCACAAACCAGAAATCCGGCGGCGACGGCGCCTTTGACGACAATGAACGCTCCTCTAAGCGCCGGAGAACGTCGGGGGACATATCCGAGATAGCGACATCCGCAGCATCGACCGGATCACCCATGGGCGGCAACACATCTACATCCATGGCCGATATGGAGGCGACCATGCGCGCATCCATGGAAGAGGAGGAGCGCCGGCGACAGGCCGCCATCAAGAAGCGCGCCGCCGAGCTGGGCGACGAGCAATGGACGTGGACCGCGGCGATGCCTCCACAGGTCGCGGCCAAGCTCGCGGCCAGCAAGCAGGGCACCCAGGCCAAGCTGCCGTACAATATAGTGCGCGTCGGCTATGCAGAGATTGACAGCAGCAGCAACAGCAACGGCAACGGCAGCGGAAGCAGTACCAGCAACAACATCAACAACAACGCATTTGATCGCAAAACCAACATCATGCGGTTCAACATGAAGCAGGCTGCTACAGAAGAGGAGGACGACGATGAGGACCAGGACACAAAGCCGACCAAGAAGCGGTCAAGATCGGACGTGGACGCGTACAGCAAGAAGCGGGATATGCCCAAGCTCAAGAACCTGACATCGCTGTCGTCGCAGGGCGGCCAGAGCTCGATGAAGTGCCACCGGTGCGGCAAGCCCGGGCACAAGGCGATGGAGTGTCCATCCGCGCCCAAGCGGAACGGATCCAAGCGGAGGTAATCTTTGTTTCGATTTTTGCCCAGTGTACGTTTCGTATCATTTTATATTCATTTTTTTTTCTTCTTAATTATACCCGTCGCCCGAGGCGAGAGGAGGCGTTACTGGATGGTCGGCAAAAATAGCATCAGCATAATCTACAATTTTAAATGGCAAACAAACACAAATAAAAAAACGCAGTGACAGGCAGATATTGTAACTGAATGAGAATGAACAGTGAAAATTATTATATAAAACTGACGCCAGAAAGAATGCTACCCATTGCAAACAACAAAGCACAACGAAACAGTCAAAAGCAAAAAGCAACACTTTTTATACCACCGCTCTACCGCTTTGCCTTGCCCTTGAATGTGCGCAGCGGATTCCGGCCCTTGCTGCCGCCAACCTTGAACGTCTTGCCGCCCTTGTTGTTGTTCTTAAAGTACTTGGACTTTTTCCGGTCCTTGCCGTCCAGCTTGCGCAGCGGCACAAACCCAACCTGCGCCGGCGTCAGCGCGTTCTTGCCGTCCCGCGGCAGCAGGTACTCGGGCACGTGCTTCAGGTGCGTCTGCGACCGCATCGTGCGCAGCTCGTTGTCGTGCCGCGTCAGGTGCTGCAGCTCGTCGGGGTTCTCCTCGAAATGCCGCTTCAGCTTCTCGCTCTTGAGCAGCTCCTGCCGGATCTCGCGCGTCCGCGCCTCGCGCACAGCCACCTTGGTAACGGACCGCAGCGCATCGTTCATGCGGTAGCGGAACGCCTCCACCTGCGACATGTCGAAATCATACGGCTTGACCTCCTTGCCCGCCTTGGCCTGGTTCTTGACGATGCGCGCTAGAATCTTCTCGTCGCGCTCGGCCGTCTCCACCGTCGTGGGCATGTGCTTGCGGTAGTGCTCGGCGGGGATGACAAACGACAGGGCCATGCCGGTCTGGCCCGCACGGGCTGTGCGGCCGATGCGGTGGGTGTACGACTTGGACGACGTGGGCAGGTCAAAGTTGATGACGGCGCGCACGTTCTTGAAATCGATGCCTCGCGACACACCAAACTCCTTGTCGCGCTTGCCCGCCATCTTGCGGCGCTTCTTCTTCGGGGCCGACGCATCGTCGCCACCCTCAGCCGCCACCGCTGCCGCCTTGGCCTTGTCCGACTCCAGCTCCTCGGGGGTCTGGTCCTCGTCACCCAGCAGCTCGTGCTCGTCCGAGGCGATAATGATGTCGTAGACGTTGCGGTTGAACTCTTCGATACAGTGGATACGCGAGTTGACGGGCAGCTCCGAGTTGAGAACACAGCTGCGGATGCCAAACTGCTCAAAAAACAGGCGTAGCCGGTAGCAGCGGTCGACGTCGGCGACAAAGATGAGGCACTTTCCGGTAACCAGCTTCAGCTTGAAGATGATGTAGGCCAGCAGAAACTTTTCGTCTTCGGCGCATCTAGTTTGTTAGCAGTTGTTCGGCAGGCGCCAGCTTCGGGAAACGAGATAAGAGTACATACTTGACAACGTATTGTGAGACACCCTCGCCCTCGGCCTCCTTCTCCTCCAGGTTGAGAACGGTAGGGTCTCTGCAGAGCAGGCCTTTGAGCGTGTCGACCTCGGTCGTGAGGGTGGCACTCATCATGATGGTCTGGATGCTCTTGGGCAGGGAGGCGGCGATCTGCTCCAGGTCCTCGCTGTAGCCGTAGGACAGGACAAGGTCCGCCTCGTCGAGAACAAGGTGCGTGAGCTTATCGAGCGACAGGAAGGAGCTGTTGACGGCGTGCCATGCCCGCGCGGGCGTCGAGACGATAATGTCGGGGGTGTTGGAGAGGAGCGACCGCAGCACGGCATCGGAGACCTTGTCGGTCAGCTTGATGGCAGCGATGTCCTTGGCGCAAAAGGCAGAGAACTGTCCAATGGCCTTTGCGACCTGGTCGGCAAGCTCGCGCGTCGGGACGAGGAAGAGGGCAGATGTGAAGGAGGTTTGGTCGGTCTGGGCAGTTAGTACAGGTCAGATATATATAGAGTATGTATAGCACACACCTGCTTCCGCTTCAGGATAGCCTGGAGGACGGGGAGCACATAAGCAGCAGTCTTGCCGGAGCCGGTCTTGGCCTTGGCGAGCAGGTCCTGGCCGTTCAGAGCAAGCGGGATGGCCTTTTGCTGGACGAGGGTCGGCTTCTCAAACTTTTGCTGTGCAATGGACTGGACCAGTCGTGGGTCGAGGGCAAGCTCTGTGAAGGAAACGAAAGATGGCACTTTGGCAGCCTTCTTGTCGTCGGCGGCCGTCTCGGTCTTTGTCTCGGACTCCTCAACGAATGTCTCCTCGACGGGTGTCTCCTCGACGGGGGCATCCTCGACGGGGGCATCCTCTGCCACGGCGGGCGTATCGGTGTTGTCGAGCTTCCGCTTCATTTTGATTGTGGGATTGTGTTGTCGTGTTGTGTTATTAAAACGGTCGACAGTGTCTAGAACTAGAACTAGGACGGCGATGCAATGTCGTCGTAGTGGCACTCCTAGTTTTGCCTGGTCGCTACTTTTTTTTTCTTCCCAGATTTTTTTTGCCAGCATCTGGGAAATGCCCATAGAAATTCTCATAGAACCTTCTTATCGGTATGCTTATCGGACTGACCGCTTTGAGGTGGATCTGAAGGTACAAGGTACATGTTGGCGGTCATGTACATGCACGTGATCTTTGCTAATGGCTACTAAAAACAAAGGTACTTCTACAGAGACCACGCCTCGTGTTGGTGGGCCATTCCACTGAGCTAGCCGTTTCAGAAAACAAACAAACAAGCCCGCCTGCTCCTTCTCCATTGGGGGATCTCAGATCGTCGTCAATACTATGCTTTGTCTGCGAATCTGCAAAACCCCGAGTCGAAAAACACGCACACACTTTGTCTATGAGACTGTGCCCCATCAAAGGACTCCATATCGCGGTTCAGTGGCAATTGAGAGTAGACGAGGCTTCGCGTCAAATTTTTGTACTTTGTAGTTATTTTGCTTGATTATTTACTTTGTCTTTTGTTTTGTGCCTCTCGTGCGACTAGACAGGCTCGCGTTCGTATATTTTATGAAAATAATTGATAATAAATGAAAATAATAAATCCGTCATGCAGCTTTGTTTGACATGTCCGACCCTCGCACCTCCTGTTTGACTGCTTCAGACCGAAATCCTGGCCGTTGCTGAGGCATTCCTGGCGTAAAGCACCATAACATGCAAGGGAGCCTGCAGGACGATGCGCCTAGCTGCAGGGGCTGGCTAGCTTAGTCAAACTGGTGTTTATTCTCGTCGTTTGCTTGTAAGATATATTTTGTAGAGAGTTTATGTTTGGCAGGTGGCAAGCAGGATTCGACATCTCGGTCGCACTTGCCTTTTCTGCGTCACTGTTCCTTTGCAGCATGCACCTCATCCGTTCTTGCCTATTGCGGCTATCTTGTGGTCATCAAAGATATTGTGTGGAACATACTTCATAAAAAAAAGATTATCTAAGCACTACCACCTGCATATCACGACAGGCGATATCGTCAACAACATCCCAAATTGTGAAGACACTTGGATATAAAAGTAAACATCTCATGAATGCAACACCCGTCACGAACCCTATGCCCTTCCCTGCTAATAAGAAACAACCAAGCATCCTTCATTTGTGCCTCACTCTACCCTAACGCCGTGAACGCCTGCTCCTGCCAAACGAACGCATCCAGTAGCACAAGAATGATGCTTCGAATTGGTCATCTAATTAGGCCATCTAGGCCATCGAGGTCATCTACGGCCTTGCCAATGGTGCCACTGCGTCACGGGTCAAGTTCTGTTATCGCTGCCGATCTAGGCCGTGCCCTGTACATACTTTGTAGTGCCTGCCGTCGGTTGCCCCGTCAACCATCTTTCCTTTTGCAGGGGAGGGGCTGTGTACCTCTACAAGCTCTCAGGGCCTCCATCGCACCTGCCTTGTTTACATTTTTAAGAGGCTCGCTCTTTCCCCTCTACGCAAGTCCTGCGCTCCTTCCTTGTCTTGGCTCAGAGCGCATACCTCACCTCTGTCTTGCTTATATGCTGATATAGGTGGCTCATCCATCTCCTCCCGCCGCTCCCTTCTCTCTCTCTCTTTTCTCCTCTGGAATTCTGATCTCCTTTCTTCTTCATTCCTCACCCGACGTTCTTTTCGGTTTTGCTTCAATTATTGTTCCTCTTAAAGCATAATTGCTTACAGTCCTTTTCCTTTCGACTCTTATTTTTCCCTTTTGCCGATTCGCGCCACTCAGGGTCACTGCCATCTGTGGAGGTCGTCAACAAACTCTTTGATTTTCGACCACCTCAACGTCAACATCATCAAGTCGACAGTCACAAAGACAGCACGAGAAAAAGGCATCAACACATCTAAATCGGCCTTCGATTGCATCGCGCGCCCTTGTTTGCCCATACAGCATCGTTTTGCTACTCTGGTAGCTCGCGGTAGCTCAACCCTTTGACATTGCCAGTGTCTCATACACTCGCAATGGCTTCATCTGAGCCTGTAAGTCGCCAGTCGCAATCCACGCCGCGGTCGCAGACTGCTTCCCGCTATCTTCAAGACAGAGGTCTAACTTCTTCGTCCCAGGTGCACCCCCTCCGCATATCCAAAAACTCCACGCCCATGTCTTCCCCTGCAAAGAAGAGCGCCATCCCGCGCCCTCTCTCGGAGATCTCTCCGTCTGAGAAGCGCCACAACTCCCCCAGCTGGAATCAAACTTCCAAGGTACGTCTTGTTGGTATCGCAGACCTAAGGCATCCATAGAAACTAACTCTGCAGAAAATGGGCATGACCGGCGAGTCGTCCCCCTTCCAGTCATCCCCCATGGATGCAACCACATCCCCTCGCCTCTTCTGGCAGAACCGCAACGGCGTCTACAACTCCGAGAACCTGTACGGCGGCCATCCCGGATCTACCTCGCCCACGCGTCGTTCCTCTATCGAGCGTCTGCAGAAGGCTTCTCGTGTCAAGAACAGCAGTATCCTCGCGCAGGAGCAGAGGAACGAATATGACCCCACGAGAGTCCCCAGAGTTGAGCGCCCTCTGTCAAAGGTCCAGTCAAACTCCTTTACTGGACTGGGCATCACCGGTCACCCGCGTACCGACAGCAAGACCGGCATCCCCCTCTACAACCCCGCAAGTACTTCATCATCCGCAGGAAGCTTCGAGTCGCACCACAACAATGAGCTGGCATCTAGCGTTCAGTCCAGTCATTCTGCACACTCGGCACACTCAAGCCACTCCAGCGAGTCCGAATCCTCCGTCATTCACAACGTCATTGCTGGTCCTTCACCAAGCAAGGACCAGGCCTCTCCCATCAAGTCGTCTCTTTCCAGCCGCTACAAGCACAACTACGACAACTACGACGAATACAACCCCGAGTCTCCCCTTGGCGACCACGACTTGCCCAGCGGTAGAAGCCTGCACCGCCACGCAAAGAGTGTCACATTCGACGCTGCTCCACCGCAGGTCAACGAGTACGAGATGGCCACGCCTGATCTCTCATCTGTCGGAAGTAACTCCCGCGAGGGCAGCTATGAGTCTGAGGAGGATGACGATGATTATGATGACTATCGCTATCACCCAGACCACGGCCACCAAGACGATAGCTTCGATGCCTCTCTGGAAGACACTGACAAGACCCCCGTTGTGGGCCCTGATGACTGGCGCCACGACAGCCCGGACAGCCGTCGCGGTCATGCCTTCAACAGCAGCCCCATGCCCGAGACCCTGCCTTCTGCAGCCATGGGCAGCCAGGATGCCAAATCCTCTGTCGGTAGCGGCGACCACCGCCCCCTTCCTCCTCTACCCGGCATGGGCCATGCCCCCAATAACTCTGCCTCGTCGCCCGGCATGTCTTCCACTGCTGAGCGGATGCTGGGTGGTAGCCCCCGCGGCCTTCCTTCCCCACCTGGTGGTTCTTTCGCAAAGGCCGATGTCCAGAGCATTGGTAACAGCAAAATGACTCTTGAGGAGCGCCTGAAGCTCATGATGCTTTCGGACGATGGAAAGTCAGCTGCTGAGCTGCAGAGAGAGCGTCGCATGCGTCGGGGTGGTCCCAGAGATCGGGCTAACAGCCAGACTCCCGAGCCCGAGCCCCCACAGCACGATGCTGCCTCTGAGTACGGCGAAGAAGAGGATACTATTGGTGATCTGTCTGGACTTGAAGAATATCGTCTGCCGCCCCGGATCTCCAGAGAATCCATTCTTCGCCGCGTTAATGGTGCTGTCAGTCAGCAGCGCGAGTCTGATTACAACTTTTCGTCTCCGGCACCAAGCTCTCCTGAGCGCAAGCTGCCCGTCGACCCTGATGTTCCTATTCCGAGCACCGAGCATGATGATGATAGTCAGTTTATCAACGACGGTGCCAAGGATCACCAAGATCGTCACGATGGTGCCTTTGGTGGCGATGACATCTACGAGGACGAGGACGAGAACAGCCTGGATGGTGAAGATTACGAGAGTAACTTTGGCGATGAGATTGCCGATGCCAACGCCAAGGCAGCTGGAATCGAGTCGGACTCCACGCCGCGGGCTGCTACTCCTGTCCGGGACAGCTTCAACTCTCACACCGTGCAAGAAGATGACATTCACCAGTCTGAGCTGCCCATCATTGCACATGAAGCCCGGATCTCGTTGGGCGAAACTCGTGCTGCCAGCATGTCGAAGCCTACCGAGACCCAGGTCGCTAGCCCCAGACTGACTGTTGAGCCTTCTCCCATTGAGATTGAGCGTCCTTCCACCCCTGAACAGAAGCCTCGCCACAAGCACCTGTCCAAGCCTGAATATGATGGATCTGGCTGGGGGGATGATGAGGAGTTTGAGGACGACGAAGAAGAGCCTGGCACTCCCGAGTCAGTCATTCACCATCCCATGAATGACGACGAGGATGTCTTTGACGATGAGGAGTACGATGAAGATGAGGACTTTGAAGATGATGAAGATGAGCAGGAGGTCCAAGTCCAGGAGGCTCCTGCTATTCCGGAACAGCTTGCAACTATCAAGAGCGCATCTGGCTCGAAGCTCAAGACGAGAGCATCCGCTACCCCGTCCGACATTATGTCTATGCGTGAGGCCCGTCGCCAAGTCAGTCGGGAGGTTCCCGAAGTCCCAGCCATCCCCGAGCGCCACCGCAACCGCTTGTCTCGGGATATGGGCGCCGAGGCTGCCGACGCCGACGGCTACATTGACCGCCATCCCAGCTTTAAGAAGCGCAGCCTGACGCTCGACTTGGATCTGGGCCTGAGCCTGGATCAAGACTTTGATCGTGTCATTGAAGCACAAAAGGTCATTACAGCCCAATTACTATCCGCCAGCTCCGTGAATGATACTGCACAGACTCCACAAGTGGGAGACTGGCAGCTCAACGATAACAAACTGGCTGCGAAAGACAAGTGTTCGCAGCTTGCCAGACAAAATGCTCATATGCCAACTAATACTAACATTGCTTCCCCTCAACAGCGCGGCTACTTGATGCGTCAAAACACTAAACTTGTTGCTGCAAGTGACAAGGATGCCGTGGACTTCCGTGGCGCTCGCTCTGCAGGCAATTCGCCTGTCAAGAGTGACCGGCCACAGTCCTGGACGGTCGAGCCCTGGAATGGCGAGACTAGAAGAAAGAGCATTCGAAAGCGGGTCGCTCCATCCGGCCCTGTGCCGCCGATGCCAGGCCAGCAGAGCAATGCCGCCGCCCTCAACCCTCTTGCAGAGGAGGAGACTGCTGTTGAGCCTGCTGCCGAGGCCGGCACCGAAGAGGGTGTTGAGAGAGGCAGACTGTTTGTCAAGGTTATGGGTGTCAAGGACCTCGATCTGCCTATCCCAAGAAGTGAGTCTAATATGCACAGCAAGGCAAGCATACTATAAACAGCAAAACTGACAGTATACAGCGGAGCGGACATGGTTCAGTCTGACATTAGACAACGGTGTGCACTGTGTGACAACTGCATGGCTTGAACTAGCGCGGAATGCACCGATTGGCCAGGAGTTTGAGCTGCTTGTTCCCAACGAGCTTGAGTTCCAGCTGACCTTGAACGTGAAGCTGGAGAAGCCGATTGCGAAGAAGGTGATTGCACAGGCCCCTGCCAAATCTGTGCGCCCCAAGCAGTCGACCTTTAGCCGCGTCTTTGCCTCTCCCAAGAAGCGGAAGGAAATGGAGCTCCGCATGAAGGAGGAGGATGAGCGCGCAGCACGTGAGCACATGGAGGCACAGACCAAGCTCAGAAATGCGCCGCCATCGGCTTACGATCTTTTGTCGCCCATTGTGGCCGAGGATGGCAGCTTTGCCCGCGCATATGTGTGCCTAAAGGAGCACGAGTCTCGCTGCTACGGCCGTCCTGGCATTGTGGACATTACATGCTTCAATGAGTGGGCCACTGAGGAGGCCGGCTTCGCGTCGAGTGTCAAGAGCAAGCGTGGCAACATGGCGGTTGTGCGTCGCGCCCCGTACAAGATTGGCAAGCTGGAGCTACAGCTGCTGTTTGTGCCTCGTCCCAAGGGAATTTCCAATGACGACATGCCCAAGAGCATGAACTCGTGCATCCGGGAGATGAAGGCGGCCGAAGAGCGCCAGTCGCAGAACTGGGAGGGCCATCTGAGCCAGCAGGGCGGTGACTGCCCAGTAAGTTCTGAGCTCCTGATCTCTGATAATGTATTTTTTACTAACAAATCTCTAGTACTGGCGTCGTCGCTACTTCAAGCTGGTTGGTACCAAGCTCACAGCCTACCACGAGGCGACAAGACAACCACGTGCTACCATCAACCTCGCCAATGCAAAGCGGCTTATCGATGATCGGCGTGCATTGACGGAGAAGGAGACTACCGGCAAGAACGGTAAGCGTCGCCGGTCCGGCTTCGCAGAGGAGGAGGAGGGCTACATGTTTGTGGAAGAGGGCTTCCGGATCCGCTTCAACAACGGCGAAGTGATTGACTTTTACGCAGACACGGCCGGCGACAAGGAGGGCTGGATGAAGGTGCTGTCGGAGGTGACCTCGCGGGACAGCTTTGGCAGTGACGACGACGGTGCATCCCGGGCCAAGACCAAGTGGTGCGAGGCGGTTCTCAAGCGCGAAGAGGCAATGCGTCGTCGGTCAGAAGGCCGGCGGGTGCACTCTCGGAGCAAGAGCACACACGCGTGAGTCGTGGCTGTGGATGGTGAGAGACGAGACATGAGGGGACAAACTGATTTTGGGGAGTTATACGGCAGGAGACGTGTATAAATGGGCCGGACGTTTTGGAGTTTTTCTTGATTCTCACTGTTCGTTTTTGTTGTTTTTGGTTTGCTGGTTGATTGTTGTTTGTTACTGTTTGTTGCTGCTTTGCCGCTACATTTCCTACATCGCATCGTTTCTTCTTTGCCGTTCTCAAAAGTCTCTTGTTCTTATGATGAACGAAGGCCTTACCTTACGATGATCCCGCTGCGATGACCTGGTCTAATGTCTTGCTACGATCGAGCCTGGTGCTCATGACCTGGAGTGTCCGGAGGGCGTTTGTTTGGCGAGTTATTGGATTCTACTTTTTTTTATTTTATCAGTCAATGAACACATTTCTATCGTTAATTTTGTTTCTGCCGTTTCGCGTCCGTATCACTTGGTTTTTTGGCTCTTTGGTTTTTTGAGTGCAAAGCTAGTTGACAACAAGAGCTTTGCAAAGGGTATATCATTTTTGTAGTCTATATTTGGTCTTAGCCTTCACCTCGTCATGGCTTGCCCACCATGTCCTTCTGTGTGTTCCAAGCAATGCAGTCATCCATCTTTGCTCCCGAGCCGCCAAAGCAGTCGAGTGCGCTGCCAATGGTCAGGTCAACCTTGCCGCCGCTGAGCTTCTCGACGAGTGCCAGGTCCTCGACGTGGCGTGCACCGCCGGCATAGGTCACCGGCACGCCGACAGCACCACACCACTCGGCCAGCTTGGCAACGAGCTCTTCGTCAATGCCCCGCTGCAGGCCCTCGACGTCCGCCGCGTGCACCAGGAACTCACTGCAGTACGGCGCCAGCTGGGCAATCGTCTCGGCAGAAAGGTACATGTCGGTCAGTGTCTGCCACTTGTTGATAGCGACAGCCCATTTTGGCGTCGCCGGCTCCTCGGGCGTAGCCACTCGCCGGCAGCTCAGGTCAATGACCAGCCGCTCCTTGTCACCACCCAGTGCCGCCAGCACATTATCCAGCTTTGTCTGGTCAAAGGTGCCGCCCTCAAACAGGTACGACGTCACAATCACCTTGCTGGCGCCGGCGTCGATCCAAGACTGTGCATTGCTGTCCTTGATGCCGCCGCCAACCTGCAGACCGTTGGGCCAGGCACCGACGGCCTCGCGAGCAGCCGCCTGGTTCTCCGGGCCGCTACCCAGCATGATGACATGGGCGCCGGTCAGGTTGCTATCGCGGTAGAGCTGGGCAAAGTGTGCCGGCGGCTGGTGCGACACAAAGTTTGTCTGCAGCGTTGTGGGTCGGTCGGCGTCGAGCGTGCCGCCGACAATCTGCTTGACCTGGCCTGCATGCAGGTCGATACACGGGCGAAAGCGAGTCATTGTGAAGGTGTGATGGCTTTATATGAATTATTGTAAATTATTGTTTAAAAAAAGAAATCGCTGTGAAGGTAAGTCGTATGTAGGCAACGTTAGCGGGGATGCGCTAATACACAAATACAAGCAGTCCGCGAGCTGAATTGAGCCAATCAGAAACGCTCTTTCTGCTGTGCAGAATACCAGCGCATCTACCAAGAAAAATCCTGACCGCCTAAAATTTATAGTGCCATCACCTAGAGTAGAGCAGCGATCACCCATCTGGAGAACATCCAAGGATACAAGGTAATCTACTCATCTTCACATTCACGCAAACATGTCGACAATTCTCGGAAAGCGGAAAAAGTCTACAACTGCGGCCCCGGCTGCAAAGGTTGCAAAGACTACTAAAGCGACGACAACAAAATCCACAAAGTCGGCAAAGACGGCAAAAACGGCAAAGGCAAAGCCAGTCAAGGTCGCGCCAACAGAAACGAACGACGACGGCAACGATGCAATCCAGGATATCTTCCGGCGACACTTTGAGGCGCAGTTCAAACCCCTGGCCGACACAGTGAAGAAGGATAAGAAAGACAAAAAGAGCAAAAATGCAAACAAGGCGAAGAAGACCGACGGCGATGATGACGAGGCGGCACAGGACGGCAAGACAGTCGTGATACGAGAGAACGAGAGCGACGACGACGATGCAGAGGAGGATGAGGAGGAGGAGGAGGAGGAGGAGGAGGAGGACTCCGAAGACGACGGCGACTGGGCTGGACTCTCGGGTGACGAGGAAGAGACAGCCAAACCGGCAGCATCGGCTATCCAGGTCATCGACTACAGCAACGCCGAACCGCGCGACGATCCAACCACGAAAATGTCAAAGCACGAGCGCAAGCTCTATACCGTACGTTGACGAATCTCACATTTTTCTCTCCTTATCATTTCTACCTCTCGGCAAGAATCTTTACTAACGGCACAGTCCTCCAAAGTCCCGTCGTCCTTTGACGAGGTCGAGCGCAAAACGCAAAAGCAAAAGACAGACGCCGACGCCAGCGCCAAACAGTACAAGGACGCCCCCGAGATGCTCGCAGACGACCTCGCCCTCCAGCGCCTGATCTCGGAATCCCACCTGCTGTCCGGCGCCTTTGCCCTGCCCTCGTCCTTTTCCACCTCGGCCGGCGCTGCCGCCACCTTTGGCGCCGCCGGCAACACAACCTCCAAGCACGCCGCGCGCTTTGCCGCCGGCCGCCTGCGCCAGCGCACCACCGACCTGCGCATCCAGGCCGTCGCCAACAAGGCCAAGGGCGACGCCGCCAACCAGACGAGCCTCGTGACCGTCAACAACGCCAAGGAGAGCATCTTTACGCAGCACAAGATGCCCATGTCCATGCGCAAGGGTATCGTGGCGGCGGCGGCGGCGCGCGAGACGAAGCGGCGGCAGGAGGCCAAGGAGAGCGGCATTGTTCTGGAGCGGCCACAGGCCGGTCTTGTGGGCAAGAAGACGGCGAAGCGGCAGCGGCAGCGGGCGGTGGATGCGCCGGCGGTTGGCCTGATGCGGGGATCCGAGCTGAAGCTGCGCGACAAGGATATCCGGGCCATCGAGGGCCCCAAGAAGACGTTCCGCGGCGGCAAGGGCGGCGGCAAGCGGAGATAGATGCATATTTGTCTACTTGTCTACATGTCTACATTCTTATCTCTGTTTGTAGAGAAAGGGGAGCGCTGCTAGATTTTAAAATTGATACCTTACGAATTAGACATCTTGCCAGCCACCATCGCCTAGAATCCAACAGCTGCAGCGAGAACTGCTACACGTACATCATCGGCTAGCTTGTAGCGCCTACAGTTGTCTAGTAATTGTAAAATTGTTGTATTCATGACTAAATCGAGAAGGCAACAACATTGAGGGTACGGCCTTTGCTGATATATTCTGTACATGTTTCCGTACCTTTTTCTCTTGCCAGGGCAGACAGATGTTGCAAAGGAAATGCTAGAGAACAGACAGGACAAAGGAAAAGATGGCGCAGTCAGGAAGATGCAACAAATGTGCATCAAAAGAGAAAAAGCAGTGCGAATCAGATATATATTTGAATCCAAGTAAATAAAATGAGCAAATATGTAATGTAAGAGGAAAAGGAAAAGAGAAAAGTAATACACCACAGTCGCAAACTTGTGAGGCTAAACCAATGCTCACGAAATCATACCCCGTGACGAAGGGTTGACATCCCAAAGGTAGAGGCGTTAAACGAAGAAAAGATGGGGAAAAAAGGGTCCAAAAGAAAGAAAAAGTTAAAAACATAAAACATAAACAGGTCAATAGAAACAGAAGAAGATCAGAAGATGGTAGTACAGTCGCTTAACGGGCGTTGGGCGTGCAAGGGTGCTGCAAGGATGCAAGGATGCAAGGGATGGGCTGGGTTCACATCATTGAACCGGTGTTGATGGCTTGCGGTTGGCTGATCGTCATGGGCATGCTCAGTGTTTGCAGGCTGTTGTAGCCAGAGACGGCCGATGTTGGCGGCATGCCGCTGTTGACAACAGAGTTGAGAGATGCTGCGACGTAGCCACCCTCGGAAGTCGGTGAAGCCTCCTCGACAGAACCAAGCTGGTCCTCGCCGGAAAACTCCTCCTCCTCCTCACCGGACAGGGGGAATCCAGCCTCACCACCCTCACTACGGTCGTGAGTGCGCTTGTGTCTAGAGACAAGTTAGTATGAATACAAAGAACTATTCCCGCGCCGGTTACTTGATTGTGATGTGTGTGTCTGTCTGTGGAAAATAGCAATCGGTCTCGGTCTCGTAGTGTCGCAAGCGACACTGTCTGGTATGCGCGCAACTGCGGCTTGGTTCGGTCTTGTGGGTTTATCGGTCTTGGGGATATCGGACAATGAATCTTGCTTTTCGAACACAATGCGAGCACACAACACAATGCAAGTTTTTTTTCTTCTGGGTTTGGCACACTGGGAAGTAGGAAAGACATCGAGACAAGGAAATGGGGAAGCATACTGTGCGAGGTTGTCTGATCTGGAGAAGGCCTTGCTACAGAACGGGCAGATGTAGGGTCTTTCTTGGGTATGGGTTCTCACGTGTCTGGAAAGTTTCGGTCAGATATAACGGTCGGTGCAGGGTTTTGTTTTCATAGTAGTTCACTTGTTTGTGCCAGCTTTTGCAGTGATCTTTCACTCGTCCAATCAACAATGAACAAAAACAGCAAGTTCTTACCTCTTCAAGTGCTCCAACCGCTTAAACAGGCGACCACAGGTCGGGATCGGGCACGAGTGCGACTTCTGGGGGTATGGGCCAAGCTCCATAACGGTAGCAGAGCGTGCGCGACGGATCACATTGGCGCCAGCGTTGGGCATCGGGCGGCGCTGCTCATCGGCAAGGCCATGGCCGGAAGGCATGGACATATCATCATTGTGCATGTGCTGCTGGTAGTCGTGCTGCTGCAGAGACATGGGGTTCAGGCCAGGGCTGCCCTCAACGGTGGACAGGGGAGTGCCGTGGCGAGACAGGTCAAGAAGCTCCTTGTGCTGCTGGCTGGTCAGAGACATGCCCGAGTTGCTGTACGTCAGGCCAGGCGGCGAGTTGTCCAGCGACTCATCACCCTCGGCGACAGGGCCAACCGACACGGAGACGGAGCGGCGCAGGTCAGATGGGCGGTGGACGGCAGCGGCAGTAGCAGCGGTGGCGGCAACAATAGCAGACATTCCCGGGGGAATGGAAGAGCGGCGTCTTCTCTGCTTGTATGTGGGCGAGCCCTCGATAACATTGGAGTAGACGTTGCTGTTGCTGTAGCCACGCTGGTACTGGGGACCAGACAGATTTGATGGGGGCAGGTTCATCATGTTGGGCATGCCACCGACGGAGTTCATGTGGTCGGGGATGGCAGTGTAGAGACCAGTCTCCTCGTTGGCAATGTAAGCAGGCTCCGAGGTGATGCCGTTGGCAAGTTGAGGCGGGGTCAGGGGCTCAAAGGAGATGCCACGGTTGCCATAGTCATCGTACTGGGACGAGACAAAGGAAGGTGCCGGAGAGTATTCAAGAGCGTAGGCAGGCATGGACGCATGGCGCTGGTGGCCGGCCGCCACCGGAACGCCGTTCTGGTTGTATTGGACGCGAGCAAAGTCAGAATCCCGCTTAATCACTTGCTGAGCGATCGGGGGAGCCATCTGCATGGTTGCTGCTGTCGGGTAGGGGACTATCGCGTCCATGCCATCCGCTAAAGGGGCCATCGACTGGGGAATCATCTGGGGAGGGGGCATCGAGTCCATGGCGCGCATGACGGGCGAGGCGGTCTGGGACTGAGGGAAAGGCACCTGCTGTGCGCTGAAGGAGGAGGAGTTGGCCTGCTGCGACTTGGTGAGCTGGTCGTAGAGAGACTGCGACGAGTCGTACTGGAAGGACAGGGCAGGCTCGCTGACAGCGACAGTGGTGGCCTCCTGGCCCATCTTTTCGCGCTTCAGATCGCGCTCCAGAGCATCGAGGAACAAGCGGTCGTGGGGCACGCTGTACCAGTAGAACACCTTCTGCTTCTTCTGCGTGCGGATGCAGTTGTTCTTGTAGAGGAAGTCGAGGAAGGGGCTCTTGGGCTCCTCGAGGGAGGCATCAGTCCCTGACTTGAGGTTGCGCAAATCTGAGAAGATGCCCTCCTCAAACTTCTTTGAGTTCTTGACAGGGCGGCCGAAAGCCTGGAATCTGAAGGACAGACACCGGACAATGTCGGTACCGGAGATGTGGAAGAGGTTGTTCCAGAGAACACAGGACACGTACTCGCCAGTGGGCAGTAGAAAGCGGCGAATGTAGTGCTCTGGTGGCCAGTCGACGGGGGCGGAGATGAGAAAGTACTTGAGGTTGTCAACCTGCTGCAGGGCGACCTGTGCGTCGTGTGGCAGAGCCTGCTGGGCTTCTGTGCTCAACATGAAGGTTTCTGGCTTTTGAGGCGCCATGCCTGCGTGTTGTGTGTACATGACTGTGTTGACAGTATGTGTGTGATTGTGGGTAGAGGAGAAGTGATTATTCGAAAACGGCAAGATTTCGAGTTGACAGAGGGAGACAAGGATTCAATCGTTGTGGACAAACCAGCTGTTGGGAACAAAAGATTTCGGGTGGCCGATGATAATGATGCGCGACGATTCGATCAGCGAACGTCGAGGGAAAATGAGATGACAAAAGAAATTGAAAACGGAATGTTTGCTAGTATTGGAGGCTCTGCCCCTTTCGATGTGTGTGCGAATGCGTGTGCGTGTGCGCGTGGCTGGAGTATAGCAGAAGCTAGTTTTATTTGAAGAGTGAGAGGTGTAGGTGAGTGCAATTCCGAGTCCAGCCCGAAAGAAAAGAGGTTGCAAAGAGTATATGTGTGTGTCGAGGAGAGCGCTGTTCTGATGCGTCAAGCGAGAGATGCGACTGCCCCCAAAAAAAAGGAGGGGATGATTCCCAGGAGTTGACCGTCAAGGCGCACTGACCAGGGGAATAGGTAGCAAAGTAAGTAGTTAAAAAGGAGGGGAATGCCGGTGTGGAAGACACAGTAAAGCGCGAGGCAACGGTTGACGATTAAGATGCGGTTGGGTCGACGGAGTGGATGTTCGAGGGATGTGCCGACGTGCGATGGAGCAGGCGGATTCCCAGCAGGGTCGATGCAACCAAACTGCTGCAGACAAGAGTCGAGAGACACAAGGTCAAGAATTGAAGCGTCAAAGAGCGAGCGCGTTGAACAGGAAATCCAAGGATGGATGGTGATCAAACAGCGAGGCAGGTGGATTGGGTTGGGCGCGATGGACGTCGTCTGGCGATTCGTTCAGTTGAGGGGGGGTAGGCGACAGAGGTACTCTGTGCAGAGAAGAGAGAGAGAGAGAGAGAGTAGAGCGTGCAGGGAAAGGCGAGAAGCCAAAGAGATCCGTTGTTTCGAAGTTGGGAAACGTGGGATATATCAAGAATCGAAAAAGGGGTCTGTCACAAACCCACTGAATAAAACAAATAAATAGCGAAGAAACACGGCTTGAAGAGAATGTAGAGAGAATAGAGAGAATGTAGAGAGAATAAGGGAGAGGGAATAGAGTAACCTCCTTGCACACACGCGATGCAGAGAATAGGAAAAGAGAGAAGAGAGAGGAAAAGAAACAGAAGAGGAGCAAAGTGAAAGAGATCGAAAAGAGAAGAGAGGAAACGAGGAAGCAGAAGAAGGAAAGGGGGGATGTAAGTAATAAGTACAACAGCAGGATAATAATACGAGTGAGTGGTCGACCAAGAGGGAAAGCAGCTGTGCGGGAAGGTGGAAGGTGCAAGGTGCTGCAAGGTGGGAGGTGGTGGTAGTAGGTGGTAGGAGGAGAGGGAAAAGTAGAGAAAAGTGCGAGGGGGAAGAAGGGCGAGAAAGTGAGCGAGGGAGGAAAGAGCAGGGAAGAGGGAGGAAAGCGCGACCGCTGGACCGCTGGTGTACATAGTACGCTCACTACTACAAGGCGGGAAAGGTACAATAGGAAAGGCAGGAACGACTGACGGGGTATTGCTACTCTGGATGGCCAATGGGGAATGTGAGTGGACGGCGCGACTGAGAGCAAGAGGGACCGGGGTGGGCAGGCACGAGTGGCTACTATTACAAGAAGAGAAAGAGCCCAAGCAGCGACCGGGGTTAGAGGGAAGAGAGAGGCAGACAGACAGACAGACAGACAGACAGACAGACAGACAGACAGACAAGAGAGACACACAGAGACAGAGAGAGATGACGGCCGATGACCTGCTAGCTCAATGGTAGGTGGGTGTGTGAGTGGGTGGGTGGGGTGGCTTGTGGACGGACAAGGGTTGGGCGAGAGAGGAGGAGAGGATAATACTATGTACATACATAGTAGACAAAAGAGCGCCTGTGCGGGAGCGGCAAGTCAGGTACATACGTTTATTTTCGTCGGCTGCAGAGAGGTGAAATGGCGGACTACTACTGCATAGTTGGGAAAGAGCACAAAGGCAGAAAGAGCGGACAGAGAATACAAAAATGACAAAATGGCATCTGCTAGAAAGGAAAGAGCGGGGGACAAAGGCTGGATGAAGCAACAGCGACGTAGGGCGCACCTTCTTTCTGCAGCAGATGAGAACAGCGAAAGAGAACAAAGAGGAGGAAGAGGAAGGGAGCAGAGACGAGAGGAGAGGGGGGGTAACGCGAGAAACGGCAGAGGGCAAAGCGGAAACGGAGGACCAAGACATCATACGAGGTTCTCCGCAGTATCTGCATTATACTATTGAATGCTTCACTGTACGGTGTGTACAATACGGAATACGATGCGTACGATGTATGCATACTCCGTGCAGAGTGAGAGTGTGCAGCGATATAGCGGTCTACGGAGGAAAGATTTATGCAAGCGGGAACGACGCAGTGACGATCTATGATGCATGCGATCGATCAATGGCAGAGACGATGAGTATATTTAGAACCGGTTCTTTTGTCATGTGTATAGAAAAGAAAAGACAAAGGCAGACTCAGAAACAAAAGCGAGGGTCTGAAATCAAAAGAAAGAACCAGAAAGAAAAGAGAGAGAGAGAGAGAGAGAGAGAGAGAGGAGAAACTCTGAATACACAAAAGCGCGTTGTCTACCGTTTCCATCCGCCGTAAAATACATACATAGTATTGCGTCTGTGCTGTACCGTGGTAGTTATCAATAATAGCAAGAGGAAAGACGTGACGAAACGGTCGGATTAGGCAAAGCGCCCCTGGACCAACAAACCGGGCAAAAAGGGCAGAGGCCGATTTCGTGTCAAGGGCAAAGGAACGCGGGAACGAAACGGACAACGAAAACGGTGGACGACAACTAGCGCGGCCGTTGCGCATATGCTCTGTACATACGAGTAGTAATATATAATGAAAAGAAAATGAAGAAAGAAAAGAAAAGAAAAAGAAGAAAAAAACGTCGCAGACAGCATCAAATATTGAAATAAAATTGCACGGCGCCTTATTGTATTTGTTCTACATAGCATGCTTCTAATATTCTACTCTATTGTTCCGAACAACGTGGGAATGAAAATAGGGGCCATGATCGAGGATCAAGGGATCAAGGGATATCGCTGATCTTGTGTTGCAATGTTTACTACCATGTACTTTTTTTGTTTACAGAGTATTACACTGTACTAACGTTATGGAGAATGTTTATGTTGCTTCTTGTGTGGAATCAAGGGGGGATTGGGTTAGATGAGTGAGCATCGTACGTAGATTTGTGCTACGTCGAGTCTATGAATATCACGCAAAAGAAAACAGCGTCGCGGTCAATGTGGTGTCTTGACGAGTGCAGTAATGGTTCATGAGATACTGAGATGATCAAAGAGAATACAAAATAAATAAGATACTACTGTGTAGATATAGTAGAGATAATAGAGAACGCGAGAAATGCAAGAGAAATCAGATAGAGTAAGCTATCGACTATGCATAATTAAACACACACGCTGGATGGGGCCGGCAAAGGTTAATGTCTACTACTATGTATATACAGAGTAATAGCAAGTTGACCGTTTGGCTTTCGTCGTAAACGTCAAATTTGCATATTTGCTATGTACATCTGCTGCGTACGTACATATTTACATTCAACCGTTGCATCCTCGACGGAGCTGGTCCGCTACAGACCCAGAGAAACAAGCAATAACACTCTGCTCCGTAGTCGACAGTGGACATACAGGACGTGACGGTGCACTGGGCATCTGCCAGACTGAGCAGACTAAGCCAGACTCCGCTGATAATTTCCGCTCTCCTGACCGGTGCGTGTCCGAGCGAGTAGAGATAATGGTGTTGGAATGCAGCTGTTGGCGTTGTTGGCGTTGCTGCTGTTGGAGGCAGTTGACGATATCTTACTGTGTAATACTGTGTAGAGAGTAGTACCGAGAGACGAGGCGTTGGTATGTACATTCAGAAAGGAAATAAGTAGTTAAAATTAATTAATTAAATAATCCAAGAGAATGCGATGGCCAGAGCGTAAATCCAGAAATACAACTAAGTGCAATATACATTGAACATAGCTTTTACATCACTTGCATATGCCCTCTCGAGTTATGCATGTGCATTCTTGTAAGACTTGCATTGTACGCAATAGAGAATGTTGAAAGACAGTCAACCGAGCGCACCATGTAGTACACAGTACAGAGTGAGTACAGAATCGACGTAAAGCACCCAGGTAGAGGTACCAAACATAGCGCCCAGTCCGCAGTCTACGCTGCGTATTTCTACACACGTCAAGGTGGATCTGTTTATATTACGAAATGCCCCTGAATACGGTGCACGTACAGTGCCTCTGCCGCTAATACTGTGCGTTTGGACGCAGACGGGGCATTGTCAAGATGAAACGAGCCTGGCGCAATGCTTCAGAATGGGTGGGGATGGGAGGAATGAAAACTCTGTGATTGAGAAATATAAATATAAATAAATACATATAACTATTTAAACTAGTCTATTCAGAAATACATAGTACACGATCTGTATGATGATTGCATAATGACAGTCATGCGCAGTCGGTGCACAGTGTCTTGACGAGGGGAAAGGCGGGCGTGGTAGACTGCTGGAATAGGAAAGAGATATGTGCTGTACCAGACGGCGAAGACCAGGACTCGCGTGCGACTCGTACACGTTTCTTTTGTCAATGACACTAGAAAATAATAAGAAAAAGAAAGAATAAAAAGAAAGAAAGAAAGAACAAACTTCAGGCACCGACATTACACCCATTGACGACGCATGCACCACACCGCCACACCATCAATGTACACCACTGCACATTGCACAGACTCCGATGTGCTCTTTCTTGTCGTCTCTTTGTGTTCTCGTCTGTTCTATTCCTGTACTCCGGTGCAGCCCGTAACCGGGAGGATGTGCCTTGCAGTGGTGGGCTGCCAATTCATGCCAGTCGGTCGAAGTGAGTTATGCTGTACTGAGTCTCGTGGTTTCTGTCTTGTAGATGTGGGCAAAACTCGACAATTTCACTGCTTTATTTTTGCTTTGAACTGGATAATTTGTTGCAATAACTAGTGTTTGTGTTTTTTTTTGGTCGCTACTTATAAAATTGAAACAAACTTCATACAAAATAAGAATAAAACAGCAACAATATAAAATAAAATAAATAAAATAGCCAACAAAATCACACAACAGAGCCATTCACTGCCAGCACAACCGGTCATCTCAGATATCAACAGCATCTAAATAAGAACTACATCAAATAGGAATCTACAACTCCAACCCAACCACGTTGCCCAGCCACTCTTGAAGTCAAAGTCAAAGTCAAAGTCAAAGCCAAACTCTGCCTCCCAAACCAGAACCGAAACGGGATAAGCGGTTGTTTGATCTTCGCCACCTACCCGTATGGGCGACTCTGAAACGTGTGGGGGGAGGACTGAGCGGTATTATTTTTTCAGTCTTCTTCTGTCTTTCTTTTCTTTCCGTCTTTCTTTTTTCCATCTGTCATCTTCCGTATTATTTTGTGCTTTTTCAATGGATTTTGATTTTTGTATATTCCTGCCACCTTTGTGTCCTTTTCGGTCTTCTCTGCTTGCATCATGGGTTACTTTATTTATTTTCCATTTACAACTCCTATTATTTCTTTCTTCCTTTCACTCCATTCCATTTCTCTTCTTTATCTTGCATAATCAATCCTGGCCTGCCAACAAACAAGTCGCAGCGTAGTATTTCGTATTGGTTTACTCTAGTCTCTCTAGTCTGCCACCTACTCTATTAATATTACTCTGCATGCAACTAGTCATCACGTTGCAGTCCATAGACAGTCTGCCATCACCTGCAAAGCCCCTTCATCTCGGGTTACTCTGTATTGGTTCGTACTCTGTAAGAGTAGAGAGAGATAGATGCAGTATACACTTCTACATAGTAATATATCCCAGTCTGAGGTGTTGACGGTCGCTGAAACCGACTGCTCCGGCGGATGTTCCGCTCCTTGTTGTTTCTGTTGTTTCTATTTATTGTTTATTTGTTTCTTTATTCTTTTCGTTTCTTTCTTATTTTCGTTTCTTTATTCTTTTCGTTTCTTTATTCTTTCGTTTCTTTATTGCTGTTTGATGTGAATGTTTCTCTGCTCTCTTTTCGCTTCTTTTGGTGGGTGTTTCACAGACTCGATAACTTGAAACCGCCTGGTCTTATTCTCTATTCTATCTCTCTTATACTCTACTATTCGATGATTTGACAGTCTTGTCTCATCCACCATATACTATCTCTGCTATGCCGATCAACAGTGGCAAAGCTCAACTTTTGCATGCTTGACTCTCCCAGACCAATCAAGGGAATACTGCACTCTGTATTCACAATGTAGATAATAATCACAGATAATAATAAACAGAAAAATAGCAAAGAGTGCCGCCGGCGATACGCAGACAAAAGCCTTGGCGTAAAAGTACCACACACCCAGAACTGGCGGCAAAGAATAGAGCACAGTAGGGCAGAGCAGTAATTACATGACCCGTGAGAGCGTGTATTTCAGGATTAAATAAAATGCAAAGTTAATACTAAAATAAATAAAAGGGGCATTGCACTAGCTCTTCAGGCCTGTGATTGGCTCCCTCAGATGTGTGCAGAGACATGGACGGCCCAGCTATGTTTTGCCCTTTTGTCCTGTCTTTTGTCTTGTCTTTTTGTATTTTGCCTTTTATTTCTGTGTATTTCTGTCTGTTCCACCATCTGCGCATCCCATTCGTAGATTGGATCTGTCGGTCTCAGTCGAGTCGTCGTCTCGTCTGCTGTCTTCCGGTCGGCTCTCACAGGCCAGACCGCTCTTTCTTTTGTCTTTTTCTTTATTTTTTCTTTCTTTCTTTCTTTCTTTCTTTCTTTCCTTCCTTCTTCTTTTATTCTCTTCTCTTCGTCTTTTTGTTGAATTGTATTAATATTCCTAATAACAAGTCATAAATAGAACAGATCTTTCAGGGATCTCTGGCTGCAGATTGGGCCGGCGGCATCTCACTTTCACACCCCATCAACTGATCACCATTGGTATTGATCATTGAGGTGATTCCCTCTGCTCTGCATGCTTTGCATTATACTCCGACTACCTGTCTCACATCGCACCGGCGCGTACATGGCACAATGTGCGATGCCAACAACATGATGGCTAATCCAAAGAAGCATTCACTACCATATGCTTAATCGGTGGAGTGTTGATCTTTCGTGATATGGCGTTATTTCTATATATTTTTTTTTCCATCTCTTTTTTAATTTATTATTTTCCTATTTTCCTGTATTCTTTTCACCATCATTGATATCGATGATCATCACACCCCGAACTGGGTAATTGATGGACAGCCTTTTTACACTGCCATGTGCATAATATCTACTCCCTGACCGTGCGCTCGTGCTTTGATCTCTTGAAAATGAATATTGCCGGTTGATGGAGACGCAAGAACTGAAGACATACTATGTGTTAATACAGAGTAGTCTGCGCTTTGGGCTCAGTCGGCTTTGCCGTGGCATTCATGTCGACATCACAGCTGCTCCGTATTACTTACATAGTAGTAGTACATAGTACAGTCCATCACAGCCAGCACGTCGACCCCGGCTACCAAGCGTGTGATGGAGAACTATCAGGACCTGAAACAGACCGTCAGAGTAGATCTTGTCCATGTCGAGTCATATTCCATCTCTCACCTCCCATCTCCATCTCCAGTCTCCAGCCACCGCCGCCAGCCAGCCCGGTCAAGCCTCCCGTCACGTCGTCTACGTCTGTTGTTTCAATTGCTGAAACACCCGTGTCTGCTCCGTATGTCGTTATCACGGCTGTTGTCTTTTCTTTTGTGTTCTTCTACTATGTGCTCTGCTATTTTGTTCTGTTCTTCAAGTGTCGGATTGCTCCGACCGTCACCACTCCGCCTGATCTGCACTCCGGCCATTCACTTTTGCCCGCAAGTACTGATCTGTGATTGGCGTGCCTGAGCCTACAACTCGCCTAAAAACTAGTCAGGTACAAAGTACGTGTCTACTCTTCGCTCTCGCCCTCTCTCCCTCCCTCTCTCCCTCTCTCTCTACAAAGTACAAAAATTGCGTACACTTGCGACGGTGGATCGACAGAGGCTCTCGAGTGGCAAATTCATGAGCGCTTTGCGGGCTAAACAAGCGAGCCTCGGTCTAGATGCCGTATGATGGTGGAATGTGCTCCGTATCAGAGAAAGATGCAGAGTCTAGACCATCCACGTGTCGATGCGTATTTCGGACTGGACTCTGCATCTATCATCACCAAGACGTCAACCTCCTCCCCCGTCCTAGCCACCCGTCCAGGCCACCACGCCGGAGTCTTTTTGTTTCATCAGGCGGAGAATACCTGATTTTGTTTCTATTTTCATGGCATCGGATTTGCAGTAGAAGAAGTCGTGGAAATAGGGCATATCCGTGCAGAGTATGTAGACACGATGCTCTATGCAATCTGAAACTTGAAACAGGCTCCGTCGTGATCACGAACAAGATCAATCGCCCATGTTTCCCACATCACGATCGTCAACTCTCCGTTCTTTCTCTACTCTTCTCTGCTATGTATTATTACTCTCTACTATCGTGACAGAAAGAAACCCGCCTGGAATACTACTCGACCCCGTTTGCAGTCCATCTCTGTTCTACCCTGTCCGTCGTATTGTCGTAGCTTACTATGTGAGTAGCTTTAGCTTTAGCTTCCCGTTCCTACTCTACCAAGTCGAGCTCTCCCAAAGGAGTCACCTGAAACATGGCGTCGGCCTTGTTTTGCAGTCTTTTACACAGGTACAGAGTAGTGTATCTTTCTTTTCGTCTACTTTCTCTACTACCTAATTAGTTCCTATCCTCGGCTGTCTGGGATTGTGCACGGTTCGCTTGCACTCGATGGCTCTCTCGACTGCATTATCGCTATTCTTGTTTCTGTTCCACGGCGGATTGCCGTTTTGTCTACTTGGGCTTGGACTTGGTTCTTCCATCTGTTACATCTTCTTCCAGAAGCCGGGCATAGCAGGGTGTCTACTATGTACTATGTAATACTCTGTACATGGTACGTTGTACGGAGTAGACTGCTGTCCCCATTGCCTCTGCGTTGCCTCTACCGAGCATCGCCGACTCATCACGGCGCGTACTGCTACATGGCATCTATTCTCCGATGTGATGCTTTGCAGTTCAGAGACTGCAATTAGAGAGAGAGAAGAACGACAGCCCGCCTTCCCCACGAGGCCGCTGATGCGGTCGGAGTGATAGCAGCCGCTGGCCTTCTCTGCCTTCTCTGCAGACTCAATGCTCTGCTCTCCAGCCATTCGTCCTCCTCCGAGGGATGCCCGCCATCACGGCGACTCGACAATCATGCAGATGCAAATGCAAACAGCAAACAGACCGCAGCAGACAGACCGCAGCAAACACGACGGCGGCCGTCTTCATACATATTCAAATGCTAGCAAAGAGCAAGTCTAGCCGCTCGCACTTCTCTTCTCTTCACTGTGCCTATGATGCCCCCCCTGCTTTGCATCTGCTGCGGGTTGTCACTGTTTCAGAACTACAGAATATTCACTACCTTTTGTCCCTACCTAGTGTGTCTTCCCATTTGTACCTGCATATCGGTTAGGAGAAGAGTGCTACTGCTACTGTCAATCAGCACATACATAGTAGTAAGACTCTGTGCGACCTGGTAGTATTAGTACTGCATACGATATTGCCTTGAATGCAGGGGAACTGTAGCTGTAGACTGGTGGTAGTTGCAGGGTAGTATTTGTGCACTCAAGTTGGCAAGGCAAGACAGGAGGAACAAAGAAAAAGACAGAAGAGACGGAAGAGAGAAGACAGAAGAAAAAATACAGAAGAGAAGAGACCACGGAAATGGCCCCTGGCCTGTCACCGCACTCTGCAGGACCTTGCGCAGCCTTCCAGTTGGTGACAATCCGATTGTGATAATGTTTATCCATTATGCCGTCAATGACCATCAGTGCTCAGTGACCAGGATGCTGCAGTCAGCATCTGTTGACTTTCGATAATAAGCACTGTACCATCGTGTGAAATGTGAAACACACAGACAGGGGTGCAAGGTTTTTTTATTTATTTATTCAGTTGTATTTGCTATTGATTGATTCCTGTTTATTACTAAATATCCCGTCCTGGTCCATGACAGAAGAAGAAAGATGTCCCGCTGCCGCTGTCCCTGTCCTTTTTTCCTCTCGCGCCGAACAACTCCGCATGACGCCCGGTGTAGCCGATGGCAGGCCTGGAGCTCTCGACTCTGGCCTGGCCTCCAGGGTTCGCGGCGATCAAGCTGCTGGCCTGCTGAGTGCTGCCTCGACTCTGCAGAGTTCAGAGTATCGCATAGTACATAGCACGGACGGGTGACCCCGGCGATCGAATGCATAAAGGTCGTGGCAAAACTCTGTGGCAAAGTGCTGTCCAGATCCTTCTGGCCGTGCTGTCTGTATGCACCGGAGGAGATGCACCTGCATGCAGAGCATGCAAGGAGACTCCCTTGCGTGCGAGCCCAGCCTGTCTGTGTCTGTTCTGTGTCTATCCTCTTTGCCGCTTCGTACTGCTTGAACTGACCTGCTATGCCCCCATCATTGCTGCAGCCATACCGCCTTACTATAGACACAGACACAGTCACAACCTGCACGTCGACTTCTTCCATTAACACCGGCTGCTATGATCTCCGGACTCTGAAACTTGGATGAATACGTCCGGCCTCGCTCGGGCTTGCCAGCACACTCTGGTGTACTCTGTAAGGGCTGCCATGTATGTACGTACTATGTACTCGCCTCGTAAAGCACAGACGGCGCCATGGCATTTGTGGCGGGATGCTGGCCCATTGCGACGGAAGGAATAGACGAGGCAAGGGCGGTGGTGGTAGTGGTAGCAGCAGAAGAGGGTAAATCGCAGTGAGTAACGAGGCACAGAACGAAAAGAGGCGAGGCACAGAGGATGCTATTATCCGCATCTTGATGGCTGTCAATGCAGCCGATGGCCGGTCTTGACAAGGTTGTCCGTCAATGCAGCCCTGGCGGCGTGCTTGCTCGGAAAATCATTTGATCGCCTGTTGTTCTTTTGGCTTCCCTTCTTCTGTCTGTCGTCTGTCTCTGTTGCTGTTCTTTTTGATCGTGTCTTGTCTTTGCCAACGGACAAGGCTGGGGTAATACCAGTCTATGCTATGCACTCTGCCGCTTGCCTTGCCCGTGTGCATGAATGATGTCCAGGCTGTAGAATAGAGTCTGGCTGCCTGTCGTGGTGTCGTGATGTCGTGATGCGTGATAATCTCTTCGATATCAAATAGAATGGACACAAACAACTAAACAGTGACTTGTGATAATTGAAAACTCGCTATGTACATGATACCCAACTTTTGATGATTTACACCCCCGTAAGTATGCTCTACACACACCTACGTGGCCATGTTCTTCTCCAGAGACCGCACGCCCTCGCGCACCTTGGGGCAGAAGTGCTTCCGCAGCAGCTCGCCCTCCCACACCGTCGTCGCAAACGGGTTGCTGCTCTCCACCGTCTCGCTCAGCGGGTTGAACGACCCGTCGCCCCGCCGCTCCTCCGAGTTCCACAGCGCGCTGATCTTCTTGCTGTGCGTGTTGGCCACGTCGTGCAGCAGCGCCAGCAGCGCCTGGCTCGACTTCTCCGGCACGTGCAGCGACGCCGACATGAGCTGCTTCGTAAACGCCGCCAGCCGCAGCGGCGGCACCGACCGGATGTTGTAGTTGGGCAGCAGCACCGCCGTCAAGCTGCGGATCAGCAGCACCGTCGTCGTCTGCAGGTTGACTTTGTTGCCCTGCGGCTGCTGCACGGGCGCCGGGCCCTCGTAGCTGGGATCCTCGCGCTGCTCCTGCTGCTGCACCGCGTCCGCGAGCTTCTGCTGCAGCGAGTTGGCGCGCTTCTCAATGTCCGCCGACAGCGCCAGCGGGAACAGGCCGCGGAACAGGTTGGTCGTGAAGAAGGACAGGTCCAGGTGCAGGTCGCCGCGCGCGTTGTGCGCATCCTGCCCGGCCAGCAGCGCAAACGCCGTCACCGTGCACAGCAGCGCCTCGCGGCTCGGGTTGCGCGACACCGCAAAGTCGTCGTCGTCGTCGTCGTTGTCATTGTCATCGTCATCATCGTCGCTGTCCTCTGTCATCTTGGCCTCGCGCGCCGCGTCCTCCTCGCTGTGCCGGATCAGGTCCTTGAGCGCCTCGAGCAGGTCGCCGAAAAAGTCCTGGTTGATCAGGTGCGCGTACTTGGCAAGACCTTCCAGCACGGCGCCCATCAGGTGCGGCGTGCGCAGCTTGAGGATCCGGAAGTACGTCGCAAACACCAGCTTCAGCGTCTCCGACTGCATGCGCTCGCGCTCCTCGTGCGCCACCAGCGCGTCGGCCTGTGCCATGTCGCGCTCCAGCGCGCGCTGCTCCTTCATCTGCTTACGCTCGCGCTTCGTGCGGAACTCCTTCTTTTCCTTGGGCTTCTTAGTCGACGTCGCCTCCACCGTGTCCTGCGAGCCCTTGCCCGCAAACTCGGACAGCAGCCGCAGGTGCAGGAACGTGTTCGGCACGCTCTCGTCTACCATGTAGTCGCGCGCCTTCATCATCTTGGCCAGCATCGCCGTCGCCTCCATCGACGGCCGGCCCTCCTCGTCGTCGCGGAACAGCGTCTCCACCGCCACCCGGCACCGCACAAACGCGCCGTCCACGCGCTTGTTGCTCAGCTTGCCCACCACAATGCGCAGCAGGTCCTCGCGGAAGTTGAAGTGCGGCACCGCACCCAGCAGCGCGCACGCGCACGACAGCGCCGCGTCCGCCACGCTCTGTGCATTCTTGATCGCCTGGACGCGCTTCCGGCCCACCAGCTGCCGGCCGTGCGCCTTGACGTCGCCCGGGTGGTACTTGGACAGCCGGAACAGCTCCTTGAGGTAGCCGTGGTAGCCGGCCAGCAGGCTCTGCTCGTACGCGCGCAGGCGCCGCACGTCCGACGAGATCCGCTCGCCGGGCGCCTCCTCGCCGTGCGCGCGTATCCGGTAGCCGGGAATGATGTCCTTGTACACAGACAGCTGCGTCGCCAGGCACATCTTTTGCACAGTCACCGACGTGTACTGCTGGCTGATCTCCGCGAGCAGCTTGAGCACGCTCGCGTTCTCCTCGGGGTTCTCGTTGATCTTGAGCGCCAGCTTGGCCAGCTCCGACTTGGCAAGGCGTATCTGCTCCATCTCGGGGACGATTGGCTTCTTCTCCTGCGCCTTGGATGCCTTCTTCTGGTCCTCGGCAGCCTTGGCATTTTGCTTTGCCGCCTCCTTGTCCTCCTCCGCCTCCTCGTCGTCCTCGTCGTCATCATCGTCGCTCGGCTTGTCGTTTTCTAGGCCGGGCTCGACAGGTGCGGCGTGCATCAGGCCATCAGCCGCCCGGATAGGCAGACGATCGCTGACCTTTTCCTTCTTGACTGTCTTCTTGTTGCGCTTCCGTGACCGTTCGTGGTAGTTGTCCTCGAGGCTCCAGTTGGATGCGCTCTTGAGGAACGACTTGAGACCGGTGCCGTTGGTACTGCCGTTGGTGCTGCCTCCTTTGTGTTCTTCGCCGCCGGCCCGGCTAGGGCTGACCCGTCTTCTCTTGGTCGATCGTTCGGTAGCCATTGCGTCTGTCGAATGCGAAACGTGAAACTCAAAGCGTAGAGTCTCGAGAGTCACTGTAGTGTATAAAAGTGCTCGTGTTGAGACGGCACGAGTCCTGTGAGGCTGCTGTCGTGAAAATTTAGCGGGCCATACAGAAAAGAAAAAAAATTGGGTGCAAGGCCGGCAGAAAAGCAGAATGTGCCTAGTTGGGACTAGAGCCCTGTGTCAACTATGTCCTGTCCTTCACCGCCAGCAGTGGGATTAGAACTATTCATGTAAAATTTGCCGTAGACGGCTAACAGCACCGCTCGACACCGTTCATTATCAAACAAGAGTGGACCCTGAGTATATCGGACGGTCCTTATTCGCTAAAGCTGTTATCAGCAGCTCCGCAATAAAAAAGTTTATGCCGACCAAAAGAGAAGGAACGATGGGAAAAGTTTGGCTGGACAAGGTAAGAAGAAAAAATCGAGAAAGCGCCTACCAATTGGCGAGACCCATCCCAGCAGATCCTCGTCTTTCTGTCTTTCCGTCTTTCCGTCTGCTCTTCACGACTACATGACGGCCACGACTCGTCTCACTACGCCCTACCCCGTCACTTCTTCGCCACATCTACACCTTCCTTCTCCCGATTTACAAACTACCCGGAGAGGATAGACACCATGGTGACGTCTCTCGCGGCGCAGTTGGCGCAGATCGCGGTCAACTCCAAGATCTCCCTCGACATCAAGGCGCAAAAGGCTGCCCACTCCAAGTCGCTGCTGTTTGAGCCGCGCGTGGCTGCCGGTCAGACCTTCCAGTCTGTGTACACCATCTGCCGCGATGGCTTCGACGAGCTCTGCCAGCTGGACGAGCGCTTTGTGCCCTTTGGCAAGACGCTCTTCAGCGAGCTGAGCCAGGACGAGGACCGCACCCAGATGGACGAGGCTGCGTGCAAAGAGCTGGACCGTCGCATCGAATCGTTTCTGCGTCTTGTCGGCAGCAGACTGCGCCTCCTGCCGGCCATCAAGTCTGTCGAGTGGCTGATTCGCCGATTCCGGTATGTTGTGTTGACATATGATGTTAAGGGCCCCCCCTCTGAGGCTTGGGACCCCCCCTCCTACATGAATACCACTAACTCTCCTCTAGCATCCACGAGTTCAACACAGTCACCGTCATTGCAACCTTCCTGCCCTACCACTCCATCCCCGTCTTCACCACTCTCATGTCCATTCTGCCGCAGACCCTGCCGCACGACTTCCGCTTCCTGAGCCCCTACGTCCGCTCTCTGACCGCACCCCCCCGTGCCGCCATCGTCCAGCACGCCACCCAGCAGTTCAACTTCCTCACAACCATTACCCAGTACACCCTTGATGCTGCCAAGGCCGAGCAGCACTACCCCGGCTTAATAACCTTTTGGGGTGGTGTCATGACCGAGGCCGTCAACGGCATGCTCGACAAGAACCGCTCCGGCCGCAGAGCCGTCCAGGCCGACAACGACCAGACCATCCTGCAGCAGGTCGGCCCTCTCCTGGGTGAGGCTCTGATGATCTCCCAGGCCCCCGGTGTCCAGATCGCTGCCTACATGGTCGTCTCCGTCTTTGTGTCCAAGGCCAACCTTGGCGACCAGGCCATCTCGGCCTTCATGGAGCAGCTTGTCTACGGCTGGTCCTCGGAGACCGTCAAGACCGGCCTTGTGTGCCTGTCTATTCTTGCCCAGCAGCGCTCCGCCAAGCAGCTGTCGCGCAAGGTCGCCAAGGCCGTCCTCAAGGTGCAGGACCTGCCCCTGCTGCTCGTCGAGATTGGCAAGCAGCGCCGCATCGACAAGCTCGCCAACGGCCTCGTCCTCGCCCTGACCGACCGCCTGGCCAAGAAGGCTGCCGTCCGCACCCTGCCCGTCATCAAGTCCATCCTTCTTGGTGGCATCCTCCAGGACAAGCAGCTCAGTGTTGCTTTCAAGACCCTCCTGGTTGTCGCACACGGCATCAACGACGAGTCCGACCCCGACGGCAGCGTCCGCAAGGAGCTCGGCACCACCCTGATCGTGCTGTCCCAGGCACCGGAGAATGCCGGCGGCCTCATCATCCGCAAGGTCATTGAGGATGAGGAGTTTGACATTGAAGAGCTTGAGCTGAAGCTCGACGCTACCATCCGTCCCAAGCTGCTGCTCGAATCGGCTCCCCAGGAGGACGCCGAGATGACCAACGCCGCCGAGGAGACCCGCACCTCCATCACCAAGGAGGACCTGGTCGCTACTGCTGAGCGTCTTTCTGCCATCTCGCGCCCGGCTTCGTGCCTCGCCCAGGACGCCGACAGCGTCTTTGAGCAGTTCTGCCAGCTTTTCCTGGCCACTGCCTCGTACGACAAGGCCGAGCTCGAGACGCTCGATGCTGCTCCCCTGCTGGGCCGCGCCGATGCCGTGTCCGACTTCTTCTACCTGACATTTTGCATCCGCATGTGGTCCGGCCCTTACCCCACTTTGGCTCGTGTTGCCGCTCTGGATATGGCTGCCGCCCGCCTGCGCCAGGAGGACTGCACAGGCGTCGACTTCCAGGCTGTCCTACCCTACTGCATTGCTGCCCTGAGCGACCCTGCCAAGAAGGTCCGCCGCGCTGCTACCGGCCTCCTTGCTGAGCTCAAGAAGGCCACTCCCCAGAAGGAGTCCAAGAGCAGCGCCGCCAAGAACCGCTGGGGCACCAAGAACCTGTACACGGAGCAGGCCAACCTTGCATGGCTGGCGCCTGACGCCAGAGGCAGCCTCTATGAGGTGCTGGCCGGCTCATCCAACGAGGCCATTCTGCACGCCGACCACCTCCCTGCCGTTCTTGCTGATGTTCTCGACAAGTCGAGCAAGGCCGACAGCGGCGAGACTACCCGCATGTCGCACAGCGTGCGCCTGTCCATTCTCGAGTTCCTCTCCAGCCACACCGTCCTCACACCCGTCTTTGGCACCAAGGTTCGCCTTCTGAAGACGCTCAACGAGGTCCGCGGCGTCTCTGGCACCAACCGCACACAGCTGCTGCTGCCCCTGCTCAACAGCTGGTCCGAACTGGACGCCGAGTCTGCTACTGCTATTATCACCAAGGAGGCCCTGGACGAGACCGTTGTCGATGCTCGCGCTGTCGATGTTGTCATCCCCAACGAGACGTCTGGCCTTGAGACTCTGTTTGAGATTATCAAGAAGCCCACCACCTACGGCCGCGAGAACCTGGTCAGCTGTGCGTTCAAGAGACTCCGCAAGATGTGGCCCGTCATGAAGGAGGACTTCCGCAGCGTCACTGCCCAGTTCATGCTGGAGCAGGTCCAGAAGCCGCCTGTCAACCCTGCCGAGCCCGACGAGCTCGACCTTGCTGCCGAGGAGGCCACCGATCTCCTGTACAACGTCGAGCTTAGCACGCAGGTCCTGTCGCGCTTCCTGGACACTCTGCAGCAGACTGCCAAGATGGCCACCAACACGCCCCCCAACAAGAGACGGAGAGCCAGCTCGTCCGAACACAACCGCGGCCAGAGACTGCAGGCCAACACCGAGCTCAGACAGCTGGTCAACCGTGCCACCTTTATTCTACAGCTTGTCCAGGGCTCCAAGCCTGCCGAGCACCCCGAGCTGCTGCCCAGCCTCTTTGTTGTCTTGTCGGACCTCCAGATCCTGCGCTCGTACGTCGGCTCGGAGCTGGGCTACCTGCAGAACGTCGTCCTGAACTGCCTGCTGGCCATGATGCCCGCCTACCAGACCAACAAGAACCTCAAGATCGACACGTCTGTCGGCCACGGCGATGTGCTGGTCAACTGCATCCACAAGTCGTCGAGCCCGGCTGTCCAGAACACAGCCCTGCTGCTGGTTGCTAGCCTGGCCAAGACGGCCCCCGATGTTGTGCTGCACAGCGTGATGCCCATCTTCACCCTGATGGGCACCTCGGTGCTGCGCCAGAGCGACGACTACTCTGCCCACGTTGTCAACCAGACCATCAAGGAGGTCATCCCGCCCCTGATCGAGACCTTCAAGAAGGGCAAGCGCAACATTGTGGCCAGCGCCTCGGACCTGCTGTCCAGCTTCGTCATTGCCTACGAGCACATCCCCTCGCACCGCAAGCACGACCTGTTCATTTCGCTTATCGAGAACCTCGGCCCCGAGGACTTCTTGTTTGCCGTCCTGGCCATGTTTGCCGACCGCTACGGCACGGCCGACAGCACCTGCGATTTCCTGACGGAGCTGATCGGCTCGTTCCCCGTCGAGACGCAGCTGCAGTCTCTGATCAAGTTTGTGTCTCTCACGGGCGACATTTTCAAGCCCAAGCCTGCCCTATCTGCGACGCTGCTGAGCGGAAAGCGCGAGGACGACGGCGAGGTGGACCTGCAAAAGTCTGCCATCAAGGCGCTCACTCTGCTGCCGCACCTGCTGTCCAACCGCCGCCTCAAGGAAGAGATCTCTGGCCTCGAGGATGCCGACGACAACATGGAGACGGCCAAGATCCGCGAGCTCTACATCCAGCTGCTCGAGGACATCCTGACGCTGGCCGACACCGTCAAGGCCAACGGCAGCACGCCTGCCCGCAAGCAGCAGCTGCACAGCCGCTGCGGTGACTCGCTGGCCCAGCTGCTCAACCTGCAGTCCATCAGCGAGTTCATCAAGGCCGTCGAGGAGCTGCTCAACCGCCCCAACATGGGTGTGCGCCAGAAGGTGCTGCGCGCCCTCGAGGTGCGCGTCGACGACGAGCGCGTGTCCAGCGCCAAGTCGCGCACTGCGCTGCTGGCTTTCCTGCCGCAGCTCACTGCCGTCATCCGCGACTCGAGCGACATTGCCTACAAGCACACTGCCGTTACGTGTGTTGACAAGATTGCCGAGAAGTACGGCAAGCGTGATCTGGAGGCCGTCACGGCCGCCGCTGCCGCGATTGCCGGCGAGGCCTGCCTGGGCCAGGCGGACCCCCGCCTGCGCGTCATGGCTCTGCTGTGCCTGGCCTCGCTGGTCGATGTCTTGCACGATGCGATCGTGCCTGTGCTGCCCACGGCCGTGCCCCGCGCCCTGACCTACCTGCAGGAGAGCCTGGCGGGCGCCCCCGCGGCCAATGGCGGCAGCAACAAGAAGGTTGTGCTGAGCGAGAGCAGCGTGTCGGTGCACAATGCCGTCTACTCGTTCATGATGGCGCTGGCCCAGCACCTGCCGTTTATGATGACGGGCGCCAACCTGGACCGCCTGTTTGTCAGCTCGTTTGCGTCGGCCGAGGCCGGCCTCAACGACAAGGACGACAACGATGCCAACACCAGCCGCGTGCACTGCCTGATGCTGTTTGCGCGCCAGATGGACGCCAAGGTGATGCTCGAGGTGCTGCGCCGCAACTGGGCCAGTGCCGTGGCCGCGGGCCAGACGGCCACGGTCGAGTACGTGCAGGTGCTGACGGCTGTGATCGACAAGCACGGCAAGTCGGTCGTTGTCAAGAACCTTCCGCTGCTGTCGGCCATTCTGCACAGCGCGTTTGACCTGCGCCGCGAGACCCGGGTTAGCAGCCCTCTGCTGGCGGCGGGCACGACGAGCCCTGCGGCTGCGGCCGCGGCCGAGCTCAAGCTTAACGAGCTCGAGACGGCCGTCAACACGGCGGCGCTGCACATGGTGTTCAAGCTCAACGACACGGCGTTCCGCCCCATGTTTGCCGACCTGATGCAGTGGTGCGACAGCGGCCTGCCGCAGCTGGACGTGCTGGGCCGCTGCCTGCGCCAGCAGGCCGTCTATGGCTTCCTGTTCCTCTTCTTCGACCGGCTCAAGTCGGCGGTGACATCGTACGCGGCGTACATGATGGACGGTGCGGCGGCGGCTTTGCGCGCGGCGCGCGTCGGCAGCAGCCTGGAGGACCGCGCGCTGTGGACGCGCGTGCTGCAGACGCTGACGGCGGCGTTTTCAAACGACGACGCTGCCAACAGCGCCAACAGCTTCTGGCAGGTGCCGACGCACTTTGAGGCGGTTGCGCCGGCGATTGTGGAGCAGTTTGGCAAGGCCAAGGACCTGGCGGGCACGACGGTGCTTGTGGACCACCTGGTGCCTGCGGTTGTCGAGCTGGCCAAGGCGGCGCACTCGGCGGACCACCAAAAGGAGCTCAACGGGCTGCTGCTGAAGCGGCTGCAGCACGCGAGCCACACGGCGGAGCGGCTGGCGCTGGTGCAGTGCCAGCAGGCGCTGGCGACGGAGGTGGGCGAGGAGTGGCTGGCGATGCTGCCGGAGATGCTGCCGCTGCTGAGCGAGCTGCAGGAGGACAGCGACGAGTCGATCGACCGCGAGACGACGCGCTGGATCCACGCCATCGAGGAGGTGCTCGGCGAGTCTCTGGACTCGATGCTGCAGTAGGTTGGTGGTTGGTGTTTTCTGGTATAAAAGTGTTTTGTTTTTCTTGCCTCGTCTTTTGTTTTGCTTGCCTCTTCTTTTTTTCTTCTCCTTTTGCATTTGTTTCTACTTGATCTATCTTGCCGATTGGCATCATCTGTACACTCCAAGGAGCATTGGGTCAGTCATATGGAACCAGCATTTCTCTTGTTTCTTTGTAATCTAGGATCGGCATCTAAAAGCTATAATAGCCATTTCACAGTTCATATTTCACACACAAAACATTATATATAAAAGACTCGACACCTAGTAAATTTCTTGATAGCTATGCTTGAAACCTATCTAGCTATAGCCTATACTACCCGGCCGGCTGCCTACTAGATGGTAGCTATCAACGATAAATCTGGAGTAACCTGACTTGTTCTCATGCTCGCCCTGCATCTGTGCCCCTTTGGTTGCCCACTCAACGCACGCCCTGTGTAACAGTCTGTGTCTGTCTGCTGTAGAATGCCAGTATCCTCTCTTTGGATCCCCCTCAAGCAGCGATGGGACTAATCTTTTTCATTGAACAATAGTAAAAATGGCTTCCTAATAGGCATGGCGAGAGCCCTTCAGGCCGACAACGTTACGAGGCGGTGGTCTGTTAAGGTGTTAGTGAACGGCAGCTTCCCCGAGTAATAAACAATGTGATTATACGTACTCGACACCAGCCTCGGACTTTCCCTCGGCACCAGGGGCCCTCATGGTAGCGTTTTCGTGGAAAGGGCGGTCGTAGATCATGGGAGGAAGGGGCTCGCTCTTCTGCATCTGCTCAATCTCAGCAGCCGTGAGCTCACGAGCAACAGGCTCCTCTGAAGCCCAGTTCCACACGATGGGCTTGCCCGACTGGTTGATCTTGATGCCCTGCATCACAGCCTTGGAGACGGCATCGTGGCGGTGGTTGAGCTGTGAAGGGGTCAAGTTACCCTCACGGCTTGCAGTCCGACCATGGGCGGCAAAAAGCACTGTCTTCAAGAGCTGAGCGTTTGGCGATTGCTGAGCGGGACGGGGAGCAGAGGTCGTGTTGGAGGCCGTGTTGGAGGCCGTGGTAGGCTCAGTGGCGGGAGCGGGCTTGGGAGCAGTCGTAATCGCAGCTGGGAACATGGGAGACGGGGTCATAGCAGGCTGGAGGTTAGTAGGCATGGGAGGGGGTCTGTTGTACGACATATTGTTTGCGGGCATGGACTGAACAGGCGGAGCCGGGCCTGCAGTAGAAGTAGACTCAGTGATGGGTCTGGCAGCCTGGAGCGATGCGCGGAGATGAGGAGGCACCGTAGAGGCAGCAGGAGCAGCAGGAGCAACAGGAGCAGTCGAAGCTGGAGCAGGCCGGGCAGCAGATGGCCGAACGGGAGGAGCAGGTCTACCAGTAGTGGTCATGGCAGCCTTGTGGGTAGCTGGTGCTTCACAGTGTCAGTGACGATCAACATATACTGCAGTTTTCAGTTAAAGGCGAGCAGGAGACAGCCACTCACCATTGCCGGGCAGGGGACGAACCAGCCCGTTTGCTGCCCGGAGATGGGGCGGCTGCGAGCGGACGGGCTGCGTTGCATGCGGCATTCTCGGCGCCGACAGAGACGAGCCGCCCTTTGGGCCGCCCTGGCCCTGCGAGTGAAAGGTGCCGCTGTTGACATAGCCGCTTTGGAGCTGCTTTGCCAGAGCGAGCTGCTCCTTGGAGAAACCGCCACCGCTGCTAGAAGCCATGATCGTGATGTCGACAATGTCGAGGATGTGATGTCGACGACGAGGTGGTGTCTTACGAGAGACAGATAGTGAAAGGTAGAGAAGGAAAAACAGAGATATAAAATTTTGTACGGTTTCAGGCAACGTTGAAAAATCCGGCGATGTGGCAGAGAGATGGAAGGGAAACCATGAGAAGAGGAAGCCTCAAAAATTTCAAAATAGGAAACGCCGTGGCAACAGAGCAGCTGCTTAAATAACCTCTACAAATCCTCTTCACACAGACTTGTGGGAGTCACTGTAAGTAGTCATCTTATTTGAAAAGGGCAGCCACGGACGAGTCCCTCGGGCAAAAAAGGAAGGAGCAATGGAGAGAGAACTACTCCCTCCTTCCTCAGACTCTCGTGCATGCCTCCATGGCATCGCGCAGCCCTCCGAGCATCGGCCCTACGCTTCTACAGTAGGTGTCGGTAGGAGTAGGGACTCGAGGGCTTGTAAGTGAAGGAGCGCAAGGTGCGTGGGAGTGGCTGCCAGAGGGCACAAGGGTGAATGGGCATCAAGGTTAAAGAGCTCTTGCCACTTCAGTCACATTTAGTCACCAGGACGACACGCCATCCCAGCCTAATCACTGGCCAAAGTATGCCTTGTCAGATGCATGAATGTGTATATAGAGAGAGAGATAGGAAGAGACACAGAGAGAGTTTAGTTATAATATTCACTGCTGCTTCTTCTTCTTGGGCCCGACCTTGACGTCGGCCATGTGAATGTTTGTTTCGCGATACTGGCCGCTGACCGCCTCCTCGAGCCATGCCACGCGGATGGGAGCGACCTTTTCACGGAGAAAAGATACGAGACCTTGCGACTGCGGCGAGTTGGCGCGCAGGCCAATGCTGGATACGCGCGGGACACCCAGGGCCGTGCTCAAGCGCTCCTCACAGGCCCGGGAGAAGCCGACAAGCAGAGGCGGTGTCGACGAGGCGGCGACCATCTGGGGGAAGTGGGAGTAAAAGGCGGACGGGTGGCCGGAGCGAACAACAAAGACAGCCACATAGGGCGGCTTGGATTTTGTGGACTCGTCTTTCGCTGGTGATGCCTGTGTCTCCTGTGTCTTTTGTGTTTCTTGAGTAGCCGCGGCCTGGCTGGACAGCTCGCGCGTGATGCTGACGAGCCCGACATCGACAAAGCCAGCCAGTTCTGGGGGCGGAGGTGCAGCAGGTGCGGCAGCCTCTCCCATTGCTACGTCCTTTGACAGGCCTTGGCCATCTGTTTTCGGCTCCGTTTTCTTTGCGTCCTTGGCCTTTTGCCGGCTGCGTTTTCCCTCAGACGGCACGACGTGGTTGCGCCGGTGCTGGCCAATGGGTTCTAGGAGACTGGGAGAGTTAGGAAATCGGTTCGATTTATAAAATACATACAGCAAAGAGAGTGTAGAAAAAATAAATACCTGCATAGAAGCTCGAGGATAGAGTCCTGGTCTTCTTGAGAGATGGATGGCCTGGCGTGTCAGCTGTGTCAGCAAGGGGGTGCGTCGGCAAACAAACAACAGGCAGGAGACAAACAGACGCACCATTCAACGCTAGAAAAGGGCGTGTCCAGCTCGGCAACTTTACGCCTGCTCATATTGAAAGTATGCGTGAAAGAGATGAGATATATGAGATGCGAGATCGGCACAGGTGACGCAAGTGAGATGAAGCCGTTGGCGATGAGATGGAGGCCGCTTATATGCCGTAAAGGGGCTGTGGACGTGCTGTAAAATTATAGAAATATATGCAACGTCTTTTGGACCGTATCTAGAGCGGATTTCAGTTAGAGCTGGGTGTCTATTGGCGCCAAAGGGGGCTGTTGGTGGTAGTGATATGCGTCGCAAGGTCGAGTCTTGCATGCGAAAAGCTTGATGCAGCAACCAACGGCGAGCCGCTCTAGTATGATGACTAAGCACACTACTCTGGACTGTTTACTCTGCCGTTTACTCACGACAAAGGACTTAAACGGACTTGAAAAAATAACAGTTAAAAAACAGTAGAGAGCAAACGAGTTCGGTTCAGCTGTGCTGCCGAAATGCAGCACGTCAATACCAACACCGGAGCTACTCACTGAAGAGGTCTTGTTGCTTGCCTTTTGATGTTGTGTCGTGTTAGCGCGGATTCCATGATGTACCTCTGCGCTTTAGTTACGTGTAAAGGTACTTGCATCACATAGTACCACGATACTTTTGAGACATTTTCTCTGTTGATATCAGGACAACGCTTATTTTCTTTCAAATTAAAACTGCATGTAGGATAGACTGTGTACTTTTGGAACTGTTACAAAGACAATGTGTAAGGGCTCTTTGCTGGTCGCCGCCAGGCCTCTGCTATTGTAGCTATCACACAGTCGCCACCAACGCCATCTTCATTCTCGATGCCAGCATGCGTCTTATTTGTGTATTTCGGTGATCTTCGATGAGACGAAGCCAAGTCAGACACACGGCTGGTGCAAAGTGATGCCCGCCAGGCGTCTGCTGTCGACTACAATGTTCTGGCTTGAGGCTGCCACTTTGCCAGCAGTGGAAGTGGAAGCAGTGTTTTGTGACATGTTTGTATCAATTCCCTACTATTCTTGATAGTAACTATTCTTGATAGTAGTATATACGGTATCATTTCATTTCTTAAAGAAGCTGCCTCTCAGATATTTAATGCCTTTCCCACCACTTCATTCTCTGTCTCTCGGCCTCCCCAGTCTCTAGATATCTGATGCCCTCCGTCCAACAAAGGCCTGTCTTACTATCGTGAGTTTCCATTTTCGTTTCCATTTTGGGGCTTGTGTCTGCAGTTTCTTCTTGCATCCATGTCAATTTTTATTTTTATTTTTGACCTGTTCTGTTTCGTTCATCCTGGAGGTGTTTTCTTCTTCCCTCTGAATCGTCGACGGCTTGAGCTCAAAGCAGCCCCGCGCTCTGATTGGTCGGATCACCCACCCTCTTCCTCATCCGTCCATTTCGTCATTGCTCTCATAAGCACACTAAAACAAATCAAATGATCTTTCCGACTCACTGTTCCCTACTCTGTTGGCCGAGTTTCTCGTTTCCCATTTCATCGACTGCTGGCCTTTACTCTTCTCTTCTTCTTTACTTTCACATCTCAAAGTCGCGTCGACCCGCGTCTCCATCAACGCGACTTTAGCTAGGCTGACGCTATTCTCTTCGAACCAGATTACGCCCTAAAAGCCTAAAGCTAGTGATTTTAAGAGCACAGCTACAGCATATTTTGTCACACTGCGAGTGCTACAGTAAGATACAGCTGCTCCGCCCGCCAATCCCCCAATTCTGCCTCTGCCTCTGCCTCTGCCTCTGCCTCTCTCTGCCTCTCCAATCCGCCTATCGCATCCCGCCTATTGTCTGATATCCACCGTGCCACCGCTGCTGCCTACCCGCGCCATGCGTCTTACGGGGCATGGAATCGCGCTAGAACGACAGCTCTGCCCCTCTGCCCCCCCAAATCGCCCAAAACCACTTTAACCTGGCCGGTCGCGCCTTCCCTGATAAGTTTGGATCAATCATCTCACAAACAAACAAGGTAGCTGCCCCGCACTTTGACGCAAAGCTCTCTCTACTCTGTATTATCACACAGTGCCGCAGCATTGCCAGCTCAACGCGATTTTAGGGTTATACCACCTTGGAGCATCGCATTTTGCATACACCTCTCGACGCTGCGCGTGCATCGCCCCTTCCCGATTATTCGAATATCGCCCACGCCACTGTTCTGTAAGCTGCCCTGACTTGTATGCTACCCCGTCTGTTTTCTGGCTCGTACCTGCTTATTTTGTCTCTTGTCTCTCGTCTCCTTCCTTGCACTGCTGCACCTTCCTGCTGCACCTTCTTGTTTTGTCATACTCGGGACTCCATCTTGACGTCTGACCTCGGCCTGCTTCATTTTCCTTCATCCTCTTCCACTTCTTCTCATCCCCAAGACATCCAATACTACGCCCAGCACACCTGCGCTCACCAATACCACCCATTTACCCATGCTCGCATCCTATTGGTGTCTGCTTTATTTTCTACCAATGTGATCGCCCTGTCTCTCGCTGCCAAAGTCTGCCTCGAACAAGGTCTAACCAAAAACAACTTCAGCCTCGTCCTTCTTCATTCCATCCTTCCATCGATTATCACCCGTCATCTTTCATCAGCCATCCATCCTTTGTTCATCACCGACGCCGAGTCGGACGGCTTTTTTTTCTTGAGCTGTCTTTCACAGGCTCGCATACCGTGCACCCGTGCTACAGTACATTTCATACAGTGTGCACCCCTCGAGCTTGACAACGCCGATCGACACGAACTGCGAACCACAAACCACAAAACCACAAACCCAAGAACCCAAGAACAACCGACCAGCGCCCGAACACGACGGAAGCTCAACTTTACATGACGAACCTTATGCCGCAGCTGTGCTCCAGCTGAACCTGGACGGACTGTCCGGTATTGTTTACAAACGGTATGTGCCAAGACGTGCATCCCGCATCGAAGACCTGGGGAAAAGAGAACAGCTATCCATGCGAGCAGACGGAAATATATCATGCTGTACAGGCCGCCGAAAAAAACAAAGCTAAAGGGTATCACGGTCAATTCAGAAACCTACCCACAAGGCTTTCAACCCTGTTTGCTTACTTTTTGGCTGTCTATTTTTGTCTATTTCGTCTATTCTCTTCCTTTTCTTTCCTTTTTCCTCTTCTTCATTTGACACCCTTCGTTCCCCACTAGAGCTCTGCCACACCGGGTTGCTAAGTACAGTAGTAATCCTGGGCGCCAAATACACTATGATCACTTAACCCGCCAGTCCGTCTGCGAATGCTAACCGTTATGATCCTCGACAGTACTACTACTCTCTGGACCTGACCTGACGACATCAGAGCCTCCAGTTCGGACGCCAAAAAACCGCCAAAACGCCTCGCAACCCACGAAACCCCCAAAGCTACAGCCTCACGCATCTCGTGCGATATTGTGTCTTCGGCACAACCCGGCTTCATTCTTTACCCCCATCCCTGCCCGCCGATAACCATCCTCACCTTTCTACCACCAGCCTACAGATAGTGTACGTCCCCTCCCCTCCTCCTACAATCGTCGACGTCAGAGCGGTCCACTGCGGAGCCTCTCCAACTCTACTGGCAACACGGCACCGCCAGAGAACCTACCCCGGTTTTTGCCTATAGCTTTTGGTCTCTGCCATTTGTCTGCATTTGTCTTCACTTGTATCCTGTCCTCGACCGACCTCGACCTACCTCGAGGCCTAGCTCCGACTACCCACTACGCGACGCCCGCGCATTCACTCTTCCACCGCCAATTGTCTAACCTCGCAGGCTTATATTCATTGCCCAAGCACCCTCTCGACGGCCCAAATGGACCGGGGCTCGAGTTCCCCCAAGAGCGAGTCAAGCCAGCGTGGAGGCTACGTGGATCCTAGCAGCATACGTTCCAACCCCTTTGAGAAAGACGACGACACCGCACGGAAACGCCGGCGCACCTCCCTCAACATTGAAAGATCGCGCAGCCTCTCTGCCGAATCTGCTGACCCGGATGCCATGACTGGCGAGTCAGTAACCCCGCAGGTCGACGAGGGCACAGCCCCGTCATTCTCGACCTCCGTTTCACACGCCTCACGAGGCTCATCTGCTACCATCTCCACACACACACCGACCAAAGACACAACGGCAATGGACACTACACAAGACATCACGGAGACCCCAGCCACAGCTTCGGCTCAGGCTTCGGCTCCGGCCCCGACCCCGGCCCGGCCACATACTCTGCCACAAGACCACGAGCCCATACCGGCAGGCACACCATCCAACGTTGCCCTGCGCCTGCGGAATGCTGGCCAACAGGCGGTCCCAGAAGAGCTTTCGCTTGCTGAAAACTCTGCCATCCAAGAACACGCCCCAACACCGTCGCCACGAGCCCAACCAGCCCAGGCTGGCCAGCCAGCATCATATGAGAATACCCAATATGTTGACGGCCTCTCTGCTGCTGTTGAAGCGGCCACATCAGCTCTAGCACTTGCTGGCCAGGACTCCAGCGTGCCCTTGTCTGTTGAAAGTGATGAAGTCGGTGCAAGTCCTCCTGTCGAGATTGTCGACGTGTCTAGTAGTGAAGACGGCAGCGTCGCCGAGGGCGATACTATCACCATGCTCTCTCAAAACGGCACTTCAGCTTCAGAACCCGCGGCTAGTATGCCAAGTCCTCGCATCGTCGACCCTACGCCTGCATTCCCATACTACGAGATGAACGAGGGCATTCGTGATCACATCTTCCGGATGTCACCCTATCTCTTGACCGACGACAATCTGGCAAGAGATACCAAGGACTGGATCGAAAAGTTCCTTGTATTTGCTCAGCATTCGTCCGTGCAGACTTTGCGCCAGTCGTACCGCGAGTACAACGACGTTTGGACTGCACTCCCGTGCTTCATCCACAACAACCTTGCCCTTCTTCGCATGCCCGGGTATAATCTTCCCGCTGGCTCGGCAGCCCGCGCCGGTGTTGCCATATTCTGTCGCTCGTTTGCGCGCCTCACTGCACATTTTGTCGAGTTCGATACCAAAACCGACGGCCTGCCAGGCCTAGTCTCCATGCCATTCATTGCCGCCTTGCAAAGCATGTCCGAGAGACGGTTGCTTGCAGAGGAGGAGCGCTCAGAGCCGCAACTAGTTGAGGATGATGTCTATGTGACCCTTATCGCCTTTGTCAAGTACAACCAGGCAACGCCTAATGGCAACCTCATCCCACTGATGCAGCTCTTGGACATGCAGTCTCGTGTACCCATGACTCCCCAAGCTGTGGGCAACTGCTTCACCATGATTGCGCTCATGTCCTCGCTGTCGAGCGAGTTCTACAGGAAGCTGACCCGCACTTCCCTGCAGCAGAACACTCTTGCGCTGCTCAAAAGCAGACTCTCTCTTGGTCTCCGGGCCTTTGAGATTTGCCGCGCTGTGTTTGGAACTGCCATAAAGGACCACACTGACTTCCTTAACGGCGATCAGGTGGCCCAGCATATCACTGCCCATGGCGAACTGCTGTACATTTCTCAGAGTCTCAACCCGGGCGGTGCTGCGCCTCTTCCTGAGTTCAACGCAGACGCATACCCCGACTTTCGGCCCGAGCAGTCTCCTGACGCACACGTTATGAACTGGAAGCTCAATGTCTACTTTAGCCTTGTCAAAAACAGCCAGATGAACCTCCGCCTAATGGCGGTTGATAATCTGGCCATGGACCTCGTCTCATTCTGGAAGCGCTACAGCAACCAGGGCGCAGCAATTCCGATTGTTAAGTACATCGCCAACCAGGTGCTTGCCTCCGGAGTCGTGTCCTACTTTCTTAGCCCCACGTGCCACCCCGAAGTTACTGAGAGAAGCTCCAACGTCATAGGATTTCTGGCCATTTCCCAGACGTACACCAGCGCCGAGACTGATCTGTTTTGGAAATCTGTTCTCTCAGCGCAGGATCCTACGAACCTCATCAAGATGATGGCCGATGTTGTTCCCTTCTTTTCACACGAGACAGCCATCTACTTCTGCGAGCGCTTCGTGGACGTCCCAGTCTCGGCCTTTACATCATACATGCGTAATCTGTGCCTGATTGCGTTTCGTCAGATCTTGCTTCCAGCTGCACCGCGACCCGATTCCTTGGACGAGTTTATCCCGTTTAAGGTCTGCCTGCACCAGATCCGTGTGTCGTCTGCCCCTACCGAAGATGGCTCGGTGCGGTACCCCAAAGTGCTAAAGTTCTTTATCGACAAGCTAGACGAGATCTTGAAGCAACTGCGCCTTGTTGACATGGCATCACAGAGACAGGCTCTGTACCGTGCTTGCATCAGAGACCTCGACGCCAAGTCAAACGCCGTGCTGGGAAGTCTGAGTGCCATCACCATCATTAACAGACACGGCGGAGGAGGAATAACTGACCTCGACCATCTGATGTCCAGCAACGGTTTCACGCAGCTAGTTGTGGACAACCTGGAGTACGCCATTCAGAGCAGGCCCCCCCTCAGCAAAATGACCGTCCTTCAAGGGCCTGCGTGTCAAGCTCGCCGCGATTTCCTCTATCATATTTTGCGCTCCTACCCAGCAACCCTCGCTCCAGACCTCAGTGCTCGTATCTGGGACTTGATGTTTGGAGAATATGCCGCATGCGAGGCCGACCGCAATTCATCTTGGTTTATTCTCACCTCCTTCTGCAGTGGTGATGTAATGTCGAGGGACAACCCGTTCTTGCTACAGGCTCTCAGCACGTACATTCCCAAACTTCCGGCCTCTTGCTTCTGCGAGGGCCTGTTGAAGTTTCTTCAAGAATGGCTCGCCCCTGCACTGGCGGACTCCACGTGCAACCTGTTGCTTACAGAAGCGGCCCATGCGGCTTCCAGTGAGACCTTGAAGACAAGCCATTCCACCACTACCGAAGGCGGGGACAATCTCCCGGAAAAGACGGCCGACAGTATTGCCCTGGAGCAGCTGTGGCAAATTGTCCTCACGACGCCCGTCAACACAATCGAGCACGGCGCAACCCAACTGCTAGTGAAGGAGGTATACATCAACAGCACAGCCATCAGGCGCTGCACCTCAGAGAACAGGCGCATGATCCACATGGCTCTTGTCGAGCGATGCTTGCGGCAGACAACATCAGCTGCCAAAAAGCTGAAAACTTTGCGTGGTAGCGAAAAAGACGAGCAGACCCACGAGCAAGGTCTTATTTTCCTTCGCTCAGTACGCGTTCTCCAGGAGTTCCTCCAGGAGCACCGCGCAGTCTTCCCGTACTTCAAGTCAAGCACGCCCGAGACGACCCTGAATGGCGCGTCCGCAGGCCTCAAGTACCAGTCGTTTGATGGCACAAAGCAAACCGAGGTCCGGACCCTCAATGCTGGCCGACTCAACACAGCCGGGTTCCTGTTTGAGAGTATCAAGGCGGCTACTGGGTTCGAACGGTGCAAAATCTACGCACACGGCAGCCGTTTCCAGCCATTGGATATTACCCAGTCACTGGAGGACCTCAAACTCCATGACTGCCTTCTTCTGGTGCGACGTGACGAGCCTACAGATGATGCAGAGAGCTCAAGCTTAGGCTCGACAGAAACCACGCTGGATGTGCAAGGTGCGATCCTTGACCACTTTGAAGAACTCTGGGAGTCTCTGGGACTGAGTGAGGAGCTGGCTAGTGAAGTCTACGAGCTCTTGGTACATTTGGCAGTGGGCGAGAATATGTTTACGCTGTTTGAGCGTCAAGGCCTGACCTACCGGGATGCACTTTACGAGAACCAGCCGTACAAGTCTCTCTATGCACTGCACGCCCTGCAGGAGTTCGTCACGAAGCGCCTGGAGGAAGGCAGACGATCCAGCACAGCCAACACGGCGTCATCGTTGTCACCCCACCCCAAGGTTGAGACTAGGGACGGGTCCGCAGACACCCGGATGACTACGCCAGAAGATGCGATGGAAAGCAAGGCATTGCCGGCCGACGCGATCGACACACCCCAGTCCAAAGGTAGCGAAGTAGAAGCAAAGGGCCGCACCGACGACACGGAAGACTTGACAGAGACGGCAGATGTGACAGAGGCAATCCCGGGCTGGGATTCTGCTATTGCAACGACCGCAAGACTGGTTACCGGTGCCATTTGTGATCCAGACACTGCACGTGTCCCCAAGAACAACATTGCACTGCAGACCGACCTTGACCTCAAACTTCTCCAGCTTCTGGACCTGGTCCTCCTCAGCTCTATTGGCAGTGAGGCTGTCCGAGACAAGCTGGATGCAAACCTGCTGTCACACCTCCTGGACATGTTGTCGAAAACGCTCGATTACGACCACACAGAGGCAAGCATGGGCCTGATTGAGCTGCTTTTCCGCACTATCATCGATGCATGCTCGCTGAGCCGCCCTTTTTGGGCTGCGTTCCAGGCGCACACAAAGACCAAAGCCTTGGTTGCTCGTCTACTCCTATTCGACGACCGGGAGCTTGTGCGCGAGCTGGCCGAGAATCATATTGCCAGACGGGCTGTCTATAACGAAACAGCAACCACGGGTTCCGAGGCCGTGAGCCTCGCTGAGTTCCAAAAGTTTTTCTTGCCGGCTATCGTTGAGCTCATCCCTGAAGCTATCCGCCTCCCAGCCAAGTGCGAGGGCTTTTTCAATCTTATCGAAGGCTGTTTCTTGCAACCCCTGAGCAGCGGAGTGCCAATCAACCTTGAGACTCTCTTGTCTGACATGGCACAACTGCTGCTTCAGTATGACACTATTGAGGATGCTACACAGCCTGAGCTTCTCGATTACGCAATGTACGGCTTGGTCAAGACACTCGAGCTGGTTTACCGCGCCACACAGGGCTCTGGCCAATTCCCACCAGACTTTGTGGACAGTATCTTCTGGAAGCATCTGTTCCCTCCCTGGCAGCAACAGATTCGTCGGGGAAGCAGCGCCAGCACTGGCATCATTAGTGACAATGACGATGCCTACATCCCGCTGGTTGACGCGACCGTCTCCCCGAACAACCAAGATTTGCAAATTGTGACCTGCAGTAAGACTCGCGCCATGCTGTCAAATCTACTTCTGGACATTGCTAGCGACGATACAAAGCAGCTGCGGAAGCTGGTCAAGAACCTTGACCAGCTCGTTCCCGCGGAGCCGGAAAACGAAGAGGACTATATCTACAGCTACGAACTGCCTGTCGTGTACGACCCAAATAAGGCTTTGCGCGCACCATGCGGCTATGTTGGACTGTACAACCAGTCCAACACGTGCTACTTCAACTCGCTGCTGACGCAGCTGTTTATGAATGTCAAATTCCGGCAGTTTATCATTCAGATCGACCCGGCCAACAAAGACGCGAACAGCATGGTGTTCCAGACACGCCTTTTGTTCAGCTACATGCAAAATAGTGTCCGCCGGTACCTGGAAACGCAGTCGTGCACCAATTCGATCAAGACTTACGACAATGGGCCGATTGACATTAGTATCCAGATGGACGTGGACGAGTTCTTTAATCTCTTGTTTGATCGCTGGGAAGCTCACATGCCTACCGCTATAGCGAAGAGGCAGCTTCGGTCGTTTTACGGCGGCCAGATTGTGCAACAGATTCGATCGCACCAGTGCGAGCACGTCTCGGAAAGGCTCGAACCGTTCTCGGCTATCCAGTGCGACATCAAGGGCAAGTCGAGCTTGATGGAGAGTCTGGAGGCTTACGTTGAGGGCGAGGTGATGGAGGGCGAGAACAAGTACAAGTGCTCAGACTGCAATGAACACGTTGTAGCGACGAAGCGGGCGTGTCTCAAGGAAGTCCCCGATCACCTCATTTTCCACCTCAAGCGGTTCGAATACAACCTGCGCACCGGCATGCGCAACAAGATCAACGACCACTTCTCGTTCCCCCATGAGATTGACATGCGGCCATACACGATCGACCATCTCAGCAACCCGGACAAGGAGCAAACGCCCGACATGTTTGAGCTCGTGGGTGTGCTTGTGCACGCAGGGACAGCCGAGTCTGGACACTACTACTCGTTTATTCGCGAGCGCCCTTCGACGAAAGCAGAGGACAGCTGGGTCGAGTTCAATGATGACATCGTCAACGAATGGGATCCGGCTTTGATGGAACCGCAGTGCTTTGGCGGCACCGACTACCGGCCGGCCATGGCAGGCTACGTCAACACGGATGGCAGCGGCGCTGGCGAAATTGCCGAGAAATCGTACAGCGCGTACATGCTATTCTACCAGCGACGGTCAGCGCTCGAGGCGGAGCAGCAAGCCCTGGAAAAGGCGGGACTGACAAGCCCGCACAAGGTGGAAGTGCTCCCGGGCGTCGCCGCGCACATTCACCGGGAGAACGCGCAGCTTCTTCGCCGCCACGCCCTCTTTGATCCGCAGCACGTCATTTTTGTCAATAAGGTTCTCCTGCAGGTGCAAAAGATGCAGCCGGACGAGAAGTGCTCGAGCAACCACGTTGTGGAGAACCGCGCATTGCAGATGGCACTGAGCCATCTGGACCAGGTAGCCATGCGCACTAGAGACATGCCTGATTACTTGACGTTGCGGAGTCGCATGGAGTCGATGATTCAAAAATGCACCCTTTGCTCACTTGCCATCTACGATTACTTTGGGGCTCGTCCACAGGTGTTCCACCAAATGCTGCAGCGCTGCCCCGAAGTCACGATTCGGAACGATGTGGCGTCGCTCGTCATTCGCACGCTCATGAATGTGCGGGAGGCATTCAATCAGAGCTATTACAGCTTGCCTATCTTGGACATGGACGGCAGCGGCGCGATTGACATTGCCGGCGACTTGTACATGAACGGCATTGACATTGCCGTTGACGACGTTGACGACGTTGACGACGTTGACGACGTTGACGACGTTGACGACGTTGACGGCGTTGACAAAGACCAGGACGTCGACATGGGCGTCGACGCCGGCCTCGACAAACGAGCCAATGACGTCACAACACAGCGCGACCCGTGCGAGATGGTCCGCAAGTGCTTGATTGTGACGTATGCGCAAAGGCTGATCCGGCAGCTGTGGCGACACATCCATATGCTGTTCCGTTCGTGGCCCGAGACATTTGGGTTCATGAACATGTTTGTGAGAATGGGCCGAGCTGAGGTGGCGGCATTTATGGATGCCGAGGGCCTGCGAAAAGCGCTAGAGGTGATCATGGCAGATCCCAAGCTGTCGGGCCAAAACTGGCAGATGAACAGGATGCTCCACAACCTCGAGCGGCGGCAAGCGAATCGGGCCGTGCCGTACACGAGCCTGATCTCCGTGATCAGCACTGTCATGAGCGGCATGTATCTCGACAGCAATCTCCATGACTTGACCCAGTTCCGCATCGAGGAGAACGTTTGCCGTTTTGAGTGGCACCTGCGGAAGCCAGGCGACGACCTGCCCTTGCTGAAGCCTGAATTTACCATGCTTGCGCTTGACTGGCCGACGCAGTTCCCGGGGCCGAGTGTCAACATTTTTGTTGACAAGCTCGTTGGACTGGGCCAGAACAAGGCGGAGACGGACGCGATTATCATGCGGCTGATGCACAGACATCCGGCGATGAAGAAGAGGGTGTATACAACTCTCAGGGCCGGCTTTGACGCATTTTCTGCCAATTACCAGACGCCATATGTGCGGGCCGCGGTGACCTATGTCCGCGGTGCCGACGCCACCGACACATCCGGGCCGATGATGATGCTGGGGCTTGCAGAGCAGTGCCGTATTCTCACCAAGGAAATGAACCGGCGGGTTTACTTTGAGGCGCTGCGCATGCTCTACCTTGACTCTGGCAATAGACGGATTGTCAATGGCGAGGCTGTGGATGACGACGCTGACGAAGGTGCGGGCGAAGACGCAGCCACGGCGACACCCAAGCCAGTCAACCTCAAGCTGCTGGAGGAGAATCTTCGCATTGTGCAGGTGTGGGCACCCGGCCTGCTGGCATTTTACGAATTCGGGGTGACGGAAGACGTGGCGGACTTTGTGGTTGACGTGCTGATGCTGGAGCGCGGACCCAACGCGCCGTTTAGCAGCGCCGATGGCGGCGCAGCGCGCACCGAGCTCGTTACAACAATGGCCAGGCTGTTTGGCGTTGAACTGCTTACCTTTTTGCGCGACAGCTATATCATGACGCGGATGCGCGCGCCCGCTCGTGCGCTGCGGCTGATCGAGCGCATAGTCGCCTTGCTGCAGCCATTTTACAGCGGCAGCCCTAGGGAACTGGCCGAGGTCCCTACTGAAGTGGCGACCGAGGCTAACACCGAGATCAACGATACTGGCCACGGCGACAGCACCGACAACACCGGTACCATCACTGACGTGAACACCCAAAGCCTCATCCTCCAGTGGCTACAGCTATTGCCGGTGGTGGCCGAGCTTTCGAGACCCATTCCGGCACCGCTGGACGGCGACGGCCTCGAGGACGAGTACGAGTCTGGCGTCGACGAGGGCGACTGGAACGACTCGTCGTCTGTGGGGGACGAGAGCGCCGGCAATGCCAGCATGAATACGGGCGGCGAGCTGGACACGGACATGCCATAGGCTGATGTCGACATGTCCAAGTCTCAATGCTTCCCTCTATAACTGGCTTTGCCATGTTGTCTTGTTTACTATTTTCCGACTTTTCTTTTTCTTTTTTCTTATTCTTGACGCATCGCACTTCATTTGATTTGTTTATTTGATTACGTCAGCCATGACTGGGAGTTTAGGGGCACACTATCATGAGACACGATGCACGCAAAAGCACAAAAGCAAGCAAAACCGGCTCCTTTTCTTTCTTTGTTCTTCCTTCTTCTTCCTTCTTACTCCCAGCCGCTTTCCTTTGGCTTATTGTCTCGCATCAGCTCGTGCTAAGCGACCGTATCCCAAATGTCGGCGACTTTGTTATCTTTTATATTTTGATGTTTGGATGGGTTTTTACTATATGCATTTCTTTTGTTCTTTTCTTGTCTTGTGTTTCTCACATTCTTTGATTTATTCTCGTCCTGTCTACTGTTACGCCACCTGCACCAGCCTTGCATTTCATATGTACATGTGCTGTTTTGCATGTTCCATCTTTTGTTGTATCTTGTGGTACGGTCTGTGTCTCTCTCTCCTTTCTTTCCTGTTATTCTCTTGTCTTCTTTATCTTTTTTCTCCTTTTGTTTTCATCATATTTTGCCCACTTGCCCATTTGTATACGTCTACACGACTTTCAGCGGCGGCGTTCCGGTGTCAAGCACTGCCAGCAGTCACTCTTTCGATTTGCGTGATTTGTTCAATACCAATTTTATTTTGTCTCGCGCTGTTGAATATCGAGGTCGAGATGTCTTGTGCTCCGTATTTGACCAGAGTAACATGCCATGATGTCTCACGCCTGGCCCGGCCGCCTGGATGAGACACAGCAGGGGCATGGCAGAGATGCCAGACACGAGAATCAATACTCGCTTCGAACAGTCAGCCTGGTCCAGCTTGCAATTGCTTCTGAGACAGTCACACGGCCAAAGGCATGGCTGTCGTCTTGTCCAGCTTGACCTTGGCCTGGCCGACCAAGGCCTGCATGTCGGGACCATGTCCGGAGTCTATTTCTATTTATATTAATGTTTTGATACCACTACTGAAGGAGCTCAGATACGATCATCATGGCTATTGCAAGGACTGACCACTCAACCAATCTCCTTGGATATCTCGAGTTGCGTCGAGACCCTGGCAACAGCAGATCCGGGAGACGTCGAGTGACGGGAGTCTTCGTGGAGATTCCGTGGAGGTTTCGTGGAGATGACAATCGAAGTAGACACTCACCCTGTCGAACAGGCCCAAAATAGAATACGGTCGTATCTCGTCTCGTCATCAGAGTTCAGAGTTCATGATAGTTGGAATGTCAAAGATCAAGCATCGATATCTACCATAGTACACGTATGTAGCATTAGACTGCCGCTATTTCTGGCAGGCGCTTCGAAGACACGGCAAAAGCAAATAAGAATGCTGGATCTCATCACCCCGCATGGCAAGGCGAGATGGAAGATAGCCTTGGCTTTTAGCCTTTTCTTCTTCCAGACCCAGCATTGTCTGTGCCGATCTCAGGGGTGATGAACAGGCACAGCAAAGTCTCTCTGTGATCGATCAAAGGTCGAGTGCAAGGCCGGATATATGGCTGCTACAGGTATGTACAAGGCATACTCGGGCCTGGAATTCAAAGCCATGGCCATAGCCTTAGCCATAGCCATAGCAGTCGAGGTCAGGTCGAGGTCGAGGTCGAGGGGAGGAGGATTTGCCCGTCCCGCCAGACCGGCCGTGGTGGGCTCCAGGGACAATGGCCGGATCTAAAAATAACTGTATCTGCACGCATCTATCTTCAAGGTGACGAGACTATTCTGTATGGAGCATTACATCAGAGTGTCAGTGCGAGCAGAGGAGTGCGTAGACCCTGGCTATTGGTGATGCCGGGGGTGGGTGAGGGGACGACGTGCATTCAGCCAATCAAGTGTATGTGTGAAGCGCCGACCCGCTTTTTCTCACGACCAACACGCCAATAGAGCAACAGATTGTAGAGCAAAAGAATGGCTGATGTCACCTTCAGCGAGAAAGTTGAGTGTGCCGTGATGACTTTTGTACTATGTAAGAACTACATGAGATGGGTTGACCGCAAGATGGTGGTAGGGTTGAAGAGGGTTTATTTCTAGGGTTGTTTGTATTGCTAGATTTATTTAGACTTTATGGTCAGTGTAGCATTTCGAGGCATTTTGGATTTTGGGTTCTTTTCTTTTTACCTCAATTTTCGTTTGATTTTCAGGACATCAGTATCGGCCCATTCTCGCTGCAGTTTTGAGTATGAGCTATTTCAGACTTTTGAAATTTTCTGACTGTAGATACTGGATTATACACTGTGTTTTCAGGTATACTGGCCACGTCAAATAACCCTTGCATTAGATCTCGCAGCTATTTTATGCATCGCGAAACAAATCAACAAGATCAACGAGAGGTGCAAAATATGTAACGAACCAGATACTTTTAAAATTTGATAAGCTATAAGCTCTTCTTTGATAGCACTCATTCGAAACATGGCCTTAGGTTAAGACAAACATTTTGTGAAGCAGCAAGTTGATAGCCAACATTGTTGACCCCCCCATCTCACAATCAGCCGAACATTTCTCGTCGATCTTCAACCCATCTCAGTTTGCCCCAATATAATGTAGTATCACCCAGAATTCCGAACATCGACCATCAACCATCGAGTCAATACCCATCCATGCAGATATTACATCTTGTTTATTTTTAAACTTTAAACCGTCGAGACTGGCCTCGGAATGGCAATGATGGCCATCTTTGGACTGTTTCATCTTTATTCTATTTGAATTTTGTGTAGTTTTAATTCATTCAAACATCTACCATGTTTCCATCCCGCGTCTCATCACATCAGACCTCCCCCCTCCCTGCAAGTCACAAGTCTATTTTAAATCGTCACCCCTCTTCAAGCAGCATCACGCAGCCCCCAATCTCGGGTCTCGTCTGCTAGCCCGGCATTGTTTCATGTTTCGTGTTTCTTTATTTATCTTTCTGCATATGTTTTGTTCTAGTGTTGCCGGCTCGTGCCAGTTTTGGGTCCTAGTCTCTCTTGGTATGTTCTCTCCACACTTGTGCGTCATGTTCCAACGTCGGATGCTGCGTGGATGTTGTTTGATAGTGCATATCAGATATCTTATATAACTTTGAAACATCCCTCCCAGAATGCATTATTCTACAAATACCAGCAGCCACCCTCTGCCCTTTTTTGCCGTGTCTTTGCCTCGTTGTGTCTTTCAAGTCTTTTGAGTCTTCCTGTGACAAGGCACTCTTGCTATCATCACATCATGGCCCTCAAGAACCTCATCTCTTCGCCTCTCGAGGCTGGCCAGTCTGTCCTCGATGCCCACCGGCTGCCGTGCCAGCTCGACGCCGCTCTCGAGTACACTGCTCGTCGTCTTGCCCGAAAGTCTCTCAGCATCGACCTTGTCGTCGTCCGCCGCGAATACCAGCTTCCACAGGCACAGTGCCAGGTCAAGGCCAAGGCAGACGTAATGGGAGAGCAGCAGCAGCACCAGTCGCAAGCATCGATACCCGATAATACCCCCCCGTCTTCCACCGACAACTTCTTGTCAAAGCCATTGCCCCCTCTGCCTCTGAATTCATCAGTGCCGACACCATCAACACTCGCTTCTGCCTCCGCTTCTGCCTCCGCTTCTGCCTCCGCTTCTCGCTTTGCTTCTGCATTCAAAGGCCTCGTGCGGTCCAACACTGTCCCGAGCCAGCCACCACCATCCTCGGCCCCTGCCAACACAGTCTCTTCCACCTCAAAGCGCACTGACGGCAAAAGCAAATGGCTCTTTTCTCCTTCCCGCTCCCTGTCCTCAGCCTCGGCTGCATCGTCTCCCTCGTTCCCCTCTATCTCATCTCCCCTTTTCTTCTCGTCTGCCTTTGCCTCGACGCCTGCCACTCCGTGCACGCCAGCCAGCCCGAACACGGTTGCCAGCATCGACTCTTTCTCAACCATGTCCTCGAGCATCCACAGCCAGATGAGTGCAAGCACAAACACACACGCCAACGCACATACCAACACGCACAGCCACCATGCCTCCGTCTCACGATCGTCCTCCGTGACATCGCTGTCGCCGCTGTCCTTTGGCATCCGTCTGGTCCATGCCGACAACCTCCCGCGCTCCCACAAGCGTATTCTCTGCCAGGTCCTCCTCAAGGCTGCCCAGCGCTTCCACCTGCCGCCCAACTGGCTGCCAATGCCGGTTCATGCCTCGGAGATGGGCCTGCCCGCCACCCTCGTCAGCCGCTCCGTCGAGCAGAACCAAGTCTTGTTCCAGGGCAACAACTACAGCAGCAGCAGTGGCAGCGGGCTGGTCTTGCGCTCGCTTGACCACCTCTTCACCTTCAAGGCCGCCCTCTGCAGCTATGCCCAGACCGGCGACCGCTACCGCCTTGAAGACGCCGTCGACGAGCTGCGCCGGTACATTCTCTTGTTCAACAGGTTTGCCACCTCGACCTCGACCGACCTTGGCAGACGCTCCCTGGCTAAGCGCGAGCTGCTCCGGCAATACCCCGAGCTGTCGTGCTTTTCCGACAGGCACATTGCCGATGTCAACCGCATGTACAGCCGTGCCTATGGCGGACCCGAGTGCGAGAGCGCCATTGCCGGCGACGGTCTCAGTCTGAGTCCGCCTCCGTCTCTGGATGACCACACTGAGCACATTGGCCACATTGACAATGACCACGAGGAAGAGCTGAGCACGCCCACTGCAACGGCCGTCGACGACTCTGCCCTTGCCTCTGCAACCACATTTGCCACACACGCAGAGGCGAAGAGCCCTCGGGCGCGGCCGTCGTGGTCGCTGGCGTCGTCAACCTCGCCCGTCCCCGTTCTCGGCATGACGCGGCGTGCGCGGCGGCCGACGGGCATGATCTTTGCCCGCCCCAATGCAGACGATAGGCTCACCATAGTCGACAGTGCACCACCGACAGCATCGTCGCTGTCGTCAAACATGTCGTCTGTGCTGTCGACGCCGTCGTCTCTGCCGTCTCTGAGCCTGTCCATGGGATCGTCGGTCGAGGAGGTCATGGAGCACAAGCTGTTCATGGGCCAGGAGCAGATGGACCAGGTGGGGCAGAACAAGAGCAACACGGACGACAATGTATCGCCCATGACGCCCGCCAACCTGGACCAGGTGAAGCTGTCGGAAGAGGTGCCGCCGAGCAAATGTGCCGCACACGTAGTGTCTCCTATGGCCGCATCCCCGGAAGCCACTACCGTTCTTTTCCGTCCCATGACGCGCTCCTTTATGCCCACCCTGCCTGCATCGCCGACGTCGCGTCTGCCCTTGCTCAAGCTGCAGACAACCTTTACTTCTGCCGCCAAAGAGGACAAGCAGACAGACAAGCAGACAGACAAAAGGGACAAGATCAAGAGGCTCAACGACGACGACGAGCAGCTGACGGCGCGGCCTGTGAGCTGTGTGCGGCGCACTTTTTTCTTTGGCGGAGGTGGGCTTGGAAGCAGCATCGGCGAGGTTCTCGGCGACTCTGCGCACAGCAAGCAGAGACGCAGTGCAGACACCATCCTGACACTGGCATCGCCCCTGTCTGCTGTCGACGACCCCGTCTCGGCCGGGCCCGTGCCGCCGCGGAGCTACGACGACATCTCGCCCATCACTCGCAGCGAATGGGGCTTCCTCAAGGGCGATCTCATGGGGCGGCAGGTCACCGTCACCACCTTTTAGTTGATTTGTGGTAGGAGTAGGTGTAGTTGTAGTAGTTGTAGTAGATGTTAGATACCCATTAACCGTGCTTGAATTTCTATCAAAATGCCAACGCTGTGTGTATATGTTTTATGAAAAAGACCTGAAAATCCAAAAAAAGAAGAACAAAGAAAGAAGAATATGTATACCGCTGCAGACGACACTACCGCCAGCCGTACCGCCCGCCAGACTGCTTCTGCGACTCCCGGTTCTTGGCAAACGTCTCCTCCAGCGCGTCCTTTTGCGTGTGCACCTGGTCCACCAGCTGCTTCAGGCTGTGCTTTCCCGGCATGAGCGTCCGCACCTTGTTGCGCGCCTGCAGCTGCGCGTCCGCCTCGCCCGACTGCCGCAGCTGCTCGTTCTTCCGGTACTCCTGGTCCATGTTGAACGTCGCCGTGATCTGGGCCGTTGATGCCGCGCCGGTGCGCCCAAACAGCTCGCGCCGCTCCTTGGCCGACAGCTGCATATCGTCGGCAAATGTACTCAGAGACGAGTCTGTAGCTGCATGCGCGGGGGTATTCGACGCCTCCGCCTGGGCCGCGCCGTATTCGTAGCCGTAAGCGGCAACAGGGACTGCGCCGTATGCCGACGAGTAGTCTGCCTCGGCTGCTGGGGCCTGGCCGTCCTCTGCCTCATCCACATCCTCAGCTTCGGGCTGGTGCGCGGGCTCTTCCACCCCGATCGAGAACAGTGACACCTTTGTCTTCTTTTTCTTCTCGGCTGGTGCTGTTGGGATAGGCTCTGCCGCATCTTCTGCTGCGCGTTTTGTGCCAGTTGTGCCAGCTGCAGATGCTGCGCTCGCCGCTGCTGCACTCATTGCTGGCGCTGGCGCGCCTACTGCCCTCTTCTTGGCGGGCTTCCGCGACACCGACAGCGGCATAAACATCAATGGATTGCCGACCAGCTTGACATCGCCTGCTGCTTTTTGGTCGCGTGGGATCGATGGGGCCTTTGGCGGCGGCAGAGACTGGATAAAGCTTGATGGTGTCTTCGACGACAAATCGCCCAAGATGCTGTCGTCGTCTCGTCTGGCAAACGCGGCCTCGGAGCTTGTCTTGAGGTTGACGGCAGGCCGCTTTGGCGCCGACGTCGACGAGGGGGATGATATTGATAGAGGTGATGCAGAGTCTGTGTCTTTTGTGTCTTTTGTGTCTTTTGTGTCTTTTGTGTCTTTTGTCGACGCCGAGGCTGTCACTGGAGTGGCCGCCTTTTTCGGTGGTGGCAGAAACGAGCCAAACCCGCTGAACCGACCTCCGCCGGCTACCTTGGCGCGCTTTGCCGGCGGCCCATTATCACCGTCGGTAGAATCTGTAGTCGAGGATGCGGCCGCCGTCGGCAGGCTGACCACGATCTTGCCCGGGTTTGCGCGATCGACGAGTTTCTGAAAGGGCTTCTTCGCGATCGAGGTCGACGTCGAGGTGGTTGCTGGTGCAGAAGACTCGAGGTCGGAGCCAGACCCAGAGTCGGAGTCGGAGTTGTAGTCGACAAGGCCCATTATGTGTATGTGGAAAGATGGATGGGGTTGTGGTTGAGTTGATGTCGCTGTCGCCGCGATAGTCGAGCCCAACGAGATCAGCAAGGCTGCGTCTTTCCGCAAAAGTCGCGGTCCTTATCGATAACAAAGTACTATGTACAGATTACATCAGCGAGACACATGCGACCCACACGTGGCGGCCCGTTTAAGCGTACCTTCCCCAGCACTGCACACTGCACCCACCCACCACTGTACTGCAGCCCGCAGCCCTTCCCCTCCACTATTTCCTAACCAGTAACGACGCCCTTCAAGCTGATCATCACGACCAATTCATACCGACTTTGAGCTGTTCATATTCCAACATATCACCACCTGCGTGTTCTTTCTACGACACATACGCTTGCATCGACCTCTCAATATAGACGGCTGGCCGTCTTTGTCTTCTTTTGTCTCCTATACCTTCTCATAGTGTTGCCGCACCCCTCACGCGACGACATCTCGACAGCCCAACTGCATCTCCTCGGCGACGACGGCAGCGACACCATTGCGTCTGCTTATACACTACCTCGCATACCCTCCTAGGCATACTCGACACATATATATACAGAACTACTCCTCACCACATGTTTACTTCATCATAACGGGGCAGCCCAAACAGCACCAACATGTCTGTCCTCCAGATCGGAGAGTATGTCCATCATGCCCGGCTTCTTCTACTGCATCTAGAGTCTTCTTCTATCTACATTAGGGTGTCTCACTAACATGCCAGCCTCGTTACCTACCAGCTGCGAACGGCCTATCTCACCGAAGTTGCCGACGGCGTAGGCGAACGCCTCATCACACTCAACGAAAGCATCGTCAACTCAGCTCCGTTCAAGGCCGCAGGATGGCGTGCCAACCCCGGACTCATTAAGCGCACACACTCACCGCCCATCCCGACAGCTGTGGCCTCGGAATACTTCCGCGCGCCTCGGTCGCTGGGCTTTACTCTCGAAGACGAACAGGACGGCGATGGCGGCTTATTGGGTGGAGGCGGGGTCCTCGGCGGCGCAGATGGCGGAAGCGCCATGGGCGGCGGCACGGGCGGGCCTGGCGGCGGCAGTGTTGTCAGTGGCGGTATCGGGCGGCGCGGGCGGGAAAACAGTGTGATCAGTGGCGGTATCGGTGGCGGTGCAGACAATATCATGGGCTCGGGGCCGTCGGCCGCAGCAACGAAGCGGCGGCGGCGACGCGAGCAGCTGGAAGAGGACGAGGACAGCAGTGACCTGTCCGACGAGAGCGACGAAGACGGCAGCGCGGAGAACCAGCGGGCGGCTCAGCAGATAAAGTTTTCCAAGATGCCCATCCGACACCGTTCTGGCTCGTCGCCGCTGCAGTCGTCGAATCTACGCAACCCGCCCATTGGACCGTCAGGTACCACCGAGGCGACACCAGCATCGTCGTCCACCACTCTATTGTCTTCGCCCACGCGGAACCCGCCACCGCCACGGCGAGGCTCACAGACAGCACTGGAGGCCGTCAAGGAACGCGTGCGGCGGGATACGGTCACGAGCAGCGAGGTGTCGTCCGAAAACGAATTCGACTCGTCGGGCTTCCACAGACAGCACGATCGAGACCGCGATCATGATCGAGAACGCGAACGCGAGCGCGAGTCTACGTCCAGCCGGGCTACATCTCGAGGCAAGTCGTCGACGTTCTCGCGCGTACAAGCCGGCAGCAGCAGCTACAGCAGCGGCAAGCCCGGGACAGGCGTAGCATCCGGAGGAGGAGGAGGAGGAGGAGGCGATGCGGCTGCGGCTGCACTCAAGCGGCAGCAGAGCGACCTGCTGGAAGACGAGCGCGAGGACGACGACGACGACGAGGTCAGCGACGAGGAAGAGTCGGACGCGTCGGACATCTCGTCGACGTTTGGCGGCAGTCTCGACTCAGCATCGATCCTGCATGCCGTCAGCAACAATCCCCTGAACCAAGTTGCACAAGCCAGTGACGGGCCTATTGTCGGCACGCCACCACGGCAGTTCACACGGGCGTCGACGGTACGCCGCTCGCAGCACCCGCTGTCACTTATGCCTGTTGGCGATTTGCCTCCGCCGCGACCGATCAGCACCATCCGGCCGATCAGCATGGCACCGCCACGGAGTCTGTTGTCCGAGCTGCTGCAGGCCAAGAAGACCAAGTCAGTGCCGTTTGACAGCTTCGCGTCGCTTTCGGGCCAGGGCGAGCAGAACCCCATCATGGTACGCATCTATGTGCCATTCTCCAAGCAGCCGTCCAAGCCCTTTGAGGTGGCCATCCGGCCGTCGGTACACCAAGATCAGCGCAGCGGCGACCGTGCCGTGACCGTTGCCGATCTGATTGGGCTGAGTCTGTGGCGGTATATCGAGGAGAAACGGGATCCGCCTCTGCCGGCAGAGCGGCTCAACGTGAACTGGTGGACGCTGCGCATGGTGGAGGAGGGTGGCGAGGTGGACGACGATTTCCCACCGCTCGAACGGAAACGGCCGCTGGCCTCGTTCACAACAGCCAACAACAACAAGGGCACGCGGTTCCGGTCCAATTCCAAGGTGTACGATGACTTTGGCCTTGTCGAGGCCTCACAGGGCGAGTTTGCCGACAACAAGGTGGCGACGCCGCAGTTTACCGACGAGGCACAACCTGACCCCGACGATGTCGGCATGGGAGGAGGTGGTGTGCCTTTGAATGGCGGCGATGACGACGACGACGGCGAGCGCACACCCAGAAATATGACACCGCAGCCCGGAGCCAAGCCATCGGCATTCATGAAGCCGCCACTGCCGCCGGTGTCGGGCGAGCAGCCTCTGCCGGCACTGCCAAAACCCCAGCCGCAATTCCAGCTGAAGAACAAGCAGTTTGCGCCACTGGACCAGCCGCGCATGAACCCGATCCTGACGACCACATACCGCCACAATGCAAACCATGCTGATGCCCCGGCGCCGTCCGCAGCCCCCAACACTACGCGCGGCCGCAAGAAGCTGTTGCGCGTGCACATTCACTCGGTCGAGGCGGCGCCGGGCCAGATGGTGACCGTCGAGGTGACAACGGACACGTACCTCGAGGAGGTGCTGGACATTGTGTGCAAGAAGCGCAATCTGGACAAGGGCAGCCACATGCTCAAGATTCCTGGGTCGGGCGCTGTCGTGCTCACCGACCGCGAGGTATCGTCCATTGGCAATGTCACCGACCTGGATCTGTACCGCAAGCGGTTTGCCACAGAGCCCGGCAGCGGTAGCGGCGGCAGCGGTGCAGCAGCGGCAGGCAGCGGGTCGCCCGGCAGCGGCAGCTCGCCCAAGGTGTCGCTGGACGGTATCAGCAGCAGCGTCGTCACGGGCCTTGTGAATGCATCGAGCAGTGCTGCTGCCGCCGCCGCGTCGCGCCGGTTCCGCAAGGCTGCCGGCACGACGCCGGGCTACATGCACCCGCTGCGGGCGACGACGACGCTGCTGCCCGGCAGCGACCAGATCAACGACGCCAACTACAAGAAGTACACTGTGTGGCGGCGGCAGGGTCTCAAGATCATGGGCTCGAGCGAGCGCGTGCTGACGATTGACGGCGAGTACGTGCACATTATGCACGCGGCGTCGGTCAACGGCACGAGCACGGGCAAGACGACGACGGTGCACTTTAGCAATGTGGTGGGCTGCAAGGTGTCTCTGCGGCACCCGACTCACTTTAAGCTGATTGTGTACAAAGCGACGGAGAGCAAGCGGTATGACTTCGAGGCCAAAACGGCGGACGAGGCGTCGGAGATTGTGGGCGAGCTGAAGAAAGCCATGTCGCCGTACAGGGATATCTAGGGGGTGAATCTTATTTGATTTTTGGGGTTCTCTTGCTTTTCTTCTGATTTCTTGTTTGGGTTTTGGTCTTGGTTTCTTGTTCGGACGATACCATTCTATATTATATAGACTACGATGTGAATTGATGATTGGTGTTGATGCTATTTCGTGGCTTTGATTTTATGTCTTTTCTTTTTTCCTTTTGTGTTTCTTTCTTCTTCTTGTCTTTCTCGTCTTTGATTCATAACTCATAAATATCATCGCTTGAATTCACTATGGGTATCATACTCCTATGCTCTGTCTCTACCAACGTCACCGCTTCAGCTCGCCCCAGAGCTTGTCCACAACCTGGAAGATGGCCGTGATCCTCCGCATCGCCTCGGCGTCCACACTGCCACCCAGCTTCTGCTGCATCTTGTCCGGATGCCACCGCACTCGCTCGTCGCGGAGACGCGTCTGCAGACTCTTTTCTTTTGGCTCGTCGTCGCCCACGAAAAATAGCCGGACCTCATTTCTGAAGTCATCGCTTTCTCCCTTGTCCTCCTTGTCTTCAGCCGGCCATGGGATCGTGTCGACCGTCGGCTGCTTCTCCCACGTCTGCCACGCCGCGGCGTACGTCTGCCACTGCTCCTGCCACTGCTTCCGCTGCCGCCGCGCCTGGCCTCGCTTGAGACTGCGGTCCACCTCGGCCCAGTACTCGGCGTCGGCCTTCTTGGCCTTTTGCTTCTGCCGCGCCCGCTCTCGCGCGTTCGCCTGTTCCCGCTCATCGTCCTTTGCGCGCGCCTTTCTCTCGTCCGCTGCTTTCTGTGCGGCCTGCCGGCGACCCTCGTCAGACCGTTCCCACATACGGAGACGCACGTACGCGGCATACTCGTCGTCGGTCATGGCGGACAGGCCGGCTGGGTCGTTTGGGTTGTTGGTACTGGCGTCGGCGGCGCGGAACTTGCTGGCCTCCTCGGCATACTCGTGCACAGGCTGGCCGTACACGCCCTCCCAGAAAGCGGCGCCCTCGTCGTCGGCCATGGCATCGAATAGAGACTGCCGGAAAGCGGCGTCTTCGTCCAGAGGCGGGTCTGCGTTTGGGTCTTCCGGTTCGGCCTCCTCGTCTCGCCGGCGGTGTCGGTGGCTACTATGGTGGGACCGACGGGGTCGATGAGAGCGGTGACTTCTATCACTTCTGTGACTGCGGTGGCTTCGGTGGCTTCGTTCTTCGCCGTTGTCGTTTTCGTCTCTCCGGCTTCGGTGTTGCTGGTCATCGCGAGGAGAGGTCGAGCGAGTTTGCGAGCCGGACCGTGAGCGGGATCGCCTCCGTTGGCCATCTTCTCTGGAGCTCATATTATCGTCGCGGACATCATCCCTTGTGTGTCTGCCCTCTCTGTAGCCGCCATCAGAGCCTTCCTCGTACTCTCGTGATCTGTATCGTCGTCGCTCTTCGTCCTCCTCTCCATAACGCGAGCTCTTCTCTCTCCTCGACTTGAAGCGGATCTTGCTTTTCCGCGGCCGCAGTCGTTCGTCATCATCACCGGTGGCTTCGTCGGCAGTTCTTCTTTCGCCGCGGTCCTCAGAGTCTCGTCTCTTCCTGCTCGATCGATGGCGTCGTGGCCGGTCTTTGAGTGTCGACGAGGATGTTGCTGGCGGTGCTGCCGAGCCTGCAAATGGGTTGATCGATGCGAGGATGTGTGCTCGTAGCGGCGCGCGGGCCAGCTCGCGCTCGTCTATGTTCTCCTCCATCGCTGGGGTTGTATTCTGCGTGACAGATGCAAAGTGAGGCCGACTTGCCAAGCTGTGATCGAGGTATGACGCTGTTGCTGACACGCGTCTTATCTTATCGGCTGCCTTAGTGGCAAATTTTCCCAGCTCTCGCGACAGCTCCCCTGTAGACAGCTGTAATTATGGGCATCATGCGCTAAACTTACGCATGTCATCAGCGGCGCCCCACTCTCTTTCGCTTACAAGACAATTTATTCTCACAATCGAGTGTTCAAATCTCATGGCCGGCGACGACGACACGCGACAATTCATGTCCTGACTTTATTCAGAGTCAGTTTGCAGGAAAATTGCATGTGTGGATATGTGTACAGTCTGGATGAGTCAATGAACGGACAAGGACTATTCTAACCCTCAGTTTGAGGCCCAAGAACTGCAAAAACATCAAAACATCACGACAACGACATCGCCGCACACAAAGACGCCATGGAGATCGACCCGCGCCTTGTCGGCGAGGACGAGTCTATGAAGGACGTGCTATGGACGCCCGAACTGAGCACCGAGAACGGCGGCGACGACGGCAGCGGGGTCTATGCCGGCGACAGCGGCGATGAGGGCTCTGACGTCTCCGAGGCCGACTCGGACTATCTCGAACTGCAGGCCGACATTGCGCGTCTCGATGCTAGCCGAAATGCATTTCTGACTGAGCATCTTGGCGCCAAAAAGTATGATCCCATGGACGACGTGGGCATGCGGACGAAGAAGACCGGTGGCGGAGCACGGGCGACTGGTGGCGCACCGGCTGGTTCGGCGGCAGCCTCTGTGGCGGCGGCGGCGGCGCGCAAACGGAGAGGTCCGCGCAAGGCGGCCGAGCCTACGGGCGAAGTCAAGTACAGGCTGCAGCAGGCACACCAGCTATTCATGGACAACCGGTACGAGGATGCGCTGGCAGCACTGCACGAGATCATCCGTGTCAATGCCGAGACGCACGCGGCCTGGAGTCTAATGGCCTCGATCAACGAAGACCTGGGCCAGCGCGAAGAGGCAATGATGGCCAAGCTGTTTGCGGCGCATCTGGAGCCAAAGAACGTGGCAGGCTGGCTCAACGCAGCCGACTACGCGCTCGAGATTGCCGCCGAAGCCGAGGCGCTCGCGGCCGATGAGAACGACGGCGACAACGAAAACGAGGACGACGACGAGGCGCGGCAGGAACGGCGGCTGCAGAATCTGCAGGTCGCGCAGCTATGCTACTCGGGCGCCATTCGTGCCGACAAGGACAACATCCAAGCACGGCTGGGCAAGGCCAATGTGTGCCTGGAGTTTGGGCAGGCGACCAACGCGGCCACTGAGTACGTGCGCGTGCTCAAGCGGCGGCCTCTAGCACTGCAAGTCATCCGGAACCTGGCCGAGGCCTCGTACGACTCGGTGCGCGGCGACGAGACGATCAAGGCAGCCATCAATGCCTACCGCAAAGCAACATCATACCTGCGCAGCCGGTCGAGCGAGGTCAGCTCGAGCTACTTTGAGCCGTACCTAGTTCTGGACGATGGCGAAGAGTTTACGTGGATGGACATTACCATCTATGTAGAGCTGTTTGCTTCCCTAAAGAAGTACAGCGAGGCGATTGTACTTCTCAAGACGCTGGCGCGGTGGATGCTCGGCCGCGGCGGACCGGACGAGGCATACTGGGCGACAGTGCCCAAGAGCAGCAAGGCTGCGAGCACAAAAAAGACAGACAGCTACGACGACGATCGCGAGTGGGACCGGCACGACGAGCCCAGGCGGCGGCAAATGCCAGGTTTCCAGCCCGGCCGCTACGCCGCCTCGTCCTATGGGCCAGGCCTCCCTGTCGACCTGCGCGCCAAGCTGGCTATTTACCGGCTCAAGCTCGGCCACGAAGATGAGGCCATTGAGCACCTGTCATGGATTGACCCCCAAGACGCCGGCACGACAGAGTCGATGCGCATGTACCCGCACCTGCTCAAGGACGTGGGCGCGGAGCTGTTCGAGTCTAAGCGCTTTGAGCTGGCACTGCAGTACCTCGAGCTGTATCGCGATCTGAGCCGGTCTCTTGCTGCCGAGCTGAACGGCTATGACCTCACCAACAACGGAGAGAACAATGCTGCCACAGAGGTGCCCGACGACGACGCCGACGCGCTGGTCCTGCAGGGCAAGTGCAACCTGGAGCTGCACGACCATGTGGCAGCCGAGGAGAGCTTCCTGGCGGCCATTGAAGCCGACGACGAGAACATTGACGCGCGGTTTGAGCTGGCCAAGATGTACGAAAAGGCACAGGCCAAGGAGCAGGCCTACATCCTGGTCAACGAGGCCCTGTCGCTCGAAGCAGCACAGCAAAAACGACAACAGGCCGAGCGGCAAGAGAGGGAAGACCGCGACGGTGGAGGCCGGCCGGGTAGTGGCCAGGACGGTCAACGCGGCCAAGGCGGTCAACACGGTCAAGACGGTCAGGACGACCAGGGCGGCCAGGACGGAGGCGACGATGAGGACGGTGCTGACAATGGCCTGCCAAAACGGCGCGGCCCCATGGCGAGCTTGGAGACGGGCTCGTACCGTGTATTTTTTAACGAGAAGGGCGAAGTCGTGCGACGGCGGCGCAAGTTCCGCAAGGGCCCCGACGGCCAGGAAGTCCTCATTTCGGCCGAGCAGAACCGCCTGAATCGTGCCGCTCGGCAGGGCTACGACGACGACGGCAGCATCGCTATGAATGATGCATACGGCGTGCCCATCCGGCCCAAACCGCCCGGTGCCCAGCTCACCTCGGCCCAGAAACAACTGCGCCAGCTGCAGCGCCAGCAGCGGAGAGAGCAGCAGGCAAACAACCCGCGACAGCCCCGCAGCCGCCCCCGGCTCGCCCGCCGCTTGTTTGCCAGCCCGGCTGAGCAGGCCGAGTTCGAGGCCAACACGTCGGCCCGTCTGCGCGCGCGGTACCAAAAGTGCCAAGAGGCCAAGGAGCGCGGCGATGCTGGCGATTCCGATGCGGCGGCCGAGTGGATGGAGGCGGCCAAGGAGCTTATTAACGATTTCCGGTCGTTCCGCGAGTTTTACACGTGGGACAAGTATGTGCAGTTCCTGGGCGTCAACAATCTGATCCAGGACAACACAGCAGGCGCCGAGCCGGCAGCGCCCACAGCCGCACCGCCGCCTGGACGCAAGCACAGCAGCGGCCTGACTGCCCTTGCCGAGCGTCTACAACAAAGTAGGTTTTGTTTTTATTTGTTTTTTCTTCTTTTCCCTCTTTCCCTCCCGCCACGCCCGTTAATCACTTGCTAACATCTAGACCTTGCCCCTACGGACGATGCCAACGACGCCAATGCCAACCGCCGCCGCGACTACCGTGGCATCCCCTTTGACGACTGGCTGGCCCTGTTCCTCGAGTATGCACTCGGCCTTGCCCATGCCGGCCGCACTGCCGAGGCATATGCCGTGTGCCAGTCGGCGCACGACTCGATCGTGTACCGCCAGGAAGACAGCATGTTCCTGATCCATCTCGCATGGGCATCGTGTGCCGTGCGTGCAGGCGACGAGGAGACGTGTGTCGCGGTGGGACGCTATTTTATGCGCGACCGGCCGTACACGACCGACTGCTACCGCTTGTTTACGGCCATGTGCCGACTCTGCCGGGCGCCTCTGTCGGGGTCGGGGCCTGGGTCGTCGGTGGGCCCGGGCGCATGTTTCAGCTCGAGTCCGGCGCAAAAGTACATCTTGCGGCAGATCCGACAAAAGGACGAGATCATCCGGCAGGACAACAACCTCAGCAGTCTCAATAACAAGGACACGCCCTATGCCGGCCTGGATACCTGTCTGCTGGTGGTCTACGGGCACATCTTGTTTGCGTCGACGAGCTACCACTTTGCACTCAACTACTACCAGCGGGCGCTGGCGGTGGACCCTGGCAACCCCGTCATCAAGATGTGCATTGGTCTGTCGTATGTGCACTGGGCACTCAAGCGGCAGGCGGAGAACCGGCAGTACCTGGTGACGCAGGGCCTCAATTTCCTGTACCAGTACGCCGAGGGACGCATCGGCGGTGATGGCGATGGCAGCGATGGCAAGGGCAAAGACCCGTATGCGCGGCGCGAGGCCTTTTACAATCTGGGACGGACCTATCATCTGCTGGGACTGCACGCACTGGCGGCCGAGTTCTACGGCAAGGTGCTGCGAGAAGACGACCCTGTGAGTGTCGTGGGTGAGAGCAGCATTGACGCCTTGGCTGGCACTGCCACTGCCACTGCCACTGATACAGCACAGTCGCGGCCGGTGGTGCATACAGACCTGCGTGTCGAGGCAGCATACAACCTGCGGACGTACTACATCTTGTGTGGCAACAATGAGGCGGCCATGCAGATCACGCGAGCCTATCTCGTGATGTAGCCTCTTGTGCTCCTGCTTTGTTTTTATAACGTATTTTAGTTGTAAAAGAATATACTGATACCCGTGCATCCCGCGCAGATGCAATGCAAATGCATATGCAGACGCCGACGCAGACGCAGACGCACCTGGTGAGATTGACCCCCATAATATTAGATAATCAAGGCCACGTTGAGCTGGCAAGCAAGGAAGGTGCAGCAAGTTGCACCCCTCACGCAACACGCCCAGGGTTGTAGTCTCTTCTGCACGTCGCAGTCGAGTCAGCCATCGTATTCTCTTCCTCTTGTGCTATCCGCCTTTCTATATCAACTCTATCTTAAAGAGGATCTTGAACCTGCTCTCTCCACATCGATGCCGCGCAGACAGCCAATCGGGGTCGCAAGTCGGCGCATGGGTTTAACGTGAACCGAACCGAATAATCGATTAAATGAATAAATAAAAATAAGCAATCAATGTAGATAAAATAAGATAAAACCAGCATTTAATTGACCAAGGGCCTATTACCAAACTCCGGAGGAAGGAGCAGGCCGGAAGGAGCAGCCGGTACGGAAGGAGCAGCGACTATTACTGCCTTCCTCACAGAATAGCTTACCTCATCAATCCGTATTCTCACGCAACTTGAGGCCTTTACCTTCTATTCTACTCTGTACAGCCCAAACACACAGTGTACAAATAGTTATTCGATTTTATTTAACCTCCCGTGCAGATCCCCGACGCGCCGCTGGCAGTGACAAATGGGATCCTCTTTCCGCCAGAACCGGCCCCGACTCCCGCGCCGACTCCCTCGGCGGGCCCCCGATCTGCCGTTAAACTAATTATTTCCAGCTATTTCAGAATTTAATGTTAGCATATTCTAGTATGTTTGGGGAGAGGCTTCCCCACGTCGAGCCGTGCTCTAGCTTCTATGATTTCTAGAAGCCGTGTTTCGCCACCGCCCGAGTTTTCAGGCGTGGGTGCTCCGAGAAGAGGCTGGCGGCGGAGGCGATGACACCGGTCATGTAAGGAAAGGCTGCCGTAATAGATTTGCAGAGATTGGTTAGTCTATTGGTTTTGAGATGAATTGGGATGCAAAGAGTGATTTTATGCAGTCTATCTCGTGAGTCTAGAAAGCAAAAAAGCGAAGAGCCACGAATAGCTCAACAGCTCTCGTACTCAGTGAAAACGATTTACGATTTTTATTTACAATTACACTAATTATTTATGTATCTGCCTTTAAAATATCAATTGCTATCCCAGCCAGGAAAGAGCGACCAGGTTTTTATTTCTGCAGACTCCGTAGTGGCACCGGGCGCCCACTCAGTGACGTCGATGGGGGGGTTGTCATTTGGATTTGGCGACACAACCAGCGAGATGCAGGCGTGTGTGTATACACGGGGGTACCTGCCGTTCTGACTCTAAGGTATAGCCCTCTCAATTTACACCCTAAAATATCCTTAACTACTTAGGAACGTATGTCCCGGGTCACTTCTTGTACTGGTATCCACTTTTCTATTACACAGTACTTTCCTCTTTTGTTCTCCTCCTCCAACGAACGTTGTGTGTACAGAGGTACCTTTCACACATGGCCGTTGTCTGCATCTCGGCTCGTGTCCAATGTACCTTTTCTGCTTTGAAGAGCTCAGAGATCTGGAAAGACCTGCTAGCTAGTTGTTTTTAGATCAAGTCAACATGAAAACTCGACATGGCTGTCAGCTCGGAAGCTCTTTCTTCTCCGTCTTCTCCTCTTTCCTGCCAACGTACAGAGTACATATATCCCATCCTCCCCCTTCCTGATTTTCACGTCTCTGATCTTCGCATCCTTCATTCTGATCTGACAGACCCTGATCTTCTGATCTGTTGATATTCCGATCTTCTCGATACCCTGTCATTTTACTTGTTCCTTAACTGTTACTACTCGGTCGCACTCAATCTCGTTCCTCTTCTCTACACCTCACATCTGCCACCATGGCTCCCCGTCCCATCTTTGTCGCTACCCATCCGCGGTCATGCTCGACAGCTTTTGAGCGGGTAAGTTTATTGTCTGCTCCCTTTAAATCCACCGAAACAGCTTGAATACTAACAGCCCAGGTCTTCATGACCCGTCCCGAGGACCTCACATGTGCCCACGAGCCCTTTGGCGATGCCTTCTACTTTGGCCCCGAGCACCTCGGCCAGCGCTTCTCCAAGGACCTCGACCACCGCGAGAGCAGCGGCTTCATCAAGACTACCTACAAGGACGTTCTCGATCCTCTCCTAGACCAGGACAAACGCGTCTTCATCAAGGACATGGCCTACTACCTCTTTGCCCCCAACGGCAAGCCCACTGCCATTGCCCCGTCGCTGGCCGACCAGGCTAACGGCGTCGACACGGCAAGTTCTGGCCCCGACGGCTCCCTGTCCCCGGCCAACCCCATGGCCATCCCCCTGTCGGTCCTTAGCCGCTTCCAGTATGCTTTCCTGATCCGCCACCCGCGCCGCTCCATCCCCTCCTACTACCGCTGCACCGTGCCGCCGCTGGTCGAGACCACCCACTTCGACGAGTTTATGCCCTGCGAGGCCGGCTACAAGGAGCTGCGCCAGATGCTCGACTTTCTGGTCGAGAAGGGCCTCGTCGACCGCGACAACATTGTCGTGCTCGACGCAGACGACATGCTAGACCGCCCGGCCGCGGCCATTGAGGCCTTTTGCAAGGGCGTCGATCTGGACTACCGCCCGGAGATGCTGCAGTGGGACGACGAGGCCAGCCAGGACCGGGCCACGGTTGCCTTTGAGAAGTGGGCGGGCTGGCACAACGACGCGCTCGCGAGCACAGGCCTTAAGGCGCGTTCACCGTCGTCATCGTCGGCGGCCCAGCACAAGGCACCCCCCACCAAGGAGAAGGAGGATGCCGAGTGGCTGGCCAAGTTTGGTGAAAAGGGCCAGAAGATCATCCGCAGCTGTGTCGATGCCAACACGGCCGACTACGAATACCTCAAGCAGTTTGCCCTCAAGTTTTAAGCTTTTATGCTTCCGACCATACGGGCAATTGCCCACGACACATCATCATGACTGGAGTTTTGATTTGTTTTCCCTTGCGGCCATCCCTGCTATCCTTTCAGGGAGGAGACAGGACTGCTTTTCTTTTTTTTGTTTATGTCTCGTCTTTTTTCTTTTGTCTTTTGTCTTTTTTTTTTTTTTTTTGTTGTTCTTGTGCTAGGTCGTCTTGACCTGCTCTTCTATTGAGATACCACCCCTCTTGATTTTGGAAAACAATATAAAGTTGATTCTTGGGCTTGTCCTTGGAGCGTAGTCGTAGTCGTATTTGTAGGTGTAGGTGTAGGTGTAGATACAGTCGTCAGGCTTGGATGTGAATCAAGTTAAGCAACCCTTCTAGTACCAACCCAATAGACTCCTACAACTGTTGTTCTCACACGAGCTTGCTCTTACGATGCAATGATCTTGATATACCAGTATGCAATAATATAATACAGTCAACTATCCAATGTCCCAACGCTTTTCTGAGTCGTGTCTAATAATAGTCGTGTTTGCTTCTGCCGTGCTTATGCCTCCTTGGTGTGCTGCTGCGACTCCAGGCCGGCCTCGTCGTCCTGCGGCGTCGCAAGGCGTGTCTGTTGGTACTTCTTGACGTGCCACTTGGGGTTCACCTCGGGCATGCCGGCAACATGCACCACATTGCTCGTCCACTTCTCTGCCACATTGCGGTCCTGGTCGTTGGCCCAGAACACCGTCGCCTTGGCCAGGATGGCCTCGGTCGCTGCGTCGTCCTGTCCCTTGATCCAGATCGACGTGCCCTGGCCCGCACCGCCCAGCACCGCCGCCAGGTCGGCAATCGTGTTGGCGCGCTGGTGGCTCAGGATCTGGCCGCGCTCGCGACGGCCGACGCCCTTGAGCTCGGCCTCCTGGTAGCCCCAGCTCAGTTCGTGCATCTTGCGGAACTCGCGCAGCTTCTGGAAGATGTTGCGGCCAATGTAGCCCTCGCCCTCCGAGAACTGCACCAGGGCCATTGGCCGCCAGTAGTCCTTGCGCATCTTGGCCGGCTGCGTGTGCTTGCCGTTGTACGGCAGCTGGTTCAGTGCTCTGTTTCCCTACAATGGGTTAGCTCTCTCTCTCCTCTTATTTTTTCGTATATGTTTTCTTTTTATATAGAAAAAAAACATACTCTAACAACGGGCGAGTGCGTGTAGATGGTGTGGCCCTCGGTAATGTGCTCAAAGATCCAGATCTGCTCGCCGTGGCCATCCTTGTAGGTGTTGGGGTTGGGCTTCCTGTAGCGCTTGTATGGCACATGTGGTTTGTCGCCCAGTCTTGGTGGGTCCGAGTATGGTAAGGCCTGTGCGGCTTGTGATGTTGAGGGTGTAGAAGATGTGGTGTCTGTCGATGCGAAACGGAATACTGCCGTCCGGGCGCCGAGGATGGCACGGGGAGGCGGCGATGACAGCGGCCGGGCGGCCTGCGTGGCACCAATGGCCAACCGGCGAAGGCTCTGTATTGACAGCCCGCTCATTGTGTGGCTGTGATTGTGTGGATGTGGAGGTATCAGAGGTGTTGGGGTCGTATCGGAATGTCGCCAATTGTCACCAATTGTCGCCAAATGTCAAAAGCCAATTGCTTAAGAAAAAGTCAGAAAAGCATCACCAATTTTTTAGAGTATTGGTCACGTGCAGATCACACCGTTTGTAGTGCCGTTTCCCTGAACTTTTCCCGCTCCCTTGTTCATTTTCTAGTCCTAGCTTAAGCAAACTATTGACTGGTGTCCCCACATAAAAAGACAGTGGAATTGCGCCCGACCAGCGCTGCTGAGTCAGATTCGCTTCCCGTTTGGGGCGAAACGGGTGATGATAGGACCACAATAAGGCCGATAAGAAATCGATAACAATCCGATAAGAAATCTGACGTAAATGTACACCTTTGCGTGACACCGGGAACAAACCCAATTGTACCGTCCCACCTAACCCCGCCAAAAACGGCTCAACCGCCAATCAGAACAGTCAAACGGTGCGCCCGGCATCCAGCACTTGCCAGTTGTTTCGAGATGCTTCTGTTAGGCGCTGGGACCTACGGGCACCTTCAGGCCACTTCAGGCCACTTCAGGCAGCCTTCAGCAGCGTCCCGAAGTTACCGTTTCCGATCTCAGGCCACCCAAGCTCAGGCCATCCCACCGTCGGGCCCACACGGCCAGCGTAACGGACAAGCATAAATACATCAACATCGTCATCGACTGCCAGCTTCCTGCTTGTTTTGCTTCCTCTTCCCCGTCTTCATTCTTCACACACACTTCCTCTGATCACCCAGCATACAAACAACGGGTCTTTCACGAACACAAACGACTTATTTTACTACCAAATACACCCTACACATCTATAGCTCTTTCAATTACGGAGCTACTGTCGATACCCGCTTTCCGTCTTTCCGCCACCAAAGCTTAAAGATCACCAACCTGACGATCTTGTCTCATCTCATCCTTTAATTGAAGCTTGTCACTGCTTCTATACACTCACACACACACACTCATACATCATGGCGTCCAGTAAGATGGACTTCACCGACCGTGCCCAAAAGGCCGTCGAAGACTCTGTCGCCCTCGCCGGCCAGTACGGCCACTCCCAGGTTCTCCCGGTTCACCTCACAGTCTCCCTCCTCGACCCGCCGGCAGACTTGTCCAAGGACCAGCAGAACCCCCCGGCATCTGCCAGCAACCCCTCATTTCTCCGCCAGGTTATTGAGCGCGCACACGGCGACCCCCAGCTCTTTGACCGTGCTCTCAAGAAGGCCCTGGTCCGCCTGCCCAGCCAGGACCCCCCACCAGACCAGGTCTCGTTTGCTCCCTCGCTGCACAATGTCTTCCGCAAGGCGGCAGAGATGCAAAAGATGCAAAAGGATTCGTACATTGCTGTCGACCATCTGATTGCCGCTCTGGCCGAGGAGAGCTCTATCCAGGTCTACCTCAAGGAGGCCAACGTCCCCAAGCCAAAACTCGTTACCGACGCCGTCCAAGCTATCCGCGGCACACGCCGTGTGGACTCCAAGACGGCCGACACTGAGCAGGAGAACGAGAACCTGGCCAAGTTTACCATTGACATGACTGCCATGGCACGTGAGGGCAAGATCGACCCGGTCATTGGCCGTGAAGAGGAGATCCGCCGCGTTGTCCGCATTCTGTCCCGGCGCACGAAGAACAACCCGGTGCTCATCGGCGAGCCCGGTGTCGGCAAGACAACTGTCGTCGAAGGTCTGGCACAGCGCATTGTCAACGCAGATGTGCCCGACAATCTGGCTGCATGTAAGCTTCTGTCGCTCGATGTCGGTGCGCTGGTGGCCGGCAGCAAGTACCGTGGTGAATTTGAGGAGCGCATGAAGGGCGTCCTCAAGGAGATTACCGATTCCAAGGACATGATTGTGCTCTTTGTCGACGAGATCCACCTGCTCATGGGTGCTGGCTCCTCTGGCGAGGGCGGCATGGACGCAGCCAACCTGCTGAAGCCCATGCTGGCTCGTGGCCAGCTTCACTGTATCGGCGCCACGACCCTGGCCGAGTACCGCAAATACATTGAGAAGGACGCCGCTTTCGAGCGTCGTTTCCAGCAGGTCATTGTCAAGGAGCCCACCATCCCCGAGACTGTGTCCATTCTCCGTGGTCTGAAGGAAAAGTACGAGGTGCACCACGGTGTCAACATTACCGACAGCGCCCTTGTTTCTTCGGCCAACCTGGCTGCGCGCTACCTCACATCGCGCCGGCTTCCCGACTCGGCTGTCGACCTGATTGACGAAGCGGCCGCTGCTGTGCGCGTTGCCCGCGAGTCGCAGCCGGAGATCATTGACTCGCTGGAGCGCCGCTTGCGCCAGCTGCAGATTGAGATTCACGCTCTGTCGCGCGAAAAGGACGACGCTTCCAAGGCACGGCTCGTCCAGGCCAAGCAGGACGCCAGCAATGTCGAGGAGGAGCTGCGGCCACTGCGCGAAAAGTACGAGAGCGAGCGCAAGCGTGGCAAGGACATCCAGGAGGCCAAGGTCAAGCTCGACCAGCTCAAGGTCAAAATGGAGGACGCAGCGCGTGTCGGCGACACAGCCCGCGCTGCCGATCTGCAGTTCTACGCCATTCCCGAGATGGAATCCCTGATCCGCAAGCTGGAGAAGGACAAGGCCAACGCCGATGCCGCTCTCAACTCCAGCTCTGCCGACACTTCTGCTATGATTACGGATGTTGTCGGTCCCGACCAGATCAATGAGATCGTGGCTCGGTGGACGGGCATTCCAGTCACCCGCCTCAAGACAACGGAGAAGGAGAAGCTGCTGCACATGGAGCGCAACCTTGGCAAGCTCGTGGTCGGACAAAAGGAAGCGGTGCAGTCGGTGTCGAACGCGATCCGGCTCCAGCGCTCTGGTCTTGCCAACCCCAACCAACCGCCCAGCTTCCTGTTCTGTGGTCCGTCCGGTACGGGTAAAACGCTCCTGACCAAGGCACTAGCCGAGTTCTTGTTTGACGACCCCAAGGCCATGATCCGGTTCGACATGTCCGAGTACCAGGAGCGGCACTCTCTGAGCCGCATGATCGGTGCACCGCCCGGCTATGTTGGCCACGACTCTGGCGGCCAGCTGACCGAGGCTCTGCGCCGGAAGCCCTTCTCGATTCTGCTCTTTGACGAGGTTGAGAAGGCGGCCAAGGAGGTCCTGACAGTGCTGCTGCAGCTCATGGACGACGGCCGCATTACTGACGGCCAGGGCCGGGTTGTGGATGCCAAGAACTGCATCGTGGTCATGACATCCAACCTGGGTGCCGAGTACCTTGCGCGCCCAGCCGGCAAGGACGGCCGCATCGAGGCGACGACGCGCGAGCTCGTCATGAATGCGCTGCGCAACTACTTTTTGCCCGAGTTCCTCAACCGTATCTCGTCGATTGTCATTTTCAACCGGCTCACACGCAAGGAGATTCGGCGGATTGTGGACTTGCGGATCAGCGAGATCCAGAAGCGGCTGGCAGACAACGACCGCAGTGTCACGATTGCGATCAGCGACGCGGCCAAGGACTATCTGGGCAATGCGGGCTACTCGCCAGCGTACGGTGCACGGCCGCTGGCTCGTCTGATCGAGAAGGAGGTTCTCAACCGGCTGGCTGTGCTGATCCTGCGCGGCAGCATCCGCGACGGCGAGACGGCACGGGTGGACCTTGTGGACAACAAGATCACGATCCTGGCCAACCACCACGACAGCGACGTCGATTCGGACGACGACTCGATGGTGCTCGACGAGGATGAGGCAGCAGAGGAGCTGATGGGAATGGAGGAGGACGACGAGCTGTTTGACTGAGGCGGTAGTCTTTTACCAAATATGTTTTCTGTCTTTGTTTTTATTTCTGTTATTATGTTTTGTGTTTTCTGTTTTATGAGTTACGGATATGAGCCTTGCATTTAGATGGCTGTTAGCCACGATACAGATTTAGCATTGTTTCCATTGAGAAACCTAATAAACAAAAGCGTTCCGGTTATTAAACTACCAATTTAATCAAAAGTATGAAGATGATGAGTGAAGCGATAAAGGATGCCAGTGACAGTGAGTGTCGATATTATGTAAGCAAAGTAAACAAAGCCCCCTATCACAATTGGCCTGCAGCAGCAATTTTAGTTCAACCGCAACCACATGCAAGCAGTTTGTAGTGTTTGTACAGTCACTGATATAATTGGTACAGAAGTAAAGAATATTGGATCCAGATATCGATGAGAGAGACGAGGATGAGGCAGAGCTGTGCCGCGAGTAAATAAGAAAAGGTCATAATAATATACAGAGAATGCAAAGGAAAAAGAAAAGGATGAGTATCAGACGACAGACAAAGGAAGATAAAGCAGTAAGGAAAAAAGATAGGAAAAAAAACAGAAGAAAAAATGCGAATGCAAATTATATAGAAAAAGAAAAGGGTATGATGGCCATCATAAAATAGAAGAGAAAAAAAGAATGCGGAAAAGAAACCAAAAAAAAAAAAAAGAAAACAGTCAGCAACTAAAAGTAGTCGCTAATGTTGATGGTCCGCGCCGTCACGCTCTGGTCGGCCGTCTCCAGAGGCTCGCGCCGCCGCAGGCCTGAATCGCTCTGGCGGTACGGGTCCTTGGACGGGTAGTACTCGTTCCAGGCCGCGCACTGGTTGTCAAAGGCCGTCTTGTCGGCCGCCGAGATGCCCGCCTTGAGATCGGCCGGGCGCTCGAGGAAGTTGACGGCCAGGCCGCCCGACACGTGCCAGGCAATGTGGCAGTGCATCAGCCAGGTGCCCGGGTTGTCCGTCTTGTAGGCGATGACGACCCAGCCGAGCGACGGCAGCATGACGACGTCGCGGCGCACGGGGTTGTTGCCGCTGAGGCTGGCCATGTCGGCGGCGGTGAAGGCGGTCGAGTTGCTGGGGTCGGAGCGGCCGAGCACGAGAAAGTCGTGGCCGTGCAGGTGGATGGGGTGCGGCAGGCCGATGGACGGGTCGTTCTCGATGACCCAGAAGATCCACTGGTCCTTTTTGGTGACGGTGACGACGTTGTCGCCGGCGGGGTAGTCGGTGCTGCCGGCCATGGCGTACTCGTCGACGGGCTGCTCCCAGTCGATGGCGAGCTTGGTGCCGTTGACGCGCCAGGTGAAGAGCTGGCCCGGCTGGGTGAGGTCGAGCGTGACGGGCAGGGTGTTGTCAGCGGAGGACTTGAAGCCGGAGGTGGCAATGTTGCGCTGGAGCACGGGCTGGAGGTTGTCGAGGTCGGTGCACGAGCCCATGGCTGCGGTGGTGCCGGGGGTCTTGGGCAGGGCGGAGGTGCTGGCGCCCTTATAGCGGAAGACGGCGGCCGGGTGGGGGTTGTAGGAGTCGCCGCACTGGCTGCCGGTGACAAAGGTGGCGTTGAACCAGTAGTTGCCGACGGCCTGGGAGGCGTCGATGGTGATGTCGTAGCGCTGGCCGACGCCGACAAAGAGCTGGCTGACGGTCTGAGGCTGGACGGGCACGAAGTCGGCGGCGATGATGGTCATGGAGTGGCCGGCGAGCGAGAAGACAAAGTGGTTCTCGACGGACACGTTGATGATGCGCAGGCGGTGGCGCTTGCCCGGCGTCAGGGTGACGCTGGCGTACTTGCCGGCGCCCGTCGTGGGGTGGACGTTGGTGCCGTTGAACAGGACGTTGTCGCTGGGCGGCGGGCCGTTGTTCTTGGTGTACTCGACGAGGTAGTCGGAGGTGTTGTAGTAGTAGTCAGTGACGGGGAAGACGCCGAGGTCGATGTCGTAGTTGAGCGAGGCCGGGCCGTTGATCTGGATGGTGCCGACGACGCCGTTGCCGTACTGGGCGGAAAAGTGCGAGTGGTACCACGAGCTGCCGTACTGCTGGGCGAGGAACTTGTAGACGCGCGAGCTGCCGGGGGGGATGGGGCACTCGGTGACGCCGTTGACGCCGTCCTGCAGGTTTGTGTTGAGCTGGCGGATGCCGTGCCAGTGCATGGAGGTGCCGTTGATCTCGAGGCCGTTGATCACGGTGATCTCCAGCTCGTCGCCCCAGTCGGCGACCAGGTTGGGGCCGGGCAGAGAGCCGTTGATGAGCATGGCAAGCTCCTTGACGACGCCGTCGGGGCCGGTCCAGTTGTGCTCCTCGGTGACGAGCAGGGTGTACTTACGGGTGACGCCGGTGACCGGGGTCTTGGCCTCGTAGTCGGTGTTGATGTTGTAGCCACCGTAGCCGCTGGTCCAGCAGGCGCGGTTGGAGGCGGTGTTGCAGGACGGCGTGCGGCTCGACGGGCAGTTCTTGTGGTCATAGGAGCTGCCGTAGTTGCAGCTGCCAGAGGCGGGCATGCCGTTGTACCAGCCGTTGGGGGCCTTCCACCTGTCATTGTGGCCGCTGTAGTGGGCGGTGCTCTTGCGGTTTGCATTGTAGCTGGTAGTCCTTGTTGCGGCCGAGAACCTTGGCGCGGCATCGACGAGGCCGAGCAAGGCCAGCACAAAGGCCAGCACCGAGAAGACGTGCATATTAGATATTAGGTAGGTAGAGACGGGAAGAGTAGATCAAGGGGACAGAAAGTATTAGAGAAGAGAGCGGAGAGAGCAGCAGAAGAGAAGAGTAGGACAAGTAACGAGAGGCAGGACGGTTGTCCAGGATTAGATGAGGTGAAGAAGAGAGAAGATGAAAGACAAGAGCAGCCAAGAAGACCACAGGACAAGAAGAGAGATGATGTGCAATGGATTAACGAAAGTGAGATGCGACGACGGGGGGTGAACGAGTGTTATATATACTGAAGAATAAAGGATGGGACGGATGGGACGGATGGATAGAAGAGACAGAAGAGACACGAGAAGCACAGAACAACAGACGAAAGAGAAGAAAGAAAAAGACAAAAGAAAAGAAAGCAGGAAGCCGGAAGTAAAGAAGGACGGAAGTGAAAAAAAAGACACGAGATGCAGTAAGAGAGGGGACGGAAGTAGAGGATAAAAAAAGACGGAGACGGCAACAAAATGAAAATAAGAATTAAATTAAAATAAAATAAAATATGACGGGTGGAAGATGTGAGGTGAGGTAAGAAGAGGAAAGTAAGAAATAAGAAGACGTGAGAGTAAATAAGAATAGTAGGCAACGATAAATTCGGATTTAGAGATAATCAAAAAAAAAGATATCTAAAAGAATACAGAGTACATGCGAGCTGTGACGGACTGAGTACTGCAGGCTGAGCTCCGCCAGTTCCCCATACCATACCCATACATACGACTAGTCGAGGCCGAGCCGGACTTGGTTGTCCGTGTATATCTATTTGTATTTCCTGTATTTGTTAGTTCTCAGTGCTCGATACGCTGCCTAGCTCTGTCTATTTTTGTTTTCTATCTGACCGCATCTCACAGACCTCCTGTTGACTTTGACCTCGTCTGGGTCCCGGCCTCGTGTAATCTGGTTGAGTCTGATTGATGCTCTGACTAATTATTAATAAATAAAAAAGCAGAATATATCTATTGCCGTCGACCGAGATCCTCTCTTGCACGAAAAGCAGAGAGACGCAATACACAGCAGAGATATCCAGAATATCTACGATGGTACTTGATTTACATCGGCAGAGGACCGTCTACGGAGCCATCTACGAATCTACGACAACGACGACGCGGACTCGTCATATCCACGAAAGCCTCATTTCCAATGCAAGCAATTAGGAGAGTAGCTGGAGCTGAGTTGATAGTTGATAGTCGTGGTTCCAATGTGTGTTTAATGTAATGGCCGAAATCAGAGATAGCCAGCCACAGTTCGGGCGCATGAGAGGAGACCGTTGTGTGCCGATCTGAAGGATATTGCCTTATACGTAACGGGAGTGAGACACGCTTAAGACATGCAGTGGGTGTGGGAGGCAGAGGATTTACTATGTAGATAGTAGAGAGTATTTGAGAGAGAGGGGTTCGAGGATCGAGGATCGATGTGAGTACCAAATAGAAGAAAAGCAAAGTTGCGACGACGGCAAGCCAGCACCTGGAATCATTGATAGAGGGTAATTACATGGTAAAAAGAAAAGAAGCAGTAGAAATAAAGTAAATAAAGTAGAAAAATAAATACAAAAGAAAAGTAGAAAAGATGGACCTATGGGTTTAAGCGCAAGGGGTGCCGCTTGGATCGCTGGAACAGCAAATGGAAAAAGAGAAAAGGCGAGATGATGCGGTGGCGGTTAGGATGAGAAGGTCTGGTGTATCTAATTGCATTGTATTTTATTTGTCTCTTTATTTGTATTTTAACTGACTTCAGGTAATCAAAACCACAGTGCGTGCATGGCATCGAGGTCAGACGACGATGCAGCGGCAATTGGGTTGTCTCAAGACGGAGATACGGTATCTAGAGAGACCATGTACAAAGCAGCTGTACGAGCAAAGTACAGGACTAGCACAGTATCCAGAGATATCGGTCAAATATGACTGGTTAACAAAACGGGGCAGCTGAAGCATGCATGCGAATGGAGTCTGGGTCGACTGGAGACGCTGGATATGAAGTGCATAGTATTAGTAGAGCAGATGCTGGACTGGGTCTGGTCGGACTACATGGTACGGACACACGGACAGGGTCATCACGCGATCTACTATGAATGTATTGGGAGACAGACGAAGACATACAGACGAGAAGAAAGACGAGATGAGACAATGCAAGGAGGCGCCGAGGCTGTCGGAGCTTTGCTGTGAGCCACGAAGCTTGTGCGAGAGAGGAGGGTAGAGAAAGGGTGAGGCTGATGGAAGTACAAGAGGCAATAGTGGTGTTGGAAGAACGTGGCGTAAGCGAAGGAGAGAGGTGGAAGAAAGAAGGAAAAGGAAAGAAAACAAGAAAGGGAGAAGAAGAGAAGGAAAAAGAGAAGGAAAAAAAGAAAAAAGAAAGAAAACAAGAAGAAAAGGAAAATAAACAAGAAACCCTTACGATCAAAACACAAATCCAGCTCCCCTAAAGCCAGGATAGGCATATCGAAGCAATAGAAGCAATAGAACCGGCCCGAGGAGTCAAAGAATACAGGAGACGGCAAAAGCAATGACGACGTACTATGTGTTGATAGCATGGAGAAATACACGGAAGATGAAAATACGGTAGAAATACACTGGAAAGACGCTGAAAACAAGCTAAAAGGAGCACTGGCCTGGCCAAAGACGGTTACGGACGATGTGCTCGCTTGTTAGTGAGTATTGATAGCAGTGGTGACTGTACTTTTCGTGTGCTGTAGTGCTTGTTGTTTAGCGGTGGAAGGACTGGCAGGCAGGCCGTATGTACTTATCGTCGGATGGCAGCCCAATTGGGATCAATACAAAACGAATCGAGGCAAGCCAGCAGCGCCAAGGAGCAGTAGTCCTAGAGGAGCTGCCACTACATACATACAGACATACATAGTAAGATACAATTCGGGGTGCTGTTCCCTAGTACAGAGTAGAGCTCAGTACGCCAGGGTTCTTCTCTTTCCACGTATTTCGAATTAGTGCCCTAACCAAACAGGCTAGCCCGATCGGGTAATCTCTCTTACACCCAAGTTGTGAGCGTCAGGAGACGGACTATGATGTAAAGGACGTGATTACAAAAGAACAGCAGAATGCCAGATACGAGGATAGGATTTGGTATATCTAGTAACACCAAAGGACCAATGGTGCAACTGGCTGGTAGCGTGCCACCGGATGACACGGCGATGCACATGCGGCAGGGCGAGAGGGGAGCACAGGACCAGGACCAGGAGCATATGGGGGCAGAACAAGAGTGAGAGGTGTCAGAACAAGAATGAGAATAAAAATAAGAAAGATCAAGATGAAAAGAGGCTGTGTGGAAGCACATAGTACCGCTCTGTAGACGACAGCCAGGTTGCTGGTGACTGGAATCCCCGAGACATGCTGGACTCGACGCAGCAAGCGTCCGCGTGAGATGGCAGTAATACGGACTGTCTTTTAGTTGCTCTGCCCTGTACGGAGTATTAATAAACTATAACAGCACTACTTCGTACTGCTGTTCTCTGTACCCGGTTCTTGGATCTGATTGATCGAGTATTGTGCACAGAGTAGGGGCGGGCGTCAGCGTCAGAGCAAGGGAGGCCACTGATCGTAGTGCTTATCGGCCAGCACAACAATAAGGGTGCAGCCGGGGTAGCAAGCCACTCTATTACTCTATTATACTTTGTACTATGTATGATGGACAAGTATTGGGCTCTGTGCAATGCTGTGCCGCAAGGCTGCAAGGGTCTGCCGGTGCACTATTTTAATTTTTTTGTTTATGGATTTATGTAATTATGTATTTATTCCGTGCAGCATTTAAATGGTTTATTACAGAGGCCTCAAGCACGGCAGGAGCCTGCAGCTGTCTACCTGCCTGCCTCTTTTTTCGTATTCCATTTCATAACTCTGCTCTACCATGTACATACATAGTAGCTATCCTCGCTCTTCCCTGCACTCCTATTGCTGCACTCCTATGTTCTCCTATTCTGCCAGTCCCTTGCCTACTCCAGCTCTGATCCAGCTCCAATCTAGCACTGATCTAGCCGCTCTGGTGCTCTAGCACTCGCTCCTGGGTCCCTCCCGTCGAGTCTATGCCGAGACTATCCCGATTAGGAAGTAAACAGTCTTTTGGTGGGCTGGCTCGATTTAGTTTTAGTTTTAGTTTTAGTTTTCTTCTTTGGTTTTGTATTACTGAGTCAGTCAGTATGCTCGTTCTTTGGCGTTTCGTCTGGCTTTCTGGTGTCTGCTTGTTCGCTCTTCTACCGCATCTCACACACTATGTACGGAATCCCACAGCGAGACGCCGGGAAGGAAGAAAGAAATAGAAGAAGAAAAGAAGAATAACAGAGAAAATAGAGAAACAAAAAGAAGAAAAAAAGAAGAAAAAAAACACGCGAGAAAACTTGGCACACACAACCAATAAGTCGCTAGATTTATTAATGAAAAGCAATACGGCCGTCGCACAAGTGGAATTAAGGAATATCGAGTACTATAAAAACATAAAGTACAACTATGTATGTACAGCGTACAAAAAGGTACACACTGTAGTAGCCGCTCGGATGGCATTTTTGCCGCTCGATGGGGGCAGCAGCGGCAACGGCTGTCAGCCCGACACACTGTATTTTCTATTTTCTGGGAGTGGTACTGGTACTCTCATATTTTACATAGTACACGAGAATATTCAGACTCTGCTCCCTCCACTTCCTCCACTTTGCACTTGCATAGTAACACATCCACGCAGCCCTCTATTTCCGCCATGCAAGGGCGTCCATTATCACCGACACTGGGGCTGGATCGATGGTTGATTTGCTGATTTAATTAATTTGATTCATACAATTCATACAATTCATACAATTCATACAATTCATACAATTCATACAATTCATACAATTCATACAATTCATACAATTCATACAATTCATACAATTCATACAATTGAATGTTCTCTTTTCTTTCTTTTTCATATCCTCTGCTCTCAGTCTTGCGCATCTCTACTTTTTCAGAAAAACTCCGAGCCCACCAGCTGTGGTCTTGTCTGATGTGCATCGCCAATGTAGATATGTACGTACTGTTGGTAGAACACATACATAGCACATAGTTAGACCCATCCCATCCCAGCGCACTCGCTTGCTTGAACCCTGCTGCTGTTTCGTTTCAGCTCTCAGCCCCGATAGACTATAGTACCATGTAGAAAGGCCACTATGTCGATAGACAACTAGATAAACAACCAAACCTCAGTGATCTTGATTCGTTATGGGACTCGTACTCAGGTCGGCGATCCGTTTAGTTGGAGTCGAGTGTGTGCGTGTGAAAATACCACGGGGAACCCACTCATCAATACGAGCGAGTACATAGTAGAGAGTAGAGTGAGACATATTCGACTGACCGCTGGTTGTTGAGAAGAGAAGTGATGTCAATAGGAAGTTGGAAATTAGAACATTTTAGTTAATAAAGTAGAAACTACGAAAAAAAGTTCTCCTGCCGATGTCTACATGCTTGAGCCTTGAGCCGTGAGCCGTGATCCGTGATCGTGCTGCTGTAGATGGTAGACGGTCAATAGCTTGATTGTAGGAAATACTCTGTCTAAAGAACAAAGAACTGCCGAGCTTGTGCCCGCTTGGCTCTGTCTCGACAGTAGCATCGCGTCTCGGACCCGACCCGTGGATGTCATGGATGCCAGCCCTCTGTATGGGCATGAGCGTACACGGCACTCTGCAGTGGTAGGGGGTGTGAGACGTGAGGCTAGGCATGAGGTCAGGTACGAGGTAGGCATGTATGCAGTGTCACCTGTTCAGAACGGCTGGAGTGTGCGCTTTGATGCTGGGTTCTTCTGTTGATAGCTGGCCGTGCTATGGCTTTCTTTCTCTGCCACCCTGACTTACACCAGACGTCAAAGCTTGGTATGCCAAGCTTTGTGTCTCTGGGTGTAACTCTCCCCCGTCATTCTTTGTCGTCTTGTCTTCTTTGTCTGCCGCCTCGGGTGACGCTGGAATATGCACATAAGGGATCAATAGTCTTGTACTTTTCCACCCAATATTTCTAGACAAGGACATTCCTAGCCACTACCTATGTACTAATCCTCTACATCGCCGACCCGTGCATATCGACTGCATTGGACTGCATTGGACTGCATGGACTGCATATATATCGCATTCGACCAGCTTGACGGTCTGTCCAGCACCGCACACTATAGACGCTCAGCTCAGCCTCTCGTCTCACCGCGCCCGCCGACTGGATGGCTGTGCCTGAGGGGTGCCTGATGTGTTGTCTCTGACTGCATGAAATGCCAGCCAATGCTCGTTCTTTTTGAGGTTGTTGTACTTTTTTCACTACTGTCTAGTCTCATTCTACGATGCTTATTTTATGTTCGACGTCTATATCAGAAATGTTTGGTCATAGTTCTTAATATAGACATCGAGATGCCGTGTCAGACGACCCTGTGGCTGGAATAATACGATAAGATAATAGGAATAAGAAATGAAAAGAACTAAACAAGGAATAAGAATGAAATAAGGAATAAGAAATAAGAAATAACAATGAAATAACAAATTTGAAATCAGAATGAAACAAGAAACAACCGCCCGTTGCCAAGAACGCCACCGACGAGGAAAGAAATGCGGAAAACACAACACTCCAGGACCTCACGTCAATTAAGCAGACCAGACCACTAGAAGTACCGCGATTAGACATCACCTGCCACTCTGCTGTATTTTAAGACTTACATTACTCATTTTAGATTCTATATTTTATATATTATATATCACAGATCAATCATCACTGCTACCACTGTCACTAATACAGCGGTGAATGGTCTTGGCCAAGGTAAGACATACCGTGCATCGGTTCGCCATGCTCTGCTTGGGGGAGAGAAGGAGGGAACGATGAGAACAGGGCACGAGACAAGACTGTCACCGTCGTACCATGTGCTATGTACCATGCATGCATTCTTGGCGCCAATGCTGCCATCTCAACTGTCGACTGCAACTGTGCTTGGCCAGACGCCCTGAATCGAAAAGACCCAGCAACATCTCTTTGATATAAAAATAACATGGGCCGAGTCCCTACATATGAGACGGCTGTATGAGACACTGACAGCGTGCCCTGTGGCCTGCTGGTCTGCTGGCCTGCTGGCCTGCTGGCTGGTAGCCGTCCGTGTCTGCCGCCGTCTGCCGTTGGTCGGCCGGTATCGTAAGATATCGTAGATACATAAAGTATGTAGTATGTTTTGTTCCGTCTCATCTCTACCTTGCTACGCGCAGACGCCGTGGGTCTAGGCAGCAAAGAAGAAGAATGAGAGAGCAAAAATAAAAAGAACAAAACAAGCCAAGGACCTCGTATACCGTATTCTGTCAGACTTGCTCTGCTGTCAGCAGTCGGGCAGTTTTGGCCGTGGTACCTCTATTTGGTTCGGGCAAGCCTGTCTGCAGTCTGGTCTGCGTCGTCTGCGCGCTGCTCGTCTGTGTAGTCTGCTCGTCTGACACGGTCGCACATGCCGTTGTAATCTCCACGCTGAAGAGCAATCTCCGTAGCTTTTCTTATTTTATTTTTTTAGTCTCTTTTTTCTTTTTCTTTTATTTCTTCTCTTTTAATGTTTTTCCTTTCACATTACCTCCCTTAATTTATTCACCCTCTGCCTATCTCCTCCTGCTTATGACCGCACCAATTATTTTATATCGGGCTGCACCACTACACCACCGCACCGCGGCGCTACGTGCCGGCGTTTGCCTGACTCAATACCACAATCCGGTTTCTCGGACATCAGACGCATGCTGGACTGCATCTTTGAGACCTGCTGGAGACCTGCTTGAGACCTGCTTGAGACCTGAGCCGCTACGTACTGGCACTTACTACGTACAGAGTGCAAGAGCTCAGCTTGCTGCACCTCGCAAACTAATGCGGTATGTCGCCGACGTGTCTGCCTGCACTGATTAATAAGGCATGATTCAGGCAAGATCGTCGCCTGCCCGCATCACCACTGCTGTTCGATCTTATCCCCTTTTCCTGGTCGGATTTATTACAGGACTCTACACAGTATTGCGATTCAGTGGCTGCACTGCGCCGTCCAATATTGGTGGCTTCGGCTTGGCGGCAGCGGCTTTACGGCGCGCGCCTCGTCCGGGGCGTGCAGAGTCGGCGTTTGCTTACTATGTAGTATGTATGCACAGCTGCAGCCTATCTGCAGTGCACTCTGTACAGACTCGACTCGTGTATGCATTGCCATTGCTGCATTGGCCGCTGCTGTCTCGCCTGCCGTCTCGTCTATTTTGTGTTTTTGCAGTTAGTCTCTGCAACGTGTCGTGCATCTGTGGTCTTTTTTCGGTTTGTTCTTTTTTCTTCTTTTTTTCTTCTACATTTTCTTTTTTGTTGTTTAATCGTCCTAAATCTTCATCTGTACTTTAGTATGGCCGGCGTTACGGGCATTGCCCGATGGAGACTCTCTAGCATTGATATGTACACAGTAGAGTGATCAATAGTCTACCGCCTCTTTTATATAAGGTTTTTTATTTTCTTTCATGGCTTGCTTGTTTTTCTTTGCTTTCACCAGACGACACTGAGGCTGAACATCTCGCTTGCTATGAATACAAGAAGAAAGACTAGCCGATTAAATACCGCCATATCGACGGTGCAATTTCATTCTTCTCCGTAGTAAACAATAAACCGATGCTTTAGGAGACTTTAGGAGACATTAGGAGACTTATCGGGAGGTCAAAGCGTGGCTTATTTGTGCTTGTGCTCTTCTTAATTATTTATTGTGTGCTCTGTAGTACATTGTACTGCATCTACTCCATCGCTGGAGCACGGCTTATTCCTTTTCAGTGTGCAGCTGACAGTTTTGTCTCGGAGGTTTTCTTGAAGAAATTGAGAAGAGATGGGAAGAAGAGAAAAGAAAATAGAAGAAATCGAGAAAAGGAAATAGAAGACGAAGAGAAAAGGAAAAAAGAGGGAAAAGAAGAAGAAAAGAACAAAACGTCCAGAACAGAGGAAACTGTGGAGGACAGAAAGAATTCTCATCGCCAAAACAAGGCAGACCAGAAATCAAAAGAAAAACTCGGTAAAAGAAAAGAAAAGCCGAGACACAAGTACCGTGATGCCAAGCTGAAATGCACGATAGAGGAGACCAAGCAGACGAGTAGAATGTAAACAGCAGGATGAAGATAGAAGAAGAAGAAAGTAGGCTCGACAACGGGCTGCTCGCTTGCGTCGGTTATACTCAACTCACTGTACTGTACATAGTCCGTATTCCGTAGTCCGTATTCCATATTCCAAATCCATCTGGTCTGCTCGCCCCAGTTCTCGGTGTCATTTCCGCATTGCAGAGTGATGGCGATGGCGAGAGCCAAAGAATAGGAGAGCGTCGAGAGGAGACAAACGCCGCACAAGACCAGACGCGTCCTCGCAACATGTACTCACATCAAGCCTAGTCCACGGAGTACATAGTATGCATACTGAGGATAACTCTATTCTTTCGGGCTCTTTTTCTACTTCTCTTTTCCTTTATTTTGCTTACTTCTGCTTCCTGCTATTGGATCGACGGTTGCTCTGAACTTGTTTTTGCCCGTTGGCAATGTTGCCCGTTAATATATGTTGCCTCGTATTTTTGATTCCTTGCAGCCTCGCCAACGCTGGTCAACCTGGCGATCAACACGTTCATGCAGTCCGTGGCCACCCACTTGTAGCAATCACTCTGTACATCCATCTGCCTGTCTCGACGACCTCAGCTTTGAGACCATCTGGTCACCTCGTCCGTCTCGTCCATCTCGTCCACCCGTCCACCCGTCCACCCGTCCACCCGTCCACGCCCGTGCTCGGTACTATTGTCTAGCGAGGGTTTCATTCAACAATCACACCGTTGCAGCTTCAGCTTGACGATGACGACGACTTTGACATCAGACGAACCGCTGTTCCCCAGCCGCACCTGCATTGTGCATTGCGCACTGTGATATGTGGTCTCGTGCCGGCATCCGTGTTGAGGTCAAGGCAAACGGCCGTTATCGTGGGTATTTTCCTTCGTTACTCATTTTACTACAAATCTTTGGAGCACGGCCGTGAAGAGCATCTGCTTCGCGTTGCATCTACCTACCTAGCAAGGCTTGAAACACACTTGCTATTTATATCTTGAGCTCGACCGAGTTCTCGTTGTGCGTCCTGCGCGATTGCAGTCACCTTTGCCGTGCGAGCTGTGCTCCTGCAATGACCCTAAATAGATTTAAGGTTGTTTCATGTTTTGATGATCCATGTTTGTTGCCATGCTTGATTTCAATTCCGACTCTCGTCTATTGAATTTCTATTACTTACAAAATATAAACACTATTCTAGCTTCTCTCACCCCTACAGGCTCGCGTGACTACCAAATTAAATAGACAAAGTAAATGTAAATGTAAATATGTAAATGTGCGAGAATAAAATGCAGAATGTAATTAATCTGCAAAATAAACACCTCCGCATTGCCCCCAGCACCATAACCGGGGCGATGCTACCCAACTTTGGTGGCGTCGGCCTCGTTATCTTCAGTGGCTGCAGTATTGGTTGTTCGAGGGCTGATTCAGGCCAATGTGAAGTGCATGATAGCAAGTGAATGTGCACTCATTATAATGCCTTGGTTGCTAATGGTCCGAGTAACTCTTGAAGCTATTTACCGTTCAAAGCAAAAGTAAACTGTTTCTGTAAACAAGGCGTTCATCTTGTTAGATACAAATCAATGATTGCTAAAATCGAGCAAATTAACAACAATTGCAAGCTAATCTCAAATAACCCGTAAATAAAAATCATTTTCATACAGTCATATACTCTCGTTCGATATCTTCGAGCATGTAAGCAAGTAAAGATGAAAGACAGCCATCTATACCTCCTCCCAAGGGTGCACTGCAATCCGGTCGCTGCTCAAGACGTCTACTTGGATCCCGACATGGGCCACGCGCCGCCCGTTGCGCATCTCAGCCACAATCCGGAACTGCGGCAGCTGCTGTGCCTGTGCCGGCTGGCCGGGGCTCTGGTACAGCGTCTGCTGCTGCTGCTGCTGCTGAGCCACTGGCGCCCGACCCAGAACTACCTCCTTGGTCCGCAGTCCTGCCACCGTCATGTCCTGGAACGCGCCCTCCTCATCTGGCTGGAGAGCGGCATGTTGTTCCCCGTCTGAACCCTCGCCGGTGGTTGCAATCACCTCGCCGTGGCGTTTGTTGTGCGCGTAGTTGTAGATCCCGCCGCCGCCAATGCCGCCACTACCAACGCTTCCGTGGCTGTAGTACCGCTCCACCGACACCCGCACCGCGGTCGTGCTGGCTGCCGCTGCCGCCGCGGCGCTCGTAGAGAAGCCGCCACCGGCACCGCGCTGCTCGACGGCCTGCACAATCAGGCTGATGCGCGTATTCGGCCGCGCTTCCACTACAGCTTCGTAGCGCACTTCGGTTTCTGCCGTCTCGTCAGACCCATCGCCGCCGCCGCCGCGCAGCATCAGAGGCGCCGTTGACGTCCGCAATCGTCCCGCGTCCTCGGCCGCGATCGCGTGCAGCTCGACCGCCACCGCCGACCCGATGCGCAGCGTGTACTTGGTCTGCTGCGCGCGCTCAAACGTCGACAGCACAACCGTATACGTGCCGGTCTCGACCAGCCCAGACCCGAACCCAGCACTGCCGCTTCCATTGCCGGTGCTCACGCTGCCCGCATTGAAGAACCCGCGCGGCACAACGGCAGCGAGGGCACACCCGCGCTGGTACTCGCCCGACGACACCACCAGATCCCGCACCGCCAGCGACGACACCCGCTCGCCGCGTGCCCACACAAGATCGATGCGCACCGGCACATCGTCGGCCTCGGCGCACAAGAGCAGCGTCAGCGGTGTCGGCCGCGGCACCACAAGCGCATATTGCGGGTTGCGCACAAAGTCGGGCGATGCCGCACTGCCGCCCGCTGTTGTGCGTGACCAGCCGTCCGACAGCTCGCACTGGTGCGGCAGGAGCTCGCCGGCGGGCGCGATCTGGAGCGCAGCTGGCGACGAGAAAAAGGACAGCGTGAAGCTGTACGACGGCAGGGGCAGGCCGGACTGGACGACGACGACCGTGTAGGCTGTGCCCTTGGCCGCTTCAAAGCACACGAGCGTCTGCGGTGAGTCGACGAGCGGGCTGCGGTGTGTCCAGCGCGGCCGGTCTGCCAGCTGCACGCGCTTGCCGTCGGCCAAGAACACATGGATGGAGATATATCCGACGCTGCTGCTGCTGCTGCTGCTACTAGCACCAGCGCTTGTTGAAGCGGCGGCGGGCCCAGTCCCGGACCGCCGCTTGCGCCGCACAATATCCAGCTCGGCATCTTGGAAATGGCGATTCAACAACATCCAGACGTTGCCGTCCGCATCGGGAGTCATGGAGTACTGCGGGTTGGAGGCCAGCGAGTGTGCCATGGCCTTGGATGGCAGCGTCCAGCTAAAGTGGTGGTCTTGTCGGTAGTCAAACAGCGCCGGGTTCCAGTTGAGGTAGAGCGACTCGTAGTACTGGATCACATCTTCAAATCCGATCCAGAAGGTGCCCGTCGTTGTTGTCGGGGACAAAACCTTCGTAGTGGACACCGGCTCGGCACTCAGTCCGTTGCCCTGCCATACTAGATTGTCACACCACGGGTTCTTGACCAGCATGCGCCGCACCCCTGTGCTGCTGTCCACCTGCAGGTCCAGCACGGCATAGTCGTGCTCCCCCGCGAGGCCCAGCAGCGACTCCTCCTCGGCCGACAGCCGCCCTGTGCCGAGCGTCACCATGACGTCGCCGCGGTCAAACGCCCGCTTGATGCGCGCCCACACGCGGTCCAGGTCCAGGTCCGAGGATCCGCTGCTGCTGCTCTGAATAAACACCTGCTCGGGAATCCAGCCCGTCAGCACCCACAGATCCGTGCCCGAGTTGCTGCCTGGGAAGTCGTAGCCGCCGTGCACTTTGAGGTATGCCTTTTCCAGAAGCGCCGGCCAGATGAGCATGGGGTTGCGCCGGTCCACGACAAACAGGGTCCGCGACGAGGACGCCGGCAGCCTGTCGTCCACGACTACTTTGCGATACGTTCCGTTAAAGTTCATCCGGAACACATACCGCCCGTTTTCCGACACCAGCGGTGTGTTGCTGGCATGGTCGTAGGGGCTCATGATGGTCGAGAGCAGCGACGCTTGCTGCGAAGACGTAAACGACGTGTACTTGGTCATGGCGCACAAACTCGCCACTACTGAGCAGTCGGTAGTGATGTCCTGCACAAGATCAGGCTCTTGGCCGGCCACCATGAAACCGTCTCCGGTCGGCTCGGCTGTCGTGAAAAGATCGCGCGGCCGTCTCCATCCTGTAAAAACATCGCTCTGTCCCGGAGACATGGAAAATGCAGTGTCGTCCTCGTATAGTGCATTGTTGGAAGATGCCAGGGTGAATATGTTGTCAGCCGATTTGGCATCCCACGGTGGGAACACGGATCCGTGGAGCTTTGAGGCCTTGAGGAGGATAATCTGCTCCTTCTTTGACAGCTCCCTTGTTGACAAAGGGACAGGCCGGACTGTTGCTAAAGATGTCAAAGGTGTTGAATATGTTGCAGCTGCAGTCTTTGCAGCTGCTGGGCTCGGTGATGGCCCATACAAAGACATGGAACCCAATGCTTCTTCAACCGCAGCGACAGGTGGCGGGCTCGCTTTGCCCGTTTTGGGCGTCTTGGGCGTCTTGGGCGTCTTGAGCTTCTCGCCATAGGCCATGAGCTCGGCGCACTTCTTTCGCAACCGGCTGCGGTCTGTAGGTGTCTGTGCTTCCTGGACTGCCTGCATGTACAGCTCAACGGCAGCAATGACGTGCTGCAGTGCGGCCTTGCCAGATGTCTGGCTCGCCAGAGCTTCTTGCTCTTTCGCTTTGGCCTCCATCTTTGCGATTGGGAAAACTCGAGTTGCTAGGTAAGGTAAAGGTTTGATCACCCTAGGGCCCAGCTATATGAAAGAGTCTGTGCCTGCACACTGCTCATGGTGATCAAAAGTTTCTTTGTTTTTCTTCTCGTTTTGTCCGTCTCGGCAAGGCTGGACTTGCCAAGGCTCAGTAAGACTGGAAGAGCAGTAAGAAAACAGCTTCGCTGTGGCTGAGCTGGTGCTGATTCTGAGCTTGGTTGCATTAGCTCATGCTCGGACAAGAGGGGTCAATGGGCTGTAGATGGGAAAGGAGAAGGCATAAGGGGGATAGGAGAAAGGCAAAAGACAATCTCGTTGATTTTAGAGGGTTTCTGCCGAGTTCTGCTGAGGTCAAAGTGTAGAGGCTAGCTTACGTACTCACGAGGCTTTGGCTGGCACCCGATCGTGCCTTCCCAAAAGAAGCAGTACGCGTAGCCTTGCACCGGGAAGCTCTCGCACAACACAAAACCGCACAAGTTGGACGGAGTACAATGGATCGGTACACGTGCGGGGGGGTCCCGAACCATAGGGGTGGGGCGGCACTTTTCGCTCTCTGATTATTGGTGATGACTAAACATGCCATTTGCAGACTCCACGGAACGAGGCGGAAAACTGGAGACAACAGCCGAAATGCGTAGAGCATGAGCAAGAGGCATGTCTCCATAATAAGTGCGATTCGGTCCAATAATGTACGCCACAGTCCTTCTCCATATTACCCCGTCCCACATGTTGAGATATGGCCGAGGTTTGACGGCTCAGCACCACAGTTCCCGTCCCCTGGCAGCACGCCAGCACGCCAGCACGCCAACCACCCCCAGCTGTGAGTGGCTGTCTTTTGGCCCGTTTGGCCCATTCTGTTCCTCGGCGCAACTACAATCTACTCCTGACACTCTGGTCTGCCATATCCTGGGGAAGCTCGTTCTTTATTATTCTTTATTTTCTATTTCTTTCTCATTGGGGGTTATCGCTGTGCTATTTGCTGGTTCTCCCACCCATTGGTCTTCCCGAGGATCTGATCTTGACCTCTTCATCCTTGGCCTCGTCTTGTCTGTTTCTCTTTTCCTCACTCCTATTCTTTGTCGTGTATTTCTACTTTCTACTTGTTGTCTATCCCGCCAGCAACATCCCGAGGCTCTTGTCGTATCGGCAAATCGTCATCCCCAGAAACACTCCTTCTTTTTTTGTGTTTCTTCTGTCTCTTCTTCACTCGGCTCGTCTTTTGCATCTGGACTTGGAGGACCAGACTTTGGAATATCGACATCTCCTTGACTGAGATATTATTAATTTACATCTCTGCATCTCTCATCCCATCCCATCCCGTCTCCATTCTCAGCAATGGGCGCTCAGTCAAAGCCCGTCATTGGCCCCTGGGGCAAGGCCACCGCCGGTGCTACTGGTGCCGTGCTTGCCAACGCCCTCGTCTACCCTCTGGACATGTAAGTTACTTTTGTTTAGTCTTCACTTTCTTCGGAGACTCGGAAACTCACTCGAACCTCTGCAGCGTCAAGACCCGGTTACAAGTTCAGGTCAAGCACAAGGATCTGGCCTCCGATGCTGCCCCCGGTGCTGAGCCGCACTACACATCGACCTGGGATGCCATCTCCAAGATTGCTGAACAGGACGGTGTCCTCGGCCTTTACAACGGCATTGGCGGCTCTCTCATCGGTGTCGCCTCTACCAACTTTGCCTACTTTTACTGGTACTCCATCGTGCGCGCCGTCTACGAGCGTTCCGCCAAGTCAAAGGCCCCTCCCTCGGCACTTATCGAGCTGTCCCTCGGTGCTGTCGCTGGCGCCGTGGCGCAAATATTCACCATCCCCGTTGCCGTTGTCACGACCCGCCAGCAGACACAGAGCAAGGAGGACCGCAAGGGCTTGATGGCGACCGCGCGCGAGGTCGTCGAGAGCGAGGACGGCGTGTCCGGTCTCTGGCGCGGCCTCAAGGCCAGTCTCGTGCTGGTCGTCAACCCCGCCATCACTTACGGTGCCTACGAGCGCCTCAAGGTGGCCCTGTTCCCAGGCAAGACCAACCTGCGCCCATGGGAGGCATTCTTGCTGGGAGCGCTGTCCAAGTCGCTGGCGACCGTCACGACGCAGCCGCTGATTGTGGCCAAGGTCGGCCTGCAGTCGAAGCCGCCACCCGTGCGCAACGGCAAGCCCTTCAAGAGCTTTATCGAGGTGATGCAGTTTATCATCAAGCACGAAGGCCCCCTGGGTCTATTCAAGGGCATTGGCCCGCAGATCCTCAAGGGCGTCCTGGTGCAGGGCATCCTGATGATGGCCAAGGAGCGTGTCGAGCTGCTGTTCATTCTGTTTGTGCGCTACATTCAGAAGATGCGGACGGAGCGGTTGGCAAAAGCTGCAAGCCTTCTGAAATAAGTGGCACCTACCTAAAGCTGCAAGGCGATAGCGGTATTACCATTTGATGGTCTCCTGTTGTTCGTTTTTTTTGTCACTTCGTTGATCTCTTTTGCATTTAGCTGTCTTTGTATATGTTTCATTTTTTTGTGGTTCACCTTTCAGTTTCCTGTTATCCATTATGCTGTATTTGTTTTTTTGTTTTTTTACTAGAATTACTAGAATACAAAGTGCGGGTGGCGCTTTTGGGACAACTACAACCGCACGCGAAAATCAGCCAAAACTTGAGAAAAGCGATGACGATATACTCGGCATGTCTTGCGGTAGAAGAGATAGTGCAAAAGATAACCGGACGCAGCCGATTAAATCGGGACTTTATCGATAAGCTTATCTCATTGTTATCAAAACGTGATGCGTCATGCATAAATCTCTGAAACTTTCAAACTGGTACTTTTCTTTTCTAGCAGCGGTCTCCAGCTGTGGCTGAAGCATCAGCCACGAATAAATGGAGACTAAGCCCTTTTTTCCCGCACAAATCGAAAATCCGGCTCCTCTATCTACCAAAAAGAGATTTTTTCACATCACGTCCCCACGTACTGGCGCTTGATACAATCGATCCCTCTTCATTGCCCTCTTCTCCCTCTTGTTACTACCACTTCTCAATACCCAACCAACTATCCCGACATCAACAAACCGTTGCAATGGCCAGTATGTGCTATCCCTCGATATACACGATCACGATGAACGATTGAACGATTGAAAGACCGATCAGACGACCGAACATCTCCCCTTAATCCGTTTTTACGATGAATGTTACGATGGAATTCTAATCATTATCTATAGAGTCCAAGAACTCGTCTCAGCACAACCAGTCGCGCAAGGCGCACCGGAACGGGTATGTCGACACGAGGAGGAACCACTGGGCTGGCATGGCTTGAAGATGAACTGGTCAAGATGGAGGACTCGGGGCCGGATGCAAGATGGAGACGCAAAAGCTGGAAATCGGAGTTTCGACAACTACAAAACATCTTCAAGCCATGGAGGCACATCCAGACATCCCAACAACGACAATGAGCGCGTACTAACATTATCGCCCTACAGCATCAAGAAGCCCAAGACCGCCAGATACCCCTCACTGAAGGGTACTGACCCCAAGTTCCGGAGAAACCACAGACACGCTCTGCACGGCACTGCCCGCGCTCTGGTACTTGACCCCGACACCCCCTCTCCCCCCGTCTGCTCAACTGCTAACAACTACTAGAAGGAGTTCCGCGAGGGCAAGCGTGAGACCGCATAAATTATCAACTTATGATTTTGCGTGTTTTTTCTCATGTTTGTTTAACGGCATGGTTAGGATAGCGGATTAAAGCTATATCAATGGGGAAACAAAAATAAAAACGACCAACTTTCTTCAAAAAAGAACAAAAACAACTTACAAAAGCCTCGACCACAATACCGGATCATGAAGTGAAGCGAGGATTCCTCTCTGGGTGATTATCTCTTTGGCGTTTTCTAGGGAACGGAACCGAAATGATGGCGAAATGATGGACAGAACCAAATCCAATTTTGAAAACTTACCTCGACACACACACACACACTCGCAACGAGACTCGAGACTCGCGATTCCAAGACGGGTCGAACATTCGAATGACAAAAAAACACAGCAGGACTGGTGGTCTTTTGAGGAGATGGCTCTCGTCCATGAGAGCATATCAAGTCATACTACAGATCATCTTTGCCTACGGCATTAGTGGTGTACAGCAGCAAGCCTTCGTTTCCCGGGCTTACTGTTGTCTTGGATATTTCCAACGTGCCAAGATCAATTTTCGCTTTTCCATGTCTATTACCAAACACCTATGAGCCCATTTGAAGACCCCAAGGCCAAGGTGCATGAATGACAAGGAACATTTCCATTCCCATTTCCATTTTCTATTCCCATATTCATTTCCGTTATCGCATGTCGTCTCGGATAACAGTCTGCGGCTGCCGTCGACTCGGCCCTTCCCATCCGGGGGCGTAGTTCCAGGGTATAGACGGTTTGGTTTGCTGGTGGACGGTTGTCAGCCTTGCTGACCTTGCGCAAGGCCAGCAAGGCTATCATGACCTCAGAGCCTCGGGCCGCAAGGTCATGCAAGCCGCCATGCGGGTCACCGCGCAGACTTGCACATGGACAAGCTTTGCCCGGCTGCGCCCCGGTCCAGTTTGCTGTTTCGCCTTGGTAGTTTGTAGGGCGTAGGATTTTTACACTCGAGGTATGCTTGCTTCACTCAGAAGACCCTGGTCGGCTTCAAACAAGTTCTGCCCAGCTAGGTGCGCTCATACGGCTGGGAGGCGGCACGGGCGTGGTGTAATGAAACACATGTGCGTCAACGGCATAAGTTGTAAGCTGCACAGGCGTACATTGCCTGGACATTGCCTGGACATTGACCGCCCCGATGCGCATATGTGCTGATTATGTCATCCATGCGCACGTAAGAGGTGACAAAGCAGGTTTCGAGTAGAGCCGGATCGCCATCTCTCATTGTTTGTTTGTGGTTTCTGGCAATCCATCTTCCGAAACAGGTGCCGTCAGCTGTGAAAGAGTGTGTATTCTATGATATGTGAGCTTCTGCTGTATTCTCTCTGCCGTAATACCATACTAGGTGCTCTCAATACTAAATCGATCAAGCAACTTTTGCATAATTATCAACAAGAAAATGAAATAGCACATAAATAAATATATATTCATTACTCACTCTTAAAAAACCAAATATTTCTGGCACTTATTGTTCCTGGTGTATGTAGACTACACAACGTCCGACTGCCATTGTTTATAAATATACAGATATTTCTCATATTACCGAGAGCCATTGCTTTGTTTTTAGTCATCTCGATATTGCAGCCGGGCCCTATCTCAAATATATACAGCCCTGCTTAACGACAACGCTTTTTGTTTTGTATTCTCCATTTGCAAAACAAAACACATTGAACACCTTCCTTCAATATTTGCAGCACTGCATTGCAGGTAGGATATATTGCTGCCGTCATCGTTATCAAGCCCCATATCATCGCCGGTTCTGACGTGATAACTTCATCACCATTGATGCATAGGTCGGATCTCTGCCCGTCATCAGGTCGGATCTCTGCCCGTCATCTTCAGTAAAGTCCACTTGCAAGAAACCCAGAAAGACTAAAATATAGTAAAATCGCAACCGCACTGCCCCAAGGATATCGGCATCGTGCACATCATACAGAGTATATTTCTTTGAGGCTCGTACTCCCACATACGACACCTACCTGGTCCATGGTATATTTGCCGCGTGTCCCCATCGTATGAAGTTGCATGCAAGAAATAAAGATAGGATAACATAAAACATTGAGAAGAAAAAAGGTCCGAGAGCAGCCAAGCAAATGTACTTTATTGTGTGCTTGTGCTTTTGTCTCCCGTTGCGTGCCTGTAACTCCTCTGTAGGGAGTATCGAAAGGCGCCTGCACCTGCGACGTTTGCCAATATTATTGTGAATTAAAAATGTATATACTAAAAACATGTAAAATATTAAAATAAGGGATTAAAGACCAAATCCACCCCGCTGCTCACCATTGCCCCTGAAGCAAGCCCACCAAAAATATCCAAACACCCCTGGCCTCAGCTACGGTTTAGCTTGCGGACCCTTCCCACTGAATGGCTGGCCTAGTCCCAAGCTTTGTTCTCGAGGTTCTTCAGGGCAACTGTTGGCCTGGCCGTTGGCCTACTGCCCGCTGTACCCCCCTGCAGTACCAGTACAATTGGCGTTGCATCCTTCTATTAGTAAGCATATATAGTGCCGTTAGCCACTAGCAGCTCCACAAGCGCAATCATGCTACTTTTTCGTCTTGTGTTCTTTTTTTATCCCATCCTTTATCCTTAACTGTACATTATTTCTTATTTATTAGTTTGCCGTGCTCCAGATTCCACCACCCTCTCCGTACTCAATAACACGCCTCCTTGCCGACTCCTGTCTCCTGTCCTGCTTCTCTCGGGCCCTCCCACCTCTAAGTCGTCCTCCGTCTGTGCAGCCTGTATATGTAGAGAGTATCCTATTTCCAAGCTGTTAGTATGTATCTTACATGTATCTGTCCTTTCTCTGCGCCCCTCTCTACATAGTAGTCTGCACTTGATAGTCTCACTCCTACATCCGTCCGTCCCACTGCAACACACTCGTACCGACTCCCCTGAGCTGCAGCAGTAGCCGTTCCCCAAGAAAGGAGAAATGCAACTGAATAGCTATCAGCTATCATCAAACAGTGGAAAGCAACTGAAAGGTGGATTTGTCGGCCATACTCATGAATTGTAAACGCCTTGCTGTTCTCTTCTCATTCGTATCCAGACCGCTACACTGTAATACACTGTAGACTCGTCTATTCTACGTATCCATCCCCAGTGCTCTCTTCCACTGTCGTGCTTTCCGTTTCGGTTGCAACCCTCTCAATTGTCTATATATTTTATCTCCATTTTTAATCACTTTATTTCCCCTATTATTCTTCGTTTCTCGCCGCCAAGCACGACACCCGTTGTTCTGGAAGAATGGCTTTGCCTTAGAAAGTATTGCAGGGCAAAAATAGATAGAGTCGAGTCGATCACAGTTGACAAGCAGACCAGATCAAACGATCAACAGGTCAGGAATAACTCATAAATAGCACACTCCAGCTACTTGTAATACTATGTATACACACTGAAAATCCTAAACGTGGTCACGGGCCACCGATCGACCCCCTCTCTCCTTTCTACTTTCCTAGGCTGGCCTTCCTAGACCTCTTTGCTACGGGTCGCTCTTTCCTACTGAGACTCGCTGTTGACACCAGCACACCTGCCCCATACGGACAGCTTTTATTCTTTTTTTTTTCCATTTTATTTTTCCTCGCCTTGTTTCATATGCCAGCAAATCGAATAGGGCCCCCGAACCGTCACCACCTTTGTGCCTAGAGCCATTCTTTTTTCGTCTCGTCTTCTGCTCTTGGCTCTCCTATTGTCTTCTTCAGCAGCATCGTATTCTTCTTGCGTCTTGCTCTTTGTTCTTGCCTCTCTTCTTCTTCGCCTGCCTCCTTCCTCCCTCTCCCTTCCGCTCGACGCCTTTGTATGCGTTGACCACTCGCTCTTTCCTCTTCTGTCGATCCTCCGCTCTCCTGCTATCCTCCATCACCGCCTGTCACACTCCGTAGTGTCTGTCCCCTCTTCTCACCTCTCACCTCTCCTCTCCTCTCCTCCCCCCTTCTCCGTTTCTCATCTTCTCTTCTTCTTTTCTTCTCCTCTCCTCACCTTTGTTTCTGCCATCTCCTACCTGACTATCCGACAACACCCTCACAAACATGTCGAACATACCGGGCAATCGAATGAGTACCCCAGAGGCTAGCCACACCTCAACTCTGCGGCCCCCTTCCTCGCGCACCATGCCCGGCGGCAACGCACACCTTCGCGCCTCTGCCGACATGACCGGCCTCTCCGGAACCGCCCCCTCGAGCCGCATCCGCCCCTCCTCCGACTTTTACGGCCAGTCTCAGTCCATGGCTGATTCCACTGGCAGCGGCAATGCCGGCGGTGTTACTCTCGGCGGTCTGGGTGGCAATGGCGGCAACAGCGACCTCGACCCCCAGGACAAGCTGGCACAGGAGTGGATTGCAGACATTGACCAGTACGAGACAACACTCGAGGAGATGGCCGCAGCTACGCTCGACCAGGACTTCAAGGACGAACTCAGTGCTATCGAGCAGTGGTTTCGGGTACTTAGCGAAGCCGAACGCACAGCGGCCCTGTATGCGCTGCTCCAGCAGACAACACAGGTCCAGATTCGGTTCTTTATTCAGGTTCTGCGCCAGATGGGCAAGAACCACCCGATGTCTGGTGTTCTGTCGCCGGCCAACTTTGATAAGGGTATGCTTCTTTATTATTTTCCATTTCCTTTCTCCTTCTCTATTTTACCACAAACCCCTTCTAACAAACTAGACCCCATGTCGAATCGGTTAAGCGATGCCATGAACAAGCTCAGCGTTGAACCTTCTAGGAACAGCATGGCCCGCAACTCCATGATTTCTGTTAAGCGCCAGTCCGGTCTGGACCCATCGACCATCAATGCCATGTTCCCTGATGCGGCTGCAGCCATCGCTACCGAGAAGGCAAAGTACACACAGCAGACTGGCACATTGCCCGTGTCCAACAGAAATAGCGCCATCGGCGCCAACGGGGCCGTGTTCACGCCAACAATCTCGACACCGGCCGATGCAGCTGCCGGTGCTGGCGCCGCTCCCGCAAACGGCCAGAACCCAACGTCCCCCTGGGGCTCGGCCCCTGCTGGCGCCAACGCCACCGCCGCAGGCGGACAGCAGCCGGTCGCATCTCCAGCAGGCCAGCCCCCCATGGGACAGTTTGTCCAGCCGCCCCCATCTGCCGGAGGTCTGCGCTCGCCTCTGCCTCCTGGCGCACAGATCCAGAACGCTACTATGACTGCCGATAACGCAAACCCGAAAAAGTCTGAGCTGCCCTTGATGTCGCCGTACGGCGCCACGAGCGGTAACTGGGCATCGATGGTCAACACTCCTATGGTCGCCAACTTTAACCAGCAAGGCGGCAACAACCAGGCAGACATGGTTGCTAACGCAACTGCCATGAAGCTGGCTGCGCTGTCTACGGTTAACAACCGCGTATGCCTTGACGACGTGCGGAAATACCGCCGGACTCGGTCCAGTGACGGACCAGGATCGCAACAGGGCGGTCAGAGCCCGGGCCAAGGACAGGCATCCCCTGGCGTCAACCCTTTGTCTCCGGGTGCGCCTACAATTAACCTGCCCGGCAGCATGCTCATGGTCGATGCAAATGGCCAGGTGGTGCGCAGCGACCAGATGCTGTCTGTCCCGGGCCAGGCAGGAATTGGCTTTGGAGCGCACCGCTCGCGGCCAAACTCGCCGGGCATCGCGCTGCAGAGTGCTACCGGCTTTGGCAGCATGCCATTCTCGTCGCCTCAGACTGGCGGCTTTCTGAGCGCGTATGACGGATCCATGAGCAACCAGATCAACCTCAACGCAATGAACCTCAGCCATCTGAGCGGTGGTATGGGCATGGGCAACATTGGTATGGGCAGCATCGGCATGGGCGGCATTGGCATGGGTGGTATGGGTATGGGCGGTAATAACAACCTGAACCCGCCCTCGCACCACGAGGGCTACCTGTCCGACCACTCAGATATGGCTAGAGGTCGTTCGCCACGGGGACGGCGGGGCAGCTCGAAGCCACCAGAGGACCCGACCGATCCTTCGCTGCTGCAGGACATTCCTAGCTGGCTGCGCAGTCTGCGGCTGCACAAGTACACGGACAACCTCAAGGACATGAAGTGGGTCGACCTTGTCGAGCTGGACGATAAGCAGCTCGAGGACCGTGGTGTCAACGCTCTCGGTGCGAGACGCAAGATGCTCAAGGTCTTTGAGCAGGTCAAGGGTAAGTCTGATGTCTGATTCTTTAAGTCTACCACTGTGCGACTTCTGGACAGTGCTAACTAAAATAGAGGCCAAGGCAGATGGCAAGCTGTAGACTGACCTACACTGAACAATCCTTTCACAATCCCGACTTCACCTCACCCATTTCAACCGACGTCAACTGACGCCACCCACCGCCTCGCCCTCTATCCTCTTCCTTTACGCTACACCATTCACCCACTCTATACCAACTCTTCAAAATATATTCTATACATCCATTTCCACGACAACGGCCATTGCGTAAAGGTTCTGCTCTTGTTGCTATTATTTGTTTCACCCCAGTCTTCTTCTTTTTGGCTTCTTGCTTTATGTATTTCTTTTTTGTTGATTTTGCCTTGTTTTGTTTATATAAAATTATTATGTCAGGACGGATGAGATAACATAACTCGGTTGGATGCAATCTCTAGTCTTTTTTCTATTCTCCTTTTTGTCTAAAAATTACCATGACCTCGCTTCCACAAGTATCCGGATCCAGCTTTTCTGCTTATGATATGTCGATTGAAGTTCAAAACCACAGATGCTAGTGATGACTTATCGCCACCAAGCTACTCCTAAAGTCCATGATAATTACGGAAAGTACGACCGAGTCACACCCTCGATCCGAGAATACATATGTAGCAGGCGAATCAACGCGGATAGACGCGGCGAACTGTCAAAGCTTACCCGACTCAAACGCATTTAGCCATGGACACGAAATCACTCATACAAGACATCGGCACGCCTCTGCCGTTGCATCTATTTGCATGACTCGACTGTGCGAGTGCTTTGGGGGAAGACAGCAGTTCTTCTAGGCTCTTTATATCTTATGTAAGATCTTATATAAACCAGAGCAGCAACGGAAGCTGCGATCCTATCTTGCAGTGATAATCCCAAACGGCAGGAGCGAGCTACATCTGCCCCTCCCCCACTAACCCGTATTTCCGCTTTCTGAAAATAGTTGGTTAGATTCTGAATAATAATTTGAAATAATACTCTCGACTCAATTGAGCAATGTACACTCGCTACCGACGGCTACGATGAAGGGGGCTGCAGACCCAATGGCACTCTGTATCGCGCCGATGTACACTTGCAAGCAATGCTGATAAGACGGCAAGGTGCTATCTAACACGCCGTATGACGCCGGGACGCCGGTAGGTGGTATGATGAAAAGGCCAAAGGGAAGCAGAAAGGAAAGAGCGGCGATCCCTATTGGAGTAGGTCAAGAAGAAGGAGCTGGAATAATCGAAAACACGTATAGGAAGGAGCAACCGACCATGGCTGACGCGTAAGAAATGCTTTCCTACCTCATCTGTTCACATGCCCCATCTCTGTCTACATCCACTCATGCGATGCGCCCAACTTGTCATCTTTCATTCTTTACTCCTTGTTGAGGTGCTCTCCTAATATCTCTAATCCAGAGCTCGAAGCCCTCTCTCATCGTCATCCTCATCTTTTTGGCCGAATTCTGCTTGGCGACAAAAGAGCTGTAATATCGCCGTGAGCGACATCAGCTCACAAATGGCAAAATAGCCTCAAAAATTCCGACTCAAATACCATTAAAACAACTCGATCAGCTATGCACAGCTCGACCAGCAAAAGCCAAGGCAATGTGTACATGAAGCATGCTGAAAGTCCCAATCAGGCTAACTAACACCACGCAGCCAGTGCACCGGCTAGCTGCTGTCAGCCCCCAGCTGTCAAGTAATCCATTGTAGAATTACTCGCTTGCTTCCCGTTATCAGCCTGGTCTCCAGGACCCCAACTGCCAAAATCGTAAACTCTCCGCAGCGCTCTACAACATCACGCACACCGCGATCATACTTGTATCCGCCTGCAGCCCTGCCCGACATTTCAACAAGTCTCCGGCTTGCCTCTCCGCGACGGACTCTCCGACGACTCTCCACAGAGTAGCTCTTTTGTCCCATATCTTCTCCAGAGTACGACCGCCACCCCCTATTATACTCCCCCGCAACTTCGTCCAGGCCTGGTCGTTGTCTCTGGCGTCACCGCCGGCTATCTCAGCTTTTGCGCCCCCCTCCAGTGCGCCCCCATTGCGCCGTACCGCTTCCACTATCTGCCTCTGGCCTCGAGCTTCCACCCCTCGCCGTGCCCTGTCTTGTTTCGACCGTCTGCCTGCCAGCCCGCTCCTCCGACTAGACAGCCAGCCTACCATACCTCCGGCCCCGAAGCCCCGCGCCGAACCCCACCCCCCGTCACTGATTTAAAGTTTCTATTTCTCTAAGCATATTTGGTGTCATGAGCATGACTCCGGCAGAGATTCGGCAGCTGTTTGAAACAGCAGGCCCCGTTTCCCTAGCCCAAGATGACACCGTTGTGTCACCCGAAGCCATGTCCGAGCTGCTGGCAGCTGAGGAGGCTCGGCGTACAGCTGCTCTGCAGCAGGTGCTTGTCTCCGTGCGCCAATACTGGCTCGCCGGGTCTCCGAATGTGGACAGCATAGCCGAGATTCTAGGCGACAGCAGCCGAGACGGTACGTTTTACACATTGTGGCAGCGAGGTCGCGTGACTACAGCACCCAAGTACACAGATGCTGACTCTAGACTCTAGCTTCGTGGCGCGCCCCGATAGGAAACTCCGGCCTGCTCGAGTTCTTCCTCGGCGTCCTGGCTGTCGACGGGCTACGGCAGTCTCTCAAGATCCATACACTGCGCACAATAGGCAATTCGTGTGCCGACGAGGACAGTAACCGTGCTCGTGTTGTGGCAAGCAACAGCCTGGGCCGCATTGTATCACTTTTGCAAGACGACTCTGTTCTGGCCTTTGTGATCCCCGTTCTATACAACATTTGTGTTGACTACGGTAAGAGAGCATCTACTTTCCAATCAGCTGTGCTTGTGCACCGGCTAACCAAGTACAGAACCCGCACAGCTTCAGGCATGCCAGGCACAACTAAGCCGCTCGTTGATAGCAATTGTTTCTGGCCCACGACTGGTCCAGTGCCGTGCCTTTTTGAATATCATCTGCAAGATATTTGGTCTCCTCGTAACGCAAGGTAAGCCCAGAGATGCAAACACTTCGAAAGCCGTGCATACTGGCAAGCAGTCGACGGGGCATATTTGACTGACATATATATATAGAGCCCGAGGTCAAGCTTGCAGACCCGGCCACACCGACATATCTCCTCCAGCTTGCCGTGAACCCCGAGAGCGCCCTCGATATCGAAGAGTTTTGCATCTTAGTCTCTGTCGCGCTGGCATACCTCGCACAAGAACCTTTCCAGGAGGAGCTCATCCGCCAAGATGGCGCCCAGGCGCTGCTGACGTCCTTTTCCGACTCGTGCACCAAGTATGATGTGGCTCAGATGGACCCTGAAGACGCTGAGGAATACAAGGCCCTCAGCAATGGCTTCATGTCTGCTATTGCCGATGTTGTGGCCCTTCCCTTGTTCGTCGAGAAATACCCGCTCAACTCACGACCTGTCCTGATGCTGCAGTCGTGGGTTTCAAACAGCTACAGCAATGTCAACCTGAGAACCACAGGCTGCATCGCACTCGGAAACCTGGCACGCTCGGACGAATCAAGCACGTACTTTGTGCAAGATGTCAAGATCCAAGCGCCTCTAATCAGCTTTCTCTCAAAGACGTACGCGCTTCGGCCTCTCTCGCCCGAAACCGCGTCCACCGAAGCCCCTCCGAGCCCGCACCTCGTGTATGCCATCATCTCATTTCTCAAGAACCTGGCTATCCCCGCCGCCAACAAGCCGATCCTAGGCACTCTTCTTGAGCCGCCCAACCCAGTCCTCCCTCGCATGTGGTCAGCGACAGACACACAGCCCCAGGTTCAGTTTGCGGCCGTGTCACTCACACGGCTTCTGATACTCAACTGCCCGGTCAATGTGCGCAGAATCTGCTGTCCTCTTTCGCCCGACCCGGCATCGCCGGCCCACGACAAAAGCAACCTCAATGTCCTCATGTCCCTCTTCAAGAGGACGGATGCTGAGCACACCAAGATGGAGGCTGCCCGCGCGGTAGCAGCTATCTGCCGTGTTTTCCATATGACGCCCGATATCGAGTCGGTTCTGCCCGAGGACTGGGAGCTCACAGAGGTACTGTCCGTCTACAGCGGCTCGACCAGAGCCAGCAACCTTTCTTCGTCGGAGCCATCGCCAAATGCGCCAAGCGTGTCCTCTGCTTCGCCAGACAAGGACAGCTCGTCTATGCCCGGTACAGCCGGCGTGGCAGGCTCGCAAGATGGTGCTTCGCGGCAGCGCCGTGCACGCTTCTACTCTGTGCACATGGACATTGCGGACTGCTTTACATACCTGATTACCCAGACGCGCTTCCCTGCCCTGCGTTCAGAAATTTGGTTTGTGTCTGCCGTCATGAGCCGTTCCACCGACGGCGCCCAGCTGGTGATGCGCTGTCTCCAGCCTTTCGAGGCATGCCGGGCCCTTGTCGAGGCAGTCTCGGGCCGCGACTTGATTGAGGGCTACCGCTTGCCCGGCGGTGCGTCTCTGCTGTCAGATGACGAGCTGTTGACGATGACGGACTCGACGGGGGCCCCGGTATCTCTCCCCGTCTCACAGGATTCGGCACTGCAGACAATCGACACTTCTGCAGCCACGACACCGTCGTCGGCGGCCGGTGTTGCTGGCATTGGCATTGACGGGCTTGGCCTCGAGCCGCAGCAGGCCGACCCGGCCCAGCTTGCAAGCATGGCCCGCATCGACCGCGAGAACGGCCTTGTTCTGATTGCCGAGATCATGAGGAATTATGCGCACTTCCTGCCGCCCTTCCGCCGTGGGGTCTTTGAGCAGCTTCTGCAGACTGGCGGCGCGCTGGTCCTCAATGCCCGGTCAGAGGCCAATGCGGCAGCGTAGAAGAACCAGAAGAGTCAAGAATCAAAAGAGTCATAAGAATCTAGAGATACCACCTACATGAGCGCCAAAAAAAGGAGAAGGATGTTTGGATAAGGGATTCTATAGATATATACACCACACTCTACTTTAAAATCCAAGTTCAGACTACATGAGCCATACAATGACTGTGACTGGCAATAATTCATAGCCAGATACTACATCTTTTACAACGCATAATAGAGGGAGGCAGACAGGAAGACACTATTCGATCACAGATGCAGGCTAAGTAAAGAAATGGTTTTCAATTGTTTTTTTCTCCTTCCCAACCAATGTAGATCTGGTATCCCTTTTTTTCCCCGCCGCCGCCTGATCCTTTATTTTCCGGCATATACTGTATTAAAAACAAAACAAGTATTCATAATGCTTTTTTCCCTTTTGTTGGGTTTGGTATGCCACATTGGTTGTTGTTTGTGTTTCGGGCCGTCGATGCGTTGAAAAAAAAAATAGACAATGTAAATAAAATAAAAAACGACCCAAAGTGGAAAGATATAAGAAAAGAAAGAAAACACAAAACAAGAACAGAACAGAACAGAACAGGAGGGACAGATGAAAAGGGGAGGGGTGATGTAACAAAAACGAAAAACAGCGAAAAGAAGAAGGTAAGAGGAGAGACGATGCTGTCCCCTTATCTTCGAAAGCGAGGGAGCTCCTAATTCTATCCTCCCCTCTCTCCCTCGCCAGCCCTTGGCACAGACAGCGTTCTCTTTTTCTTGTTTTAAAACGAGTGTACCATTTTTCCTGTAGTCCGTGTGATAATCCCCTTTTCGCCCGTGTTGTGCTATTTTTCTTTCTGCTTTTGTTGTTGCAGTTGTTGTTGTCGATCTTTTCCTTGTTCTTTAATTTTTTCCCATGAAACCCTACACCGACATCATCATCCTCTTTCGATTTGTATTTGTCGATTCGTCTACTTCTTGTTGGCCTCGGCCTCAGCCTTGTCCTTGACACGCTTCTCGCGCTTGCCCTGGAGCTTGGCCACTGACCGGGCCTGGCGCAGGGTGATGTAGGCACCAGCCTCGAGAGCGGCGGGCAGCTCGCTGGTCTTGATCTCAGTGACGGCAGTGACGGAGCGGTCAATGGGCAGAGTAGAGGCGATAGAGGTGGCGGAAGAGCCGGCGGGGATGGAGGGCTTGGCGCCCTTCTTGGGGAACACGAGCAGGCGGGCCTTGTAGGCCTTGAGGCGGGCGACGTTGGCAGCCAGGGACTCCTCGGACAGGTTCTGGCGACGGTGGTCGACAGAGATACCGATGGTGGGAGCCAGCAGGCGGGGGACACCAGCAGCCTGGTGGGTTAGTATTTGGGAGCCTTTCGTTTTCTAGAGTCTAAAAACAAGGGAGAGTGAGGGAGAACATACCTTGAGCTCGGTCAGGGTGAAGCCACGGCCAGCACGAACCTTGCGGTTGTACTTGATGGTAGGGCAACGAACAATAGGGCGCAGCAGGTCAACGGGGCGGGGAGCGACGGCGGCGGCCTTGGTCTGGCGCGCGACACGACGGCTGTGCTTCTTGCCGGCCTATAGGGAGATGTTAGTTGTCTGAGCTGGATGCGAATTCAAGACTGGAGAATGAAGACTGGCGTCTGGTGTCGAGTCTGGGGGTCGATGACTTCAAAATTCAGACTCGAATCTCTGGTCTGTGAACCCCTCTTTGGACCATGGCAAGTCAGAACGGGCAGCATTTCGTAGTCGTCGGATCGTTGCCGAAGGTGATTTGATTATGCCGCTGTTGCAGATGGCGCAATGATGTCGTCTAGTATCGAGGTGTTGCTGGTGTTGTGGTTTGCGTATTGCAGATTCGCTCTGTGCTCGTGCCTTGTCTGTGTCGTTCTCCGTATGCGAACTTGTGCTGCCGATTCTTTGCCTTTGCCATGTCGTTTCCGTAGAGTATGTCCGGTGTTTGAGATTGAATTTGAAATCATCGAGTCCTCCCAGTCCCAGTTTCTTCCACCTCGTCGTCCTCCCGAGTTCATCGTACCTGGTCGAAGTGCGTCCGCACGCGGCGCTGCCAATCCTTGCGGAAGTCTGTACACAACTGGTCAGTCCACCATTCTTGTCATTGCCGGCTCTTTCGATTTGCGATTCGTCCGGATTTCGTCTCCTATGGTCCATTTCTCATCGGGGGGGTTACGAACGGTTGTTGGGGATCTGGTTGTTGTGCTTGATCGCCTGGAGACTTTGTTAGTATTCGGCCTCAGATTTGAAGATTTTGTTTCGAGAACAATATTTGGAGATAGTAGGGCCGTACCATTGTGTCTGTCTTTTTCGATCACCGAAATTGGGTTGTTGTCGAAAAGATTATTGTCGTTGGTCGATGGTTGTCGATTGTCGTGATGGGCGGAAGTAGGTGGGAAGAGGAGGGAAACGGGGGTGGGAGGCACCAAAGGAAAAGAGGAGGCACAAAAAATTGGACTTTTTTTGGTGGTGAAAAAAAAACTGCGTCCTAGTCGGGAAAAGAGGAATGGAAACAGTGGGTCCTTCAGCATACAGCGTACAAGCAGAGCAGAGACGACAGAAGGAGGTTCGACTTGGACACAGCGGCCTTGTATGCAAAACAGCTGCCATTGGCAGGCGCTGGGCCTGACCCGCTCTGGAATTTCGAGGTGGGGCTTCCAGGCTGTTCTTGTAGCCCGCAGTCGTTCTTGCGCTGCTCTGGGGCGTTTGTACCAAGGGCTAGAGAAAAATCCATTCACAGAGACAAAAGGGCTAAGTAGCCCTACGATGTGATTGGTGGGGCCCCATAAATCGACAGACCAGGGACACGTGTGATTAGTCACCATTGATGTAGGTCACGTCCTCGCACACGTGTAGATAAGTGCAGACCAGATAAGACTTTAATTGATTCCCGCCCAAGAGTATCTCGCGTCGCGCCAGGTCGATGCCATATCGCGATACACGTATACACTCAATTTCTACTTTCAATTGATTGTTTGCAAGACTGCAGTGTTATGTGATCTGTATTAAATCATGACTTCATCACGATATCTAAATATTTTCGCTATGGTCTTCGTGTAGGACGCGAAAAACAAAAGAAAAAAGAAAACAATTCCGACAGAAGCACCGGCCATGACGATGAGAAAAAGATGAGAAATAGGGAGTATGATAATCAAAATGAGATGACGGGCTTTCCTTCATGCTTCGAGCTCTGTCAAGTCAACCAGGAACGCCAATCTAAAAGTCTAAAATGAAAAATGAAAAAATATACAAGAAACGAAGCAAACTTGCTAATGAAAGGTCGAAAGAGAGACGAAAGAGAAATTAGACACACAGGTCAAAACCTGCTTATGGGCTGTCGGGCTTGGGCAGAAGGTCGTCTACGTAGCCCAGTCGCAGCCGGTTCTCGTCGCAAACACGTGCAAACTCCAACAGCAGACGCCACACATATAGCAGCATGTCCTCGCGCCGCAGCACCTTCTCGGCCCACCGCTTGCCTGTCGACGCCATCAGCCGCGCCGCAGCATCGCCCTGGGGTGTGCTGGTGAGGTAGTCCAGCACGGCGTGCAGGTCCTGGAACGTGTTGTCCAGCGGCGCAAAGTGAAGCCACGGCTGCAGACGGTCGTCGTGCCACTCTGCGTAGATGGTGGCCTTGAGCGGCAGGCTTGTCGACAGCAGCAGGCCGCGGAAGCGCGCACTGAAGCTGTTGCCGTCGGCATCGGGAATGTATTTCATGACGTACTGGTCGGCCATGGGCTTGCCCTTGACTGCCGCAAAGTGCGGCGTGACGTAGTCGCAGTTCTCGAACGGGAAGCACAGCAGGTCTGTGAAACCAGCATCGGCAACCTCGGACAAGAACTTGCCAACAGTGCCGCTGCGGCGACGTCCATAGTCGTACATCTCCTGTGGTGCCATGTCAAAGGTCATGGCACGCGCGCCGTTGTGCTCGAGGCTCGACACGGTGGTGCCGTTGAGCATCTCGACAAGACGGTGCCGCTGGAAGTGCGACCAGTTCTCGGCCTTGTTGCGGCCGCCCGAGGCCACGCCACGCCAGACGACACCAGTCTTCTTGGATGCCCACTGCGGGCCGTGGCCTCTGCCGCCAGAGTAGAATGGATCGTCGGTCAGGTACATGGCGCCGGGAATTGTGATTTCATTGTTTGTTTGCAGCTTCGAGCCGCCAAACAGCGGGATCAGCTCTTGCGAAGTCGAGATCGACACGGGCTCGATAAATGTGCCGTGGAGAGCACGCAGATGCGGCTGTGTGCAAGGGTCGGCTGACGCAGTGAAGTTGCGAACATAGCCCTCGGAGGAAAATGACGGGTGCCAAAAGGGAATGCTGGGCGGGCGCGAAAAGTCGGTCAGGGCCTCGACATTGCGGCTTGGGCTGCCGGGAGCACAAGCCTGGCGATTGAGGTTCCAGTACTGGGGCGAGTTGTTCGTGATCCACACGGGGTCGTAGGGGCCGGTTTCGTTGGCGCCCTTGGCCTTGTCAAGAAAGTCGAGGCCGCGGTACCGTTGGATGGTCTTCTCCGTCGTCGTTATGGACTTGGCCTTTTCGGCCTTGCTGACAAGGGCCGTGATGTTCTCCCAGGGCACAAGCAGTCGTGATTCGTCCATGTAGTTGATGGGCATATCGACGTCTGGCAGATATGGAGCTGCCTCCGCGACGAGATCGGTCCATAGCTTGAGCCAGGCCACACGGCCAGTAGTGTCGCCAACGCCCTCGGCAGCGCCATTGCGGACACGCACGACGTGGTGCCAGTTCTTGGCGCGGCCGGCCAGCTGGTTCGGCTCGAGGCCCCAGAACGGGTTGAGATCGTGGTAGATGCGGTCGAAAAAGTCCTCGACAATGATGGCGTCGTTTTCCAGTGCGTAGGCCATCCACTTGTCAAAACCTGGCGGTGGGTGCCGGCCACGGCGCTGGCGGTAGCTCTTTGCGGCGGCAGCAACATCGCGCGGCTGCTTCTGGAGAAGCTCGTTGTGGGCGAGGCGCGAGTCGGAAATGAGACGGTCAATGGCATGCAGGTCGGAAGTGGAGATGTTGCGCTTGATGCGGTCGTATTCGGTGTGTGCCTGCTCCTGCTCCGAGTCGGGGTCAAGGTTGAGGTGTGGGATCTTGGAGGCCACTCGTCTAACCTCGTCGGGCGAGTATTGTGAGAGAAGGAAGCCAGCAATGGCAAGGGTCATGAAGCCGGCGACAAAGGCGAAGCGGGCAACAGTCGAGAAGGAATCGGGGCTATGCCGGCCAGAGAAGGCCACGCCGGCTTTGCGGAAGAACATGGTGGGCGGTGTTGGGGGACGGGTCGGTTCGGTCGGTTGCGGCAGTTGTGGCGATTGCGGCGGTGGTTGAGGCGGTTGGGGCGGTTGGAGCTCAATATAAGGCTCAACTGCTGTCTATCGTCGTGTCCGCGTTGATGATGGACAAGGCGATGACGCAGGTTGGAGGTCGCGGGTGAAGCTCGGGGACCGACGAGGACCAGGCCAACCAACTGAAGCTGCGAGGTGCAAAATGCGAGTGTGTCAAGGTATCATTGCCAAGAGGTCGAACACGAGCCTGTGCGATACAAAAGCAAGTGGTTACAGGCAGCAGCAAAAACGGAATCAAAGCCCCCAAAAGTGATGTGTCGAAGAGCAAGATCAAGAGCTACAGGTAAGACGTAAGAAGCGAGCAATACGGAGCAGTAATAATATGCATCTGGCCGTGGGAAAAAGGGGCGCAAGCAAGCCGGGCTTAAGTGGACCCACTTTGTGTATTGCCCGTGAAGGAAGGCGCGACGTGCACTAGCATGACGGGAAGGCGCGCTGTAATTTCAGGACGAGAATGTCTAGACACAAGTGCAATTCTGCGTTATCTGTGGAAATCAATTGTGCAAAAAGAATAGATGAATGCCTTCAACATGATATAGTACGGTGGTAGGAGGCATCCATCACACCTCTGCACAAATATTGCGTTCTCGGTGTTTTCATCAGCAGCCGGATTTTACATATTTAACCTTTTACCTAAACCGCACGGAAGGTGCGCTCGGCAGTGTGTGGAGACAGCGCGCCTTTCGACATCAGATGGAGAAAGGAGCGATCGGCAGCAGTGCACGCACAGTGCAGAGGCTCAGAAGCTCAGAGGCTAATTACTGGAAAAACATGCATTAAAAGCGCTGTAAAATAAAATGGATAAATGCGGGAAATAATTAAGTATCAAAATAAGCTGTGTGCTAGTAGTGGTGTCTTTAGCGGCTTTGGCGTCCTTTAGCGACGTCGTCAACTGAATCAGACAAAACCTTATTTTGCAGCCGGCAGCCTCATGCAACGAGCGGGAAAGTACTTGTGCAGAGTTAAGCCTGCATACGAGCGCTGCAGAAATGGATAAGACATTCTGGCTATGGCAGGTGGCATGAAATCAACCTTTAGCAAGTTCGTGCTGTTCCAAACGTCGACATGCCGATCTTGAGCGTGCTCAACGAGTGATTATGTAATCACGACCGTGTCGGCTTGGTATGTCCATTACAAATGTAGAGAACAAGGGAGACTGTATATATGAATAAGAACCCCACTAGCGCAGGTTCAGACGACAGCCTTCGGCCGCGCAGACGACCAGAGTGAGGTTCTGCCGCTCGTCGCCGATGGGCACATTGGGCTCGTCGTCGGGCACGGTGATGCTGGAGAAGACCTGGATGAGACGGCTGACGGTGTAGTTGATCTCGAGGTGGGCAAACTCCTGTCCGAGGCAGACTCTGGGGCCTCTGTTGAAGGGCAGGTAGCCCCAGCCAATGTCCTTGAGCTCGTCGCCCTCCCACCGCTCGGGCCGGAAGACGTCGGCATCCTCGCCGTAGAGGTCCTTGCGGCGGTGCATGGCATACACGCAGTAGCCGACACCCTCGCCCTTGTGCACAAGGACTGGCGACTTGCCGTCGGGGCCGCCGCCAACGGGCAGGACCGTATCGCGCATAGCCTCGCGCGAGTTGACCGGGACGGAGGGGTACAGACGGAGAACTATCGGGGGGTCAGACCACTTTTTCGGATGCGAAGAATGCGAAGAGATATGGGAGAGGGGAGAGTGGAGAGGGGGGTTGGGGGGGGTTTACCTTCTTTGATGACGCAGTGGAGATAGTGCATGTTCTTGAGCTGGGTCTTGGTGGGAGGCTCGGCCGCGGGACCGACGCCGCAGATGCTCTCGACCTCCTTGCGCAGACGAGCCAGAACGTGCTGGTGGCGTGCAAGAAGGCGGCTAAAAGTCGGTTATTAATCAGGAGAAAATCAGAAGAGGAAGACGGCCAGGACAGAGAACTTACAAGGTCCAGCCGAGACAGCAGCCGGTGGTGTCTCTGCCGGCCAGCAGGACGTTGAGCGCCTGGTCACGCAGCACAGTCGGGTCCTGCGTCAGACGGGCCAGGATCTTGATAAAGACGTCGTGGTCTTCGTCGGCGGCAGTCGCCTCTGCAATCTTGGCAGAAGCCGCAGCGTCTCTGCCAAAGTCGGGGCCCAGCGACTTGGCAACGGCCGTCTCGACAAACGTGTGGCATGTGCGGCAGGCATCGCGGAACTCCTTGGTGCTGTACAGCCAGTAGTAGGGGCCCAGGCGGCCGCGGTGGGCGAGGTACTCCTGGCCGACGTTGAAGGCCTTGGCAAACACCGACTCGCGCGAGATGGAGGGCTTGCTTGTGTCCGTCGCCGTTGCCGTCGCCGCCGCCGCCATGGCCGCGTCCTCGCCCGCCCAGTCCATGCCCATGCTGCTGGACACGGCCTCGCCGAACAAGAAGAACAGCGTCGTCTCAAACGTGAGCCCAAAGAAGAGCGGCTGCAGGTTGAGCGTCTTGCCGGCCTTGCTGTGGATCGAGGACACAAGGTTCTCGACGCACAGCTTGATCTGCTCAAAGTTCTGCGGGCGGCCGGCCGACAGCGGATCGCGCAGCAGACGGCGCGACTGCTTCCACGCGGCGCCGTCCTGAGTAAAGATGCCGCTGCCCAGCAAGGGGTGGAAGGTGGGCGAGCGCAGGCCGAGGCCGAAGTCGGTAAAGTTGGTGGACAGGATGGCCTCGATGTTGGCCGGGTCGGTGGTGCCGATGCTGCGTGCGCCGAGCAGCATCTGGGTAAAGGTGATGGGGTTGGCCTTGGTGACGCTGATCATGAACTTGAGAATCTGCGCGCGGCGCGAGTAGTGCAAGACCTCGACGAGCATGTCGAGGGCGAGCGGCCACTTTGCATTCCACAGCGGCGCCGGCTGGCAGCCCTTTTCGAGCGTGAGCCGGAGATTGGCCTCGTGCTGTGCGCGCCTTGCCTGCAGTACCGACCAGACGTACCAGGCGATGGCTGGCACGAGCAAGAGGGCGAGCGGCGACACGCCGGCCTCGCGCACCGACGACACGGCATCGAAGGTGGACGCCATTGGACGAGTGTGAATTTCTTTGGGGGTTTGTTTTCTCTGTTCTCTTTCCACGCGCTTATAATGGCCGTCGAGGGCTATCACTCGCCGCGATTGTTGATTTTGTTGATCTCCAACAGATAGGTCGACCTTGCACACGTACTTGTTCGATCTGTTGTCTGTTGCCGTCGGGCTCACGAATGATGGCCGGCCTTATAAACAAAGACGTCAAAGTGAACAGGTAATATCTGAAGCGTCCAAGGCTGTAGCCACGCCCGTCATACTGCCAGAAAGCCTGAATGTAAGCGAACTGGGATTAATAAGATGAACCTCACTGGTCTGTCTCACAGCCCCACGCAGCTGTCTGCTGCGTCTACTTTACAGCGAGTTATCAGTACACATTACATAGTATGTACAGGCTGCAAACATATCAGCTGACTATGATTGTCTGGTCCAAGGTCCCATCTTGTCAACCTCCCCCCCCCGTGGGCAGCCTAGCCTAGTGGCGTACCAAGGCATGAAGTCCTGTTTCTGTTCCGATTCTCCTCCTTGAGTATCACCTTCAGCCGCAAATGCATGGCCCGCTGTTCGTCACGGCCTGATACCCCGTAGAAATACTACCCTCAGAACTCATTATTTTGTGCTACATTTTGTGCTACAGTGCTGGTGTGCAGACCCTCCTTTGCCTGTCCTCTTCGACACCGGATGGGCCGTGTGATCCAGCTCTTTTAGTCACCAACACCCGGCGCTTACATTGGGACCCATATTTATATCACTAGCTACTTTGTAAGCCAATCATAGTGCTTATATTTGGGTCCACTGTACCCGTCGTCAGGACTCTGACCAATGGAATGATATGGATCTATCCTTAGACCGTACGTATATTGTGGGGCTATGAGAGGCTCAAGGGCCACAGACGCACTCTCCAGGGGCCGCTGCAAATACGCACCGGTCTTTCAAGACAGTGAGAATGGTAAGAGTAATTAAGAGTGAACTCGAGTTTATATAGTCGGCAGCTGGCAGTCTGGCAGAAATCCCAGCATAGAAGAAAGAAAGAAAAAAATCACTGGCCAAGATCCAAGGGCTTTTCTGCAATCCAAAGGCTTGCAACCTCGAGAGGAGAGAGAGACAAAATGCGCGGGGCAGCCTGCACGGGTTGTCTTGGCGACTTGCCCTACTCTGTACTGTCGCCCGGCGGGGAGCCTGTGCGTATATTGCTGGGTGCAAGAGCAGAAGGGCGGGCGCTGCGTTAAATATAATGTACAGGTAATAACGCTGTGTTGTCCTGAAGCGGCCCGCAGTCAGAGGATGTCAAACATGGACAAACAGCCGCAGCCAGCAGTCAGCAACTGTAAAAATATATTATCACATTTATCGTCCTTGTATGGCAGGTAGTGTGGGGACCGAGCCTTGTCTCGGCTCCAACCGTTCCTAAGCCATCTCTATTCGGCACCTACCAGCCTGTCCACTATGTAGTACTTATTTTAGACACGCACGAGGACAACTGGGCAGCCTTGACCACCGTTTGGCATCTCGTTTGATGCCTCGATCGCACTAATTTCGTCCCACTTTGTTTCCTTTTCAGATATCAGTATCTGCCAGCCCACGGAGCGTATCTCCCCCCATCTCTCTCTTGAATCTATCGATGTTTTCTTCAGGCACCCTGTTCTAGAGCTTACGATTCGTTGACTATCACACCAACGTGCTGTTTGAGGTCCAGCTGTGTGTGGACGCCACTGTTTTGTGTGCTCATGCTCGGTTGTGTATTCGTACATAATAATGTGCGCCGTCTTGACTGCACTGCCCTGCACACGCGGAAGCTAAGCTCAAGAAGGTCAACGGCCTGGTATCGTTCTGCCGCTGTTGCCGCTATGCATAGTAGCGGCAGTATCTGTTTTGCTACGAGGCCTCGCTGCCTGTCAGAATCTGCACGTCGTATTGCAGGAACAATGCATTATGCCGAAATCGTAGCCTAGGTGCAGAAGGAAAAAGAAAGAAAAACGAAAGAAGGAAGAGGGATAGAGAATGACGAAAAGGAGGAAGAAAATGAAGAAAAGAAGAAAGGGAAAAAGGAAGAATCACGGGAATGACCAGACAGGGATAGCACGGCCACACCCCAAAGCTGGACGAGGCCTGTCTGCAGCCAGCTAGCCACTGGTGACCCGACTACACCCTCTGCCAGACTGCTGCTGCTCGCCGTTCTGAACAGGCAGGGCCTGGCCTGCGTTCCGCTGTTCTCGCTCCTCGCTTATCCCTACACAGTACACACTCATATTCCTTCTTGCCTGTCAATATGTTCCTTCGTCTTGATCCTTGCCCGTCCATCGCTCTATTATCTCACATACCTGCAGAGTAGTGCATGTTGATTGACCAAGATCACCGCATCCCTCGGTCTTAGGATTCGCGACTCACGATTCACGATTCACGATCCACGATCCCAGCATCCCAGCCCCTGACGACATAAATATTGCTCACAAAACTAATCTGATATCTCACAGAATCACACGTGGTACTGCCGGCCTGTCAACACTTTTTGGAAAGGAGCTACTCGGCGGACGCTACCGGCTGTACCCGAGTACCCGAGTGCGTCTTTCGCAACGCAAGCCAGACAAAGAGGGGGAGGGGAAGAAGGAGAACTGAGAGCCACAGACAGTTTAGGCGTTGTTTGTTAGTCCGGCATCGCCACCAACATCGCCGCCAACATCGCCGCCACAGACACGGACGCGCACCCGCCATGGACCCGTTCTCGGCCGCGGCCAGCGCCCTGGGCGTTGCCGACGTGTGCTTCCGCCTGGGCAAGAACATCGCGGCCTATGTCAAGAAGTACACCCACCTCGACGAGCATCTGAAGACACTGCAGAGTGAAATCAACAGCCTAGCCGTTGTTTGCACGAACATTAAACTGGCATACGATCATGCCTCGCTGCCCGCTGTGCCCCCTACGCCACCCCAGTCTCCTCCAGGAGAGTATCGTCAGTCGCCTCAGCCAACTCAGTCGCCTTGGTCGCCTCAGTCACCTCAGTCGCCTCAGTCGCCTCGGTCTCTAGACTCTTGTAACCTACCCGCTGGCTTTGACCGGGCACCAACACTCGTGTACGGGTCTGATGATACATCTCTACAGAGCAGCAGTACAGCTGCTTCGGCGGGAGCTGTGTTCCCGGCTGTCGCCGAACTCGACAGCAAGATCAAGTGGGAACTCGACCGCTGCCGGCAGCTGGTCGAGGAAATGGAGGACCTGGTTGAGGGGATTATCAAGGGCTCGGAGGAGGCCGATTCTGCTGCACTAAACGATCTGCCAAACGAGGCAAATGAGGCAAGTGAGGAAAAAGAGGCACAACAAGGAACTGGCAAACCCAAAAAGGCAAGCATGCGTGCCCGGGCCAAGACTACATATGACAGGTTCTACGACAAGAAGGTCAAGCACGGCAGATTCATCGACGTCGAGAGTACGATCAAAAGCAAGCTTGCCGAGATCAAAGTCCGTCATCGGGAGATGGCCATCATGCTGCATATCATCAACTTGTAAGCATGTACTTCTCGTCTTTCCTCGTGCACGGAACTAACTAACAAACAAACAGTGTCTACGCTGTAAATGCTAGCGAGCGCACAATCGCCTCCATTGAACAGGTGGCAGCCGATTTCGACGGCCTTAGACAGTTCATGTCGGAACAGATGGCCATGCTCAAAAAACAGCACCAGGGCCATCGAGACAGCCAGGACTACAGTAGCAGCAGCTCTTGGGACCAGCACGTGGACCAGTACGCGGTGAAGAGCTTGATCGAGCTGGGCCTCGAGACCATGAAGAAAGAGGCGAGGCTGCCTCTCTTTGTCATCCCACAGACCGTCAGCCAGCACTACACCGGCCGCAAGCAGCTTTTGCTCGACCTGGAGCGGGACCTGCTGCCGGAGTCTCGCTACATGCCCCCCATCGGGCAGCGGGTCTTTGTCATCCACGGCCTCGGCGGCTCGGGAAAGACACAGTTCTGCTGCAAGTTCGCCCACGACATTCGCCACAAGATCTGGGGCGTGCTGTGGGTGGACGCCGGCACCATCAAGCGGCTGCAGCGGTCCTTGATCGACCTGTACGTCAAGTACGGCGACGGCAGCCGGGACCACTCCGAAGTCGACCAGGCCCTGAACTGGCTCGAGAATCTCGAGCACTCGTGGCTGCTCATCTACGACAACGCCGACCAGCCCGACCTCAACATTGCCCGCTACATCCCCAAGCCGTCGCGCGGCTGCGTCCTGATCACCACCAAGAGCAAGACGCACATCGGCCTCGGCACCGTCGGGCAAAAGTACTACTCGTTCTCGGGCCTCGAGAAGGACGACGCCACGGACCTGCTCCTCAAGACATCCCTCTACAATAAGCAAAACTGGAGCGAATTCCGCGACGTGGCAGCCGACATTGCCGCCAAACTAGGCTACCTGGCCCTCGCCATCGTCCACGCCGGCACCGCCATCCAGCAGGAACTGTGCTCGTTCCCCAAGTACATTGAGTACTTTGAGAGCGTCTGCAAGGAGATCAGGGAGAAGCAGCGCGCCCTCCAACGTCAAGACAAGTTCCGCCACACGGCCGGGATGAACGGCACCCTGTCCGACGAGGCCGGCAGCGACGACAGCGACTACGACGGCGACGTCGACACGGAGCGCGACATGCCCATCTATGCGACGTGGGAGACCTGCTACAAGCGGCTCAACGTGAAAATGGCAATGCACGAGCAGTCGGCGTACGACGCCATGCAGCTGCTGGAGATCTTTGCCTTTCTCGACCGCCGATGCTTCTCCAAAGAGATTCTGAAGCGCGCCATCACGAGCGCCGCCATTGAGAAGCAGACGGACGCGGCCAACGCCAAGGAGGAGCGCGAGGCCAGGCTCGCCAGAAAGCCAGCCGGTGGCGGCGCGCACGGGCAGCTCAGAGCTTGGCTCAAGCACATGGGCGCCAGCATGGCCACGGCCTTTATCGGCCACATCCAACAGGGCGGCGCCAAGCTGCTGCCGACGATCGTTGCGGACCTGCGGCGCTACAACCGGGACTCCAGCGTGCTCGACCGCCGCATCAACAAGGCGTTCTGGGAGCTGAGCCAGATGGCGCTGATCGGCAAGAACGACAACGAGGACACGTACTTTATGCACCCCGTGGTGCACACGTGGGCGCGTGAGCGGCTGTCGCTGTCGCACCAGGCGCTCGTCGTCGAGATGGCCAGCAGCCTGCTGGCCGCGTCCGTCATGCTGCCGCCCAACGACAGCCGGCCCGAGGACAGCGCCTACCACATCAGCCTGCTGCCCCATGTCGAGTATGTCGCCAAGAGCAAGGCGCTCATCAGCAAGCGCATCCTCTACGAGCGCGAGCGCCGCCAGATTTTCGGCGCCGCCATCTTCGACTTCGTCTTCAGCCTCGCCGCCACCCCCGACATTGACGGCGTCCGCATGCAGGCCAAGTTCGGCCTCATCTACGCCAAGAGCGGCCTCCTGGACAAGGCCTGCGAGCGCCTGCACAGCGTCCAGGCCAGCGTGTACCAGTACCGCGGCAAGGAGAGCAAGGAGGCCCGGCGCGTCGACCAGGTGCTGTCGGACATCTACTTTGCCCAGAGCCAGGGCCCCAAGGCGCGCGACCTGCTGCAGGACCTCCTGGCCCGCTGTGAGGCAAGCCTGGGCAAGCACCACGAAGACACCTACCGCGTCATGGGCAGGCTCGGCCGCGCGCTCTGGCTGATGGGCTTCTTCACCGAGGCGTACAGGGTGCAGTCGGCCGCCGTCAAGGGCCTCGAGGAGACGCTGGGCAAAGATGCGCTGGACACGCTCGAGGCCGTCAACCAGCTCGGCTCGACAGTGACCAAGTTCTTCAAGCCTGCGGATCACGTGCGGTCGTACGGCCTGCACAAGCGCGTTGTCGACTCGCTCAGCCGCAACAAGGACTACGGGCCGAGCCACGAGACCGTCCTGTTTGCCACGGAGAACATGTGCCGCGCTGCCGTGCTGATCAAGCGGCGCGGCAGTGCACCGTCGAGCGTCAGCGGTCACGAAAGCAGTGACGATGGCGAGGCAGCTCTGCCGCTCAGCCCCATCGACCCCTTTGCGTCGGCCGACGTCGGCCTGGGCTCATTCAACCCCAAAGAGTCGCTGGGCGACGACAGTGCCAATGCAATCTCTGCCGTCCACAACGCCGGCAAGGTCAAGCCCGAGCCGCCCGAGAAAATCGTGCCGCTGATGGAGGGCGTGCTGCGCGTGCGCGAAAAGTCGCTCGGCAAGAAGCACCCCTACACGCTGCTCGCAATGGTCAGCTACGCCATCACCAAGGCGGCCGTGGGCGACTTTGCCGTCGCCGAGAAGACGCTACGCGACGGCCTCCAGATCGCCTACACCGTGCTGCCCTCCAAGCACATCGGCATCCTGTTTGGCCGCCAGACGCTCGCGTGCGTGCTGCGCGAGCAGGGCGAGTACATGGAGGCCGGCAAGATCCTGAAGCAGGTCAGCCAGTACCAGGAAGAGATGGAGTCGAGCCGCGAGCGGTTCCACCCGGACCGGCTGGCGACGCTGATCGAGCTGTCGCACTGCTACCACCTCGCCGGCGGGATTGACCGCAGCCTCGACTGCATCGTGGCCGCGCTCGACGGCTTTGGCACGATCACGGACGAGAGCCACCCGCTCATGATCCAGACGCGGGAGACGCACGAGCAGCTCAAGCTTGTCAAGAAGTGCCGCGCAGAAGGCGAAGGCGAGATGGAGCCAACAGTGCGGTTCCCTCGGTATCTGTACGAGTCGTGATATGTGTGTTATCGATGTGTGGATGTCTTGATGACTGGACGTCTCAATGTTTTCCGGTTTTCTTGTTTCTTTTATGGTTTTTGGTTTTTTTTTGCAGCGGTTTTATAGCCCAGTCCCCATTCGCTTGTGATTTTCTGATTAAATAACGAGAAGTAAAATTATAAACTATATTTCAAAAGGCGATGATATTGGCATATTTTAGATGCGAATTGAAATGTAAAAGTAAAGTTAAAAGTTGCTGCCTTTCGCTTTATAAACCTTAAATTATCAAAATTACTTAAATTATTCACCCTTCCAGCCTTCCAGGCAGCATGATACATATAGCAAGATTCATAAAACACCATCTAAATAACACAGCCATTGAGTGTTCCATCTCCTGAAAAAATAAAAAAATAAAAAAATAAAGTTTACGGCACAAAACACAAACGACGTCGATACCAACAAGAGGTTGTCTGCTCTGGCCAATCAAAACCCCGAGATTCAATCCAATTAGCTCCATGACTAATCATCACGGCCTGGCTCAACATCACCCCACCCGCTGCTCAAGCTTTTACAGCGATCGCGAGAGAGCTAAGAGGGGCCGAGCGAGCACAACGTTGGCGATTGACATTGAACTGCCATTGACATTAAGTGACCTCACTGCGGCCGCTCGACATAACTAAACCCGAGACCAATCAACACAACAATCAACGATGGCCATCCCACCACGCAGCGTCCGCGACGCCACGCGCTTCACCTCGACAGTGCCGCACGCCGCCATGTCCTCCTCGTCCGCATCGTACGCTGCCAACTCCAGCAACTCCAGCAACACAAACGCAAACTCGTCGCGCTTCCAGACTCCTGCCAGATCCGGCCCGCCACCGCCATCACGGCGGCCAGGCGTCGGTCTGCCGGGCGGCGGCCTCCCTCCCAGATCCCCCAGGAGCTCGACCACAGGATCCGGCAGCACCGGCCCGGACAGCCTTGTCGGCGAGACCCCCGAACAGAAAGTCGCCCGTCTCCGCGCCGCCCACCATGCCGCCAAGAACGCAAAAGTGTCGCAGCTCGACCGTGTCATCTCCGGCAGCCGCCGCCTCTTTGACTCGGCCCACCGCTTCACCATCATCGGTCTCATTTCTTTCACAGGTGGGTTTTTCTATTTCTTTTTTCTCTTTATTTTTTTCGCTATACTTTTTTCTTGATCTGCCTCCCGTTACTAATATTACCCAGCCATTGCCGGTGTCTTGACTGCGTACACCGCGGTGGACATGATGCGGTACAACAAGCAGCGCAAGATCGAGTTCCTCGAGGCGCAGCAGCAGATGGACGCCGACAGTCTGGAGGCGGCGCGGCTGGCGTTTATGCGCGGCGATGCGTCGCCCGCGCAGACGGCGCTCGTGGAAGCATCGCGCCAGGCCCAGAAGGAGCAGAGCCAAGACAGCCCGGACCAGAGAGCCGGCGAGTTCTTCAAGGTGCCGAGCCTGCTGGGCGCACCCAAGCCGGCCGAGGCAGACTCTCCGTCGTCGTCATCCTGGGCGAGCCGCAAGCTGGCGTCGTCGGAAGAGGGCAGCACGCCCGGCTCGTCGCAGCGGCGCCTGGGCTACGAGAGCCTGTGCGAGGAGGACGACGGCCCCGGCCTGCGCGAGAGCGATCTGGTGCGCGCCGTGGAGGACAAGGCGCTGTCGGTGCTGGAGCGCGAGCGGGCGAACCAGCGCAAGGGCGGCCCCCTGGACCGGATCGGCCTCGAGGGCCAGCAGGGCGCAGCACCGGCCGGCGGCAAGAGCTGGTGGAAGTTTTGGTAGTCCCATTTCTTTTTCCTATTTTCTTTTGTATTCTCAATGAGATCATTGAAAATGGGGGAAACGGAAGCAAGGCGTATATAGAAAGCTTGTACATTACGCGGGCTCTGCTTTATTTGGGTCCCTTGCATTTGCATTGACGGCGTACACGGAGTATGGAGATGTATAAAAGAAATACAAAAGACAAAAGTCCACTTTACGATCACTATAGTTTGTTGTAGGCAGTATGGGAACTCTGCTGATTGTTGTCTGCTTGATGCGGTGTCTGTAAAGACGCAAAGGCAGTAGTAATATAAGATAATAATAGGTACACATCTTGGAAGGAATGGATGGTGATATAAACAAGAACACAGAAAACACCACAATAAGGAACAGCTAAAACAGACAAGACAAATATAAACAAATGAAAACGCTTAAAGACAACGATAGGTACTGTAGACCTAAGAGGTATAATAAGGAATGTGAGGTGGGAGAAGACCGTTACTTCTCTCTTGTTTTGCTCGGTTGCCCGTTTGCCCGCGTGAGGGGGAGCGAGTAGAAAATAAAATAAAACACCAATAATCGCCATGCTGAGATGAATAAAGAAAAAGAATATCAAAAATAGAAAACGTGAAACGGAAAAAGCAAAAGTCATGATAGTCGAACAATGCAGAATAAGTCGTAAAGAGTGTGTCGTCAATTCGAACGAGTCTGATGACGTTGTGGTGTGTGGATGGCGCCCATGGTTATGTTGATAAAAGAAAGAAGCAAGTAGCCGCTGGCTTTTGCAAGGAGAGAAAGCAGAAGGACTCAGAGAGTGCGAGAATGCATACGGTGAAGCAACAAGTCCAAGTTGCGGTCGGACATCAAAGGGTGTGGTTCTGTGGGGGAAAGTGGCGGTTGAGGTGCAATAGGCGTTCCCGAAGGCGACGAGGGTAAATTCTGCGGCGACGGCGGAAAGCCGGGACATTCCTTTGAGAAATCGGGAGTATTTTCCAAGTCATTGCACGGTGATTCAGGTTCTGGTTCAATCGTGGCCGGCACAGCATTGCCAATTTTCAGGTGCCGAGCAGCAGCCATGTCAAACTCGTGCAGAACCCGTTGTATCCGTGACCGCTTGCGCAAGGCTTGCAGGCGATGCGCTTCGTAGGCTTTGCGTAGAGGCGCGTTGGATGGCAGTTTCCATTCGGCACTGCCAACAATGACGCCTGTGCGCGGCTTTGGCGACTTTAATGACATTGACCGAGATATTTGTGGTTTCCCCGACCTGGTGCAGCCGTCCGAGCCATCCCGGTCGCCTGAGTTGTCACTCTAAGACACGATGATGTGGTTGAAGTGGCCAGGCACGCGGTTGCGGCACTTTTCACAGTCCGACCGGTACCCAATACTGAACGACTTCTTCATTCCAGGCTGAGCAGCTGTCCACTGAACGATAGTGTGGCGGCTGCGCGAGTGGCCCTTTCGGGGTGAAGGCGACGAAGCCATGTCGCCGTCGTCCATGCAACTTCCGCGAACAGGAGATGAGAACGAACCGTCTGCGGATGGGCCGCCAGGGGACGAGTGCATGTGCATCGCTGACGATGCGCGAGTAGGAGTCACAGCGTCGAGATGGCTGTGATCGTGGTCTAGGTACTCGTGGTCGTGGTCGTCATAGTCGTGGTCATGGTCGTGGTCATGGTCGTGGTCATGGTCGTGGTCGTTGTCAGTCATGCCCATATCCTGGTGCGCGCCATGATCTTCACCTCCGGTTTCGCTAATCGGGGATGGAAGAGAGCGGTTTTGCACCATGGACCAGTTGCCCACAGTGGTGGCCGGGTGATCCAAGGAACGTGGCACGGAACGGTTGTGGATATCGGCGTCCCTTCTTGCTGCCATTTCCGCCATGCTGTGAACCTCGCTGGACTGCATCATGTTGCCTGCAGCACCGCCCCAGTTGTTGCCGCGAAGCTGGATAGCGAAACTGGGCTGGATCGGAGTTGGCATGCGGCCGGCGACAACCGAGTCCTGGTCAGGTTGTTGCGGGCCCGGGGCCAGGTGGCCGCCAACGTTTAGTTGGTGAGCGTGGTGAGTCGGGTAGTCGCTGTCGGTGGCCATATCCATGTCCATATCCCCAGACTCGACAACAGTGGGTGTGATGCCATACTGCTGTTGCTGCTGGAATATGTGTGCGGCCTGCTGTTCCTGTTGCAGGCGAACAGTGGCCGGGTCCTCGGAGAACGAGCCGGGCGGGGTTATGGTCGGTTCCTGTTGCCGGTGTCCATCTTCCGGAGACCATTTGCGGGCGGCGTTTGGCGAGGTGCGGAGAGGAAGTGTTTGCATACGTTTCTTGATTGTTAGCATAGTTTAGACATTTATATTGAGCGATGATGATTTGAAAACAAAAATTGATGCAGTAGTAGGAACTGGCTGCCATCGGCCATGTTGTTACTGGTGCAGGGTGGGTCACAAGTGACGATGTTGAGGATGGCGAACGGAGGACGGCGGGATTTGGAGTGGTGGTAGTGGTAGTGGCTTACATTTCTGTGCTCGTTAAAGCCAAGTGGTGCTGGCTCTTCTTCGTGGAACCGCTTCAATGGGCCGCGATGGAACTCAAAGTCGGGACTTGGGTCGCCTGGTGGTGGTTGGAACATGTTGAAGTGTGAAGGAGAAGAAGCCATGGAGGGTTGGCAGAGTGTTGATGGTACTGGCAGTGGTGAATTGAGTGTGTAATGGAAGTTGAGTTGGCGTATGATTGCACTTGAAGGTACAGGACGATTGCTGGTTAAGGGAAGGACTATTAAGAAAGAGAGAGTGAGGAGCGACACCAAGAGGACTATGTAGATAATGTGAAAGGGGCGAAAGCAAAGACAAGAAACAAGATAGAAGCAAGACAGAAAGATGGAAAGCAGCAAGATGAATGATAGAAGTAAGAGAAGGATAAGAAGATGCGTGAAAGATGAAAGAAGACGAGAGACAAGACAAGACGCAGAGAGAGGAACGAGGATTGGCCTGATAAAAGTGGGAGGCAAGCGAAGACCCGAGCTTGTTTTTTGGTTGGCGGGGGTGTCGTTGGTGTTGGTGTCTTGTAGTGCAGAGTGAATGTACTGTATGTACTACGGCGGAGGGCGGAGGCGGATAGCTGACGCTGACCGAGCTGAGGGTCTGTACTCTGTAGTGAGAGGCAGCTAGTGAGTCGAGAGTCGAGAGTGTGAGCCTGTGAGCCTGGTCAGGGCGTACGGATACGGAGTAGGCTGGCTGGAGCAGGCTGGAGCAGGCTGGAGGTGGGGTGTTTGCCGACAGAATGGATACAAGTGTCTAAGAATAAAGACGAAACGATAATGGAAAGACTGAGCCGATCAATTGGATGGGAGTGGATATGAGAGGAGAGATGGATAGATGGCGAGACGGCGAGAATGAGAGAGAGGGAGAGAAGACAAGAAAATGGAGAAGAGAAGGAAAGTGAAGCCAAAGATGTTGTAAGTTGGTAGGGGTGGCGAGAAATTGGGAAGATGCACAACCGGAAGGTGGGAGGGCAATACGAGGCAGGAGGAGAGACGCAAATAGGAAGGAGCGAGGAAAGGTACGAGTTGTTGAGGAAGGAGCAATGGTGAAAAGAGGCGAGACGATGAAAATGCAAAGACAGAGACAGAAAAAGGAAGGAGCGGGAAAACGTGTCGAGTATAAAGGTGATCGCGAGGGTGGTGCCGTGTTTACAGAGGAGATATTGATTAGACACGCTCGAAGGACATGGGACAGCGGAGAGAGGATGGAGAGCAGAGGACAGAGGGCACGAGCGAATACCGAGACACGGCGAAAAGAGGTGTGGTGAGATGGCTAGAGTAATAGTAGATAGGTGAATAAGACGGACAGTAGAGTATGGGCTGGAAAAGTTGGGGAACTGGTAGCTGTCAGATGATGATGTTGAGTATGAGGCCGATTGATGAGAATACAATGTCACGGAGCAAGAATACCAGAATACATAAAGATACCGGGGAAGCATTTATTCTACGTCATGTGATGCGCTTGACGCGAACAGTTGGACAAGAACACGAGACGGAAGAGAAACAGTATTGAAAGCGAATAAGGAAAGAGCCAAGAGGGGAAGCAGCGGGAAGGGGAAAGAAGAGAAAGGCAAGAGCGAGCAGGAGCGAGGGGAGGCAAGAGCGATGGGTGAGACAGACAGGCAACAGGGCATTGACTGAGACTGGGAAACAGAAACTGATAGACGGAGACGGATACTGAGTAGACTGATGAATACGAACAGGCATCACTCAATGGTGGAGAGTATATGAGACAGGATGGCGATGTCAACAAAGACGCGTCTACGACAAAGTACTGATAAAGACAAGCAAAAAGAGCATAAACTTAATCACAGGCTAATATTGGTGGGAGACGTACAGTAGCATCAGCGGGACGAGCCAGGCCAGAGATGGCAATAGAGGCGCGACAGGCAGCTTGATACGAGTAAACCCCCGTCGAGTCAGTAATGTATTGGAGAGGATAGGGATATGGGAAATGGTAGAGCGACAATCACATTGTAGATGTGATGATGGGTATTACTGTAGAGTTGGCACTGGGAACGAGATGCCTGAACGTGCCTGCCTAGTACGGATGGATAGGACACTGAGAATGTCGAGATGGTCAGACATGCCAAAACAGGCAAGAGGCTCCCACTGCCCATCACTTTAATCCAGGGTATTGCTTGAATTACAGCACTACTATGCACTTACTCGTACTTCTTGCTGGGCGGACCCACCGCGTCCACGTTTCTGGGTGCATCCTGGATCCGCCCTATTGATGCGAAGCGAGTGATGCGTGCCATGCCGTTGACGCCGACACTGACACATTCCAGCCAACAAGCGTGTTTCTATCTGGTGTTTCTTGATTCTTGGTATCGTGTTTTGATAGCATACAAGAACATGCTTGAGTATCTTGCTCCTTGAAGACCCGTTGTTGACGCGCTTTTGCTGCACTCGTTTCAGGACTGCTTCAAACGGGCGGGGATAGATACGTAAGAGAGAAGGGAAAATGAAAAGGGCATCTACTGAGTATCCTGAAAGGGGAGAGTAGAATAGGAGACACGGAGTCAGCGAAAGGTCTCCAGAGGTATCCAGCAGGGTGTCGATAGATGTCCAGGGAATTACGGAAGCTGCCGGACGACCGTGCAGCTATGCTCGAATCAAGGACGAGTTAATGCATTGGTGACGGCGATGTATAATATATGTGACAGTAATGGAGATAGAGACAATAGATGTAAAACAGCATTGCAATAGCAACAATTGTCAACAAAGCTTGCTACATTTGTTGCACTGACGTGCCACGACGACATTACTCAACGTCAAGCAGCGTTACGGGGAACACAGTCGGTAGCTGTGAGGTTGTAAGCCGCCAATACTTGCGCTGTTGCTCTCTAAACGGCCGGCTGGCACATTTCACAAGTGTCCAGCAGTGCATCCGTCGTGACACATGGTATGACCTGTGAAGATGCATCTTGGATGGACATCCGACGGATGGGCAGAGCACAAAACAATAGACACAAAGACACAAAGGCACAAAAACACGCAGACACAAAAAAACACACAAAAAACACAAGCAAGGAACGGTGCCCGCACAACAGGAGTGACCAGCTTGACCCCCACTCCCTCACCAGCATCGACTTCTCCTCTTTCTATCATCCATTGCTGACATTTGCCAGTAGCCATCTAGTCACCCTCTCTCTGCCGTCCCCTCACCGGAAGGCGGCGGCGTCTCGGCTGTCACCCAACGTCAAGAGCACGGCACCCATTTATTAATAGTTGGAATAAAAGAAAAGCAACGACAGGCTCGCTCTCACTCTGTGTCCGCACACAGTAATATGGCATGGCCAATTGGCCAATGGCCTGATAGCCTGGTTTATTCTATTCTGTACTTTTATATTTCTACATTTTCACTTTTCACTTTTCACTTTTCGTTTACATGTCCGAATCAACACAATTTACACAATTGCTCGCTCTATTAAATCGAAAAAGTCGTGGCCGTTTCGTGGGATGGCGTTGGTCAATATGTACAGTGCGCATGTGACACTGTACATTGAAATTGACACTGTCAACTGTCCGATTGCGCATACTGTAAAGTGCTTCGATTTCCTCGTCGTGGGATTCGCCAATGTAGCCAGGCCGTCGAATGCGCTGCGCAGCACTGTGCGTCTGCAGTGTATCACAGTGCAGGCCGGAGCCGGCGCTATCGTTCTCTAGCACCGACTCCAATACACAAGTATCCTCAATATCGTGGCGAGCTAGCCCAAGGCGGTGAGCGACACCCCGCGCTGAACAGCCAGTCGGAGGGGTGATTGACTAGAGCAATTAATATTTCTTTTAATTTAATCAATACTAAAAATCTTTTTGGCAGTATTCGTCCTCAGGAAGAGGAGGAGGAGGAGAAGAAGAAGAAGAAGAAGAAAGAAAACAACACTAGAGGTTAGAAACTAGAGGAGAGAAAAAGAGAAAAATATAAGAAAAAAAAGAGAACCAGAGAAAGAGAGGAAAAAAGAAGAAAAACAGAAAAAAAACCAGCAAGAGCCCGTTTTCGGGCCTTTCGCAGTTTGCGCCCTTCTAGACAGTGTCATTGTCAATGGCAAATGGAAAAAGACAATGCTTGCACGAGATAGTCGTCACTCCATGCATCGTTGCAATATTCAATCGCATGCTGTGCTGACTTCTGTGTATCTCTGCACCTGTATCCCTGCATCTCTGTATTTGTGTCTTTCTGCGTGCATCTGATGACAGCCGTTACGTCGTAGGCATCACCGCCTCACCTCCTCCCGTTCCTTCCTATTGCAGTGCCTTCCCTATGTGAGGCACCGCCGTCGCAACTTCCCACACTATTACATACTCGAGATATATTTTGGCACCTTCCCCGTCGACCCTAAACCTAGCTCATTTACTCTGTATTACTCTGTAGACTATCTATTCCCCGTGCCTTCCTGACCTGCCTCCCTCCGCCAGTTTCTCCTTCCTTGCCTTGAATCGATCTCTGCCCATATCGCATACCATTAAAACACAATCTTCTGCGTATTCTGACTCACACCAGTGCCAACCCCAGCTGGTCCCAGTTGTCCCTTCCGTAATACCCTCTCCCCTCGTCCCGTGTCTTTTCGTCTTCTCCACTACGCCACCTCGTGCTTTCTCTTTTTGTCGATTTTGTCTTCTTTGTACGATTTATTCGTTTTTAATATTTTTCTTTTCCTATTTACTCTTTATATTCTTGGCCATTTTTACTAGTTAATTATCAGTATTTCCTGTTCCTTCCCATCCTGCGATTTCTTCTTACTCTCTACGCTCTTACTCGTCCGTTCGCCCACTCCGCTGTCCCTCTTTTCTACTCTGTATTTGCCTGGTTATTCTTCTTTTACTCTCCGTACTCTGTATATCCCCGTCTCGAGCTGTTTGCTTCTTATACCGCTGCTCTCGCTCTGCAGCTTCTTCCTGCATCCTACGCACATCTCACACCTCATACTCCAACCCTTTCATCTCAACCACACACAACCGCCACAATGCCCGGACGTGACGCCGCTCCCCTCGTCGTCGACAACCTGAGAGGTATGCTCTAATTGAAGATCGCCACGATCATGACGACGACCGTCTGCGCCTCTCAGCATCTGCCATATCCAGTATTTTCATACTAACACTCAGCAGTTCTCGGCCAGGACCCCCTCATTCCCCCAGACCTGCTGATCTCCGAGGTCCCCATCACCGAGGCCGCCGTTGAGACCGTCGTCAAGGGCCGCAAGGATGCCGTCAACATCATCATGGGTCGCAACGATCGCCTGCTCGTCATTGTCGGCCCTTGCTCCATCCACGATCCCGCCACTGCCCTCGAGTACCGCGACCGCCTTGTCGAGCTCGCAAAGACCCTTGAGGACGACCTGTGCATCGTCATGCGCGCCTACCTCGAGAAGCCCCGCACCACTGTCGGCTGGAAGGGCCTGATCAACGACCCCGATATCGACTCGACCTTCAAGATCAACAAGGGCCTGCGTGTCTCGCGCCAGCTCTTCTGCGACCTGACCAGCGGCGGCATGCCCATTGCCACCGAGATGCTGGACACCATCTCGCCCCAGTTCCTTGCCGACTTCATTAGTGTCGGTGCCATTGGCGCCCGTACCACCGAGAGCCAGCTGCACCGTGAGCTTGCCTCTGGTCTGTCCTTCCCCGTCGGCTTCAAGAACGGCACCGACGGCAACCTCGGCGTCGCTATTGACGCTATTGGCGCCGCTGCCGCCCGTCACCACTTCATGGGTGTGACCAAGCAGGGCCTGGCTGCCATTACCCGCACCTCTGGCAACGAGCACGGCTTCGTTATCCTGCGTGGCGGCACCCACGGCCCCAACTACAGCAAGGAGCACATTGAGGACGCCAAGGCTGTCCTGACCAAGAAGGGCCAGAAGATGGCCATCATGGTTGACTGCTCGCACGGCAACTCCAACAAGGACCACCGCAACCAGCCCAAGGTCGCCGAGTGCATTGCCCAGCAGCTGCGTGCCGGTGACAAGGCCATCATTGGTGTCATGATCGAGTCCAACATTGGCGAGGGCAACCAGAAGGTCCCTGCCGAGGGCCCCTCTGCCCTGAAGAAGGGTGTCAGCATCACTGACGCCTGCATCGACTGGGAGTCTACCGTTGATGTTCTGCAGAACCTGGCCTCGGCCATCCGCGACCGGAGAGCTTTCCACTCTGGCTCTGCCGAGGGTACCTCGACCCCCAAGACTACTCTTCTCGAGGAGGAGTAAATCGAAGTCAACTGCTTTTTTTTAACGTTACCATTTCCTTTGTCATTTATGGGATCTTTTCTTTTTGTTTTTAGTCGTTAGTCTTACAAAATTGGGATCAGAGGATCAAAATCAAGGCGAGCCTTGAGCCTTGAACTTGGGAGAAAGAAAAATGATACACACTGCATATTTTCTCGGGATATCAAAATATTTAAATACTTTTACAACTACTACTACCACACTCTGCTTCGATTGAGTTATTGAATGATTTGTGTATAATGTTTTGGTGTATAGTGCGATTATAATTCAAAACGAAGGCGAAAACAAACACAAAAACAGAAACGCCATGGACAACCAGATATGCCAAACAGTCGCCATCCAGTCATGCGACTACAAGCAATTGAATTTGATTATACAGATGTATGACTGTCATCTAGTCTCCGCTTCCACCCAACGGCGCATACTGTCCCCGCGGCCCCGTGTCCGTCGGGCCAGGCGATGGCAGTGGGCTCCGGCTGCCGCCAAGGCCGACGGACGATGCCGCCCGCTGCGCCAGGCTGGGGCCTTGCCCCGTACTGCGACTGCCGCTCAGCAGCGGCTCGCGCGAGGCTGCCCGTGCCGCGCGCACTGCCAGCACTTTCTGCACCGCCGTCCAGCCCAGCAGCCCGCTGGTGCCCAGGATAAACGTCCATACAATGATCTGGTCCTTGCGGCTGTCGCGCCGGAAGCACATGGTCACGACATCCTTCTCCTCGGCGTTCTTGCAGATGGGCAGGTTGTAGTCGAGACAAAAGGCGCGGTTGCACTGCGAGCACGACGACGAGGCGGCGCGCGCTGCCAGGGACGCATTGGCAAAGATGTAGTCGGAGCTGAAGCTAGCAGCGGAGAGCGAGCGGTCGGTGTGCTTTTGCGGGCCGAGGGGGATGATGGTGCTGTTGGTGAAGCAGGTGCATTTGCAAAACGTCGAGGCGGCTGTCTGTTAGTATTTACGCAAATCTGCAAATCGGCAAGACTGATGTGTCAATAAAGGGGACGTACAAAAAGCGCTGGCCAGCGAGGCAAAGAGAAAGAGGAGGACCACGGATATTCGCGCCATGGTGACGGACACTGGACGAGCTGCTGCGGCGACGGTCCACGACCAAGACTAGGAAGAGGGTAGGCGTATGGTATGCGAATGCGAATGCTTTTCCTGTGTCAAGAAAACGTAATGGGAGACACGCAGGAGCCGTGTGAAGATATCGGGCTGGGCTGGTCGGCTTGGCGATGTCGGCTTGTCAGTGAGGAGGTGCAGGTGGAAGCTTGCATCTCTGTCTCTGACGTCTGGCGTCTGGCGTCTTACGTACAGAGTAGTGGTGCATACAGTGTGTATTACTATGTAGTTACAGCACTAATACGGGGGGCTGGCCCACTGTGTATGCAGCCACAAGCCACACTGTGGCGTGACCAGTCTGTCGTTTGGACGTAGAAGTGGATAGCCTTGCGATCCATGTACGCCAATCAGAGGCTCTAATTCCCACTACCACAAAAAATTTCGGGTGCATTGGCAAAATAGCTTGATACTGACGATGTCTATGTCTACACACACTCTTCAGATACCGATACTGTTCGTTGACCCTTGATTGTTGACAACACCGACACACCACCGAAACAATGAGAAGAATAGCACGGTTACCAAAGGCCGTTGCCGGCCCGGCCGAGTCCGCCGTTACGCGCTCCGCATCCGCGCCCTCGTGCCGCACCCTGCACTCCCTCTCTCGCACACTCATCACCACCTCTACCACCTCTACAGCACATTCTTCGACACACACACCACGGCACTTTGCCGCCACATCACAACTATACCGCCCATCACCGTCGTCCCCTGGCCTTGCTCGCCGGTTCATGGCCACCGAGACCAAGACCGAGACCGAGATCGAGCAGACCCAGTCGACCGAGTCGGTCGAGCTTACCGAGGCCGAGTTCGATGCCGCCGTCGAGGCCCAGCAGCAGGAGGCATACCTCTCGGGTGTTGACCCGGCCTTGATCGTGCCCGGCGAGACAGAGACTGCCCCGCGCCCCACAGAAATTGCCGACTCCAACTATGAGCCTGCCCTTACGGCCGACGGCCTCGAGACCGTCGGCGGCCTCGATGGCTGGTGGGAGAACAATGCCCACTGGGACGATGCCATTGAGCTGCGCGGTTTCGCCCCGCGCCGGCCCGTGACCGACCCGGCCGTCCTGCAGGTGCTGGCGCGCCGTGCCGTGCTCGAGACTGTGGCTGTCCAGCAGCTGGCCAGCGAGGGCCTGACGCAGGCATGGAGCCGCGGCGGCATCGCCGAGCAGAACAGCGCGCTGGCGCTCGAGGCCGAGGTGGCGGCCGACGGCAGCGTCACGGCCCTGCGCGGCGATGCTTCGGCAGTCGTCGAGAGCCTGCGCGTCACCGAGGCTCAGGAGGCTTCTTCTGCAGCGGCTGCCCTGACGGGCGACGAGGCGCGCGAGCTGCTGGCGTCGTGGGATGCGTCGTGGAAGAGCATCTCGCTCGCCGATCCCGTGTTCAAGTTTGCCGTGGTCAAGCGCATCTTCCAGCTGACGGGCCAGATGATGGCGGACGCGCAGCTTGCCCTGGCCAACGACATGGCGGGCGTGCTGGGCGTGCTGGTGCGCCCGCCCAAGGCGAAGAAGCTGGCTGAGGAGCTCGCCACGGACGGCGAGCTGGCGGCTCTGCCCAATGTTGCGGTGTACGGCCGCCGCGTGACGCCGATTGACCGGCACAAGATGGTGGGCCGGTGGAAGGTGATTGTCGAGGAGCTGGAGAAGCGCCAGCTGCCGGTGACGGGCACAGGCGGCTACAGCAAGACGGTGGAGCGCCGGTGGGCATTTCACTAGATGTGCATCATTTTTGCACTCGAGCACTTGAGCACTTGACAGCTTGTGTATTTAAACTTGTATACTTATCAATTTACGCTACAATAAAGAAGTAAAATGTATAAACATCATGTCGAACTTGGGGTGCATGTCATAAATCAAGTCAAAGTTACGGCTGAGAAGCTCATCAGAAGTGTCATGGCTTTTTGGAAAGCTTGGGAAATGCTGACGGGAACTTGCTTTTACGTAGCAATTTATAGCTGGTCTTTTGGCCAGCTGTTCATCGTGCTTTTTTTTTGTTATTCACGCCTATACCTTTTTATGCATTTGCCTTGAATTGTTTGAATCCGCGCTTGGATTCTGACTGCATGATCTGGATACAGAAAATATTGACTTGGCTTACATAACAGTAATGTCCGTAAACGGCAAGCTGCGCGACATCACACAGCTCCACGTCTCACTCATATTTCCATCTGCATCACAAATAGGTAGGCTGAGAACCGTTCAGTCTGCGACACGTGAGCCGGTGTATAATTCGCGTCGTCGCATGCCCTCATAATTAGCATGAGGGAAGGCACGCACGGAACTGTTGGGGTGCGCCGTCGCGTTTGTGGACCTTGTTGCCTGCTGTTCGGACATGTGTCGGTCGCTCTTGCCTTCTCTGGACGCCGTATGGACTTGCGTACGGCCCAATTGACGATGCCAAGGGCCGCTGCTGCCTTATTGGCTTTAGTTGGGGCTGTCTCTTTTGTCCTCTCGCTTGCTATCCCATCGCTCCTTCCCTTTCACAGCAAAACAGCATTCTCCACTGGTGTCTGCCTTGCAACTCAACAGGCCTACCCCTGTAGTATATCCATTGAGCCATCGTAGCTCGTGTTGTTTAGTGCTAGCTTGTTCTAGCTATTAAGTTAGACACAGCCAATGTTGACTTTCTTCTTTTATTCTCGTCATCCGCCTGCCCTCCGTCTTCTTTTTTCCCTTGAAATCCGTCTGTTTATTTTTCACTTGTTTACCAGAATTAATCTTTTGGTCGACTGGTTTACTCTCTAAAGGCATATTGCTCAAGCCCGATTCTCACGTCCGAACTTCTTCTGAACCTGCATCGGCGCTTTTAGCATCACGACCATCTTTTCAAGCCTCACTTTATTTAAGCTTCACTTTTTTAAGCATCACTTTCTTTTTAAGCTTCACTATTGCCTGTCACACCTTGTTACACTTTCAGTACCGATTCTGATATAATCTCGTCATACACACCCAAAATGCCGCCACGCAAGCGAGCTGCTGCAAAGGCAGCCGCATCCCCTCCGCCTGCGGTCAAGGCCCTCCCTCTTGCCGGAACCGAGATAGCCATCACTGGATCACACCGTGGCTACAAACAGACCGTTATCGAGACTCTGATCGAGGACCTTGGTGGCAAGGGATCTACTCAAACCTTTGTCGACAGTTGCACCCATCTGATCACTTCCACGGCCAACTACAAGGCTGACACCAACTTTATCAAAATGGCCAGAGAGGCTGGTGTCCCCATGGTCAGTCTCAAGTGGCTCCTCGATTCTCAGGCGCAGAATTCCAGACAGCCCGAGGCACCATATCTTTATGAGCTGCCCGTTCCGTCCGGACCCGCTCCAGCTCTGAAGCACGCCTCCCCGGTGGCTCCCCCCGTCGCTCCCCCGGCTGCTGCCCCAGTTGCTGTGCCGGCAAGAGGCGGCAGAAAAAGAACTGCAACCGCTATTGCGCCTCCTGTGGTCGCTCCTTCACAGGCGGACACTAAACGCCAAAAGACAGCTGACCAGCCTGTCGAAGATCACGACGAGGATGCAGACGACAAGGCAGACGTCACGGCAGACGTGAAGTCGGCACCACCAAAGAAGGTCAACGTTCCCGTCGACGAGTATTGCCAGATCCCGAATGCAGTAGTCCACGTTGATGACGACGGCATGGTCTACGACGCCTCCCTCAACCAGACCAATGCTGGCAACAACAACAACAAATTCTATCGCATCCAAATCCTGCGTCTAAGTAGCGGCGAGTTTTACACGTGGACCAGATGGGGCCGCGTAGGCGAGCGTGGCCAGTCTGCCAAGATACAATGTTCTTCCTTTGCGTGGGCCCTCAAAGAGTTTGAGTCCAAGTTCAGGAGCAAGTCTGGTCTCAAGTGGGAGAACCGCAACGACAACCCCAAGCCAAACAAGTACGCCTACATTGAGCGGAACTACGACGACGATGACGAAGACGACGACGACGATACTGCAGACACCAGAAAGGATGCAAACGTCAAAAGTGAAGACGAAGAAGAGCTGAAGCCCGTAGAGTGCTCCCTGCTGCCGCCGGTGCAGAAGCTCATGGAGCTCATCTTCAACAAACAGCTCTTTGCCGCCACCATGACGTCGCTCAACTACGATGCCAACAAGCTACCACTGGGAAAGCTCAGCAAGACAACCATTAGCCGTGGTTTCCAAATGCTCAAGGACCTGTCGGCCCTCTTTGACGACCCCTCGACAGCCGCCGCCGTGCACGGCTGCTCCTACGACGACGCAGTCGAGCGTCTTTCCAACCTGTTTTACAGCGTGATTCCTCATGCTTTTGGCCGCAACCGGCCGCCCGTTCTGCAGTCGTTTGCCATGCTTAAGAAGGAGATTGAGCTGCTCGAGAGCCTGAGCGACATGAAGGACGCCGAGCTGCTGATGAAGGCCGACCGCGGCAAGAGCACCGAGAAGATGACCGTGCACCCGGCCGACAAGCACTACAGAGGTCTCAACCTGGACGAGATGTCGCCGCTCGACCACGCCAGCACCGAGTTTGAAGAGCTGGCCCGTTACCTGGTAAACACACGCGGCTCTACACATAGCATGTCCTACCAGATCGAGGATATCTTCCGCATCCGGCGCCAGGGCGAGAAGGAGCGGTTTGACCAGTGCCCCATGGACAGCAAAGTCGATACCGACACGCGCCTTCTGTGGCACGGCTCGCGCGTCACCAACTATGGCGGTATTTTGGGCCAGGGCCTGCGCATCGCGCCGCCCGAGGCACCGGTGACGGGCTACATGTTTGGCAAGGGCATTTATCTGGCAGACATGTCGTCCAAGTCGGCGGGGTACTGTAATTCATACATCTCCAACGGCACCGGACTGCTGCTGCTGTGCGAAGCCAAGCTGGGCTCGCCGATGCAGAAGCTGACCAATGCCGAGTACAATGCCGGCGACATGGCCAAGAAGCAGGGCATGTACACAACACTGGGCCAGGGCCAGACAGGCCCTCTCAAGTGGAAGGACGCCGGCGTTGTCAACCAGGACCTGGCGGGCGTGCAGATCCCCGACTTCACGACCACGCCCGGTAAGACCGACGTGGCCAACGCGTGTCTGCTGTACAACGAGTATATCGTATACGATGTATCCCAGGTCCGCCTTCGCTACCTCTTCCGGGTGAAGATTCAGTAGTATTGTTTGTGTTCTTTCATTTTATTTTTATCTTGTCTTTTCCCTGTTTTCGAGTCCTTCCTCAATGCGCTGTGTATAATACGGTTCCCAATGCGTCATGTCATGTCTCTACGTCTGCGCTCTTCATTTATTTGCGTGTTAATGTACACCTGAAAGGTTTCATATTCATCTCAGCCAATACATATTTATTTATAACCTTCACTTGTTTTCCCGTGAAAAGCAGACCAACTCCATACTCCAGCCAAAGTCCAGCTTTGGTTTCCTATCGACCTGTCATGTATATTTATCAAAGACCCCTTTCAACACCCACGGCCAGATCAGAGGCCCAGAGCACTGTTGAAGGCCGTCGCCGTGGTCGCGTCCTTGGTGCCCAGACCCTGTACCACCGCCTGGGCCTGTGTGCACAGGTCCTTGGCAGCCTGGTTGGCATCGCACACGTTGGTCAGCTGGTCGCAGATGCGGTTTGTGATGATGTTGGGATTGAGGGCGTCCTGCTGGCCCTTGGCCACGGTGGGATCGGTGGGGAGGAACGTGCCCTCGGTGGCCTTGCGGCCAGGGCGGCCCAGCTGGAAGTCCATTGTCGGTGTGCAGGAGCCAAAGTCGGCAGCGGCGCGCAGGTCCAGCACAGCGGCATAGGCCGAGGCGGCAGCGAAGAGGGTGGCAATGACGGTAGAGGCGTGCATATTGGATGTCTTTATGTAGAGCTGTAGAGATGTACAAGTGAGACTGTTGATGACTGTGATGATTGAAAGTATCGTGTTGTGTGTGGATGGAGTTGGGATGAAGATGGAAGTGACCTGATGCGACTGATCTCAACAACGAGATCGACGACGTCTTTTATATGCATCTCAATTCGACCCAGGCAGGCAGGTCGACACACGGCGACCCGGGAAGCGAGCCGACAGCATTGACGGCCGTCTTGTCTTGATGCTTCGCGTAGGCCTTTCTGCTTCATCTCAAGGCCGAACCGTTCATTTCGATCTGCCAAGAGATCTCTGGAACATAGTTGGGACGGCTCCCACTTGGCTGTCGCATCGTTTGAAATGGTAGCCGGTGCGCATTCTCTTATGTTTTTTTATTGTCGCATTTCTCATTCTTCATTTCTCGCTTTCTCAGGACTGAACACGAGATGATCGCCTTGGTCGGCTGTGCGGATGAAGCAGACAATTGTTTGATCGGCACTCGGACAGCATCTCGAGCCGGCGGCAGTTTTCTTTTTCTCTCCCATTTATTTGGAGACTCAGTTCAAAGTGTTTCAGATTGGGTCGTCTAGTATTAACTACCGCAATACGAACAGCAAAGCAATGCAGATCCCAGCTATCGACTACAGACCGACCATGTAATGCAGATTGACAGGTGTAATGGGCTTTGCGCCGTCCAAGACGGCCATGATGTTTCGCATGCTCAGCTCCTCAAAGCCAATGTGCGTCTCCAGGGCACCGCCCGCATTGTGGCATGTGAGCATGATTCGTCCGGGGGTGCCCTGGCCTTGGCTGAGGGACGCAAGCTGGGCCAGGCGCGGGTTGACATGCGGCTCGTTGGCGTGCACGTCCAGCGCGGCGGACAACAGCCTGTCGCTCTCCAGCGCATCGGCGAGAGCCTCTTCGTCGACGAGCGAGCCGCGCGCAACATTGACAAACCGCGACCCATGCTTGAACAGGCCGAGGGCGTCCTTGTTGATGAGCGTCTTGCCGTCGAGGGATGCCGGCGTGCACAGCACGACACAGTCGGCCGTCGACAGCAGGCCGCCCAGCGTGCTGTGGTATGTGGCGTGCAGGCGTGCCTCCAGCTCGGCCGGCTTGCGCACGACATCGTAGTAGTGTATTTTCATGCCGAAGGCAGTGCACCCCAGCTTCTCTGCCAGGAACTGGCCGATGTTGCCCATGCCGATGATGCCGAGGATGTGGCCGCGCAGGTTGCGGGAGTGTGCCGTCGCGAGGCCGTGGCACTGCTGGAAGGCGCCGGGCAGAGCAGACGAGGCCGCGGCCATGCACCAGGGCAGGTGGCGAAACGTCGATATGACCATGGCGACGGCAAGGTCGGAGACTGCCTCGGCCGCGGCCAACCCCGAGTTGCAGTAGACAATGCCCCGTCTGGCGAGCGCGCGCGTGTCGGCCCAGTCGAAGCCGGCACCGGCACTGGCGAACACGCGACAGGTGCTCGGCAGCAGAGCCACCAGGTCTTCGTCCCAGACACCCATCTCGCCGCCGGAGCCCCAAAAGGGCCGGAAGATGGCCGAAAACTGGCCCCATCGCCCGTCGCGCAAGGCCTGCGTGAACTCTGGCCGCTGGCGCTCGGCGAGGCTTGGTCGGACAATGATGAACTTGGAGGTGAACTCGGCATAGGTGTGCATGTTGTAGCGGACCTTTTCGCCGATATGGAGCACGATGGGCTTCGAATGGATGTCGACTGCGGCCGCGGCCGGGCTCGGCGCCATGTAGCTATAGTTGTGCGAAACGGGCGATTGGGATCGCGGAGTTGCGCCCGGCACTGGCGTATTGAAGGGCTCGGCCATGATGGGAGCTGCCGATGGACTTGAAGATCAATAGACGGATGGGATGAATACGAGAGGTCGAGGCATGTGCGCAGAGCAAAGAGCAAAGAGACGGCTTGGGGCCAGTCACGCGGCGTCACTTATCATCAACAGCATGGGCTGTGGCTGCCAGCCGTCCCCTAGCCCGTCGCCCATGGGCAGAGAAATGCTGGCTGGGCATCTCTCATCTCTCAAACCCGCCCCAGCCGTCCTGCATGTGGCTCACACTGGATGTGACATGCACAATGCACATATGCATGTGTTCCGCCGTTATTATTGGAGCTGTATTGATAAGCTATAGTGACTGGTTCGGGATTACTGCGTTGGGCATATCGGGCGAGGGGTAGTGTCTGGCCATGGCTGCTGGCCAACTGCTTATGTAATGAGCATCAATATGCTGCCAGCTGCAGTAACAGCTATCTGTGTAGAACGCCATGCTGTCAGTGAGATATTTTTATTTTGTTAATGGTTGAACAAACTACACTCGACAACGGCAAATGCCTTTTGTTTGGGGTGAATGTGCTACAGTTGCACCAGCCGAGAGGGCCGAGACCAGCGGCTAATGGCCAATGGACGGCGGGGGGAGGGAGCATCACATGTGATACCTCTGCTGAGCCGTGGTTGGGTGGCATTGTGCCGACGGAGTGATAGCGGCCGGTGACTGGGATGGCCGTAACAATATCCCGCATGGTCTACGTGATGTCAAACGAGTGAAACCAAGGATTGAAAAGCTGTTCATCTGAAAGAAAAAGAAGTGATTTTTGTAGAGCCAGAAAGAGGAAAGAATTAGATAGTATCAGTAAGATGGATATAGGGTGAAAGAAGAACGGTAGAAAGAAGAAAAAGAAGAAAAAGATAACAGAAGAAGGAAGGGAAAAAAGAAGCAAAAAAGAAAAAAAAAGAAAAGCAGAACAAATTGCTAGCCGTGGTATCATAAAACATCCTTGCTCGACCATCACATCACCACCACACCACCTCCTACTTAAACACACGCCGGCCGCCGGTGCGTGGGGGGAACCGCTCCACGCCCGTGCTCTGCTGGGCATGCCACAGATCCATGGCACCCGCCGTCTTGCCCTGCACCGTCGCCTTGTACCGCCGCCACGCCTCGCGCAGATGGTCGGGCCGCAGAGGGCCCTTGGGCGGCTCGCGTAGGATGTGGTCTGCTGCCTCGGGCTCCCACTCGGGAATCGCGAGCGTCGACTGCTTGTCGTAGAGCGCCTGCACCTCGGGCTCGCCGCGCGACAGCACCAGCCCGGGCCACGGCTTGTCGCCCTCGACCTGCACGCGCTCGTCGTCGTCGGCACCGATCCACTCGTCCTGGATCGTCTGTGCGTTGGTGATGAGGTCTGTCAAAAAGTACTTGGTGACCGACCGCACGGCTGTCACGACCGACGCCGGCACCGACTGCGACACCGTGGCGTTGACGAGCCGCTTGATGACCGCGTCGGGCAGCTTGGCCGCACGCCACGCCGAGATGCGCTCGTATTGGTCCATGTCCATGCACGCAACCAGAGCCGCACGCAGCCGCTTCTCCTCCTTGCGCTCCTCGTCTGTGCGCTTGTCCGCCGCCGCAGCCGAGTCGGGCTCGTCGCCGTCGCCGTCGTCCTCCTCAGCAGCGCCGCCGCCGCCACCGCTGTTGTCTCCTGGCGCGCCCGTCCCCGACTTGGGCCCTACACCGACTGTGCTGCCCGCGCCGCTGCCACTGACGCCGCTCGCCGCAGCCGCCGACCCGGCCTTGCCACCGACCACGCTGGGAGTCTGCTCGCGCAGCTTGTCTGCCTTGCTCTTGCGGCCCCGGCGTTTCTTTCCTGTGCCCGGCGCAACCGAGCTGTGGCCTGCACTGACGAGACTGACGTTGTCCATGTCGACTGACGGAGACCGGGCTGAGAACGGAGTCATTGCATCCTCGGCGTCGGGCGGGAAAGATGTCTGTCGGAGAGGATGCGAGGCAGGAAACGAGGCCGACGAGATGTTGGAGGGCTTGCGCCGCTTCAGGGCCGGCGCCGGCGAGCCATCTGCAGTCGCCGTGCGCTTCTTTTTGTATGATGATGGAGCTGGGAATGATGCCGACATTATAGAGTGTGTGTAGATGAAGTCGGCTGATCGGGATGACCTGCTCGAGATGAGGAGAGATGGGCTCGTGATGCGTATTGTAGATGTAGACTTGCAGATGTAGATTTGCAGCTTAAAGCTCAGTAGGCCTAGATCTACAGAAAGCGTGTCGGACGCGCTTCTGCGTGACACGTCACGTGACCGACAGGCGCCTGACGTCAACGCCAAAGGCTAAACCGACGATAAGATAAGCCGCCAGTACCCCACATCAACCACTACACGCCAAACCTAGAAGAGGTAAAAACGTGCTGTAAGGGGACCACGCCAATCGCTCGAGCTAAGAAAAAAATGTATGGAGAATTTCGAGAAAAAAAAGGAACTTTAATAAAGAGTAAAAGAAAAAGAGTGAAAGAGACTCAAAGGATTCTCTGCAAGAGGAAAAAGAGAAATTTTGAGTGCACAAAGGGACCTTGCTAGTCAGCACGGAGAACAGCGACGGTTAGCTAGAGACAGACGTACCTGCCTTTTACGTCTAATGTCTTGAGACTTTATTTTTTAGAACTACGTTGCCTCGTTCCTTCCCTTTTCTCGTCCCGTCCTCGCCTGTCTTCTATCCGCCCTCTAACCGCCTTCTATTTGTCACCTTGACCTCGACTTGCCCTCGCATTTACCTGCGCCGACCCCCCCTTCCATCCTGACCTCGATCACCACCCCGTCTCTACACCCCTACCACCCCCACTACCACTCTACGCAATGGCCGGCTCACAGAACGGCGAAACTGTCCCGGCGACCCCGATCGTCCCCGTGCCCGCCCAGGCAGCCTCTACAGCACCGGCCGGCGACGTCAAGGCCGAGAGCAACGGTGGCAGAAAGCGCCGTGGTCGTCGCGCACGCAGCAGCAACCATGCCGCCGGCACTAGCTCCCCTAGCACCCCTACCACCCCTAGCGGCACCACTGCTACCACCACTGGCACCATTGGCAATGCCGGCGTGTCCAAGCGCAGCCAAAGATCACGCCGCCAGCCCCGCCGGCATAGCATGAGCAAGGCCGCCCGTGACCCGCGCGACGAGCCCGAGCCCAGCCACCACCACAAGACCCGCTCGCCCATCGCCCTGCCGCTCGAGGCCATTGGCGAGGCCAACGCCACCAACATCTCCAACGCCCTCACGCGCGCATCGCCCAAGACGGCCGCCACAGCCACAACCTCGACCACCCGCTCGCCCAGCCCCGTCATTGACTTCGACGGCCTCAGCCGGCCAAGCATCGGCACGCGCAACCGTCTGGACGAGAACGACGACGACCGCGCAAAGCGCATAGAAAAGATCCGCGGTGCCGTGCGCACGATCCTGGAGTGTGTGGGCGAGGACCCCGACCGGTCCGGCCTGGTGGGCACGCCCGACCGGTATGCGCGCGCGCTGCTCGACTTTACGCAGGGCTACCAGCAAAACGTGCGCAACATTGTCAACAATGCGATCTTCCACGAGGGCCACAACGAGATGGTGATTGTCAAGGACATTGAGGTTTTTAGTCTGTGCGAGCACCACATGGTGCCGTTCACCGGCAAGATGCACATTGGCTACATCCCCTTCCACTCGGTCATCGGCATCTCCAAGCTGCCGCGCATTGCCGAGATGTTCAGCCGCCGCCTGCAGATCCAGGAGCGGCTGACGAAGGAGGTTGCCAACACCATCATGGAGGTGCTGCAGCCGCAGGGCGTTGCCGTCGTGATGGAGTCGAGCCACCTGTGCATGGTGATGCGCGGCGTGCAAAAGACGTCGGCCACGACCATCACGAGCTGCGTCCTGGGCTGCTTTGAGAGCAAGGAGAAGACGCGCAACGAGTTCTTGAATCTCGTCGGCGTCAACCGGAGCTAGAACTAGGGGGTAGACCGAGAGTCCGTGATCTAGACGGCGATCTACCTGCCGGTGTATGGCGGCCGGTGTATTCAACAAGACACCCGCCGGCCAGACTGGCATCCATGTTGGTCTTTTGCATTTCGTTTTCTTGCTCTCTCTTGTTATCCGTTATTTGTCATTTGCTTGCCATTTCTTGTCTATATCTTTTTGTCTTCTTTTCATCATGGCGTTATGTTGGCTCAACTCGGCATATACAGGAATCATTCATCATTTTTCTGGGATCTCTAATGTTACATCTTCTTTTTTTTAAACTGAAACTGGCTAATGCCACCATTATTTCCTCTCTGCCTATGTGACATGCCTCACAGTGCGTCCGACCTCGCCGCGCTCAACGGCTGCTACCCGCTTGCCCGCCACCGCCCATATCAGCTCGCTGACCTCTTCCACCGTCGACGATGCATCAATCACCTGCAGGTCCTCTTCCTCTTCGCGGAACAGCCACTCTCTGGAATCGCCGCTCTCCGTGCTGCCGCCTGAAGCTGAGACCGGTGCTAATGATACTGGTACCCGTCCAAATGACAGTCCCCAGAACAGCTCCCGCACCTTGCGCTGCATCTCGGCCTTCTCGTACTTTTCGTCGCCCCAGCCGCCGCGCTTCTGCGCCTCGTCTTCCTTGAGATTCAGAAACACGACCAGGTCCGGCCGCGGCAGGCCCACCTCGGGCGCCCGCGCCCACGGCAGCGACAGCGTCGGGTTCTCTTTTGCCGCCGAGTAGACCATGCCGCTGTAGTAGTAGCGGTCGCAGACGACAGTCGTCCCTGCGGCGAGCAGGCCCTCGATCTTCTTGGCCGCCTCCCAGCGGTTGGCAGAGAAGAGCAGGTGGATAACATGGTCGTCCATGTCAGCCTGGCTCTTGAGGTAGCTGTCAATCATCTGGCCAATGGGCGTGGTGCGGTCGGGGAACCGCATGACCTCGACGCTGCGGCCACGGCCCTCCTCCCCGCTCCCGTCTGCGAGACGCTTTGCTAGCAGCTGCACCTGCGTCGTCTTGCCGCTGCGGTCGAGGCCTTCGAGGATGACCAGAGCACCGCGGACAGGCGTGGTTGCGGCCATATCTTTGCGGTGTGTATGTGGTTGTAAGGTTGAAGGTGGTATTGTGTGCGAGCCTGCTTGTATGTTTCAGATAGTTTGGATGGGATATCTGACGCAGAATATGAGAGATGATAGTGAGAAGGCCGCAGTGTCTGAGTGTGAGAGGACTTATACCAGTCTCAAGCGTGTCGCCAGTGGCGCCACTAAGACGCGAAGCTACCTACAAAGTATATAAAGATCAGTCCACCACACTAATCGGCCCCGCCAGTATTGCATCACGTGGATCTTCTGTGCGCTTACATTGACAAGAGTCTCTCGATACTTCTTTGCAAAACTTCGGGTTGATATTTCATCTAGTTGGGTAATCACAAGGCGAGCGTAAGTTGATGATAACAGAATTTCAGACAATCTGTAGAATTGAGCCGTGCTGTACTTGCAAAAGTGTGCTGTTGAATAGTGATGGCACTGAGCCAGGAAGAAGTGAAGAAACGATCAAAAGAACAACATATAAAAATAAAATAAGACCAAAAGGAGGCAAAAGGACTCAGAAGAAACAAGAGACCGAAGACAAAGACAAAAACATAAACAACGCTGTCATCCAATAACGTAACCAGGTAGACTGTTTTCCATCCGTGATATATCCCAAACCATCCAAAACCGTGGAGAACGCCGTGAAGCCAAAACAAAAACTATAGAGTCAAGGGAAGAAAAGCAAAGAACAATCATAGGAGAGCAGAGTAGTGATTTTTTAGATCACAGCTCATCAGCCTTCTGGCTGCCGCTCTCCCACAGCTGAAAGCTCTCGCCAGTGCCCTCAATTGGCTCCAGAAGTGCTGCTTCACAGGCAAGCTTCTCACCAGTCATGATGCTCTCCACAGTGATGGGGGCCTCCTCGGTCTCGGCAATCTTGACAGTCTCGGTCTCAATAGTCTCGGCCGGCTCAACAACCTTGAGGCTGAGAATCTCGTCAATTGTCTGCTCAGTGACAGGCTGCTTCTCCTCGGTCTCGTCAGCGTGGACAAGAACCACAGACTCTTCGTCACATCCGGCAGCGTAGAAGTCGGCGGCGTTGAGCTGGGACAGCGGGTTGCGGGACTTCTCAAAGTTCATCTCGTCCTCAGAGTGAGACGCCTCAGTGCGGGCAAGGCTAGTCTGGCTGACGTCGTTGGGAGGGGGAATGTTCTCCTTGTCACGGCCCTCGGCACGCTCGCGGCGTAGCTTCTGCTCAGACTCCTCGTCGCTGCTGATATCCAGAACGCAGGTACTGTGCTGAAGAAGGTTGGTCATCTCCTGCTCGGGGGTATCCTCGTGAATGTCAAAGAACCAGTTGGAGCTCATGCCGTACTCGTCCACCGATGCAGTGAGGGGCGAAGGCAGGGCAGCAGCGGCCATGCGCGAGTCAAATGGCGAGAAGGTACCCTTAAGGGCAGCATCAAGCGAGAAAGGAAGGCTGGACTTGGGCGAGCCAGCGGATCTGCGCTTGTTGGACAGGATGCCGCCGCGGCGGGGGGCACGCATAGAAGAGCGGCCAGATGAGGTAGAGAGCGAAGAAGAGATGGATGAAAGAGAAGGAGACGACGTGGAGAGGGGCGAGAAGCGGACGGGGCTCTTGGAAGCCTTAAAGGAGCCGACCTTGGTGGACGGGGCCCGGGGCTTGAGAACGTTGCGGGGAGAAGACGAAAGAGCGGAGATGGAGGGCGAGGATGGCTTCAGCTTGGAAGCGTCAAAGGTGGTGGTGGTGTTGCCAGAGGCAGTGGTCAGGGTGAAAGCAGGCTTCTTGAAGAGGCCGCTGGGCGAGGCAGAGTCGGAGCCCTTGGAGCGCTTAGCAAACATGTTGGGGTCGACATTCTCCGAGTCGTGAGACTCAGTGTAGGCAGGAGCCTTTCTCTTGGAGATGGCGTGGACAGCTGCATTGTTAGTACTTGTGACGCGATAAGAGAGAAGCGGCAAACACGGGGCGTAGAGGTGCTTCGCGGCTTACCATTCTGTCTGTTCTTGGTGCTGGTTAGAGCCTGCAGACGAGCGCCGTCCAGAGGAGCAAATGGCTGGCGAGTGATGGTGGCCATTTTGGATATAAAGTGAGGGTATTATCAAAATTAAAAAGAGTGTGAGGCTGAGTGATATGTGCGTAGGTTGTAAGACGTAATTAAGCGAATTGTTGATTAAAAGAGTGAATCAGTTGGTGTCGGTGGGCAAAGAGGCAAAAGAGCGTGTGAGAGATCGTGATCCGAAAAAGAATGACTGGATGCTGCTGATTCTGGAGAGAAGATTCAAGACGAGAGAGAGAGAGAGACGAGGCAGACGGATGCGTTATGTATGATTGCTGGGTGGATGTCGACACGATAGTCAGGCACACGTTCCAGAGAGGGTAGAGCGAGGGCGACTGAGGGAGACTGAGATGGCCGAGGCTACTGAAGCGATTGAAGCTACTGAGGCAACTATGAGGCTGCTGAGGGCTACAGGCTGAGGGTAAAGTGGTGATGTCGCGAAAAAGGGCGGGCAAAAGCTCGTCTAGGGAGTCTTAGTGTTGAAGGGCAGACAGAAGGTTAATCAGTCTTAATTGAAAGGGCTGATGAATGGAATGTAGAATGTTGGAGACACGAGTCGAGAGATACTGAAGAAGTGAAGAAAGGGAGAGAGAATGGAGAGAAAATGGAGAGAGAAGAGTAGTCCAGAAGAAGAAGAAGAGAAGAAGAAAAAGTAGAGAGGAAAGGGAAAGATCGAAAGAACAATCGAGAGAGAAGGATCAAAAAGGGAAAGAAGAGACAGTCTAGGGAGTTGGATAGGGAGAGTGGAAGGAGCGATGGAGGGACAGTGCAATAGAGGAGAGCAGAGAGGAGAGGGAGGAGAGCGCGGGCGAGACACGGAAGGAGCGACTGGGCGTGAGCGTGTACGAGACGAAACTGGCTGCCGGACGGGACTACTGCGTATACAGAGGGGAAGGCGCGTTGAGTGGCCGCCCAGAGTGGCACTTGGCCGTGTATTAGGCCTGGACATTTATTGCAAGCACGTACTGTGTATGGGCATAATTGAGGAAGATGGTCATTACAGGTGGGACTTGGGAGGGTCGCTCCTTCCGAACGGGGAAAGAGTGTGACGGGCGACAGGGGGCAGTAGGTATTTTAAGACTCTTTAAGATAACTCGGGAAAGAACGACCAAGCATCAGGCGTGTCTTCGTGTCGGCTCTTTACGCGTAGGAAAAAAACGAGACTCAGTAAGAGAAAATGGGCCGCACGAAACAGGCAGGAGCAAGGATTTCGAGAGAGTAAGGAAGTCGCGATGCTGCAAATGACTAAGACCATGATGATTGAGAAGCTATAAATGACAAAGTAGACACAAAGCAAGCGATAGCGAAACAAAAACAGGTCCTCGTCTAGCATGCATGATTCTATCACGACAAGACACTGTGAAAATCAAGGAATACACAGCCATCAGGTGGGCAACGGCCGCAGGTTCTGAGGTGCTTTCTTGAGGCGCTGGCTGAGGGAACGGCCGGGCAGTGCTTGTGGTGTCAGGAGAGCATACAATGTAGTACAGCGTGGTGGAGGAAAAGACTTGGAACGGACTGCCATATAAAATCAATTATTGATTAATATCAGACGGCCCCAGGAAATACCTCCAGCTTCTCACTGTGCCAGCACACCAACAAGTACCCCCAAGAGCCGCACTGTACTGTTCTTTCCACTTTCCTTATTTTTTTTGCTTTTCTTTTCCTTTTCGCTTTAATTGCTTGCTGCCGATGCAAGGGAGGTCACAAATGGAAGAACGGGTACGACGTGATGTGAGAGGTGAGCTGGCAGAGACTGGAGTCGAGTCGAGACGTGCTGCTGCACTCTTAAGAGTCTCAATATAAAAAGAGTGGGTACAGATAGCCGTGTGTGCGCTTTATGATTGGCTGGCCCGTGCTGCGACCAGCATTAGTGCTAACACGCTGCAGGAGGGAGCTGCCCAAGCAGCCAATCAACGCGCGTTGTGCGCCAGAGCGAGGTCAGGTTCTAGTTTGACTCTATATATGGTCCACTTTTGTGTGCTAACCCACTCGATTGATTGGCTCGCTTGCCTGCGGCCACTTCCCGCTCTCTATATACTTTGTACGCGTTGTGCTTTTGCAACGTTTGAGGTAACAGGATGCAGAGACGAGCTCGATGAGACGGCTTTTTGTTCGTCACTCTGCAGAGTAGTCACTTTAGCACATGCAGCTTAGAATTTATGCACAGTGCAGAGCTACACTGTAATGGAGGGTACGGGCACACACACACACATTAGCCACGCATACACATCACGACAATGAGTGCATAAAATATGGGGAGAGACAAAGGGACAGACACGAGCTGGGGAGAAACCGACGAGTGAGAGGCGAGCCGGCAGATCAGGCAAGCCAAGGGAGAGTGAAGCGAACAATGAGACTGGTAGCTGGTCTTGGGCGTGGCAGTCTATGCACAATGCACCCCGGATGTCAAGTAGTCAGTTGGGTATTTGGGTACTCGGGGGAGATGCGGGACAGCAGCCAGACAGATAATTGGCTTGGGTGACGGAGTGAGTCGAGTAAGGCATTCTATCACAAACTATCAGCAGATGCCGTCATTACATACAGGTAGAAGCACATGCGTGTAGATGGGTATATTATGTGAGAGTGTCCAACGCGCACGTCGTCATCCGAGCCCAAGCAGAGCCGGATGATAAGAAAAGGCAAAGGACAGAGGACTGAATAAACAAAAAGTAGAAAATAAAAAATAGAAAGAAACGAGTGAACAGAAGATAGGTGGAAAGCGAGCTAAGGCCTGAGTGAGACATATCTCCCTGGCCAAAAAGACGGCCAATCAAGCAGGTATCGACTGACCATTGACCATCAAGACGGGCCAAAGGCTACCTCAAGACAAGAACACAAGACAACCTAGACACAATCATCGACTGGCCTTCAACTGTGCAAGACAAGACAGGCAGTCGATCAGAGCTGCCTAGTGTCGATCAGAGGGGTAGTTCGGGGAGCGAAGACAATGTAAAACTCAAGTGAAGAAAAGACGTGAAGAAAAAGACAAAGGGAACAAGTGACGGGAAGCAAGAGACAAAAGGATAGACGCAAGCACGACAGACGAGACAATAAACGAAGACACAGTAGAAGATATAGCCGGACGGGTAGATAGACCAGACCAAAATCAGAGGCAGGTTGACAGAAAGAAAGCTCGCAGGAAGAGCTGAAAGACGGGAGACGAGGAAGAGACGAGGAAGAGACGAGACGAGACGAAGACAGAGACAGAGATAGAGAGAACCTTGAACAAGCCCGTACCTGACCTACCCGTAGCGCCCATTCCAGCACAAGTCCCGCAATCTCTTTTGCCCGACGCCTCCTTTGTCCCTGAGATCCAGTCCCTCTACTTCCTTGTCAACACTCTCCCACTCGCCGTGTATATCTTGCGCACACAGCCGCTTCCACCACGCCGCAGTTGGCGGCAGCAGCACATTCTTGTCCACGGCCGCGTCCAGGAGGACATTGAATATGTACGGCACGTCGCTGGGTGATCTCCGCTTTGCTGACAAGTCCACCTTCTCGAGAGCTTCGAGGTCGACATCGCCTCTGAACAGGTCGGCCAGGACACGCTTTTGCCGAAGAGGGCCGAGGATGTGGTGCACGCCGTGCTGCAGCTGCATCAGCTCCAGCTTGGGCACCGGGCACTTGCTGGGGTTCCGCGTCGCTAGAGAAAACGCGTCTCCTGTCTGGGCTGCTCCTGGAATGTAGCGTATGGGCTTCCTTTCGTACTTGACAGGGCGTGTTGGCTGTGATACTATGGACGCCCATCTTGATACCCTGGCGGTTTTTTTCACTCCTTTTGCAGCCTTTTCGTTCTCCATCTTTTTCTCGTCCTCGTCAATTTTTTCGTCATCGCTCGTTAGCAGTATCCAGTCATCGCCGTCCTCGCCGTCGTCTTTGTCGTTTTTGTCGTCTCTATCGCTTCCGTCGTCGTCGCTGCTGTCAAGGCTGTATGAGCTGCCGTCGTCGAGGTATGTCTTCTCCGCTGCGTAGAATGTGTCGATGCCGCATGCCTGCTCTGCTTGATAGTGTTCTCTGGTGGCCGCTCCTCCCATTATGTTCTTATATATTGCAACGTCATCCGCCCACTGCATCTGCACATAGTACACATGCCGTCTGCGGCTGCTCGAAAGGGTGGTGTAGGGCCGCAGCGAGAACTCGAACCGATCCCATTTGTCGTGCAGCTCTTTATCCACAGGCAACACCGTGACATCGGCTGAGTCCCAGTCAGACTTTTTGTGCGCCATGCACTCCGAAACGTCTAGCTCCAGGGATCCCACTGGCAGCAGGTCTGACATCTGCTTGCGCACATCGCAGAGCCAGTCGCTGCCATCGCGGTCGTCAGAGTTTGCACAATGTCGACAAACCGTGTGGCCGCCTGCTTCATCTCCTCCGATGTGCCAAGGCGCTTTTTGAGCTCGAGCGGCCGCTCTGTCTCCGGGTTGAAATCGATGTTTGTGCCCATCTCGCGGAGAGCGCCTCTCTTGCGCGGCGCCCACCGCAATAGCAGCGTGTCGGCCAGCAGCCCCAGCTTGGAGACGACTTTCCGCACCCACTCCTTGAGCGGCTGTTTGCCCTTGTTGATTTGGGCATCGCTCATGTCCAGGCCCAAGGCCTCGTTCGTGCGTAGGCGCTGCACAATCGAGATGCTTTGCACCACTGAATACGCAATGTGCAGCCTGAACTTGGCGTACACCCGCTGCAAAGTTGCCAAGTCGGCGTTATTGACATGCTTGCCGTTGCTGTCCTTGCTGGCCTTGTTGATCGACCTGAGTCGTGTGTCGATGTGGGCCAGTAGCTCATTTTGCAGAGTGAAGATGGCATGGCACTCGGCGTCTGAAGAGAATTTTACTTCGCCGTCACCGGAGACGTCCCAGCTTGCCCCCAAGTTGACGGCGGACCATATCTTGAACCCCAGCTCATTGACAAGACCCGTAGGATCGATGTTTGGAGTCCAGAGATGGCTATATTTGCTACCCATCGTAGCTACGATCCAAGTTTAGACTTGCGACTGCAGCGGGCGGTTTGGCTTTTAATTTCGATGCTCGATGGTGTGAGTTCAAATGTTTGATGGCGACGACCAGCCAAGGGTGAAGATGCCGGAAATGAAATCGACAAAAGCAGAATTTTGATCACGAAAGTTGAATATAAAAAGAAGAAAACCGCGCAGAGGCAAATTGTCTTTTGCAGTCGAGACTCGCCATTGTAATTGCATCCATCAACAAAGAAAGAACAGCAATATCAACCAACTCACAGCATTGTCTGTTGTAAATCAAAAGTACATGCATGTGGTTTCCATTTGGCTTGCCACGTCCTTTAAAACTTCAGTATACATCTCGGCTAACCTTGAAACGTCGACAAAGGCAGTACTCCGGTGCAGTCCGTCATGGCATTGAGGTTGTACACACCCAGAATACTGAGTCGAAGGTATTCGGCGGCAAAGGCCTACACTGTGTCAGTAAATGTCGCTCTGATACATAAAAGTCATTGTGACGAAGGCGCAAGTAAAAGTACTTACTGTCTGCCATATACTCCTCCCACTTGGGGCCCCAAAATAAGAAAATGACGCAGCCGTGTCGCCATGCCTCGCCAGAGATACGTCGCTGGGAAATCGGTACACCCCCGCCGGCGGCGTCGGCGCTGTCGTGCTGGTATAGTAGTCGTTGTCCCATTGGCCGGGCGTCGGATCCTGGCTCGCGCCGGCAAGCTGCGGGTCGGCCACAAACTGCTGGCTCACGGTGTGCGCTCCGATCAGGGCGGCGAGGCCGCCTGCTGAGAAGCTCTTTTTGCCAAACAGCGCAATCGTAGTCGTGGCGTCATCGGTCGGCTGTGGAAGAAGCCCGTCCAGCGCGGCGTCGGTGCGGTCTTGTCGGCCAACAAAGAAGCGCATGCGCGGTCCGCCGGGACACGATGCGACGGCCGACATGGCGCCGAGTTGGATGAGATCAGCCATGGTGGCCCCGTACTGGTGGTACTGTGTGTACCACTGCCGTGTCTGGTTGGCGATGGCTTCGAGCCCAAGATTGACAGGCCGCGCAAACTCCGTGTCAGACAACAAGACGGATCCGTCCGCGCCGCCGCCGCCATAGCCGGCATCCAGGCGCCAGGCGCCAGCATCGTGGAACCCCAGACGAATAGCACCCCGTGCCAGTGACGAGCAGCCGCTTGTTGCCGGGTCTTGGAACGCACTTGCCATGTCGAGCATGGCATACTTGTAGACGCAGCAAGCGTCTTTTGAGCAGGCAGTCGAGCCTAACGGGCCAGGTGCATTGTATGTGGGAGCGCTATTATTGGCGAGTGGCCGGCCAGCACCACTCAGGATGGCCTTGATGTCGGCGCCGACTGGCGACAGTGCAGAGTCGGGCAAGTTCGAGACGTCACCAAGAAGTCTGGTGGACCCGAGGAAGCCAGCCGGTGCTCGGCCGTTGTGTGGGTGGCTGTGCTGTCTCTGGATGTCGGCCGTCAGCTTTCCCATGCCGGGATAGGCCGCTGCGTAGGTGGTAGCCGTCAGTATGAAAAGGCTTTGCTTCATCGTGGGAGTTTGTGAGCTGATTGTTTGCAGCCTCGACGAAAGTAAATAGTGTGTGGTTGCGATTTATAAGCAGTATGATGTGGTTTATGATAATTGTGGGAAAGAGCATGCATCGCTCCTTCTCTGATACATCTGGCAGACGCGGCCTTGCCTTTTATACAGCAAACTCCATGCTGGCTCTTGCCTCGTCGACGTCTCCGGCCACTCCTCATTTCACAGCGTAGGACATGGCATCCACCCTCACACAAGTCAGCCATAGTTACCCAGATAGACGAGGTTGGCAGAGTGTGCGAGGAGGCAGAGGTTGTGGCAGGTAGGCTGGCGTCTGCCAGATGATGTATAAGTCGGCCAGACACTTGTCAACAATACTGTTCACATTAGTAGAAATCAGGAACAGCAAGTGTGGCTAAAGTGGCTAGTGTGTGTTGTTGTGCCGGCCATTTCCATTATAAGCAGGAGCCTCGGCGTGGTAGGCCAGCCGGCTCGCATAACACGGTATATTACCTAATATAGGCTCGCCAGCTATACGTCGATGGCGCCGCTGTACGCGGCAGATACCAGCCAGCCGCTGCCGCCCTGGCTGTGTAAACATTGATCACCACTGGCGCATTTGATTTGTTTTCTTGTTGTTTTTTTGTCTTTCTTTTTTGCTGAGATCTTATACACATTATATCCTATACACTGTAAGCTAGCATTTGCTTTTATGACAAAATATTTCACGGAAAACAAGGAAAATAGGGAAAGCAAAAAAGACGAGGCTATGCCTTGTCCTTCTTCTTCTCCTTCTTCTTCTTTGACGCCTTGCTGCTCGCCTTGGTCGACTGGGTCAGCTCCTTTTGCTGCTTCTCCAGCTCCACCGTCTGTCTCCGCTTCTCGTCCTGCTTCAACCGCCGGCTGCGCAGCATGCCGTGCCGGCTGCCGGGGTGCCGTGTGCCCGGTGTGTGGCCCTTGTGCATGCCCATCAGACGACCAATCATGACGTTGGACTCGCTGTACGCGTAGTTCTTGCCCAGGAACAGCACGCGGTTTGTCCGCTTCACGCGCACGTATGCGTTCCACCGGCGTGCCGCTGCGGAGGCCTTGGTTCTCTTGGGTCCGTCCTGTGCCTCTGCTGCGCCCTTGGCTGCTGCTGCCGCCTCGGCCGCCTCGACAGCCTCCTTGTCGGCCTTTGCCTTGGCCTGCGACGCGGTCTCCGCGGTCTCCGCGGTCTCGGAGGTGGCGAATGCTGCTTCGGCGCCTGGCTCAACCACCTCCGACGCCTCAATAACTCCCGGGCGGCGGACGATCTTTGTAGGGAGGCCGCTTGTGCTGAACGAGGGGCGCGCCACGTGCTGCTTGATGGGGACGGCAGTCATGCCAACACGGCGCTGGCGCACGGCCTGGGGCGAGTACGGCAGCTTGTCGTTGCGCTCAAAGGTGACGCCAATATATTGCCGCCGTGAATCCCGCGCGGGGTCGCGGTAGTACTTAACATAGCCGGCAATAGCCGAGTGGATGGTGTGGTCGCGGCCGAGGATGGTGTTCTCGCCAGCGTGCCAGATGGTTCCGCGCTGCTTGTAGATGATTGTTCCGGGAAGGACGTATTGCTCTGTACTCTGGTTAGTAATTGTTGCTTGTGCAGATGCACATAAATAAAGACAGATATAACGTACCGCCAACACGCTTGGCGCCCATCTTCTTTGGGATCGTCTTCTTCATCTTCAGCCGGTAAGCACCCTGGGCCTTGACGGAGGCGAAACGCGGGCCCTGCACAGCTGCGTTGCTTGCCACGACGCCTAGTCTCGGCTGCCATAGTGTCTGTGGTGATGATGTGCCCGCTCGTAATGATGTTGATGTGGTGGCCGAGGCTGATGTGGTCGGACGCACGGCAGTGCCGGCGGTGCCGAGAGCCGGCCGGAATGGCAGCCGTAGCTGTGCGAGACGCATGGCGGAGAGTTGTGTGGTGGACGTGACGTTGCAAGTCGAGAGAGTCGTCCTTTCTTTGCAATGCCTATCTTCAATCGTGAATCGTGAATCCATCACTAAATTTGCCGGTCCAGTAAATTTTCGGATGCACGTGATCCACTTTACGCCTAGCCTTTCGCTGTGCTCCTCCCACACCGATTGACACTGAACAGTTATTGATAAGATAAGTTTAAAGTGGGTCTATCTCAGAGCTCCAACGTGTCTCATCCAACGACCTTCTCACAGCTCATCGGAGCAAGCTCACATCGCACTGCAGCAAACCAACGATCAGCATTGAGCTCGCGTGAGCCTCTCTCTTTCTTCAATCTGTGCCACTAACTCACTTCAACCCTCGCCAAACGAACCCTCGAAACTATAACCAAACCCCATATCCAACCCCCCACCACAATGATCTCTTCGAGGCTTGCCCTCCTCTGGGTGCTGGCGCTCCTCCAGGTCGCCCACGCCCAGTTCAACTTCTTTGACCAAATGTTCAACGGGCAGGGCCACGGCGGCGGCCACGGCCACGGCCAGCAGCAGCCCCAGAATGTGCCCAGCGACTCCAACTGGTACCGCAGCAATGTCGAGAACATGCGTTGCGACAAGTACCTGTGTCCCGACACGTTGGGTGAGTAGACAGTCTGTTAGTATGATTTTCTAAACGAAAGATGAGCTAACAGCCAGCCTGTGTTCACTTCCCTCACCACTGCCCGTGCCAGTTTCCCAGCGTCGAAGACAAAATCGAGCTTGCCGACGGCCAGCGCATCTGTGTCTCGCGCGGCGGCTTCAAGGACGGCGAGGCTGCACGCAAAATCGAGCTGGCACGCAAGGGCCTGCTATAGTCTTGTCTTGACAGTCTCACATCCTTGGTATTGTTCAGCCATTGATCTATATTGTTTCTTTATTGTTTCTTTATTGTTTCTTTATTGTTTTTTTATTGTGTTTTTTTGTTTTTGTTTTTAGCTTCTTATGATCTGCTTCAGGTACATGTCATATGGAAAGGTTATCCAATCCAAACAAGTCCTCATCTTGAAGCATATCGTTGTGATACCTGTCACTCCCAACCAGCATCGAGCCTTTCTCTCCCGCGCTACTCGTCTAAGTCCTCGTCCTCTTCATCACCGCTGCCAATATCGTCTTCTTCTAAATCCGGTTCCATGTCTTGAACGTTACGTTCAAACCCGTTGGTGGAATCGACTTCATCGTATTCGTAATCTGACCAGCTGTCTTCAAAGGCGGTAGCAAAGTAGCTCAGCTTGTCGGCAGCCTTTGCACACTCGTCGGCAATGTTCTCGCCGTCCTCCACCTGGATGGCAAAGGTGTAGTGTTCATTCTCGAGCACGACCTCATACGTACGTGATCCGTCAGTTTCGATCGGCCCCGATACTTCCACTCGCTTCAGATTTGGCGCGGCAGCCGGCAGCTGCTTCATAAACTCTTGCCACAGCACTGTTTGGAGACTGTCACAGTTCTCGTTGGGTATGAGTGTGCATCTATGCAGAGACAGCACCTCGATAGTCGGAAAGCACTCGAGCGTCTTGCAGATGCAAAGCGCCGACGTCCTTGCAAAGCCCAGGTCTAGGCGCTTCAGTTTGGGATACGCGATTCCGTCGCCCACACGCCTGCTACTGTCTCCGCAGGTACTGGCCAAGTATAGCAAAAAGCCGCCGCACATGCCGTTGGGCTGGCGAGTTGCCGCCTCGATTGTTTCTTGGAAGTTGATGCGCAGCCACTCGAGATTCTGTGCGGCGTGGATATAGTCGCAGCAAGCGAAGCTATATAGCACTCCGTCACCGTCCACATAAGATCCATTCGGTCCGTGCTGCGGATCCAAGAGCCCCCGCATATAGTTTTCAAGGTCTGGAATCACGCCGACGGTGAAATCGAGGACAATGCTGAGGTGCAGCTTGTGCAGCCCTGCCAGCATGCCCTTGTGTCGCTCCTGCTCGGTTGGGCTTGACGGTATCCAGAATCCCGTATCCGGCACACCCTGCTGTCTGTCGCGCAGCAGAATTTCAATGCTCTCCGGGCGCGCTGCCGACCTAGCCAGCGCGGTTGAGACAGCATTGAACACGTGCGCCGAGAACCTGGCTTTCTCGTCAGGGAAACTGCACCCGGTCTTGAGGTTCGTCGTTTTCAAAAGCGTAGGATAGCCGTAGCTGTTCCAGTGTTTCAGGCCGCTGTTGAAATCCCGGAAGCGCGTGCACGAGGGCTCGTCGCGGATGCTGACCATCTTCAGGTTGGGCAGGTTTGCAAAGGCCTCTGCCAGCAGCTCGACTGCCCGCCCAGACGAGAACAAAGTGCTCTGATCTGCCAGGGCTTCCAGAGAAGGGCGGTATTCCTTGGGCTTATGATAGGCAGTCGGCGCATAGTGCCCCAGGTATTCGAGACCAATGGTGACATGCTCCAGCTTCCTTGACAGGTACGGGTGCCGTGATATGTCGACGAGTGCCTGGAGGCTGGGTCCGCTCATCATGAACTGCTTGCGCGAGAAGAACTCGTGGCTGAATGTCTGAAACAGGCCCTGCTCAACCGCCCGGCACGACAGGCGCAGCGCGCAGAACTCGACCGTCGACAGCGGGCGCACAATACGGTACAGCAGCTCCACGGGCAGAGCTCCCAGTGGGTGTGTCGTGTGATATGGCCTTCCCGCCACGGTGGCCGTGGGTGCATCATGGGTGGCCATGCTGTAGCTGGTCCAGAGGTAGGGGACGGGGAACAAAGGCGGGGGGGCTGCCTGTGTGCTTCACTTGTGACTGTGTGCCATTTCGGGGTGGGAGAGTATATATATACTCTGTATGCACGTCCAATATCAGGCTGCGAATGACAGTGGCATCAACATCGAGTGGGTTGAACAAGGCTGTCACCAGGCAGGACAAACAGGACAGGCAGGAGCAGGCAGGAACAGGCAGGAACAGGCAGAAGCCCCACAATAGCTATTAGCTACCGCGTGCTTAGTCATCGCCCCAGATTTGGTATATACATAATATCATACCGCGGATGAGAATCCCACAGCAATTTAGTATTCTCGCATCGGAGCATTTTGTGACTTAAATTGTTGGAGCGCTTGTCATTGTTTATTTAATTATTTCGTGTTTGATGGTATGTCTTATTTAAGATGGCAATCGATTTTGGTTGAGCTATGAAATATTTGAGGTAATTATTTTATTCTTTTCTTGAAAACTTTGTCTAGAGAGAAAAAAAAACGAAAAAAGAGGAAAACCACCCAGCACAGTATCTGTCTGAACGACTCTGAAGAGTTTAATATTTGAATCTAATCATCACAACTCGGATACAGCAGTATAGTTCTCAATAGCAAAGTCACATCAAAAAGCCAGTACAATAATATTAAATATGTGCAGAATGCAGTTCTTTGCCAACTCGGAGACCACGAAATGTTCGATATAGAATCCCATGCAGATCCATGCAGTTCTCCAAACCAATAATGCACAACTTGTGCACAGACGATAGCGGCTATGGCGTACATAACTCAATAGTCAAACTCTATTTTCCTGTGACGGTGTCGTCGATGCTGTGCCCGCATTGCCACGGCCCGGTCGTTGTGGCTTGTCTTCCCGCCTGCAGAGATCCGGCACAAACAGGCAGATCGACAGACAGATTGACTGAGTGATTGCTAGAGGCGTGAGGCGGATGTAGGTCCGTGGCATCACAGGTTGTCATAGTTATTAATGATATGGATATGTGCAAATATAAATTAAACAAGGTAGACGGCCTCGCTTAGCTACACCTGGCTGCAATGCAAGCTCGCTAAAATTGCAGCTCCTCGCGTGCAAGCGAGTGACTCTATAATGTATATACAGTAGCATTGCTATTGTGTAGTATATATACCGGCCCGCGGAGCATTATCCCAGAGAAACATCATACGGTATTATATCGTTCGACTCCTTGGCCCGTTGAATGACCTGGGCAGCCCCTGGCCACTGGAACTCGATTGTAATTTGGACGGAAAATAGCAAATAAAAGTAGAGTCGAGGATATGATATCAAACTCCTCCATGCCCCAATCCTTCGTCGGTCCCCCTCTTTCTTCATCCTTCATCCTTCATCCTTCGGTTTTCATCCTTCGGCGTCGAGTCCAGCGAAGTCTTGCCAGGAGCAGAAGCCTCCTCGTATATTTCTCCTCGCTTACAGTACTATGTACGAATAGACTACATTATTTGGCTCCTTTCTTAGCACATGTCTCTGCAGAAGGCCCCCGTAATAAACCCCCCAGCAATATCTCCTCCACTAAGACCTGAATGATATAATAATGATACAATATATATTACATACTACATATGTGCGAGGGTCTGCGACGCCCAGCAGCGTAACAGCGTTGCATTTATTGCCCAGTCCTGCTCTGTACATATGCCACATACTAACACGCATTATCGATTCTGTCCCACCACTAGCCCGACAGCATGGATGGCGGTTGCATCCGGCTCTTGGCATGAATACCTCTTGCGTCGTAGTGTCTTTTGTGTGTTTGTTCTCGTCTTCTACTCATAGTACATAGTATCTACTATCTACTATGCATGTCGCCAGTCAACAGGAGCGTCCCACACTGGTCTGGAACGTCTGGAACCACTGGCCAGCCCGGAAACACTTGGGAGAACAGGGAGGCTTGCTGCTGTGACCCTTGATATCTTGGAGCCTTGAGGGGCAGTTGCACTCTGTGGGAGGCTTGCCAGACTACTCCTTGAATCCTTCTCGATTCTTGCCAATCCGCACATGTACGGAGTAGTGTTATAATGAGTCAAGACTAGTCGCAGTTGATGTGTACTCGGTAACGTCAAAAAAGAATCAAGACAGTCAAGAGATGTGGTGTATGTTGTAAATAGGACGGAATATTCAGTCTGCGCTACAGGTATCAAACGAACGAGTGAACAATGAGAAGAAAACAAGAAAAATAAAAATAAAAATAAAAAATAAAATAAAACAAAGGTGATATAGAGATATAACAAAAAAAAGTAGAAAGACAAAAAGGCTTTACACCAGAATATACAGTAAAATATACAACAAAAAATATCGACCACGCTAGATCCTCGGAAAACGCCCAATTTCGCTTTCCATCTCGTGAGCTCGTGTGCTGGATTGCTGGAGTGGACAATGTCGGTGGCCAATCGCAGACCGGCCAGTCGGATGGACGGGCATAGCAATCAGAAAATGAGACCGACGGCGCGCAGCTGTTCAATATCTGTAGAGAAGAGCTATAGATACAAATTAACCTCTCATGCTGCGGGCATCCTCGGTCACGCTGAACTCGTTGGACACCACAATGCCCTTGGGGTTGTTCATGCGGTGGGCGCTGTTGGGCCCGACCGTGGTGGCCGAGTTGTTGGTCGACTCGATGGCGGACACGGCCGGCGTCGTGTAGGGCCGGAAGGCGCCCATCTTGATGCCGTCGATCATGCGCTCCTCGCTCTCGGCAAAGGAGTGGCTGGGGCTGGACGCGCGGTTGCGGCTGCTGCCAATGGTCTTGTTGGCCTGGCTGCCGCCGGCACCGCCGGCCTGGCCGCCGCCAATGGTGCGGAAGCCGGTGGACTTGTTGTTGTAGTTGTACTTTTGGTCGCCGTACGAGCCGCCCATGGCGCTGCCGAACATGGGCTTGAGCCACTTGCGGATGAGGGGGAAGATCATGGGCAGGTTGGTGATGGTGACGGAGACAAAGGCCTCGCGCGTGCCCCACGAGCCGGCCTGCGAGGCGCCGTGGACGGGGTCGGTGACGACAAAGATGGTCTTGAGCAGCGAGCACACCAGGACAAAGATGCCCGCGCCCAGCACAATGGACGACGCAATCTTCTTGACCGGCTTCAGGGTGGTGCTCCACAGCATGGGCAGCGGGATCATGATGAGGTAGATGTCGCTGATCACACTGGACGCGAACGTGATCCAGACAAGGGGGAAGGCGACAGCCGGCTGGCAAGCATCTGTGCTGTTAGTATTTTATTTTTCTTCTTTGGTTATATTCATTATCTGGTAAAGACACTTACTGCCGGGGTCTGGGTTGACCTGCCAGTTCTTGTAGAACGGACGGCACTCGAGGTAGACGGTGAGGAACGAGGCGACGAAGACGGCGGTGATGATGCCGAAGCCGATCTGGATGCGGATGCGATAGTTGTTGAGGCCCTCGGTGAGACGGTTGTAGAAGAAGAGCATGCAGAGGCGCAGGAAGAAGATGAGGACAATGTACATGGACCAGCCGACGACCTGGATCTTGGAGCCGAGCACGCGGTTGGCGTACTCGACCGAGGTGACGCTGAGATCGGCACGCTCTTCGTCGGTCATGCTGTTGTTGGCAAGGCCGCTGACGTGGTTGACGACCCAGAAGGCGAGCGTCGACTGGGTGGTGTAGACCAGAATGGCGGCCCAGACCAGAATGTCGTCGGGGCGCATGCCGCCGATGATGCCGCTGACTCGGGAGGTGGCGGTGATGCGGGCGTAGGTGCGCAGAGCAGTAAAGCACACACCGAGGGCCCACAGAGACCAGAGCTCGGTGTTGAACTGGTAGAGGGCGGCCTTCATGGCGGCGGCAGCGGCGGCGGCAGCCGCTGCATCGGAGTCGGACATGTTGTAGAGGGTGTTTGACGAAGCGAATATGAAATAAGAAATGAAAATAAAAACGGAACGGCGAGAAAAGAAGAGAAGATAGAAGAAACTACCGGCAGCGACACACAGACACAAGGAAGGACTTGGGTGAGAAGTGTAGAGATCGAAGCCACAAAACAATAGTGCCAAAGTCGACAAGTCAAAAAAGGTCAAGGTCAAGTCGAGAGATATAAGAAGTAGGAAAAACGAAAAAAAAGAGGGAGGGGGGGAATAAAAGGAAAATATACAATATACACAGTAGAGGTGGACGAGGAAAGGATTAAAAGATAAAAGAGGGCGGGCACTAGCAGAGCGTATGGGTCCTGGCAGGACGGACGACTCGAGGCTAGGAGAAAAAGAAAGAAGAAAATAAATAAGTGGTAGCTTCTTGAGCACTGGGGCGTCAGGGCAGTGGGCAGTGGGCAGTCAGGGTCGAGATCGTTGTTGGCTCGAGCGCAGAAAAAAGGTTATTTCTTTGCTGAAGGGTCTTTTGCAGAGCAGGGCAGCCGATGATGTAGAGGCAAAAAAGTGACAGACAGCGAGAACCCTGGAGATCGAGAGAAGATCTTTTGGTAGGGGGGAGGACGGGGGAGAAGAGGGAAATAAAAAGGGCAGACGATACAAGAGACAAGAGACAAGGACGAGACAAGAGGAAGGAAAAAGAGGAGAGGAAAGGAAAAGAAAAAAAATCTCCGATATAATTCTGGGGCCCAGAGACGAGGGCTGGATATCTTTATGTATTATTCGAAGAGGACAGACAAGGAGACGAGACCGGGATGCTAGTTAAAAAAGACGAATCCCAGGGAAGAGACCCAGCAGGAGACCCCGTTGTGCTGCGTCCTTGGGACAGATTAGAGCAGATACACGGCCAGGATGGCCGGCATCGACAAAGAGATTCTGCAGATCGCTCTTCTTTTGTTTTTATTATTCTCATTCTTATTATTTATATTTGATTATTGACCAGTCTACGGAGGAGATAGCTGCCGCAGCCAAGAGCTGGTGTCTACGGAGTTTTCTTTTCTGATAGCAGTGGCATTGTGTTTAATTCTACGACGTGGTTGCAGAGCAGATCCGGTGGTGAAATGGGTGTATTATCTGTGCATATGCACCCCTATTCGGCTATATTTTAGGTAAGATATATTCAAACATATATCATGTGTATTATGTCTTGTATATTCCAGCCATCATACATTGTAGAGTAGCTATCAGCCGGAGCATCTTCTGCTTTTGATATGGTTTCAACTGCAACCTGGTATGGCCTGTCGCGACGGCCTTGTCTTTTACATCTCCTATTCTTTTGTTATGTCTTGTGTATTTTGTTTATTGCCGTCTGCCGTCTGCCGTCTGCGGTTTCTTGAGACGCTGTAACCTTTTTATTCCATCTTGCTGCTCCCTTTCATTCTCGCTGCTCCTACAGTGCCACTCACGCTCGGTCGATTTGTCTCTAGACTTGCACAGTACGACGTGCATTATTCGCAGCCAGCCAAGACGGCGACGACAATGGCAACGGTACTTGAGCAAGATGGTCTCACTGCAACTCTTCAAGACGACGATCTTGCCTCCTTGGAGAGCCGGTGTTTCTGCTGCTACCCTCGCGTACCCCCAACCACGGCATACAGGTGCTCGGATGGCACTTTTACTACTTTGCTTGGACCTGCATTGCTGCAAACGTCTTGCAAAGTTTCTCAACTACACAGTAATACTATGTAGTAATAAAGGGTCTACTGTAGTTTTTCTCTTTTTAGCTTCGTGCTGATTTCTTAGAGTCGGCACTTTCTCTACATCAAGACGGAAAGTTGACGCACCTGGATGCTACTGCGTATCAGAATAGGGAGAAGTAAAGCCGAACAATGGCACACGAAATCAAGAAACAAGAAACAGAAGTAAGAGGTAAAAATAAGAAAGTAAGAAAGAAGAAAGTAAGAAAGAAGAAAGTAAGAAAGAAGAAAGTAAGAAAGAAGAAAGTAAGAAAGAAGAAAGTAAGAAAGAAGAAAGTAAGAAAGAAGAAAGCAAGAAAAGAAGAGGAAACAGCATCTGGGACAACTGCAACGTCCTATGAACCACGAGCGGCACATGAAGTTACCGCGTCGACGGAGACGGAAGTGTTGCAGCTGTGGACGTGCAAACGGAACAACCTGCTTTCTTGGATAATTTCTTATTCTACTCTGTATTTTCTACATTGATACTTTCCTGTCTCTGCTCCGTCCAGAGTACTGCTACGAGGTCGCCTCAAATCAAAGAGGAGTGCAACAAGGGCATACATACATAGCACTCCGTAGGATGCGCAGCGAGGATGCTTGCACGCCGAAACGATGAAAACGACGAGGACACGGACGCGACTGGAGAGGCCCCGTAGTCATAGGATGTAGCTACTACGACGTAGGGGAGAGTATGTATATGCAGGATACCCTGTAAGAGTGAGTACATAGTAGTCCCCTCCGCTGGGTGGCTTGCGGTCGCGTCTTCCGCAGCCTGGAGGACCTTCCTTTTTGACGTTAGCTTGATCCGTTGCTCGAACGATGTACATAGTATCATAACTTTGATGTAAAGAGTGTGATTGATGTATGGGCTGTACTGTACTTGCGTGTGTCCTGGACGCGGGTCAGGTAAGATATGCATGATCATGCATGCTCTGTACATGCAGTAGTACTGTGTATTTACTCTACAAAGCCAGCAGAAACCTGCCAACGGTGCAGATCGGCATCTACGCAGCAGATTAAGTACTGTAGGGCACAGCAAGCGTGATTCCACGGAGCTGATAATATCTTACGCTGCATGTACATAGTAGACAAAGAGAGAAGAGAGGCACACCTTGTATTTTACATTGTATTACACAGGAAAGGCTGGAGGTCTCTCTCCAAGCAGCGTAAAAGCAGTTTAGTGTGCATCGGAGACGCTAGCCAAGGGTGGCCCCTCAAACAAAGAACCGTCACTGGAGATGGAAAAACGATGAATGATGGGAAGGATGGGAAGGATGGCAGCGCACGATGTGGGACTGGCAATACAAGAACTTGCAGGAGAAATGGCAATGCACAGAGCAAAGGGGAGAGGAAGAAAGAGAAAAGAGAAAAGAGAGAAACCCCAGGCAATAGAGTTTCCAAGCTTTCGCGACCATCTGCTGCTCCCTACTCTATCTTTATTCGTGTTTTTACCCTACTCTATCCTACTATAGAAACCTAAGAGGGGGCGATTCCAACTTTGCATGTAGATATTCTAATCAGTGTAGGGCTTGTGCCCAATATCTACGGTGTGCCATGTAATGCCACAGAGTGAGTGGATGCGAATATCAGCGAGACCAAAAAAAATATAAACTGAAAAAAAAAGCACTATATAGTCGTTCGGAATCGATCAACTGCTTCACGGGCTCTGGACCAAGCAGCCCAATGCGAGCAGCAACCCTGTACTCCAACGTCTATGCGTTTTGGCCCCTATGTCGCAGTCGGCCGTTTCTTTGAGCGCAGGTGAGTATGCGACTACTATGTACTATGCTACTGTATGTCGTATGTCGCAAGTTACCTCCGAAACGGCAGGGATTAGCACGGACAAGGGTTCGAGCAGCAAGAGCAGCCCGGTTGAAATCCAGGTGCAGTATTTACTAAGATAAGATACATAGTATGTAATAGTGAGTGTCTTACCCGGCTGTCTGGTGCCCAACAGCATGTTTCTACACTAGGATAGCGGTTGTAATTAGGTTATCACACCAGGTGCGACCAGGTGTGGTCAGGTGTGGTCAGGTGTGATGGAATTTTACTGGGAGTGACTGGCCCCCAACGGACCCAGCTCTGCTCTAGTTTGCACGAGTGCCGGCCGTTGGTTCATGGCCGTTGTGTTTCCAGAGATAGTGCTAGGCACTTGGGGGCAGCCAGGCGGAGCGAGTGGGTGTGCAGAGATGGGTGTGCAGAGATGGAGGGAGGGGTGTGAACAGGGGGGTGTGTGCGGCGTGTTCCGCAAGGGCGATGCGATTGTTTCTGTTGGGTTCTTTGTTTGGGTTTCTTTTCTTTTCTTTCTTTCTTCGTTCCTTCTTTCTTTCTTTCTTTCCTTCTGCTACCGTTTTTGATATGTTTCGTTCGACATATCACAGAGAAAGTGAATACCGGCATCGAGCTTAGATGTCTTCTCTTCTCATTTTCAGTCTTCAATACCCTTCCTACAGTCTACAGTCTACAGTCTACAGTCTACAGTCTGCCTTCTCGTCAATACGAGTGCGATCCGCTACTTCTCTCGCCACCACTTAATCTACTTGGCTGCTGCGACCCTCTTTTCATATTCAAATCTTCTCACCACCGACGATGCTACCGACTAGCCTCCTCCTCGCGTCTTCTACTAGTGATTCCTTTTCCCCCTTTGGCCACATTATTTCCTCTTTCACTCACCTCTCTGCCTCGTCTTTCTCATTTCGTCCATGTGTAAATACAACTGGTGCATCCGTGCAGTAAAAATACTCAATCTACTATGTATGCACTGCATAATACGACCGCTGCTCTGTAGGAATACATAGTAGTAATAGGAATACAAAGGCGATGCCCTGCCTAATCAGGATCAAACAGCCAGTGTTTCTTGTTTCTGTCCAGTCGTCTTCTGGCCCTTTTGCCCTGTGCGCCCCGTCGATTGCAAACGGTTGCAGTCCCTGAATAAGATTAATATGCAGATTACGGGGTCGTACTGCTGTGTACTACTATGTATGTTTGAATACGAATGGCAGGTCTGCACAAATAACTGCTCTCATATACTCCTTGGTATGTATGTATACGGTGTAGAGTGGCCAATCCTGCTAAGGGTGTGCGAGAACGTGCCCAGTGTGGCGTTCTCGGCGTGCTGTGTGCTTTTACTATTATTCCAGCATCTTGGTCTACCTTTTCTATTCTGCCTTTCGTCTTTTACCCATTTTCACTTGCCTCATGTTGTGGAAGAACGACAAGACAAAACAGAACAAAAAACGACTCAGTCAAAGCGTCCGTCGGATTGCAGTGGCGTAATGGCTTCACAGCGCAACAGCATGACCCGTGATGTCGACGATGTCGATAATGTCAATGTCGATGTCGATGTCGATGTCAATGCCGATTGCGATTGTGGTGATGGTTGCCAGACTACCCCAAAGTAGATATGCCGACCCGATATTGTGAAGTGCAGCACGGAATGGGTGGTGCACATCACGGCGATCACGACCGGACTACTCGTAGCATGTATTACATAGTAAATGCATACATTAATACTATGTAGACCCTCAGACCTTTGCACTGAAGCAGGCCGCACCTATGACCAAAGAGTAGCATGCCCCGATGGGATTCAGCTGTGGGGGTGGCAGAGTTTGCTGCTTCCTTTTGCCTCGTCGTACTCGCATCCAGTAATGCATGCTACCATGTACTGTATCTCATCTACTATGTAATACTATTGGACCGATCCGATGGCCCCCAAGCTGTGACCAGTCCGATGTATGCACTATGCAATGACCCAACAACAGGCCGGTTCCCGCACAATACTCCGCCAAGCCGTGCTCTAAACCGTCTTAGTCGGCTTGCCTACTCGCTCGCTTCAATGCTTCCCCTGAGCTAGGCCGCTCTAGCACGTCTAGCAGAGCTGAGCTGGCTTTCCATTATGCACAGCACTCTTTGTTCCTGGCCGGCACCTGCTTGCCGAGAGCGTGTCTAGTGACAGTGACAGCGGCGGTGGCGGTGGCAGTGTGGTGTGGTGCCTGGTCTAGGAGCCACTGTCCTACACAGTTTGTCGCTCACCTTGCGGCCACCCACCTTGGCCATCCACTTCGGCCCTCTCGGCCACCCACCGGCTAGCTCTAGTTCCGTCCTAGCAGTCTAGCTTCGGCACCATCGTCTACTATCTGCTGTAGCTCGCCTGCCTAAGAGTCCTCACCTTTCCACACAATACAAAGTAGGCGGCCTTCCTCGTCTTGTCGTCTGCGGTTTCTTTTCTTTTTTTGTTCTTTTCTTTTCTTTTCTTCTCTTCTCTTGGGCTTTCAGCTTCATCGTCTTTCGCCTCCCCAGCCAGATCTTGGTCGGACACGCGGTGTGGACACCCGGTGTTCTGACAGCTGAACCATCTGGCATCCACTCCGCGCAACTTATCGTCCATCTACTACTGTAAAGAGTTTATGCCATCTTCTGTTTGCCTGCCGCTTCGTGCCCTCACTCGGCCGAGGCATAGTCTTGCGTGACAGGCATCGGCATTGCGTCCTACGCTGCAATTACACGGCATAACACGCTGGCGACGTATCCGCGTCTGCATCTCTGCATCGTTATCTCTTGAATCTCTTACATCTCTTGCATCCCTTACATCTCTTGCATCCCTTGCATCCCTCATCCCCTCACTGTTCGTCCACTCGCTTTGCCATGCCACAGTAGGGTGGCGTGCCATGTTGCTGTCGTATATTGTGTCGTACGTCGTATGCCCTGCACTACATATAAGAGACGGAGTAATCTTGGCGCTTGATATCCGTACACAGTAGTACGCCGTATATGGAGTCCTATGTAGAAAGGCATCGCACCGGATTAAACAATATCCCCGTCCCCTTCTCCGGCGATGCTCAAGCCATCCGCGCATCATTGCCATCGGGTCGAGTCGAGTCGAACAGATTCCACTCTGGTCGTACAACACCCTTCATTGTCTTGCTTATTGTCTTTTCTGTTGTCCTTTCTATTGTCTTTTATATTATCTTTTCTATTGCTTTTTAAGCCACAGAAACTCACAACATATTCTACCATACTCATTGCTCTACCGTGACCCATCTAGGCTACACCCATGCACAAGACACAATCTCAACCCAAAGGACATGTCCGCTGCTGTGGTTCTCGTGCGGCCCATGCGGCCATCGACTCTCATTACGGAGTATTGCATCTCCTTTGAGCCTTGCGTAGCATTGCCCCTGATTGGCGTCTGGCGAATGCAACAGCCGGCTTCCATGCGTCGAAGAGTCTCTGGTGTGATCTGTCTGTTTCTATGCCTGCAGCTTTCATCTTCCTTCTTCCTTCTTCCTACTTCCTACTTCCTACTAGCCTTCCTTCTTCCTCTGTGCGCGTGTACGGCGGCTGCTGACCTGTCACATCCTACTCTGCACTCTATTCTACACTCGCATTCTATGCCATAAGGTCGCATGTCGAATATGTCAATATGCCAATCTATCAAAAACATTTAAATATCCCGAGATTGTCGGAGGCTAACGGCCAAAGCAGGCCACATGGCCGGCAACAGGATCAAACTCGTGGATAGACACAGCCCCCCGTGGAGCCCGAGACTGGCTTTGGGGCAATCAATGGCGATGGCACCAAATGAGGCAGCAAATGAGACACTGCGTGCGTCAGGTGATTATGCGTTGTGATTAGAGTTTAAACATCGGATGAGGTAGTACTGTGTATGAAAAGATGGGCGTGATGTCGTCAACGGTCAGCCATGTCGCCTCGCCGCCTGGCCTTCACCTCGACTCGCCGGATATACCGTCGCGGCATTTGTCTCCGTCTTCGTTTGCCGCATTTGCCATTGATTCCACTCCCACTCTGACTCTATTATGTATTGCCTCACCGCACACCGTAATACCCATTACCTACATCGACATCGTATTGCCTTTTCTGCCCGTTGCTCCTCCGTCAATACTATGCACAAAGCCGGCCCAGCATATCCGCGTCCCCTGTCTCTCGCTCTACAATGTGTGGGCTGCTGTGTCTAGTCCAGCCCAGTCAACTCTAGGCTCGACCAGGCAGTCTCCTCTGGCTTTTGTCCTCTTTGCCGCGTCCTGCTCATGTCCACATCCACGAGACTATTGCACTCCTCTCGCTTGTTTTGGTCATTTCTGGGGCTTCTTTTATTTTATTATTATTTTGGTTTATTTTGGTTTAATTCGTATTTCTGACTCGTTGACCTTTTTGATTATTCCCAGTCTTCCACGTTCTGGATGGGGCGGTTCTGTCGATAGTAGGTGATCCTTCTCATCCTTCTGCTTTCTTCTTCCGTTCTTCTTTTCTTCTTCACTACTTCCATGCTTCTTTGCTTGGTTTTGATTGTTTTGATTTTCCAACCTTCCAACCTCTCCCCCTTCTGACTGATCTCTGCATCCCGCATGTATTCCTACAGCCGTTGTCGTATGCCATCTGCTTGGACTAATTTCTCCAAATCCCATCTGCTACTCTGCATTCGCGTCCTCGCTCAACCCTCGTACATCGTACTCCGTACTCCGGACATCGCCCAGCGCATCGTACAGGCAGATACGCAAATACTCGCAAATACTCGCAAATACACAACCCCCTGTTGCATTGTCCTCCTCTCATATTAGCTCTTTTATTACCTTCATTACCGTCATTCTGCGACCCTCATCAGCGTCTCAATCCCCCTCTCCCTCGTCCTTGCCCCCGTTTATTCTACTTTTCTCCATCAAAATTTAAACAATGAAGCTCGCTTGATCCACCGCAAGAACGTGGTAAAAAAAGGAGCTCGTGGCAAAGATGGCGAATAGCCGTCCGGAGAAGCCTGCGGATGTAGCCAATGTGGACAATCTCCAGCTCTCTCTCCAGTATCTCCCTCCTCTGCTTTGCTCTGTAATACACAGTCGTACTGAGCCGTTGATCAAGGGATCAAAGTGTATATATATACACACACACATAGTAGTAATTCGGATCAACAGCTCCCCTTCTCTCTTCTTCTTCTTCCTCTTCTCCTCTGCCCAACACACTCTCTCCCTTTGGCTCTAGCCGTAACGTTCTTTACCTCTTCTCCGGGAGACATTCACTCTTTTTGTTTTGTGTTATATTTGTGTTATTGATTTGCCTTGCTAGTCTCGACTGCATCGTGCCTAGTCTCGACCCATTTTATTTGGCTTCTTTTATTCTTGTTCTTCCTTTTATTCTCTTGGCCCGCCCTTCCTTTTTCTTTCTCTCTCTCTCTCTCTCCCTCTCTCTGTCTTCCTCTCTCTCTCTCCTCACACATCACTGCACATCTTCACAATGCGCAACGTTGTTCTCTCCTCCCTCTGGGCGGCTACCGCTGCCGCCGTCAGCTGCGCCTCGGGCTGCCCGTCCATCAACCTGACCACGCTCCAGGCCCAGCTGTCCACCGATGCCGAGATCTACACTGCTGGCACCGCCGAGTTCAACACCAGCGCTGCTCGCTGGTCTGCTCTCGACGCGCCCGTCTCCCAGATTGTGGTTGTGCCCGCCACTGCTGCTGATGTCCAGGCTACTGTACGTTTTTACTTGTTTAATGTTTCTATTTGCATTTGGGGTTGTTTCGTTTTATTTGTTTTGTTTGTTTTGCTTGCTTTGTTCCCTGTTTCAGCCACATCTTATTTCATTGCATGCACACTTCTAACACCCACCAATAGGTCCAGTACGCCTCGTCCAACAACATCAAGTTCCTGGCCACCAACGGCGCCCACGGTGCCATCACCACCCTCGGCAAGCTCAACTGCGGCATTGAGATCTACATGACCAAACTGAACTCCATCGAGGTCTCCGACGATGGCACCACCATGACCGTCGGTGGCGGTGTCATTGCTGGCAACCTCACCCGCACTCTGTACGAGTCCGGCAAGCAGGCCGTCACCGGCACCTGCGAGTGTGTCTCCTACCTGGGCCCTGCCCTGGGTGGTGGCCACGGCTGGCTCCAGGGCTACCACGGCCTGATTGCCGACCAGTTCGTCTCCCTCGACGTCGTCCTGGCCAACGGCTCTCTCGTCACCGTCTCCGAGTCCGGCCCCGACCCCGATCTGTTCTGGGCCCTCAAGGGTGCCGGCCACAACTTTGGCATTGTCACCTCGGCCACCTCCAAGATCTACGACATTGCTGCCGAGAAGTACGCCCTGAGCACCATCTTCATCCCCGGCGCCAACGTCAAGGCCGCCTACGAGATTGCCAACACCCTGTGGCTCGGCAACAACGGCGCCGACAACACCGCCGACCAGCCCGTCGACCTTGCCATCTGGTCCTACTGGTTCTACGACCCCACCATCGACGCCACCGGCCCCGTCGTCGTCTTCTACATCATCCAGGCCGGCGTCGACACCGTCGACGCCCAGTGGACCACGCCCTTTGACGCCGTCGACCCCATCATGACCATCCCCGATGTCGGCACCTACCTCGACCTGGCCGCCTGGACCGGCATCGACTTTGCCTCCACCCCGTGCTCCAAGACCGGCAACGCCAACAACCGCTTCCCCGTCTACCTGCCCGCCTACAACGGCACCTCCATGGAGCAGGCCTACGCCCTCTTCAAGTACGCCACCGCCCCCACCGTCGACGCCGCCACAAACACCTCCACCGCCGCCCCCTTCCCCAACTCGCTCTTCATGGCCGAGGGCTACCCCCAGCAGGGCGTCAAGGCCATCGACGACGCCTCCGCCGCCTTTGCCTTCCGCGACGACAACCTGCTGATCGCCCCGCTGCTGATCTACCCCCTGGACAGCGAGGGCGTCAACGAGGCCCTCGCCTACAAGGTCGGCACCGCCATCCGCGAGGCCCTGCGTGCCGGCTCGCCCGGCTCCAACGGCTCGTACGTCAACTACTCGTACGGCGACGAGACCACCGACAACTGGTACGGCTCCGAGGAGTGGCGCCAGGACCGCCTTCGCAGCCTCAAGACGCAGTACGACCCCAAGGGTCGCTTCAGCTTCTACGGCCCGATCGCGTAAGTTGACTACGCCCTCTTTTTTTTTTTTCCTCTCTTCTCTTTTTTTTAATAAATGAAAAAAATTATTGTTCTCGATAGTCTTTAAAGAGTAATGAGAGCCGTACGCTCTTGATGTCAACCTATCCTAAAGCCTTTTTTATTACCCTTTTTCTGTCTCTTATTTCTGTCTTTTATGTTTATGTATCTCAATGTATAATCAGTTTTACATCTTATATTTTATTTCTTATTTTATATTTATATCCCAATGTCGTTACTTCATCTTAATTCGTTATTTCTTCTACTATCGTCAAAACAAAACAAGAAACACAAACTAAATGCCGCGTAGATACCCGCCTGTGTGTGATGACGACTCTGACGAGAGCGTCGCTGCGGCCACCGGCAAAGACGAGCTGTAGCGGCAGAGGCGGCAATTTGCAATTCTTTGCTTCTTGCTTCTTGCTTCTTGCTACTGTATCTTGCGCGTTTGCAATCTCTGGCAATGCCTCTAGCTTAGTGTCGCACGTGCTCTCATACATAGGAAGAGTAATCACACTAGGCTCGCGATGGTGAGGAAAACAAGGATAGGGTTCCATGTGAGACGAGGTCCGTGTGGCACTTGTTCAGGCCGCATTGCGCGCTGCTCCTCTGGTAGTGGCCAGGTGTGCCCGGCGAGTTGATTAAAGGAGAGAGGTGAGCTCACCTTGTGTTTCTCAGGTATTGAAATTTTATTTAAAATACAGTTAAATTTTAATAAATAAATAAAAATAAAGACATCAACGCTATGCATGGCCGATAATACAATACAACAAACAAAAAAGCCTCTACCACCACGATCCTGGGATCTTGTAGTTGCCCCAGTCCTCCCACACCGCACTCTCAACGCCGCGCCCCTTTTCCTTCGCCTTGAGCCCCTCCGCCGCCTTGTTGAACAGCCGCTTGCCCTCCACGCGCGGTCCTGCCGGCGCTGGCATATGCCGCGGCCCGTCAGACCGCCCTGATCCTGGAACCGGCTCGTAGTAGCCGCTCTCGTCGCCTCCGCTGCGGCCGCCACGCCCTCGTCGGCTTCGCCCGCTGCGTACTGACCAGCCCGGCTGCGATGGTGCCGGCCGCGGCCCGTACATGGACCCTGACCCGGACCCTGGCCCTGACGGCGGTGACGACTGCATCGGCGACACATACGACGACAGCGGCAGAGGCGCAAAAGGCGGCAGCGCCGGTCGGTGCTCAGGCCCGCCGCCGCCGCCGCCACCGCTGCTGTTGTTGTTGTCGCTCGACGACGAGTTGCGTCCCGGTGTGCGCATGCCGGCTGGCGCTGTCGTGTACGAGCCTTCGTCGGCACGGCTCCAGACTTCGCTGCGCACAGCCGATGCAGCAGAGGCAGAGTCGTACAGGCTTGGATGGTAGCCCGACAGGCCCGTCATGGAGTAAGCCGGCGTCGAGTGGCGCGAATGGTGGCTCGGCACTGCCGGCCCGGACCTGGGCGTCTGCATTGGCGGCATAGGCGGATACGACGATCTGGTCGGGGTCTCTGGCGGGATGGCAAAGGTGACGGACGGCGTCGGCCGCGCGCTGCTCTGGCCAATAGTGGCTGTGCGAGGTGTTGCCATTGCTGAAGGAGGTGGTGCGGGTGCTGGTGCTGGTGCTGGTGTGGGAGCTGGTGCCGGAGCCGGTGCTGGCGCCGGTGCGTGGATGGGCGGTGGTACTAGGTGTGGTGCATAGGGCGCGTATGGATGGTGATAAGCACCATAGGGAGTGTAGGGTGCGTAGGCAGGATAGATGGGAGCCGGTGGATGCATGTGTGGTCCCTGGATCATAAACGCCGCCGGTGTTGCTGGGGTTGTTCCTGCTGCCGCGGCTGCTGCGGCTGCAGCTATGGCTTCGGCTTCGACCGTTGCCGGCGGCACCACAGGCGTGTCGAGAGGATCAGGCTCGTCGGCAGCATCCTCGTCGGCTTCAACGTCGGCGTGGGACTGTCCAGCCACCCCATCGCCCAGTATGTCCTCGATCAGGGCCTTGGCATGCAGCGACAGCGCCTCGCCTTCGGGCACGGGCGGCGAGATCCACGGCAGCACAAACGGCATGCGCGTGCGCTCAACGACAAACACCACGAGCAGCATGTCAATGACGTTGATGAGACAGCATGCGAGGTCGGCTTTCAGCACCGACAGCGAGCCCGCTTCAGACGACGGCTCTTTGGCGATCGTGATGCCCACGGCCAGCATGGACACCAACCACAGCGCCACGGTAATGCGGCCAATCTGCACAATGGTCGTATGCAGCGGCCGACGGTATCGTCGCCGGAACAGGCCGATGCCGAGAGCCTTGCGTGCCGCCATGCAGTGGAAGCCAATGTACACGAGACCAAAGACGGCCGAGAACAGCACGAGGCTCTGTGTGAGGCCAATGGCGTTGGCCTTGACGGTAATGGAGCCGCCCAGGACGAGGCCGGAGACGACAATGGCGACAAGGATCATGACCATGTTGAGCATAAAGGCGCCCATGACGAGCTTGGGCATGGGCATCCACTGCGGCGCCGACCGGAGAGAGATGACGTCGGCGTCCTTGAGTCGCGATCCTGCAATGATCGGCTTCGTCTCGTCGGCGTCATCGTCCGCCGCAACCGACTTGGCCGCCTCTGCGTCGCCTCCATCCTTGGGCGCCTTCTTCTTCTCCTTCTCTTTCCCCTTGTCCTTTTTGCTCGCCTTCTTTTCGTCCGGGTCTGATTTCTTCTTGCGGAAGCCGGAGACGTCGACCTTGAAGGGGTTGTCGAATTTAAACTCGGGTCGCTCGCTGGGCATTGTGGAGGGATGTAGGCAGGCCGAGTGGCCTGAGGACGGCCCCGGAGTCCGCCAGTGTTTTGTGGGTGTTGTATGAAACGAAACAGACGGCTATCTTGTTCTTGGCAGCTGTGATGTCGATGTTGCCGGTATCATAACTCTGATAAGTAATGCTGAATGGCGTAGCGATGCGATGATATTCGAGGAGGATGTGTTCGTGACAAAGGCAGTAGCGCAAATCAAAGGCTGGACAGGAGACAAGGGACTAGACAAGAGCGACTCCCGTCTCTCTGAGCGCTTGCCCAGCCATGGCGGGCATACTACGTACTTGCGTTGTCCACGCAAACCCGCCGTCTTCGTTCGCATTCCAGATGCATCTTGCGGTGTCAAGCAGCGGCCTAGCAACGCCGGCTGTGGAATGCTGGAGAAAACTGCTGGTTCTAGGTGGGAAGAATGCCAGTTGAGAAGAGGGACAACTCGTGACTTCAGAAGATGGAAATCCCAAAGTCAAGGCTGTTAGATTTGAGCATCGGCTGAGAAGTTGCTCTTTTGTGTCTGGCAATGGTGAGTCGTGATGTTGTAAGTGAGCTCTCGCTGACATAATCGTGCATGTTGAGATGCAGCAAGACGGCGTTTAAACTAAATTAAATCGCAAATTAAATCATTTAATACTACTTCCCCATACCGTGAGATATCTTGGTCGAGGAGCACCCGACTGCATGACTCGTGCTGTAGCGTTTGGCTGTTTCCTTTTTGGACCATTGTCGTATCTTGTCTTCGTGTGCTGCATGCCGAGGCGTCCTTTCCGCTTTCGCGATATTGCGGCCATCTTATTGGCGATGTTGATCGCGCCTTCCTTGGCTGCGATGATTGACAGCGACTCACTACCATGTCTGTACTCTGTGGAAGATTGCTCTACATAGTACGAGTGCTGTTCTACTGTTGGTCACTGGTGGCACCCACTAGCTAGTCACAGGTAGTGGATCGGGTCCGTCGCGCCTTCCCTTAGCCACCCTGTCACTCACTGTAATCCTGATTCCCATGTTGTAATGCCCCGTAAGAGTCAGCTCGTCCATCGCTCTTTCCCTCCTAATTCCCTTACCCGACAGCCCCGCAACGCAGCGATAGTCGGTGCTTTCTCTACGACTGACCATGTAATATGTACATTGAAAGACCGCTAGAATGGCTCTTTCCCATCTCGTTCAGTTCACGCTGGACACTGCTGTAGCCTTTAGACACCCCAGAGAGCACTAACCAAACCCGCAACCCAATCTCTGCCCCAACGACGCCAGCCTCACTCTTACGCTCACGACCTCACCTATTGTCACGACTCGCACTTTTACGCGGCCACGAACGACGCCAGAAAACAACCGCCGATTGCCGGCCAATTGAGCGCCACCGACGGCTATACTGTCTTACATCCCTTTCGCCCACAATCCACTTTCCGCAACGACCCCTACTCCTTGCCGATATTACCCCGGCCCGTCTTGGCCCTCTGTCGTCATCTCTAATCGCTCTCAACCACTCCGTGCCACTCTCTTTATGGGTGCTTGATGCTTGATACCCCCTACTATGAACGAATGGAGACTCAAAACACCACATCAGCGACTGGGCCGCCGGCAGCGGCGTCGGTGACGACAGCACCAGCCACAGCCACAGTCACAGCAACAGCATCGGCCCCAGCAGCCCAGCCAGCGCCAACAACGACGACGGAAGTCGGCATGGACTCGGCCGGCGCAAGCAATAACAACACAAATAATACATCGTCCAACAACAACTCTTCGAATAGCAATAGCACCCCAAAAAAGGTGTCCCAGACGTGTGTTACCTGCCGCGCGCGCAAAGTTCGGTGCGATGGGCGGCGCAACATCTGCTCCAACTGCGAACGGCTAGGGTTCCCGTGCTCATTTGACGATGCACTGGACTTGGGCCTGCTCGACGGCAGCAATGGTGCGAGCGGGAATGGAGTCGTGACCGGAAACGGTGCTCTAGCAACAGGAGGCGCAGGGGCCGGCGAGAACACAGCAGCACCAACGACGAGCTTGAACATGACGAGCAGCGCAGAATTGCTGCAGTCGATCCCACGACGGAGAGCGCGGCAGGCGTGCCAGAACTGCCATGCGCGCAAAGCCCGGTGCACTGGCGGCACACCGCAGTGTGACCGGTGTCGGTCTCTCGGCATTGAGTGCGTGTACCGGCCGGGCAAGCGGACGCGCATGAGCCCCGTGTCGGGGTCTATAGCCGGAGACATCCACAGCAGCGCCAACAACAATGCTATGAGCAACTTCAATAGCGGCAACAACAACAACACAACTGCCCACATGGGCCACCGCGACGACCGGTACGAGCGCGGGCTCAGCGAATCCTCAGACCGTGCCGACGTCACGATGACAGGGACAGGTCACGGCCCAGGCCAGGCATCCATACCGATGGGCTCGGCAGGGAGTGCGTCAGGCCTGGCCTCGATGGCCGGCGGTGTGAGTGTTTCCGGTGGAGGCGGGGGAGGCGGCCTGGAAGCCAGTACAGCAAGCCCGCTAGCAGTGCGTTCGGTGCCTAGCGAGATTCTCGAGGCGCTGGCGATGCGCACCTTTGACCAATTCTTCCGACACATCCACCACATCCCTACCTTTGCGTTTCTGCACCGCGCATCGCTGATGCAGCGGTACCGTGCCGGGCTGGTTGACCGCCCATTGCTGCTGGCGCTCGTCGGCATCACGTCGCTCATGACGGACCTGGGCCCGAACACGCGCGAGCTGGGCAAGCAGTGCATTGTTGAGGCGGAAGCTCTCGTGCTGAGCCGGCTCGACCGGCCGTCGACGCTGGGGCTGCAAGCGCTGGTGTTTGTCATTCACCACCGCGTACTCTCTGGGCGATTCTCGTCTGCCTTTATGCTGCACGGTGTGGCATCGCGGTTTGCGTCAGCGCTGCGTCTCAACCACGAGAATACGCGGCTGTGTTTCCTGGCACGCGAGTCGCGGCGACGGCTCATGTGGGCGCTGTACATGATCGACTCGAGCATGGCTAATGGGTATGCCGACTTTAGTCTGTGGGCCTACCGGTCCGACGAAGCGATGAATATCCAGCTGCCCTGCAACGAGCGCAATTTCGAGTTTGACTTGCCAGAACGCACAGAGTCGCTGCGGCCGCCGCCACGGAGTGTGGAGGGCGATCTTCCGCCCTTGCCGGACGATATTGGCTTTTTGGCTCTGCATGTGCGCATCCGCTCACTACGCGGCCGCATCCTGCAGTTCACCAAGGACGTCACATCGACGTCGAAAATGGCGCTGGCCGATATTGCAAGCATCCCGGCGCGGTGTGCGGAGGTTGCCAACGAGCTAGAGTCATTTGCGGCGCGGCTGCCGGTGAGCTTCCGGTGGTCCGAGGGCAACGTGCGCCTGCGCACGTACTCGCCGCGGCTGTGTGTATTTCTCATGACACACGTGTGGTGGGAGCAGTGCCACTGCGAGCTGTACCGACTGGGGCTTGTTGGGCTGCAGGAGGCGCTGCCCAACGCGATCATCTCGCAGATCAACATGCAGTACCCGTCGTTTGTGCAGCACTGCCGCGACCAAGTGCTGGACCACGCGAGCGCCATGGCGGAAATGTTCCGGCTGCTGCTGACGCTGGACAATGGCGTGCCGGTGACGGACCTGGACCTGCCGATCTGCCTGTACCAGTGTGTGCGGCTCTTGTTCTATGTGAGCCGCGGCGACGGCGGCGTGCCGCACGACTCGTTCTTGGAGCTTGCGGGCGTGTGTACGCAGGTACTGGCACGGACGGTGACGACGCCGGCAACGGTGCAGATCCGGGCGAACTTGGAGAAGCTCATGGCGCAGGGGCTGAGCATGGAAATAGCCCCGAGCGGGCGCAGCACGCCGGACATTGTGCAGATGGAGACGGAAGACGACATCTCTGGCCTGCTGCAGCCGGCACGGGCGTCCCACGGCGGCGGCAGTGGACTGCCCAGGACCAGCCCGGGGTCCGTGCTTGGCATGAACCGGCGCAGCGCGGCACCAGCTCAGGGTTTCAGTGCGGGGATGTCCCTTGGGATGGGGGATAATGGTAATGGCAACGGCAATGGCAACAGCAGTGCAGGCAACAACGCTGCTGGTGCGCCAGGCGGTGTCTTGTTTGATTCATTTGACATGGCGACCGGCCTGGGCAATGCCGGTGGAGGTGATGGAGGCATGCCTGGTCAGCCGGCAGCAGGTACCCCCAACACCAACAACAACAATGGAAACGCAGGGAACACTGGCGAGTCGTCGCCACAGCCGGCCGAGTCTGCTCTCGACGCCTTTGATCTGGATGTGGACAACTTTGGAGCAACCGATCTGGGCGGCTGGTTCTCTGGCGACTGGGTGACCAACAACGAGTTTGCCACGTAGATGCCTGCTTGGATCTGCCATGTTTGGATTTTTATCGGTTTAAATTTCTTTTTTTTTGGATACTCCCGTGTATTTCTGTTTTGGATACGTTCTATTTGGAATATTTAGGATCTTGGTGAGCGTGGCTAGATCTTGTTAGTGATGGCGGTGCTGTTGATGAGAGAGAAGTTTTATATCAAGCTTTTCATTCCAAGCTTTTCTTCACGGAAAGCAATATCAGGTCGGGAATAGGAGCAGGCATTGCTTATTTCCTTTCCCATGCCACCACTCTACTTTTCTCTTCGTTCGCCTTGGTTTTCTTATTTCTTGATATATTCTCGCCACCGACAGCCGCCGACCTGCTTCCCGGCCGCAGATAGGATATCACGATGTTCCTCCACTCTGTATGCAAATGTGACAATAGAGTTGTACCCGTTAGTAACTGTTGGCAATACAGCACTTGGTAGCTACAGGGTATTCTCGCAGTACGCCGTGCATACGTTTTGCTTGTCGTGCTTGTGGCTGTCAATGTCGTGATCGCAAGAGTGGGGTCCACACACACCTCACTGCAGAGGCCGGTTGAGGAGTTGCATGTATCTGCATATACCTGCATGCTTCAGAGACTGATAAGGCTGCATATGCACGGTGAGCTTTGTCGGATAAGACACGTTTCGGGTGAGTGCCGTGTTAGGAAGAAGTACACTGCCGAGTTCTAAACACTGACATTCATGGCAATCAAAAAGACTGGTCCAATGGGGAAAAGGAAGAAAGATAGATTTATAAAGAAAATAAAAGACACCAATGGTATATACAACGCTGAATGACTCGACCAATTTTGATAATGAGACGACAAGAAAACGAAAATAACTACCGCAGGAGAGGTGTCTCCTCGCTGGGGCCGCCATCGCCAGACTCTTCGTCGCCATCGCCACCGCCAACGCCAACGCCATCCTCGTACGCAAAGCCCAGCTGCTGCTCACGGTAGATCCAGCCAATGCAGAGGCCGGCGCCCGGTCCCAGCACAATCGAGGACACCAGCACTACAGCCACCACCCGCCAGCCCGCCTCGACCAGGATCCAGTAGAGCACCGTCAAGAAAACAAAGAAGAAATCAATCTCGATAAACTTGAGCGTCGACCGCGTCATCTCCTTGCGGTCGTCGGCCACGGCAGCAAGGTTGTACACCAGCAGGACCTGGGCGGCAATGGAGCAGGCAATGGGCACGGCGTAGACGGCGAGCAGCGACGGGCGGTCCGACTCGAGGTGGTGGCTGCGGCCGGCGAGAGACGACGCAACGCGGTGGATGCCCCAGCGCACAGCCTGGCGAATGGCCGTCACGTACAGCGGGAAGAAGAGCCACGCCACAATGGCATAGGGCGAGTCGGTGGCCAGCATGGCGACCGACGGGATGACATAGCCGACGGCCACGGCCACGGGGATGGCGACGACCTCGGCGACGACCGACAGGTGGCGGCCGGGCGCAACCTCGATTTCAGCCTCGCCCTCGCCCTCGCCCTCGCCCTCGCCCTCGCCTTCGATGAGTTCCTTGGACCGCCGGAAAAAGGCAGGAAGAATGACCAGCTGCCACACCATGGCGCCGCCCACCAGATTGAACACCAGCCAGCCGCCCGTCGGGTACGCAATCAGCACGCTCGGGCCGTTGCAGACGCGCGCCGCCTCGACCGTGCTCACTGTCAGCAGCGACCCAATGTACGCCAGCACCACGCCCACGACGGCCACGGCGCGCGACGACGCCAGCGCCTCGCCGAAAAAGCTCACGAGAAAGCACGACGGCGCGCCGATGACGGGCAGACGCGACAAGAAGGGCAGACGCGAGCGAGCGTGGCACTGCGAGAAGAGCATGGCGACATTGACGTCGGAGTGGACAAAGAGGACGGCGGCAGTGGCAATGGCGAGGGCAATGGGCACGACCAAGAGATAGCGGAGCGAGACGGTGTGGATAAGGTTGCGCGAAGAGGCCGAGGAGGAGGTGGTGGTGATGGCCCGGAGGCGGTCCCGGAGGCGGGCCAGCCAGGGAGAGCTCATTTCGGCGGTTGGAGAGCGGTGTCCAGGTATGTGGTGTTTGAATAAGCCGGGACGTGTGCCGTCTTGTTGGATAGCGTGATTCTGTGCCGTCGCAGCCTGGTGTCGATGTGTTGTTGCGTCGTGGTGTCGTTGTGTCGCAATGTTGGCCGTCGCCGGAATGAGCTGATGGAACTGGGTGGAGCTCACTCGCATCGCAATGAATAGTGCCCGCTGCTCTGTAATTGCGTAGTAAAAGTGGATATTCTGTGTAAGCTACGATTTATACTGATTATGTAATGGCGAACACCCCGAAATGTTATTTGATTTTCTTGATGATGAAATGTGTTATAGATAGACACGTAAACTCCCAAGTAGTGGAGATATGTCTAGTTGTTTAGCTTGGAATCTATTGCCTGACTGATAGTTCTGTTCGATAAAAAGGCTTCTTTATGATATCGATATCACGTTCTTGGTTTGTTTTTTCAGGCGCATAAACGAGACGACCTGGGCACAGTTTTGGTTTTATTAAAACAAGACAACTTGTAATTTATACAGCAAACAGCTGGTGTAAGCCCTTATAGAAGATACGCTTCAGTTGACTATATAGTCACTAAATAGACTGGTAATAATTTTGATATTACTAATATAATAAAATATGCCATAGATGAGGTGATAACGCCTTGATGCAATAACGCCGGCTGAGAATACCCAATAAAAAGAATAAAAGATACAAGATGGAACTATACAGAAGCTATACTGCCATGTACGATAAGTCGGGGAGGCTGCCGATGATGGAATCGATAAAGGATCTATCGTCAGTGGCCACTGGAATCTCTGAGAATGGCTCTTGAAAAGACACTGTTTTTGGCGGTGCTGCAGCTGGAGCCGGAAAAGAGGCTACCAGAGCAGCTGGCGCTGGAGCTGGCGCTGGCGGAGCCAGTATTGGCGCCTGCTGTATAGACGCTGCGGCCGGCATCAGCGGCACCGGCGGTGGAAGGAAGCTCTCGCCAACTGTTGGCGACATGACCATCTCGCCCCATTCGTCATCATCATCGTCGTCGTCGTCGTCGTCGTTTTCATCGTCGTTGTCATCGGAGCCATCAGAGTCGACAGCCTCGGCACTAGGCTTGGAGACGACGGTGTTGATGGACAGCGGTGACGGCCGGGGCACCGGCACCAGCTTGGGCGGCGGCGGCAGCGACCCGATACTGGGCGTGCTCCTATGGCCGCGTCTACTGTGATCCCCGTTATGATGTTGATTATGACTTTGACTTTGATTCTGGGTCTGCGCGTCAAAGCTTGGGCGTATGGGCGACACGGGCTTGTCTGCCGACTTCGACTGCTCTGCTGCCTCGGGAGCCGCCCATATATTGTCGCCGCCTTCGCTGCCAAACGACGCAAGTGACGGGAATCCGCCAAAGTGCACCGAGTGCCGCGCAGTCTCTCTGGCTTCTTTGGTGGCCTGGGAGACTGGCGGCAGCGGTGCGTCGCTGCCCCAGCCAAAAGCCGAGGCGGCCGCTGCTGCTGCCGAGTTTGTGTTGGACAGCGTCCGCGAGTGCGCGTGCCGCGGCTGCTGTGACATGTCCTCTTTCTTTGCAAAACTCGCAGGGCTTGCCGGGCTTGCCGCTCGCTTAAACACCTGCTCCAGCGTCACGGGCTCGGCCGCTGAGTCCCAGCCAAACATGTTCGTGCCGCGCGCCCCGCCGCCACCTGAGTACAGTCCTGCACCCAGGGTCGGCTTGCCCGTGAACGAGTCCTCCTCCATCCAGCGACGCACAATCTTGACCGTTTCCGGCAGCACCGTCGACGTTGCCCACGTTACCGGCCGGTAATTGTCGTCCTCCGAACCGCCTGCGTCGTGTTTGCGGCTGCTGCCGTGGCGTGCAATTCGGTACCACGTGCGGCGTTCAGAGATGTTGGTGAAGCTGTCGTCGAGAATATAGCCGTCGGGGATGAAAGCGTTGACGTCGTCTTTTTCGTCCTCCTCGGTGCGCGGCTTTGGCAGGATGGGGAACAGCGCGTCCACCTTTGCCGTGTCAACCACGTACGGCTCCTGCTTTCCATAGAGCGCAAGAAGGGCGTCGGCTGGCGTGATTGTAGATGTGCTGTTTGTGCTGTCGTCTTTGACGTTTTTTGTCTCCGGCTGGGCTGGCGTGACCTCTTTTGAGAAAATATCCGGCTGTGCTTCACTTGGCTTCTCGAAGACCTCCTCGATGGGCTCGACTGTAATTTGTGGTGCCTCTACTTGTGAGGACTCTTTGGGCTCCGGCAATGCCTCAACTGCCTCTTCGGTAGTCTCTGGGACTGGCTCGATGGTGCCCTCCTCTTCTTGGTCTTCCTCCTCATCTACACCGTCTTCTGGGAGATCCTTGATTGAAAGTTGCCGTGATGGCCGCCTCTCCGTAGACCTTGTGGCAGAAACTGATCTTGTTGCTGAGGCTGACCGCGACCCCGACTTGGACCCGGATAAAGACCCCGAGAGCGACCCCGACGCCGATATGGGCCGCTTTGCCAGACCGTCAAACAGCTCCACCAGACCCTGTACTTTGGACGACGGTTTCCTCCGGAGTGCTGGGTAGTTGGGCCCCTCACTCTTGTCCTGGCTGTTTTCCAGTTGCAGGTCGTTTTTGGTGTCTGCGTTGTCCTCGTTTTCATCGCTGTCTTCGCTATCTTCATTGCTTTCGCTGTCGTCTTCGCTGTCGTCTTCGCTGTCATCCTCTCCGTCCTCAACAGAGGTAGTGGGCGACACTTGTTGCCGCGAGTCGTGGCCGTCTTCAGTCTCGTGATGGTCGTCGCGGTGGTCAAGATCGGTGTCGACATGGCTTTCCGTCCTGCTCTCGGCTTCTTCTGTGTCGTAACCTGTGTCCTCCATTGTTGCATTCCCAGTCTCTGCCTCAGTCTCTGTTTCAGTCTCTGCTATTAAAGTATCAACTTTGTTGGATTTGTCTTTATCGACAAAATTGACAACATCGACATCGACTACATCTGCCTTCTCTCTCTGTCCCCAGGGGTCGCTGGCGCGCGACATGGTGCTGCTGGCGCGCGACCGTGGAGTTAGTGCACCCGGCGGCCGCGCAATCGGCGTCATCGATGTCGCCCATTGCACCGGGCTGAGCTGTGGGCTCGGCTGCGGTGACCGGTCTTTTGGCCGTGGCGATAGTTTGCTGTCGTCCGAAAAAGAAGGCAAAGCGCTGCCCCAGCCGAGAGACCCGCTGTCAGCCGCGGCCCAGTCGCCAAAGTTGTCGTCGTCGGCCCATGGAGACGGCTCGAGAGAGGAGAAGGAGAGTGTCGGCGGTTTCGAATTGGAGCTGTCAGAGGCCAGGTCTTGGTTGGAGATCTTGGCTAACAGAGCTGGCCGCGGCGGCTTCGGGCCGGGCGAGACCGCTCCTAATCCCGATCCCGTTCCCGACGGTGCCGATGCAAAGGAGCCAAAGTCGTCATTGTTGCTTGTCCAAGGTGAGCCCCAAGGATCGTCCATTGTGGGCGATGGCCAGGGGCATATTATGCAGAGATTCCGAGTCTATATAGAAGACATTTGCCGCGTCGTCGGTATGTCGTCGATGCTGTCGCACGCGATGTAGCAAGATCGGACTCGATGTAATGTCGTGATGCGATGTGGTCGGGGATTCCGTCTGTTGTGGGCAAAGGTGGCTGAATATAGTCGCTGGTATCAAGTTCAACAACAGAGCAAAGGCTGGGCGTGTGCTGCATATGTTCTGCACAGAGCAGAGCTTGAAACTGAATTCGGGTGTCTCGAGAAGTGGCCTGGCCGACAATAAAGCTGCCCAGACGTTGCACAGAAAGGGGCTGTTTGGCGTTGTTTGGCTCCTCCTGACGACACCTTGACCACTGCTGTATATAAAAAGTGGAGCCCAATTGTCAACTCGCAGCCAAGGCGAAGCTGGCCTCCGAGCACCCCTACTAGTCAGTGCAAAATGTAAGATTCCGTCATAGCACAGGCGGCACAGGCACTAACACACCACTAATAATACACCACTATTCTGCGGGTTATGGGCAGGTCGCGTGATCTGATTCGCAGAGTGCTTGCAGTTTGCAAACGTCAGCGGTATTACTAATCCCTACATCGGCCCTGCAGAATTGCTAGTCTTGTACTCTGTAGAACCGCATTTGTCACCAATCTGCCCCAGCTTAAATCGCCCATCTCGAAATGTAGCGATATCTTCTCCTCGAGCTTTTGTTACCGCACATTTTTCGAGACAGCTGCCATCTGACACCAACATCTGTCAAACACATCTGCAGAATGTCTCTCACCAAGGTCAAGCACATTGTGCTGGTACGTCCCGTCCCGTCCCGTTGTCATCGCCGTCGCCATCGTCATCGCCATCGTCCTCCCCGCGATGCATGTCTTGTTTGTTGAGACATGCTGCACTTGGAACCCTGACATCTAACAAACACAGGTCCTTTCTGGAAAAGGCGGCGTTGGAAAGTCCTCTGTCACAACCCAGCTCGCCCTCTCGCTCGCCCTCGCTGGCCACTCTGTCGGCGTCCTCGATGTCGACCTTACCGGCCCCTCCATCCCGCGCATGTTCTCCATCGAAAACGAAAAGGTCACCCAAGCCCCCGGCGGCTGGCTTCCCGTGACCGTGCACGAAGCAGACCCCGAACGCAACATTGGCTCCCTCAAGGTCATCTCGCTGGGCTTCCTGCTGCCCAAGCGCGGCGACGCCGTCGTCTGGCGCGGCCCCAAGAAGACGGCCATGGTGCGCCAGTTCTTGACCGACGTGTTCTGGGGCGAGACCGACTATCTGCTGATAGATACGCCGCCCGGCACCAGCGACGAGCATATCAGTCTGGCGGAAACACTGCTGCAGTCGACGACGCCCGACCAGATGGCCGGCGCTGTTGTCGTCACCACCCCGCAGGCCGTGGCCACGGCAGATGTACGCAAAGAGTTGAATTTCTGCACAAAGACGGGCATTCGCGTGCTCGGTGTCGTTGAGAACATGAGCGGCTTTGTGTGCCCCAACTGTTCCGAGTGCACCGACATATTTATGAGCGGCGGCGGCAAGTCCATGGCGGCCGACTTTGGCGTGCCCTTCCTCGGCAGTGTGCCCATCGACCCGCAGTTTGTCGTGCTCGTCGAGTCTGGCCGCGTGCCCGAGTACCCGGCCGGCACCCAGGTTGAGGGCATCGAGTTCATCCCGGGCAAGGACGAGGACGATCTGGGCGCCACAGACGACGCCGTTGTGAAGCGCAAGACGTTTGCACAAAAGTACCGGGCGTGCTCACTCGAGCCCATCTTCCGACGCATCACAGCAGAGGTCGTGCGCTCGTCATCATAACAGGAGAGCGGTACCAACGGCACGCCATACAGATTAGAATAATGATTAATGATTTATGACACTGCTGCTTGCCGACTGTGAACATGCATAATCGCATAATCGGTTGTCTGGTGCGGACATGTGTTGATTATGTAATCAATGCGACCGCAACTATGACGACACTCTGATCCCGGTATATGTACCAGTTATACAACGTCTCGTAATACGCTCATGTCATTCACTCAGGCACAAACACCATGCTTCCAGCCACCAACCACACATCTTGCATTGGTGCACATCGTCTTTTCCTTTTTCTTGTATTTTTTCCTTTAAAAGCACTCCAACATGTAGTACCCTGCATTGCTTTATTTCCTATTTATTAATGGCTCAAATTAAAGCCCTTAATTCTTCTGAGCGGTAAGTGCTCTGTGGGGCCGCACCAATGGAACGTGGGGTTTTGCAACAGAGTCTTCTTTTTTGTTCTTTCACTCTGTATTTTATTATCTTATTGTTATTTTATTTATTCTCGGATTTGTTTCAAAGTGGTGGTTGCTTCTTCCCGCGTCTTGCACATCACCTGCCATCTCGATATCACTCTTCGTATCACAATCAAACCGCTCTCCCGCCGCCAGTTTTGTCGCTCTTTCTTTGCAGCCGCTCCTTCTCTCTTCTCTCATCTATCTTCCCTCTTCCCTCTTTCCTCTCCTGTTTCCTTTTGTCATTTGTAGCCATCATGTAATATGCCACTTCTTGTTTTGCTCCTTCCTAATGCAAAATTACAACACTTTTCTCCAGCGCCCCGCTAAAAAGTTCTCTGCCCTATGTCAGCTTTTCCATTGTCTCTATTTACCACTACTATTCCGTTTTACATCAGCTATCGTGTGCAGAGACGTTCGGGATTTGCATAACGGCGACCCTGGCTCCTAGACGGCCCTATTGAGCGTCTTGCTGGCGGGCCAGGCTGCGACATAGACATGCATCTGCACACCGGGTTGTACTCTGTAATAATGAGTAGGTTGGGCTTGGACTGCGACGGCCTTCTCTAATTACAAAGTACATTCACTAATTAATACATTAATTCTTAGTGACCGGACCAGCTTATTATCTATTTTATCGTTTATTGGCCTATTCTTTTATTTTTAGTGGCTCTTCTGGTGCAGTTCTGGCGTTTCCTTGTTCTGCGCCTCGATTGTTCCTTCCCCGAAATGGGCCCTCTCACATTTTTTCCCTGCAGTCATAGCCTCTTCCGTTTCTCTTTGGTCTCTTTGGTCTTTTCTTAGCTCGGGCTACTTTCGCATTTAAATATCGCAATTTACGTATTAATCTATGTATTAATTAAATCTTTTTTTTGTCCTCGTTTTGCTCCTCGCTCCTGCCTTTTCACATCCTCTTCCTCATCAACTCCCTCTTCTCTTCCCCCTTTCACCGCCAGAAAGCACTCTGTCGATAACCTCACTTCTTCACTCTGCTCTCCCTGCTCTCTCTGCTTGTAACAGTGTAACAACAACCCCGTCACTCATCCTCCAACCCCTGCGCGTTTCGCTGCTTTTCCCTATCGTTTTTCGTCAATCCCGGCCTCGGGCAAAAATTGCATCCTCAACCCCACCTCGTCATCGACGATTCGCCTCCACGCACGCGACAAGACCCTTTCTCTGTCTCGTCTTTCTTTTTCCTCTCATCTTTTTTTGTCCTTCTTCAACAGTAACAACACATTCGCATCGTTTCCATCCTCACGCACTCACCAGCCCACCACCTCACCACTTACCACCAGTCGAATGTCAACCACCGCCGGCAATTAGCCACCGTCCCGGTCCCTCGTCAAGCAAGAACAGACATCGTCTCGTCTTGCCTGGGCCGCCCTTGAAATCTTCCTGTCTCTGCTGCAGTGATCCATGAGCTCAAAGGATCTCCTGCGCTTCCTCTCCAAGCCCGCTAAGTGAGTTCACACGTCGCTGTTGACTGTTGTTCTGTTTTGGCCTCCCTCTCTACAACGCTCTTCTCCCAACGGCTTTTAAACTACTCACAGTCTTGACTTGACTTTTTTTCTTCTTATATCACTATATCTCTCCATCTTTCAACCCACCTCGACCTCTCCTTTGACTCAGCATAACTAACAGAGAGCCAGGCCCCGATAGCACCCCTTTGGATCAACTACTACGACATCAATAGCCAACGCAACTCGCCACTTCCACCACCAACAACCTTCACCCTCGTCTACTGACGCTCCTCGATCGGTTTCTGATACTCGGCCCAAACACCTGAGTATCGGTTCTACTGTCGGGTTGCCTCGCTAGTCTAAATAGCCCAAGATTCCTTCCTCGCAGGTCTTCCGCCTCCCCGTCGCTACCCGCCCTCCATAACGTCCTTTACAGACGTTTGGACTACTACACCCGCCTTCCACCATCGCATTGCTGCAGCTGGCTTTTGCCAGCGTCTGATCTTCGTCCCACGTCCTGTGGGCCTACTCTCCTCAAACGACCGCCGCAAGGTTCGTTTGAGAGGTAGCTAGCGCTCCGCGGAAGCTTTTCCGTCTGATCTCTGCTGATCTTTACAACATCAATCTTGCTTTCCCCCCAAATTCTAAATCAACGCGCCTCGGCTCGTCAAATACACGGAGATGGTCACTCTTGATATCCCCAACGACTGCACTCTTTCGCCGTCGCTCGCCACGCCTCATCTGACTATCAATCACGATGTTGCTGCCGATCTAGACTCGTCCAACGCTTTTGAAGGCCCCGAGAAGCTTCTCGAGGTCTGGTTTGCCCCCAGCGCCACTTCGCTGGCCCCCTCTGTCAAGGAGAATGGCCTCAAGTCGGTCCCCTCCGATGCGTGGGTTGGCATGCTTGACCTTGTCAACTGCAAGATTCTGTCCGTCGTTCACTCCGACACCGTCGATGCCTACCTCTTGTCCGAGTCGAGCATGTTTGTCTTTCCCCACAAGATCATCCTCAAGACATGCGGCACCACCACTCTGCTCCTGGGTTTGAACCGCATGCTCCGCATTGCGGCCACTGTGGCTGGTTTCCCTTTTCACAACGCCCTCTCGACCGACGAAATTCAGGTGGCCGCCACGCCGTACCGCGTCTTTTACAGCCGCAAGAACTTTTTGTTCCCGGACCGCCAGCAGGGTCCCCACCGCAGCTGGAAGCAGGAGGTCAAGTACCTCGACGACATGTTTGAGGGTGGCAGCGCCTACATGGTGGGCAAGATGAACGGCGACCACTGGTACCTGTACATCACGTCGCCCTCGGCCGGCACGACGCCGCCTCGCACGCCCACTGACGATGGCAGCAGCATCAACGGCTTCAGCGGTGCCAACAGCGGCAGCTCGACCAATGCTAGCAGCCCTATCCTGCGCACTTCCAAGAAGATCCCCACTGGCATTCTGTCGGCCCCTGTCGTTGACAGCAACGAGATGAACGACGAGACGCTCGAGATTCTCATGACGGACCTTGACCCCATCAACGCCAAGCAGTTCTACCTGGAGCACGCCAGTGCTGTGGCCCGTGACGGCGTCGTGGCGCGCACCAATGCGGCCCTGCGTGCCACCAACAACAAGCAGGCGGCCAAGGATCACATGTCGGACAGCACGTACAGCATCACCGGTACCGAGGAGCTGTTTGATGTGGACGACATTGACGTCAACGGCCACAGCAGCAACGGCTCGCTGACGCCGATGAGCGAGGATCACATTGAGATCGACGAGGCCCTGACGACCGAGGGTCATGCTCTGGGTACTGTGGTTTCTGACAGTTGCGGCCTGTCGGACGTCTACCCCAAGTCTGCCTACCCGGATGCGCGCATTGACGCCTACATGTTTTCGCCCTGTGGTTTCTCGGCCAACGGCGTGGTCCCTGGTCCTGCTCCCACTGAGGGCGTGACCGGCGACGCTGCTACCGACAGCAAGGCCGCCGCTGCCGGTATGCACTACTTCACCGTGCACGTCACCCCCGAGCCCAACTGCTCGTTTGCGTCGTTTGAGACCAACGTGCCCGGTGGCCAAAAGGGCCGCCAGACTGCCGACATTGTCAAGCAGGTCGTGGACATTTTCCGTCCCGGCCGATTCAGTGTCACCCTCTTTGAGGCCAAGGACAAGGGTGCTCCGGCCAAGGACCAGTACTTTTTGGCCAACGACCTCAACGGCGCGCCCAGCCCTTCTGGCATCAACGGCAGCAAGCCGCGCCTGGAGAACATTTCTGGCTACCGCCGCATCGACCGCATCGTGCACGACTTTGAGGACTATGACCTCGTGTTCCGTTTCTACGAGCGCGAGGGTTTTGTCAGCAACGGCGAGGCCCGCGTCGGTGAGCTCTGAACGCCTTTGGGTGTGGGAGCATAAGAGATACTGTGATTTATATCGCAACATCTTGACGATTTTCTTTTTGTCATTAAGCTTTACGTCATTGATATTTACTGTTGCTCATTGTTATTTTTACTTTTTACTTTTCACCTTTCTTCGTTTTACGTTTTTTTTATTTACAAACATCTTTACAAATCATTCATACTTGAATCTCCAACCAACTTCATCTCCATCTGGCACAATTTACGCTTTCAATTCTCTCGTTACAAGACTCGCCTCTATTTGCAAGGCACTGGCAGAGGTGCATGGCTCTCACCAAGATTGATATATCTGTTATCTCTGGTTTTTCGATGCAATATTTTATGTTTTTGCTTGCTGTTAAAGGCTACATCCTGCCTGCCATGCTTTTCTATTAATTTTTATCTTTATTGCCTTCATTTTCCAATATTTTAGTAGTGCCGTGGTTGGTTTATATGCCATGCCACAATCAGATGGACAATCGATGTTGATTCTACTTGTTGATTTACTTCTGCATGCCTTGTTTTTGTATGTGCTTTTTTCTGGTATGTTTATTTATTTATTCGTCTTAGAAGTCATGAACTCGCGTTCACATATCAAACTTTGTGTATACACATTATCCCAATTATTTTATTCACTGATAATATTTTAAGAATGACAGCATAGTATGGGTGTTTATTGCTGGAATATTAGCTACCTATTTATAACAGATCGCTGATTGAATCCAATCATAAAGTAATCGACTTTATAAACACAATCAATTTACCTCCTGCGAGCCTAGATATACATATGTACAAATACCAGAAAATACAGGAAAACTTCAGAAATATACACATTATAATTTTATTAAAGAATAAAAATGGCTGCTGGATCAATTTGCTCCTTTTCGATTCATTTCCTTGTCATTATTGTCTGAAGAGGATGATGCGGATCTTCGGACTACTCTGTACAGAAAGATGTATTACTGCTGGACGGTAATAGCCCCACAAAAAAGTTCTTCTCACCGCCCGAAAAAAAGCGAAAATAGAGAGAAAGTTTTGGCAATTCTGCCGTGCGTATTGCAGAGTGCATTACAGTCAGCCCGCAGAGTATCTACGGCCTCAGCACCTCAATCAATTGACAGCGCAACCGACAGCACGACAGCACAGCAGCCAGTCTACAAACCAAATACACAATAATGGCTGGAATCACGGCAACAAGGAAACGGCGCGGCGACGACATTGAGCGGGCGTCGGCCAAGCGGGCAGCCAACGCGACCAAGAGCAACGACCGGTTCAAGCGAAAGCTCAAGCGGAAGCAGTACAACAGCGACTCCGAGGATAACGAGGAGGAGGAGAAGCCCGCCCACAAGGGGAAAGCGGCTCAAAAGGCCAAGCCTGCTGCTGCTGCTGAGGATGCGTCCGACGCTTCAGACGACGAATTCACAGCAGTGGACCTGCTCGACAGCGACAACGAGGCGCTCGACGATGATGCCCTGGTGGACGACGGCGCGTCCGACGACGGCGAGAACGGCAACGACGGCAATGACTCGGAAGACTCTCTCGACTCGGCCCCTACCACACAAAAACTGACCAAGCAACTGAGAGTCAGCGACGCACCGGCCGACTCGGACGGCAACCAGTCGTCGGCAGATGACGACGAGCTGGACCTGAGCGACCTCGACGCCGCCGGCAAGCCCAAGTCGAAGCGCAACGACCCCAACACATTCGCGACGTCGCTGCAGAAGATCCTGGGCACCAAGCTGTCGACGGCCCGCCGTGCCGACCCCGTGCTGGCGCGCAGTGCCGATGCCCGCGATGCAAGCCGGCGTGTGGTGGATGCCGCCCTCGAGGAGAAGGCGCGGCGCCAGATGCGCTCGGAGCGCCGCACAGCGCTGGAAAAGGGCCGCGTCAAGGATGTGCTGATTGCCAGCAACCGGCCTGCCTTTGGTGCTGGCGCTGGCGCTGGCGACGCCGAGGGCAGCGGCGAGACCACGGCGTCAATCCTGGCGACGGAGAAGAAGCTGCGCAAGGTGGCTCAGCGTGGTGTGGTGCAGCTGTTCAATGCGGTGCGGGCGGCGCAGGTCAAGGCGACCAAGGCCAAGAAGCAGACGCGGTCCGAGGGCATGATTGGCATGGACAAGCGGGAAGCCAAGGTGACGGAGATGTCGCGCAAGGGCTTCCTGGACCTGATTGCATCCGGTGGCGGCGGATTAAAAAAGGGTGGCCTGGAGGAGGCATGAGCTGATGTCTTTATTTCCTTCATCCGTCATTCGTCATCCTTCATTCGCTGGGGCCTTGTTTGTTTCTTCTTTGCTATTTACGCTCATTGCTTGCTTGTCTATTGCATGTTGTATCTTCCATTTGGGTATGGTGTACGGTTCATAAAAGGTCAATACTATAAAGTCAACCATCTAAACCGTCTTCATGATATTAATCACCCAAAACATGACTGAAAGTGTCTACGCATCAAGCCAATAAAACCAATGATATTAAAAATGAGGCTATCCAGCGCAGTCCAATGCAAATATAAATGTAGTGAGAATAGAATTCCAATGCATGCCCGCCGAATAATGAGTTGAGCTTTTCTCTTCGCCTGTCCCGCCTGTCCGTGTTTTGTCCGTTTTTCATTCAATGTTTTCATTGATTCGTTGATACCCTCCTCTTCTTTCTCGTGGCCGGCCTTGCCCTTGCTGCACTAGATCCATCCGTAAATCGTCGGGGTATTCATATCATACAGTCGTTGACTCGCTCCTCCGCCAAACTCGCCAAACTCGCCAAGCCTTGGTTGCAAGTTCGCTACTTGCTCTCGAAATCGCTGGCTTGCAGATTCCGCGTCATCGACGGCAGCCGCACCACCAGGCCGTCCAGCTCCTTGGTCATCGTCACCTGGCAGCCCAGCCGGCTCGTCTCTGTCAGACCAAACGCCAGGTCCAGCATGTCGTTCTCGTCGTCGTCTGGTTCGGGCATCTCGTCATACGACTTCTCATCCACAATGATGTGGCATGTCGAGCACGCACACGAGCCGCCGCAGGCACCCTCCATCTCCAGGTCGTTGGCCTGGGCAATGTCCAGCAGGTTGTCGCCAGCAGCCACGGCAAACTTGTGCTCGCTGCCGTCCTTGTCGACAAATGTAATGTAGAGCCTAGCTGTTAGAAGGGAACAAGGTAAAATAAAAATGAAAACAAAATAAAAAGGACGAAGTAAAAAACATACTCCTCGCCGGGCTTGGGCTTGTGGACGTGGCCGTGGGAGTGTGCGGGTGTCGTGGAGAACAGGCGGGCAGCCTTGGGCTGTGTCCTTGCCGATGCAGACCGCAATGATTGTGCGAGTTGTGTGCGGTAGAGGGAGGACTTCGAGGCTGAGGTTGAGATTGAGAGGGGGGTAGTAGAAGTCGAGAATCTGGCGAGGGGAGCGGCTGCTGGCCGGGACGAGGCGAGGCGCAGGCCGGCCGACACGAGCTGTCTTGCGCGGACCATTGTGGGTGTGGTGGTTGTAGATGAGGGAAGGGAATGAGCGTATAATCTTGCGTCGATGTCGAGTCAGTCGAGCACCAGTCGAGTATCAGTTGGGTGTCAGTCGAGGCTGAGGTCGTCGTCGTCGTCGTGGGATCGTCGGCAGCGGATGCGATAGCTATATAGCCACTGTGCCCTAGAAGGTTTGCGGGTAGAGTGTGAGTCGTTGCTTGTGCCGCTTTGTCTGCGAGCTCTCTCCTCTGATATAGGTGGTTCTTTCGCTCGCTATTCCTGTCTTCTATTTGCTTCTGTCGAATGCGCTCTCCTATGCAGCCAATCCCTTGCAGATGCGCCTGTCGTTGGTCGTTGTCTGTTGGCTTGGTTGTTGGCTTGGTCGCACTTTCCTTTCTCGAGGACTACACATTTTCCTTCCTTCCCGTTTCGCTTCTAGCTTTTCTCTTTTTTCCCTCCGCGGTTTTAACGCAACTGGCCAATGACAGACACTGAATTGACCTGTCTGACCTCCGCTGTATTTCCACGCCTTCAGTGGTCAGTCCGATAGCGGGTCATCAGTGTAAACTGCTGCTCGTTACTGTTATCTTATCTCCGAGAAAATATACTGATAACGTCTGCTTATGCAATCAAAAAATAATTTAAGTAGAGTAACTACCCAGGAGTGGCGGTACCAACCCCTCCACCATTTAAAATTTTATTTACAAATTAAACTTGCTTTAAATTTAACTCTTTAATTGGGCAGCAAGCAAGAAGCGGTCACACTTACAGTGGACCTCGACAAACAGCCACCAGCCACGGCCCACTACCAGCACCTACTAGGCACCTAATACCGGCTAGAACCGCTACTGCAAAACGCAACGACCTCATCCATCACCGATGATGCTGCGAGTCTAGCATTTGCTCATTTTCTCTGCCAGTATACCTCTACTCTCTGCCTACAAGGGACGCAAGAGATACAAGAGAATAGATACAGAATGGCTACATACAGAGACGGGGTCAATCCCCTCCGGCCATACTACATCCCGCCCACCATCGGCGACGGCCCGGAGCCGGCCTCGGCCATCGCGACGACACCGTCGGCACGCATCAGCCACTCACACTCATCGACGACATACCATTCCTCCGCGGCATCGCCTGCTGCACGCGTGCCACCACAACACGGCTACGGCGCCACCCCCTACTCGCAAAAGGCCCGCGATATCTTTTCCGATCTCGACTACAAAGACTACATATCCGACTCGTCGCCGTCCGTCGTCCAGTCTGTCCGCGATGTCGTCGACGAGCTCATGTGGCGGTACACGTCCGTGCTGATGGCACAGCCCTTTGAGGTCGCCAAGACCATCCTGCAGGTCCGCAGCCAGGCCTCGGCGCCCCTGCCACTGGCTGCCGTGGTTGCACCGGTTCCCGCCGAGCCCGAGCCGATTGTCCAGCCGCACCAGCAGCTCCGGTCACAGTCACACCGCCACCAGCCTCGCAATGCCTGGGACGAGCCCAACAACAACAGCAACATATACGGCGGCTACGAGTCCGATCCTGACGAGCCCGAATACTTTACCGGCAGTGTCGTGTCTGGCGTGTCGTATGCCAACCGCCGCGCCCAGTCGCAAGCAGCCGCAGCCCACTCTCACTACGGCGGCGCGCCACCACCCTCACCACCGGCCACGACGAGCTCGAGAATGGCGGCCGCAGCATTGGGCGGAGGCGGTGCGGACTTGTTCAATGCGTCGCCGTTTGTGCAGCCGGCCGAGCAGCAGCTTGTCCTGCAAAAGGCCGACTCCATCCTCGAGGTCATCTCACAGCTGTGGCAAAAGGAGGGCGCCTGGGGCGTGTGGAAGGGCACGAACGCGTCGTTCCTCTACACGGTGCTGCAGTCGCTGCTCGAGAACTGGTCGCGCAGTCTGCTGAGCGCGCTGTTCAATGTGCCCGATCTCGGTCTCAAAGACGACGTCGACCGGCTCATCGACATTGCATCGCCCTACCCCTGGGCCTCGCTGTGCGTTGCAGCCACGGCCGCCGTCGCCACGGGTCTGATCCTGGCGCCGCTTGATCTCGTGCGCACGCGCCTGATCATCACGCCTACGACCTCGCGCACCAACCGCACACACACGCGCAAGGCCATCTCCATTCTGCGCAGCCTGCCGTCGTACGTGTGCCCGCCGCTGCTTGTGCTGCCCACCGTGCTGCACGCCCTCATCCACCCGCTGCTGACGCTGTCCATGCCGCTGGTCCTGCGCACGCGCCTCATGATCGACCGCGACGCCAACCCCGTCTCGTTCTCCGTGGCCAAGTTCTTCAACTCGTCGCTGGCGCTGCTCGTCAAGCTGCCGCTCGAGACGGTGCTGCGCCGTGGCCAGGCGCACGTGATCAGCACGACCGAGTATGTGCGTGCCATTGAGCTGGGCTACAAGACGAACAGCAGCAGCAGCGAGCCCGGTCTGCCGGCCAACGAGCAGGCAGCACCCGTCATGGAGACCATCTTCCCCGTCGGCTCGTACAAGGGCGTGGTCGGCACGATGACGCACATTGCCACGGAAGAAGGCACGTCTGCTGCCACGTCCACAGCAACGTCCTCGGGTTCTTCGACACCGACAAACGGCACACCATCGCGGTCCAAGAGTGCAAAGAAGGGCAAGTCCAAGATTGCCGAGACCGTGTACCGCCGTGGCCAGGGTATGGAGGGCCTGTGGCGTGGCTGGAAGGTCAGCTGGTGGGGACTTGTCGGACTGTGGGCGTCGGCAGCGCTGCAGGGCGGCGACGACGGCCAGTTTTAGTTGTGGACAGTTGCGAGCAGCTGTCTAGACAGTGGTTACAAGGTGTGGCGGAGATGTTATGGTCGGCATGAAGTTATGAACTCCCAGCTCTTGTTTGTCTTTTTCTTCTTTTTTTCTCATTCCTGTTTTGTGCTTTCTGCTCTCTCTCTGTCTCTCTCTCTCTGTCTCTCTCTCTCTGTCTCTCTCTCTCTCGCGTGTTTCCTGTTGCTTGCCTGTACTGTTCTATCTGCATCTCACGATTGGATATGCCGTCTTGTCTATTATGTTTTGTCTATAGTATCCTATTTTGCTAGATTTATACAATACCCCCTTCTCTTTGCAATGTGCATCTGCCGTGTAGGTTTTGATGGTTGAAAGAGTCTCCAATCCATGGCTCGTCATAGCTACCTCAGCCCTTTACCACCTTAGACATCACGCAGTACCGAGTGGTTGTAAATTTTATCATTTTTTATATTTCAATTTTTTTGCTTTGTCGTCCTCCTCGTTGTTGGTAGTGGTCAATTGGTAAATACTTGATGTAAACGCCCAAAAACCCATGTTATTCCTTGAAAAAGAGGGTCAAAGTAAGAACCATTATACATTGCTGGCCTAGAAACCCTTTGCCCTCTTCTTTTTTCAACCTTCCTTTTTCACAAACAAAAGAAAAAACAAAACATTTATGCAACCAGCTCGACAACGGCACCAGCCTCCTTCAGCTTGCGCTCAGCCAGCTTGCTGACGTAGCGGGCACGGACAACTAGTGGGATCTCGGGCAGACGGCCCTTGCCCAGGAGCTTGGAGTAGCCGAGGGGCAGCAGGTCGATGACGGGGGCGGTGTCCTTCTTCTCGCCGGCCAGGTACTGGGCGCGGATGTCCTCAGGGACGAGCGACCAAAGCTGTGGATGTTAGTCTTGTTGGCCTGGTTCGCAAGATCTCGTACTCGTGATTTTGCAGGGTGTGTGTTTGTTTGTTTGTCTGTCTGCACATACCTTGTCGACGTTGATGGTGGGGTTCCACTGCTGGTTGCGCAGAAGGTGGAATCTCCGCATACCGACCTTACCGAAGTAACCGGGATGGTACTTGTCAAGGTTGGTACGGTGGTGGTGCTGTTGAGGTTAGTCGTTGGTCTTCGTTCTGGTGTGGTTTACTGCTGCCTCGAGGTGTGCGCCGTCCGGACGCGTTCAGTGGTAATCAGATGTTCAGATGCCGACGGGGGTTCAGATTTGATAGTTGTGAAGATGCGTGGTACGGTGGCGTCGGCTGCGTTCGAGTATCGTGCTTGCTGTCGTTTATGCTGGGGAGACCTTTGGATGTGCGAGCAGACTTCTTGGCCTGAGCTAATTGATGGGCCATGTTCTCGTTTTGTCGTAGATGCGGCAGTGCCTTCAGAGTTGTTTCCGTTGGTGCTTGCAGTCGTATCGACGTTCTGGCTGCTGACTTCGAGTCCATGCTGAGTTCCTATTGAGCTGCTGTTTTCTTGTCGTCTGTCGTCTGTCGTCTTCGAGGCGTCGATGTCGATATCTGAAATCCCGTCTGGCTTCGTCTCGTCTGAACTGAACCCGTCCATCCCCGCGCACCTCTACCATTGCCGTCGCAACACTGCTGCTTTCTGATCGATCTGATCTGATACATCCAGCAGATTCTTGGGCCCTTCTGTCCTGCCTTCTTCCATCTCATGTCGAACGTACCATACCACCGGCCATACCACGACCACCGGGATGCTTCCGGTGCTTGCCAACGCGACCCTTACCGGCGCTGACGTGGCCGCGGTGCTTGCGAGTCTTGGAGAAACGAGTCGGCATTTTGTCGGATGATGTTGTCGAATCGTTGTTGATTGATGATTGGATTCGAAATCGAGAAAACAGAGATCGTAAAAGAGGGAGGAAGGGGGGGAAAGACAGCAAGAGTCGACAGTCGACAGGCTACACACTAGTTTCTTCAGTTTTTGCGGGAAGCACACTTTTTTTTGCGGATAGGCCCTAACCAGCAATTCTTTTCCTTCTTTTCCCTCTGGCAGCACTTTGTGCCCCGCTTTTCTCGTCTCTATTTTGCTCTGGGGCAACAATTTTGATCCGCCGCACATGACCCGCGCGAGAGACTAGCGTAGAAAGGATAAGTAGAAAGAAAGGGTTGCAGTCACGTGGTAGGGCAAATACAGCCTGTTTATATAATCAGCTAAGTCTCGGCTTAGTCACCACTGACGGTAAACTGGGACATCATGATTATCGTTCAGTTTCATGACGATTGCTTATATAATCACGATATATTTACATTCAAGCTTCGTTCAGACCTACACGCCCGATTGCCCGCGGACATTCTAGTCTTTTCTACTTTTTGAATTATCATCATTGGTGTTCAATGTTTTTGTTCGAGTGGTTAACGATTGCTATATGTTCCTACAGAACCACACGAGTTGCATTCTAACAAGACCGCCAAAGCAATCTCAGCCCATTCTCGTCATCTTCAACCTCCTCCTCCTCGCCCGCAGACACCTTACTACCAAGACACAACTAGTGCTCGCAGAAGTTAAAGGTCTCGCCATAGACTTCTTCGTTCTGCTCCTCGACATTGCGGCCACGCTTCAGCATCAGGTCGGCGCGGATCGCCACGGCCTCATCCCAGGAGATGGGAAATCCTTCGACCATGTCCATTGTCTGATTGAACAGCTCGTTGGGCAACTTGTCCATCAGGTTCTTACCCGCGTCTTTTTGAGCAGAGCCTGCCCCCTTCTTGTACACCTCCTCAGCCCACCAGTCCTTGCGCTGCGGCGGCACATGCGCAGTCGACAGCACACGCCGCGACGGGTCGATCAAGAACATGGCGAGGATCTTGCGGTGGCCGGGCTTGGTAGGGTCCTCCAGCTTGAACGATCCGACGCGGTGCTGCAGCACATTGGGGAATGCCAGCAGCCGGCCTGGGCGTGTGAGCACTGAGCCGAGCTCGGTGACAGCGGCCTCCTCATTCGTGACACCAAAGTACGCCTCGAGACTCTTGAATGCGCCTTGGGCAGGCATCATTATGAGCTCTTCATGGTCGACCGAGGTGCGGAACATTAGGCTGCTTGGTGTAATGTTTTCTTCGTCGTAGTAGTAGATGGCGGTGGCGCAGATGCGTTCCGCCAGCGTGCCCTCGACGTGCCACGAGCCGCCATAGTATTTCGACGTCTCGGAACCGCTCGATTCTTCATTGTCGCCCTCTTCTTCGTCATCGTCAATGTCCTCGTAGTCTTCGTCGCCATCGTCCTCGACCACGACCATTTCCTCATTGGCCTTGACATCGCCCTCGACAGTGACCTCGCCATCGGGCGTGAGGTGAATGTTGGCCAGCTTAAAGATGACCTGCAGGCCCTCGGGGTACTTGTCCTTGCTGCGCAGGTTAACGCGGACAGCTCCCTCTTTGGACTTGACTGCTTCTTCTTCTTCGGGATCTTCTTCGTCATCCCCGCCTCCAACGGGAGGGCGCTCTTCCACGGGAACGAATGCAGGGGGCTCAGGCCACGTCAAAATGCGGTGCTCATCGCGCCAATCCTCGTACTCTTCCGTGTAGCGCCACTCTTCATCCTCGTCTGAGTGTGCCTCGCCGTCACTGTCGGGATCGGATCCCTCGCCATCACCATGGTAGCCTTCACCGTTGGACCGCGGGATGCGGTACGTCAGCCCCTCGGGAATATAAAAGTCATCCTCGTCGTCGGTCCGTTCGATTCTGAAGCGGCGCTGGTCCTTGAAGCTTGAGAGACATTCCTCCCACAGCGGGATAGCCACATCGACAAACCTTTCCAGCACGCCGTAGAGCTCGGGGTGCTTGTCTGGGTGTAGGTTGTTGATGTAGGAGGTGATCTTAGCGCCGGCGTCAGTAAGCTCAACGTCGGACGGCAGCCACTGGTAGTCATCCATGTATTTTCTATCAGGCCGCGATGACACCCAGCTATAGGGCTGAACTTTAGGCTTCTTTTCTTCGGGCTCGGCCGGCACAATGTCACCTTTGCCCGTGTACTCGACACACTCCTCGAGAGGAACTTTGCCCTCGCGCAGGGCCTTTGTGAGGCCAAACACAACGGGAAACAAGGACGGGTGCAGCAGATCGAGCACCTTATTGTCGGAGCCCGGGTGCCAGTCCTTTTCGTGCTCGGGCACATCCTCGAGAGCGGCAACAAACTTGCGCAGCTCGGCAGCCAGGTCGTCCCCTACAGCCGTGTCAGACTTGGTGACAGCTAGCTCGGCGTCCAGTACGCTGATAAAGCCCGCCTTTTCAGACTTGACAGCTTTGTCTTTGAGCTCGGCAATGCAAAAGTCAAACATGGCATCGGACATGAAGACGTCGCCCAATTCCACATTTGGTTGGTCCTTGGCCTCGGTCCGCCACTTTTCAACAATGGTCTCATCGTGGATCTTGGTCTGCCAGTCGGGCTTGTCTGTGATCTGGCCTATAAAGGCCAGCATGCGGCGTTCACGGCATGTAGTGCCTAGGCTGGCCCAGCCGATGCCGTTGTTGTCAAGAGCATTGGGGAATCTGCTCTTACGGTTTGGGGCGTGGTTGCGGGGGAGGCCAAAGCCAGGCAGTTTGTTCTCGGCCATGATGGTTGCGTATGAATAAAAGTATGTAGATGTAAATGAATAAATAAATATATGAATAAATAAATAAAGAGGATGAGAGAGGGATGCTGTCTGTGTGCTGAGATGACAACAACGGCAATGAGGGGCAAGCTCTGTCTTTAAATCTTACAGGACCTATTCTTCGATCCTGTCACGCTTCATTGAATTCTGAATTCTTGGAGTCGGATGCCTTTCCATTTCTGTCCATATGTATCTGGATTAGGCAGGGCTACCCCTAGACCAGTCACTTTCGTATCTAGCTAGCTAAATAGCTTCTCGTCTAAACGGATTTTAGGCAGGATGGAATAGTCTAGCTCGAACCGTTACAAAGTAAAAAACTAGGAACGCATGATACTTCGGGGAGGCTGCCCATAAGGCAGAACGGCGTAGTGTGACTTTGCTGTATTTCTGAAGTGGTGGATCTCGGCTTAGACTCAGCTCCAGCTTAGTGGGGTAACGTCATGTAAAGATTCTCTTTTGATTTTAAGATAGTGTTGTATTCTATTTGCTCCTGTCGGTGCTGTGAATGATAAGAAAAACAAAAACAATCAAAACAGAAGGCACTGACCGGAAGGTGGCCGGCTTGAATAACGAGGCAATATAGATCAGATACGAGAACCAGGACAGCATGAGCCGGAGAAAACCGAGGACCAAGACTCGAACATTGCTATACGAGACAAAGAATAGCTCTAAAGTCGAATAATCTTGATCAAAGTTGACTTGAGCTGATCTTCAGTAGGCAGGCTAGGCAGGGAGGCACAGTCGAAGGCAACAGCAGGGATACAGTGTGTTGTCAATGGAGTGTTAAATAAAGCATGTCACTGTTATGGGGAGCGATTGAGGCCTTTCGGAGTAATTATTGGCTGGCATTGCGAGAGTATGTTGGGACACATCGCAGTGTATACCGAAAGGGTGGAAGGGCAGATGCCCTTCAGAATCACCCGCATAAAGTGACACGCGCAGACTTGGTAGTTTTCGATTGTCGTGAATCAGCCACTTTTAAATTTTCACTGTTATCTTTATCTATATTTTCAAAGAAGAAGAAATGCTACTGTTGTTGCCATCGAGGCAGTTTTAATTTGTAGTGATTTGGCATCTCCAGCCAACGTGCGCACCTTTCAACTTCGTGAAATAAAACCCACCAACACAGGCCATCTCAAACAAAACCCGGTAGATGGAACATAAATCTGCCTCGCTAATCTTTCATTAATTTGTCCGACATGATTGAACCATATGGAATACGGGTTAATACTTCCCAAAGCAGAGCCATGATTTAAAGGGTATTTACAACGGCCCAAGAAAAAGTAAAACAAAAGCAAAATTGACCTGAAAGGCATGTAAAATCAAGCCGCACCAATATAAGAAAAAACTAGACATCTACATCACAAGGGATGTAATCAAACCGTCGACAGCTTGCATCATCACCCCGAGAAAGCATATCAATCCGCACTGTCTAACAAACGTCTACGGGCACTCCCGCTTGCTTTTGAAGTTCATCCAGGAAGGTACGGTCACATTTTCAACCGACATGGAAGGAACGACCGACACTACACGTGCTCGGCACGCGACAGGCAGCCTCGTCTGCATTTGGCAGGAGGCACCTAGATGGGTATGACGACGAAAACAGCCTCACTCTCAAAAACCAAAGAGAAGTCACACCTAGGTGAAAGGTCTGCAGCCATGATAGTTCTTGCAGCACTATACAAAAAACTGGCCTGCCGCCACTCTTGTGGCTATATGAACAAGTTGTGCATTGCATCGGCGTGATAGCTGGTGTGATCGAGCCGATCGTGCACAAGGCAGCTTTGTGGCCATGCATGCTCTCAAATTATTCGCCGTACATGGCGTGGAACAAATGATCGATCGAGGGCGGGTAAACCATAAAGAGAGAGCCACGATTGGAAGAAAGCGTTTGACCGGCCTAGGGTATTGTAAATACTCGTGGTGATGCGTCGAAGCCTTTAAGCTTGGGGCATGTCCATTCAGTTATTCCTCCAGCTTTAGGTCTTCGTGCGGCTCACATTCCCGGCTTCGGCGAAGCGATGCTATTTCCGTCGTACACTGCAGTCAACTGGTCATTGTGGGATCTGGCCTTGGAGTCCACGCATGGCGTGACGCCGATCGTGCCGTATAACACGTTACGTCCGGTCCTTCATCTCGTGTATTGCCATCTACTCATTCATCTACTTCCATCTTATCAAGATCTCCGGTATTCTCATCTACCAGCCATTATTCTTAAGTCTTGCTCTTATGAATCATGTATCAATTATACGATGTAATATCTTTTACATATCTATCCTGCTAGCTGCCTATTCCGCTTCTCGAACTTGTTTCACTATGTATAGATTACTGATTTCATCTTGTATTCCTCCATTTATCTTTTCTCATGTTCTACAGCATCATTTCTCCTATTTTCCTACCCCCTTGCTTTCATGTTTGTTGTTCTACTTTCGTCCTACATGTCTGGGCATGTATTCCCGGGCTTACATCACTAGATAAGACTTTCAAGCAGTTGACACAAAAATAAGTAAATGATAGAAAAGACGTATTAAATCTATAATGTGGTTTCCGAATCTCCTCGGATTCTATCTCTTTCCAATTTCCAATTAATTCTATGAGAGAGAGAGAGAAAGCGCTTATGCCTTGCCGGTGACCTTGCCGGCCAAAGCCTTGAGCTTGTCCCAGGTCTCTGATCTGTCGTCGCCCTCCTCCTTCTCGAGACGGCCGCTGTACAGGTCCATCTCCTCCAGCTTTACGGCCTTGCAGCCGGTGAAGATCTTGTAGCTGAAGATGTTGAAGAGGTAGATGACAATACCGAGGTAGGTGGTGATAAAGGTCTTGGCGGTGAACTTGGGAATGAAGGAGCTGTAGCCGTTGAAGACGGTGACCAGGATGGTCATGAACAGCGAGAAGTAGGCGCCGTAGGGCTGGAAGGTGCCGCGGTAGGGCAGAATGTCGCGGCTCAGGCCCTGGGCGCGCATGCCGCGGGTGAACTGCACGTAGCACACGAGCATGCTGATCCAGTTGAGCGTGCCGAAAACGGTCACGAGGTTGACGAGGTAGCCGAAGACGGTGGAGGCGCTGGAGGTGACGTTGAGGAAGCCGAGGGCGCAGAAGACGCTGACGGCGGCGACACCCCAGATGGGGACGCCCTGCTTGGAGGTGTACTGGAAGATGGCGGGGGCCTGACGGTCCTGGGCCAGACTGAACAGCTGGCGCGAGCCAATGTATATGTCACTGTTGGCAGCGGAGATGACAAAGACGAGCAGGCAGCCGTTGATGACGTCGGGGAAGTAGTCAATGTTGGCGAGCTTGATGGCGGCGACAAAGGGACTGGCGTTGGCGCTGGTCTTGAGCTTGGTGGCGCCAATGAGCAGCTCGTCGTTGTAGGGCAGGGCCATGCCGAGCACGAGCACACCGATGATGTAGAAGAAGGAGATACGCCACAGGGTCTGGCGGGTGGCCTTGCGGACGGTCTTGCGCGGGTTGGGGGCCTCGCCGAAAGCGACACCGACCAGCTCAGTACCGACGTAGGCGAAGCAGGCCTGGACCATGCAGGCCCAGAAGCCGAGGAAGCGGCCAGTGTTGCCGGGGACCAGGTAGGTGGCAAAAGCGCCGGGGTCGGACCAGTAGCGGAAGCCGATGCGCTCGCCCGAGGGCTGGCCGCCCATGGAGATGATGAAGCAGGTGAGCACAAGGGTGGTGAGAATCAGCAGCTTGACGACGGACATCCAGAACTCGGCCTCACCAAAGAAGGAGACGTGGCAAAGCTAGTTTGTCAGTATGGAATGATTTTTTTCTTCTTTTTACAAAAAGGGCTGGTTGTACTCACGTTCAGAAGGATGATGGCGACGGAGATGGAGGCGACGAAAATACCGACGTTGAGATCAGGGCGCCAATATTGCACAATGATACCGGCGGCAGTCAAGTTGTTGGGCAGAACGATGGCGTATTTGAAAAAGTAGTTCCATCCGGCGGCGTAACCAAGTGCTGGGTCGACGAAGCGAGTAGAGTAGCCCGAGAAGGGAGCCTTCTCCATGGGGAGCATGCAGGCCATCTCACCGAGTGCTGTCATGAGGAAGAAGACGACGGCACCGATGATGGTGTACGCGAGCAGCAGACTGGCGGGGCCGCCGCGCACCATGGCAGTACCCGAGCCGATAATCAGGCCAGTTCCGATAGCACCTGCCACAGCAATCATGCTAATGTGGCGCTCCTTGAACTCACGGCGGAGGTGGCCCTCGCCGGCAGCCTCGTCGGCGACAACGGCAGAGGCGTCGGCGACGGGCGACTTGTCATCGTATGTGGCAGACATCGTGGCGGTGGTATATAGCAGAGATGACTACTAAGTATAACCAAGGTGGGAAACGTATGAATGAAAGAGAAAAGGATAAAAAGACAGGAGCGGGAGGTGTCGAGGAAGATCATCTGTCGCGGGGAGGCCAACATATATACGCTGTCCAAGACACGCTTGGCCACCCAACAATGTACCCTGCCTGCCACGGTCTCAGGACATATTACATAGTACCGTGCATGCTCAGATACCACCATGGTTCGCATGGGACTTTGGACACTGGATTACACAAAGGCTTCTCGTACATAGCTAGTTCATACTATGGTAGATTGCCTTGCGGTGCAAGTACGAGTGTCGTGGCCGGGGGAGGAAATGTCTTGGCATGGCAGTGTCCAAAAGTATATACATCACTGTACAAGCACTACAGCACGAGTGCGAGGGCTGTGCTGCGTTGGTCTTTTGCCCTCTTTGTATCTTTCTGTATCCCCAGTGCGACCCATTCCAACATGTAAGTGTAGAAAGGGTTGAGCACCAGCCAGAGTAATACAGAGTAGCTGCATCGAGCACCTTGCCGTTCGCCTTGTACTACTGAGCAACCATAGAGTAGTCTGAAAGGAATACAAGGCACAACGAATGTTTATCCAGGCTGTGTTATTATTATATTTCCTACATAGTATGCTTGGACGTGATTTGCTGGCGTGTTAGTTAGCAGTGTCGTTGGTATTAGTGGTGATATTACGGGAATCCGCCCTTATCTGTTTGTCCTCTTGGAGTGTCTTGGCCTTGCGACAGCACGGCTTCATTCCTGGGGCGAATTCGTAGGATTTGGGCTTTCTCTTGGGGATTAGACAAATGTTTTATTATTCTGGTATTTTAGTAATTTATTCGTATTTTATTTGCTTCTTGGCAGAGGAGATCTGCGCCCGTTCTTATCTGGGGTGTCCACGATGTTGACAAAGTCGGTCTTGGCTGAGGGGCTTGAGAGGAAGAAGGAAGAAAAGAGAAAGAGGAAGAAAGAAGAGAGGTTCGGATGATGTAGAGTGAGGAAAGAGAGAAACAGAGGAAGAGAAATAAATAGAGAGAGAAAAAGAGAAGGAAGAAAAAACTAGAGAGGGGAAAAGAGACACACAGACGAGGCACGAAAGACAAGATAGAACGATAACAAGCAAATCCAAACCATGCAGATGGCAAGACTGGGCGAGAACATTGTGCAATCCCCAATGCAACCTTGCGTATCACAGCGTCGTGCCATTTGTCAAGTCGACAAAAGAGATTGGATGCCAGGGCTGTCTGCATGTCGACCTTTTGCGAGTGACAGCTCATTTCTTCTTTCGTCTTCGTCAAGTCCTACTTCCTCCATTTTATCTTGGACATGTTGGCCATCACAAGAGTTGTATTACTTGTTTCCGGCATTCTATGCATGGAAGCATGCGGGGCGACGGGTAGAGAAGGAAGAGGCAAGCAAGCCGTGCAGGCAGAGAGAGAGAAAATGAGGGCATGGCAGACGAAGGACTCCAGTACGGAGCAGACTACGGCTACTATGTTTTTACTGTACTATGTAGTATTTACCGACTAATGGACTACGGCGCACAGGACAACACAACACGACGCCACCCTTTGTTCGCATTGATACCCCATAACTCGGTAGTATTCTTCTACTCCGTTCTCCGTACTCGTCGATATCCTCCGTGTACTACGGAGAGATCTAGACTGGAGTCCGAACGGTCTTAATCTTTGGGTTTGTCTTTTTTTTTTTCCCCATCACTTTCGTTGGGGTCTGTTTTTGATTTCGACACATCTACATACATAGCACTATGTAGTAATTTGCGGAGGGCTTGGTATCAGCATGTCTCCATCAGTATCCATCAGTATCTGTCCGTATTTATCACTGCATTTATCATATCAATTACAGAGCATATGCAGAGTAATACACCTCTATCGCTATCACTCACCGAGCCCTCTTAATGCATGGCTTGATATCTGCGAGGCTTTTGCACACTTCTTCCTCTCTTGACCCGTCTCTGATCACAAGCCCTGATTCAGATATCTGGGCAAAATTTGAGTCGCGCTGCCCGAGATAGGATGAAGCTTGCGTACTATGTAGATACTTACTTTTGTTCCTGTCCCTTTCTATCTTGTCCCATTCGCCAGCCTGTGCCTGGCCCTGTTTCTTCTTCTCCTTCTTCACCCTCGCTTGCTGTCGCTTCCTTCAGTCTGCCTCTTAGGCCTCTGCCTGCCCTCGACAACCTGCAGCCAAGACGAGGAGGATCGCCCAGCATGCCCGTTACAAATACCGAGCAGGTTGCAACTACTGGATTCAGACGCAAGGAGGAGAGGAAGCAGACGAGAAAAACGAGACAGAGAGAGCCAGACGCGGCAAAAATACGACACGCGACACAAGTAACATGTATAGAACATGTCTGGAAGCAGCATAGAACATGACGAGGTGGCTTGGACAGACGCTAGGCGGCAGATGAGGTCTGGCCCTAAAAGCGCCAACTCCGTGCTTGGACACACCACTAGACGGCCAACTGCCAGGGAACGAAGGGTAAATAGAAGGCAAGAAAGAAAGAGACAAAAAGAAGGAGAAAATAAAAGAGAGAAAATAAAAGAGAGAAAAAAAGAAGAAGAAAACAAAGAATGGGAAAAATGGATGCGCCCAGACTGACTAACTCGCGAATAGACTACTCTACACCCCCGAATAGGAATGTAGTCTGCCCTGCCCAGCATTTGCTGCATGCCCAGCGCGACGGTGCAAGCCAGCATCGCCATCGCCAAGCAGCGATTCAAAAACCCTCGGTCTTCGTTTTTGATCGAGTGCTGATAGACGAAAAGTCATGATAAGAGAGTGCCATTCTCTGTCTGTCTTGGGTTTCTGCGCTGCCCGACCTCTACTCAGCCTCAAAAACTGCCTTCTTTCGCGGTCAGCCTTCAGCTCACATCATATGATGTCTTTTTGCTTTTCTTATCGGTTATTTGTTCTTTCTCGTTCTTTCGTCTCTTCTTTCTCTCGCTTATTTTTCACCTTCTTTTCAGCCTCACGCGTGCGAGTCTGCCGCTCCCCGACACAGCCCAGCGGCTGCAGATGAAGCGGAAAGCAAAAAAAGCCTGCGCAAAAAGACCTTGTCCTATGGATTGTCAGGTACAAGTGTTGCAAAAGTACTGCTCAGCGTCTTGTGATGAGCTTGTATATAACCATCGCGATTTCCAGTCACGTGACCGCATAAATCGCCAAGATCTCCAGATTCTCTCCATCCTCTCCCCAGACCTCCCCATTTCCAAAGTCTTTTTTTTGACTTCTTTTTCACAGCGCTCACATATCTCCCCAGCTTTCGTCTTTTGACACGAGACCACAATTCAATGGCCTCGGCCGGCAAGCCAGTCTTTGGAGATCGGCACCGCCACGGTAGCAATCGATTGCTAATACAACGCCACGGGAGCTCTGTGCGATGCACTCATCAAGAGCACACGTGGATCGTGCAACGAGAACATGTGGCGATCGGCAATATCGAGAATATACATAAGACCGACCATGCCAACACACGCGAAAAGCACCGACCAGCCATGGGACGAGTGTTGCAATACAAGTGTACTGCGACGGTAGCGGTGCTTGGTCCGACTGCTTACATAAGCATATTATATGATGCAAGGTGCATCCGAATTGAAAGTTCAAAGTCGACGGAGGGAGGCGGCAGCCAACAGGAGGCCAAGTCGGGAATTGCACAAAAGGCAAAAAGACAGCGCGAGTCATGCAGCCGTTGCGTCTCGGCTATGAGCTTGTCAAAAGTCAAGCCGTCGCAAAACGCTTAGTTGCGCCATTCCTTGGCCCCAAGACAATATTGTCGTCTCCGTCTCCCACCGCAACACCACCTTTAATGACAGGTATCCGATTGCATCATTGCATTATTGCATCACTGCTCAAAGGCAAAAGAAAGAAATAAAAGAGAATGCGACACAAGTGCTAAGGGTGGGCAGCCATACCCTGGCAGATGCGAGAAGAAAAGACAATGAAAACTCAAAAAGAAAACTCGAAAACTCGAAAACTCAGCATACGCCAACAAAACCAAACGGCACCCCATAACAAGGGCCGCAATAAAGTTGCCATTACCAAATGGATGCAACGAAACCGATTTACACCCGCAAACACGTTGTTTGGCAGATGGCGTGCTCATACATGGGCGATGACTTCATTCTCGCTGTGCCCTCTGATTGGCCCAAAACGGCTATAAACCCTCCTGATGGCGACGCGATCTGGAGAACTTCTACTTTCGCATCCACTCTGCGACTGATTAGGACCTGATTAGGAAGCGAACCGGGCATCGTGCGTGTTAGTCGATAGGAGCTTGCTCTCCTTTGCTACTGGTTCTTCTGGGTTCTCTGTGGCTGCTGACGGGCTTTTCGCAGTTCGGATGTAGGATGGTCCTCCTGGAGCTCGACCAGATCTGCTCGAGTAATGCATGCGGCATGGCTGTCCGGCACGACGTCGCTTCAGAGCGGAGTTTGTATTGTACTTATGTATGTACGTACTGTATGTAATTGCAACGGCCTGGCTGCTTGCTGCCAGAGCATATATATGTAGATCTCCCGTCTCTTTTGAGATGTGTGCTTGTCTCTCTCTCTCCGTCTCTGCTGCTGTCTCCCTGTCTCCTCCCAGCTGATCTACCTCCCCTCCTCTCTCCCCCGATAAAAAAACAGAGTACACACACCACAGTCCTCACAATGGCTGCTCAGGTTTCCGACGAAAAGATCGGTGCCGCCCCGGCCAGCTCGGCCGTCGACGACGAGTACAACGCCTACAAGGCCGCGGCCCTCGAGGATGTGACGCCCGCCGAGGAAAAGGCCGTTGTGCGCAAGATCGACCTGCGCGTCGTGACGGTCCTGTTCATGACCTACCTCTTGCAGTATCTCGACAAGAACTCGCTTAACTTTGCCAGCGTCTACGGCCTGCAGGCCGGCACCCACCTCCAGGGCAACGACTACCAGTGGCTGGGCAGCATCTTCTACTTTGGCTACCTCATCGCCCAGTTCCCCAGCTCCTACCTGCTCCAGAGGCTGCCCATTGGCCGCTTCGTGTCCGTCATCACCGTGGCATGGGGCGCCATTGTCATGACCACGCCGGCCTGCAAGTCGTTTGCCGGCATGGCCGCCAACCGCTTCTTCCTCGGCCTGACCGAGGCCGCCGTCAACCCGGCCTTTGTGTTTATCATGTCCATCTGGTACACCACCGCCGAGCAGCCGCTGCGGCTCGAGGCCTACTACTGCACCAACGGCATTGCCACCATGTTTGGCGGCCTCATCGGCTACGCCGTCGGCCACATCACCACCGGCCTGGCCCAGTGGATGTATGTCTTTATCATCTTTGGCGCCATCAGCGTCGTCTGGGGCATCGTGTCGCTGTTTGTGCTGCCCGACCTGCCGTCGACCGCGCGCTTCCTGAACCAGCGCGAGCGCGCCATCGCCGTCATGCGCGTCGCCCGCAACCGCCAGGGCGTCAAGAACCACCACTTCCGCGCCTACCAGGCCGTCCAGTGCGCCACGGACCCCAAGACCTGGATCCTCTTTGTCATGGCCGTCGGCGCCCAGATCCCCAACTCGGCCCTCACCAGCTTCACCAGCATCATCGTCGGCAGCTTCGGCTTCGACACCCTGGGCACCCAGTACATGCAGATCCCCGGCGGCGCCGTGCAGTTCCTCGCCCTCATCTTCGGCGGCTGGGTCTGCACAAAGTGGCCCAACCTGCGCTGCGCCACCATGATCTTTGCCAACACCATCTGCATCGTCGGCGCCGCCATGCTCGTCGCGCTGCCCTCCGGCAACAAATGGGGCCGTCTGGTCGGCCTGTGGCTGTGCTACTTCCAGGGCCTCGGCTTCAGCATGTCGCTGACCATGGTGTCGTCCAACGTCGCCGGCTACACCAAGAAGCAGCTGACCGGCGCCGTGCTCTTCACCGGCTACTGTGTCGGCAACATCATCGGCCCCCAGACCTTCAAGACCAGCGAGAAGCCGTACTACCACAGCGCCTACATTGCCATGCTGGTCGGCTACACCATCAAGCTGCTCATGGTCATCGTGCTGTACGTGTACATGTACCGCAGCAACAAGGCCAGAGATGCTGCCGCCGCCGCTGCCGGCTCCTCGTCCGAGGATATCCTGAGTGACGAGCAGGCTGTCGAGCAGGGCATGCTGGACCAGACCGAGCTGGACAACCCAGGCTTCAGATACGCCCTGTAAAATTGTCCTTTAGATACAGGGCCTCGTTTTATTGTTTGAATAATTTAAAAGTTTTGCTGCCACACACACCCATATACATAGAGATATTTGCTTACAAGCCGTCTCCATCGACGGCTACGACGACACGAATAAACCACACTTGATGAACCTATCATTGCACTAGCGTATCACTGGTTGGGTGCCGGGCCGGCTTCTAGGTTGTTGTGGCTGGGCCGCCCCGGCGACGACGAGCATAAAAAAAGGCCCTGGCTGGAGCAAGATTATCCCAAGAGTGACTAGGTTGACCTCGTGATGGTGACCCGTTTCGCTTCTATCCCAACTCCATTTCCACTTCCACTCCTGAATTCCACTCCCACTTTCATTTTACTTCTTCTCTCTGGTTCATCTATTTACCATCCCCCTTCCTCTCCTTCTTTGCTCACAACTCAATCAACCCCGATGCTAAAAATTAAATACCGTACAGCATCTTTCTTTGTTGCGGCAAGTTACCGACGTAGGGTGACTTCGAAGTAGCACCAAAATAAACAATAGACGGATTGCTTCAAGATAGAGCTCAGCTAGGTTGGTGACTTGGTAATATTGAAGAGATCAACTCCGCTCAAAGCAGTCAAGACCCGAAGACTGGGCCGTGATAGTGCACACATCAGGAACGACAACTGCGTTATAACACATGATAATGCACGACTGCTAGCCATCAGGCACACCCACTCTGCAGCCGTTTGTCCTCAGCCCTCTATCTTCTCTTCTTTGCTGCTTTTTACACTCGTAAATGCACGACGTCATGGCTCCCACACAGGGGCAGCCGTATCTTTCCCTTGCCTCGCGTGTGCTGTGCCGATAACTGGAAGAAATCGTCAATGGCAAGCGGTCAGTCTAGGAAGGCTCAAAGTGCTGAAAAGGCGCCCACAAAATACCACCTCGGATGCGAGAAAAGGGATAAGCAGATGCATGGATCATACGCAACCGCCCCAGAGGTTGCTGATGAACACGATATTGATAGATCAGACAAAGCAGGGAGAGATACTCTCTTCATTTTTGGGGGGTGTCTGGTTGGGGATATGCAGGACTATCAGCCGCTCGGTGGCGGCAGCGACAAAGACAAGGGACCTACGCCAGAACAACAAGTCGCAGCTGCAGCTAGATAGCAAGTGAAAAGAGGCTGAGCAGCCTTTTGCACTAGACCTGCAGTCAAAGCTGATGCAGAAATGCGACTCTCTTTGTGTTGAGGTGTCGAGGTTGTCCATGCTTTCAAGGCCTACCGATATCGCAAGTTCTTGGCGGTTAGTCTCTTGTGCCAAGTATCTTGCCAATGCCGTTCTTTACAGCTGTTGATGCAACGCTCACTTGGCCTTGCCGATGGGATATATGTCACTGTTGTAGATTCTTCACAAGAGCCATCTTGTCAACAGATATGTGTGCCAGGTAGCTCGGTGGCCGTGTGACTTGAGGCACAGAACGAAGCCATGAACCGTCAGAGGACGGGGTCAGATAGCTGCGCAGAGTGACATGATTATTGAGGCTGGTCAAGTCGGCTGTTGGGTGTGGCCGATCTCGTTGGGAAGGGGCTCAAGGCACACGCTCATGCCTCAACCAACACAACGACCTAACTTCTGGGTAGCAGAGTACCTAGATACTGCAGCTGCACAAACAGCTAGTCTGGCTCACTTGTGCCGGACTGCTGCAAGACCACCCCGCGTTGGAACGCTATTGCAGAAGCCAGCTCGAGTGTTCTAAATATAGCGGCGGCTGTGGTGAGGAAGGGTGGGAGAGAGATGGATGGGACGAAAGATGAACGATGGGAGATGAAAGATGATGGCACTAAGGGGAGCTGATGAATGCGACATGGGTCAGAAGAGGTTTAGAAGCGCTATGTTGGACGAGAGGGACAAAGACAACAGGGTGAAGTTTTTTGGGCGGACAATGAAAGGTGAAAGGACGGAAACAATCAAAGAGAGAAGAGCGTCGGAAGGAGAATAGCGAAGAATGATGGCCAAGACGGACGAGCATGTGTGTACTGAATGGGAAGGAACGATGGCAGCGGTTCTGCTGGCCTGCTATGTGCCGCTTGCTCTTTCCTCGCACATTTCGGAGACACGCAGACAAGATGCATGCAATAGTGCTTTTGCTCCGAGCTAGGAAAGAGCGCCCCCGATTGCGAGCCAGCCCTTCCTAGCCCGTTGTTCTACAGTGTCGACGCCCGGCAAGGCTCACAGCCTGTCTGGGCTGAATCGGGTGTATGTCTATGTCTTGTGAGGAGTTAATACTCGTATCAGATGTAGATGTCATATATCTGTACAATTCTACGTACTTTATGTATTATAACAGCTTTCTAGGCGTTTTAGGACCCCGCAGACAGCCTGTCGTGCTCCGTACCTTGCGAATCCAAAACAGAAGGAGCCGCCGTCAGGTTCCGCCGTGCCTGCCCCCTTTCCAGGCAGGTGCGCGTGCCTTCCCGTTGTCAGATTCTTACAAGAAGCAAACAAGAAGTAAGTGAGTATTAAATAAGCAGGCTCTTTCCTATTCCATCGGTGCCACCTCGACGTACATTGTGCTCTGAAAATATGACATTCTGCATCTTCCACTTGACACTGTTGCGCCACATTAACCAATAACTACCAAGCTGATGCATCTCACTCGTATCAAATACGTATATCAATCAGACTACAGAAGTGACCTTGCCGTATTGGGAGAGCACTACGCCCCTACCACAGACCGCGTGCAGAAGACTAGACGACTACATACAGTACTAATTAGTTACAGAAAGACAGTCCTACTACATATATATGTAGTACAGTGTGTACATTCAGAGTACAGCCGCATATTGGATGGACCAGCCAGTGTCCACTATTGGCAGGCGGGCAGTCATCCAAATCCACTCAGCAGCTGTCCACGCTGTCCCGAGGACCCAAACCAGAAGGAGCAATCAGCAGCACAGCCCCCTCCGGCGGGGACCCTTGCAGACGCAGCCGGGTCAGCGAAATGAAGCGAGCAAGAACGAATACTATTGAACAGAATGAGCAATGCTTACTTTGTAGAGAGGACTGCCAGGCCGGTAATAGACCAGAATAGATGCTAATAATACATAACTACAGCGTGCGTATGTGTACTCTGTAGTGTCTATACACGGAGCAATTATGCAGCTCTGCTATACTGCATAGAGTAGTAGGATAATACGGAGCTTGGATTGAAACAGCTGTCCGAATAAAGCCCTCACCCCGCTGTTATTCAATCTTCGAACGGACGATTGACTAGTACTGTAGGAACTATACGCGGCTGGATGGAAGAGCCGTCTGATTAAAACTCCGAGCAATTACAGAGTATGACTGAGTAGTTCTAGCGTAGCCAAAGAGAGAGGCAATCTGAAGACCAAACACGGCAAGAGCTTCTCATGAACATCATTAAACAGAAAGCGCAACCAGCAGCCAGACGGCAGAAATAGAAAGAGCGCCTGCGAACCACCCAATCCAGCAGGAGCAGCAGCCAGACCGTCATAGGCAGACACAGCCCTGTCGCGCCCGCCCCCATCCGACCACTTATCGACAACCCGCGTTTTCTTGGCTTCATTTGCTCTGTGCATAGTGCTCTGTCGGTTTGTTTCGCCGCGTCCTGCCACTGCTTCTTCATCACCTCCGACGACCCTCTCATCGCCGTGTATCACCTTGCATTCCGTCCTCTTCTCGCGCGCTTAACCTTGGACCTGCCGTCGACCTGCCGAGATACCACCTGTTACACCCCGATACACTCTGCAGAAATTACAGAGAGTGCTTCCATTTCTATTCTACAGAGTATTACGAGTGCTCCAATTCTATTCCTGGGCCAGATTGCCCCTGCGCAGCTTCAGCCACCAAGACCCAGCGCCCGCCGCCCTCAGACAGAAACACCACATCTTACTCCCGGGATCAGCCTGTCAGCCTAGAGAGGAGAGTGTTTGAATCCTCTCTCTTGATCCTCTTGATCCTCTTGAGCCATTGATCCATTGATCCTGTTTGGCCTTGTCACACCGCACCAGCTTGGGTCTCATAGCTACATAGTTGCTTCCAGGGTTCTCATCTGATCGTCCTGCCGAGTCCCCTCCTCCATAGGCATCTCGACCTGGCCGGGCCATCTCATCCTCGTCTGCCAGTTTACGTTTTTGATTTTCGGGGGTTGAATATTATCGCCTTGGTGTCCCTTTGCTGGGTTATTGTATTGCTTTGTCCATTCTCTTTCATTGCCCTCGCTCTCGCGGCTCTTGCGTCCTTTGCGTTGCATTATCTCACTACGCAGCTTGGGACCCCCCTTCTCCTCCCCTATCCCCAGCTTTCTCGTTCCTCGTCTCTAGTCTCCCCTTTCTCCCCGTTCCCTTTCCACATCCTTTCTCTCGCCATCGCAGGCGTCCTTTCTGTCCCTCTCTCTTTCTCTTCAATCACTCTCTGTACACCACCCCCCCCGTCATCTTTGATTTCTACTCCTGTCTTTGCTCATTTCCTCATTTGCACTTTCTCGATCCTTTTGCCTGGTTCGTGCCCCTCTTCTTTGCTGCGTCTCTTTGCTGCACTTGTTGCGTCCCTGACCGCATATCCTCATCCCAAAGCGCTTGCCAGCCCCGTCTCATTGTGCTGTTGTTTCCAGTCTCGTTGTTCCGTACTTCTGACCTGAACGAGTTGCCATTTCACACCCCCTACCCCCCTACTCCCAAACCAGCCACACCCCTCCTTTCCTCTTTGCTCTCTGCTCCTTGCTCTTTGCTTTTTGCTCGTCCTCTATCCTCTATCTCTGATCCGCTCCCGGCCTCTACATAATAATGCCTTCGTTTCTTTCCAGCAGACAAAGCAGCCGCTCTCATCATCACCAGCAGCAGCAACAGCAGCAGCAGCAACAGTCGTCGCCGACGTTGCAACAACAACCACTTCCATTCGGTGACCCGTCTACTGGTTCCGGCGCCAGCACTCTTCAAGACTCGGGCTCTGCTTCGGGTACGTGATCACCACTTTTCCTTATTTTATGGCGTCTTATATTATGCTGTCACCTACCTACTGCTATCCCGTATTCCGCCTCACCTATCCTCCTTGTGCCTTCTCTCCCTAGCCGTGCGTCTCGTGTAACACTGCTGACATAACCTCACCTTTTTTTTCACCTTGGGCATTGGCGCAACAGCTTCTACATATTCAAACGTCGATTTGCAAGCATTTGACTCGCAACGCCAACAAGGCCCACAAGGCCTGGATGACCAGCAGTTCTCGCCACAGCAGCAGCAGCAGCGCATTCAGCAGCATCAGTTTCAGTCTCTAGCTTCTAGCGGACAAGGCTTGACCAAGTCGTCTAGCACCAAGCTCCCTTCCAACGTGTCCAATCCCGGCGGCAGCGGCTCGACTGTCGCTTTCGACCGGCTACCTCATCTCGCTTCTAAGCGGTCGGAACTGGACTACCAGGAGCAGGTCTCGCGCTCACAATCGCAGAGATACGCCACCCAGGGACAGCCCCAGCAGTCTCACCAGCACTACGCATCTTCGTCTCTCGGAGCTGCTTCTGTAGATGACCTCTCTCGCATCCAAATAACGTCCCCGCCTCTCGAGCCACAGGAGCAAGGACAATCCGCCGCCCAATCTCAACCGACCCCAGTGCAGCCTCCCGTCCAGGAAAAGTCTCGGACCACCCGCAAGTTGTTTAAGAGCTTTCTTGGTGGTGGTTCCAGCTCAAAGAGTAACGCGGCAGCAGCAGCGGCAGCAGCAGCTACGGCATCGGCAGCGGCAGCAGCAGCTTCGGACGCAAACAACCGGCCCAACCAACAACAGCAAGCCTCGCAGCCACCGCCGGCCTCCCAAAACGCACACAACAATACAGCTGGACTTGGCCGCCACCCTTCTAAGCGGCTCAGCCAGCAGCAGCCCCCGAGTATACGCACCGGACAGTCGCAAGTTTCAGTTCTAGAACCGCCTGCCGAGTGGTCCGCCCAGCAGCAGCAGCAGCAGTACACCGGGATTGACGGCACAAACCAAAGCACTCAGCCATCTCCACTCCAAGGACTCGGAGAGTTCACTCCCAACGCTTCTGGAGGCTACGACGTCGACCAGCCACCACCCCCTATTCGTCGTGTTCGCACAGTCGACCTCGGCCAAGACGCATCGTCCTACAGTACTGAAGACGTCTCCCGGCTCAGCAACAGCCATCTAGGCCCAAACCAACAGCAGAGTGCTTATATACAGCAGCTCCAAACATCGTCGCCCACAACGTACGGCCAAGGCCATTTCGATCCGTCCCAGCAGCAACAGCAGCAGCAGTCGTACCCCGCTCTCCAATATCATCAACAGGCACAGGCCATCTCCACAAATAGCCCCCACCACGCTTTCATTGGCCATCTAGGCACTTCTGGTGGCCTGCAACAACAGTACAACGGCCATCCGCAGCAGCAGCAGCAACAAAACCCTGAGACTCTATCTCAAGTGTCACACGAATCCCCGGGCACTGACGGCGACCAGTTTACGTCCTCTGGTGCTGGAAACACATTTGCAGCACAGGATCAGCAATTCCGTGCACTTCAGCGGGAACAGGGCCAGTCCGCACCGTCTCAACACAACCAGCAAGCCCCAGGCCAGCTGCAGGTCGGCCAGGGACAGCAGCAGCAAGTCTTACAGTCCCAAAACCAGGCCCAAGGCCTCGACTTCCAGGATCTCAACCAGCAACTCCACGAGCAAGATCAGCAACAAAATATGGCTCCCCAACCAAGCGGTCCGTTGTCTAGTCGCCGTTCGCAAGACGCTAGCGAAAAGGCCGGCCCACAACCTTCCTATAGGCACAGCCAGACTAATACCGGTGCAGGAAACCTGAGTCCCCTGCCTCCCCTGCCACAGAATGCTGGCAACAATGCCGGCGGCTCTACTCCCAGCCAATACCGGCCTACGGACCAGAGGCAGTATGAAGCTATTGCAGAGGGACGCAACAGCCCCCAACCGACGGTGATCGACCAAGCAGTTGCATCCGACGCCGAAAAGCAGCTGAAAGACCTTGGTAAGTCCTCTGCACTCGCAATGCAATAATGCAATTTGGCACAGAATATTAACTCTTGTTGTTCAGCCGTGAAATACAAGAACGTCAAGCGTCTCTACTTTGAAGGCAAAAGCACAATCGACCAGCTAAACGCCCAAATCGAGCACCTGCAAAATGCAATTGCGAACCAGCGCATGTCCCAGTCGCGGACTGTTCTTGACGACAGCGAGTACTTGACACGCTTCGGTCGTCTCAACGGCGCAATCAACAACCTGTCGTTCAACATCCGCAAGGACTGGCAAGACCTGCCTCCCTGGATCGAGCCGTATACCAGCAAGGATGCCCTGCGTACCGGAAAGCAGGAAATGACCGCGGCTGGCCGTGCTATTATCAGCATGTGGGTTATGGAACACATCTTTAACGATTGCTTCCACCCTGGGCTGGACCCTGTGCTCAGCTCGCATCTGAAGGAGATTGAGCAAAATATCCGCTTGTCTTCGAGAAAAATGATCAGCCAGGAAGAACACGACACTCTGACGAGCAAGATTATCAACTGGAGAATGTCGACCCTTGATGGACTGCAGTCAATCATCAACAGCTCTAAGAGCACGGACAACCAGACTGCATATATCGCTCTGATGGGGACAGCCCTGACGGACTACCTGAACCGCCACTTCAAGGACCCCAAGCCGGTGGGTGTTGAGGGCAGTGTAAACACGATTGTGGAACTGGCTATTGGCATTGCCAAAAACCTGCCCATGGAGAGCCGCGACGTGGCCATCACATTCCCCATGCCGGGCGAGCACATCCTGCCACATCTGATGGACGTTGAGAAGGCCGGTTTGCCATCTCTAGAGACAAGACCAGCGGACGACGGCGGCGATCCGGATGTCAATGAAGGCGACCCTGATGGCGAGTCGGGCGTACGAAGTGGTAAGTGTGAAGCCAAACTGCGACTCGCAGAAAAAACAAATATATATGACAACGTATGCTAACAAGATTGCAGCCCACCCTTCCAACGATATGCCCCTAGTCCGCTTCGCCGCTTTCTTCTCCATTGAAGTCCGTGGGCGCCAAGTGCTGTACAAGGCACCAGTGTACACCATGCAGAGGTAGACACAGTTGGAGCAATGGGCATGTATGGGCACGGTGGTTTTGAAGCGGACCCAAATGATACCACGTTTCAGTGTTTTTGTGTTTCTGCTTTGCTAGACGTTTTGTGCAAAGTAGACAGCATTTCTTTTGTTGTTTCTTTTCCCTCTCTTGCTCCCTACCCTTTACTTTGGTATACGATTTGCAGTATATCCTAGGTTAAGTAGGGTGCGGTTTTATGACTGATTTGTTTATATATGAATTCAATGATGGGTATGTTTTGCGTTGTATTTGTTCGCGTATATTAGTGTAAATCGTGAGGCAATAACTGTATTAATAAATATCAATCATAAATGCTACAGTATCACATATAAGACCACTTAAATGGGTTCTTAGTTCCACGTGACTGCGCGCAAGAGCTAGACGTGAGCCGCGTCGATCAATGAACGACTGAAAATTAGCACTGGTGACGACACAGCTTTTATCCATCGACAAGTCCGACGAATCAGAGATATTTTAACCGTTTATCATGTTTTGATGCCTTGCTTGGTCTCTTTTAATGAGCAGAACCAGTTCTGCTAATGGTATCCATGTTGGCATTGCAAAGCTCAGCAAACGACATTCGGCGCCCTGCACCCTTCAGCGCGACCCGGCTGTACTTTTACGTCGCGAATGGCCATAGCCATCATTCACCGTCCGTTTGATCAGTTTAGCTGCTCATCCAGAAAATGCCTCCCCCAACACTTCCCGGCCGCGCCGTTAAGCGGCGCAGAAAGGGTGCTCAAATGACCATTGAAGATGTTCTGTGTACGTGGATCGGCCCGTTACCTACTGCATTCTGTCTGCATACTGATTGCATTTCTAACATCTGCAGCCAGAGGGAAACAGCTGAGAGCGTCATCGCGCATAACCAGCGAGGCCTCTTTATCGCCAGCAAGGATGGTATCGAATTCAACACCCGCTACATCGTCACCGATACCCATCAGTGATGACAGCGACAGCGACAGTGATGTGCCCGTGCGGAGAGCGCGGACGAGCAAATCCAAACATACGGTCAGCGATGACGACGGCGACGATGACGATGACGATGACGACGACGAAGATGTACGTCCAGCCAAGAGAAGGCGACAGGCTGTAGCCAAGACCAGCGATAGCGACGGCAGCGAGACCGAAGCTGACGACGACGTCGTGGGACCCGCCAAGCGGCGCCAGGCTGCAAAGAAGCAGGGCAAGAAGAAGAACGGCGAGAATAGTGGCAGCGAGAGCGACAGCGACGACGTCGCCATAGCTACGCCCCAAAATAAGCGCTCCCGGCTGGTCCGCAATGCATCGTCGCCCGTGTCAAGCGCGGTCAAGCGGTCAGGCGCGCGGTCTGCACCACGGTCTGCGCGGTCCGAAAAGCAGCGCCACATGGAACTGCTGCGGCGGCGGCGCATGGGCGAAAAGATTACAGAGAGCGATTTAGAGCCGGAGCTGTCCGATGTCGACGAGGAGGCCACACCGCGCGTGGCACTCTACGACAAAGACCCCGACCACGTCGCTCTCTCTGATTTCGAGGACGACGAGGACGAAGATGAGGAGGAGGAGGAAGCAGAAGGGGAGGAAGACGACAACGCAAAACAAAAAAGGCTGAAAAAGGAGGCGAAGAGGCGGGAAAAAGAAAAGAAACAGAAGAAGAAAGAGAAAGAAAAGGAAAAGGGGAAGCTCGCACAAGGCACCCAGCCTCTCGGCAAATCCCTCTTCGGCAGCGACCTTGGCGACGACGAGGAAGACGACGGCTACGACTACGGCCGCCAGGCCGACAGCGACGAGGACAACGCCGGGTCTGGCGCTGGAGAAGATGATGACATGGCCGACTTTATCGACGACACCAAGCTGGGCGTGCTGGGCGCACCCGACGGCAGCGACGCCGAGGACGAAGAGGCCATGCTGCGCCGCGAGATCCCCCTGCAGTTCACCTTCCAGGCCCACAAGCCGCTGCAGAGCCACTTCAAGGACGCCGTCGAGTGGCTCGTCCACCGCCGCCTGCACGAGAGCGTCACCACCTCGGACGGACGGTTGCTGGCCGACACCTTTACCGAAGCCGACGAGGAGCTGTACCGCGTCGCCTGGGACCGGCTGGACCGCGAGGTGGGCGGCCTCGCGCAGTCGCGCTTCATCTCGTCGGTGTGGACGCCCGAGTTCTACAGCGCGCTGCGGGCGCGGCCGTACATGGACAGCTTCAACATCCGGCCGTCGGGTGGCGGCGGCAGCCGATCCCGCGCGATGTCTCGTCTGCTACTGCCCGGGGCGGAAGAGAACATCTGCCACGCGTGCGGCCGCACCAACCATCCGGCGTCGTTTCAGGTGACGTTTAGCGGCAAGGCGTACTATAGCAAGACGCTGGACGACGTGGAGGAGGAGGAGGACAACGACAGCGACAGCGACAGCGACAGCGACAGCAATAGCGACAGCAATAGCGACAGCAATAGCGACGTTGAGGACAAAAACAAAAACAAGGACAAGGACGGATGCATCGATATGAACGGCAATCCGATTGCGCCGACGTCGCGGCGGTGGATGGTGGGCGTGACATGCCACAGCAATGCCGAGACGGCGCACGATCTGCTGCACTGGCGGCGCGCGCTCAAGGACTGGGTGGAAGAGAAGATGCAGGCCGACCGTCTGCTGGACGATGTCAACAAGCAAGAGAAGGACAATAAGGACAAGAAGAAGAAGAAGACGGCCGAGAAGGACGACGCAAAAGAAAAGAAGCGCGAGGAAAAGAGGATGCGGAAGCTGCGCGAGTTTGGGTACAAGGTGGCCGACAACTGGGAGGCCAACGGCACGATCAACTTGCTGTTCCGCGACTTTAAAAAGATGCTCGAGGCGGCGCAGGTCAAGTCGACCCAGACCAGCTCGCGGTTTGGGCAGTAGGATCTGTGCACCGTCAGCCATCATCAGTCAGATCAGAGTCTGTGTGACATGCAAGATGGCGATCTCTTGGGTGTTTGATTATATAAGCATCGACGACGTCCTCTCTTCTATTGCTGCTGCTTTCTTTGCCATATTTTGCTATCATTGCATCCCATCAAATATACCCCGTCGTATACTTCATAGTTTCGGCCGAATAAAGCCTCTCTCTTGTTTTGTTTAGTCCTTCTAACCTTGTCGATATGTCACTTCGCAGTTCTCGAGATAATACATACGAATAATTGCACACATCTGCATACGGGCCAAGACGCCTTGGCGACACATCTAACATGTTTCCTGCAGCCGCCGGTTCGCCTTTCTTTGTTTTATATTGTGTTGCTCTTGTTAGTTTTCCATTATTTGATTTATAGAAATCTTGTTGGTTATCAAGTGGCGCAAGGCGACCGCGGACATGCACGTTGCGCAAAATGGCCAGGCTTAGCACAGACCACAATACAGTCAAATCATACCAGTGCTTCCCGGATCTCTGTTCCCTGCTTGCAGACAACTTCTATACCAATCGATAGCATCCTGCTTTTGTGCCTCGTTTGGTGGCAGACTCTGTCAGTTCCAAGCACAAACGGGCACAGAACACGAGGACAAGCAACCGGAGTTCATAGCTGTAACCCGTAAACACAAGAAACAGGAGCTAGGAACTGCCACAGTGCTTGTTTGCTCCTTCTCCATATTATTTTCCAGCATGCTCCCCAACCCGTTCCCCATTGACGTGCTCGCCAAAACGACCAGCATGCCGGAGACTTTGCGGCCTCCCGCCCCGGCGCTATGGGATATAGTTATATATGTTTTCCCCTGAAATGTTCCTAGAATGTTTCTGGTCTTCTAATCCAGCAAGTTATGTATACTTTTTCTTTGTGGCAGTCGTCTTCAAAGTCCTCTATCTGAGCAAGGTGGTATGCAGTCTATCCCATTTGAGGATGTGAAACTATCTCGGCGACCGGCCAGCGGAGCAGCCGTTTCAAACCAAGGGACGTCACTGCATCTCTGGTAGCGGCTCCTCGTGTGTTGAAGACACAATATACGTGAATTGTATAGTTTGAAATATAAAATATAAAATATGAATGACAAACTATTTGAATAGATGAGACTCTCCCCCCTTACCCCTGGCTCGCCTCATCGGCTTCTAGAACTCGTTTCTTCCTTAGCGATACACAAGCAACATCTGTACGAGACATCCGTTCTGCTTCGATTACTCTTCCATTTGCAATCAAGACGGGAGCCCCAGTTTCAGGAAGCGGCTGGCCCGTTTCGATCATCCATCACGGCTTTATCGCGGCTCGTCTGACGTCAATATGTCGATGCGTGATAGTTGATGTGTCGGTATGTTTATCAGCCGCGAAGACAAACAGACGCCTTGCCTGACAGCCTTGACACTACGACCACAGCGCCATAACCACAAACTACTGTAAACTATGTATGTATGTATGTACAGAGTAGCCCAAGAGACTCTTCTGCAGCACCTTCAGCCTCACAAGCTTATGCACTGCCTGCAGCTGCAACAAGATAAGACCAGACGAAGACGGGCCGTTTTGCTGCACAGGTGTCTTGAATATTTTTAGCCTACGCATATGTCTTGTGCGGCCGTCTTCTAATGTACAATTGATGATAGGTGTCTCAACATCGCACTGAGATGCTATGTTCGATATCATGCAATGTAGGTCAACACTTCAGTTTCCCACAAGGCTGACATAAGGACGGTCGCTCCTTCCTCTTTCCTCGATCGCTTATGCTCCGTACAACATAATATCACCATTACGGTACTCCGTACCTGCCGCGAGCTGTTATTAAGAAGTACGCGTGTTGGTATGGATAACAATCAACGGTCGTAGACGGCTCTTGCCATATTGAGAATAAAATTACCTGCCGTTTTGCCTCTTATGCGATTTCTTGTTCTGTCGCCGTCTTGTCGAGGCCATGGACGATATGCACCTCCGAGACAGACAACAATGCACCAAGACAACACAGTACCTCATTGTGCATAAGTAGACATTCCTCCGCTTGCGCATCTCTCAGATATTCAAAGTCTCAAATATGACGCCCCCTCTTGTCCCCCGTTGTTGAGTGGCTGCATGTCCCAAGAGTGGCGTATTTTTTGCGTGCGCGTCTCTGCCCCCCTTCTGGCGGCAACGGCTTATTGCATAGCAAGCACAACCATACTAATGAAGCGAGCTTGGCTTTGGGGCGAATATGGTTCTTATTCTTTGGTTTTTAATTATTCTTCTGCTTTAAAATTACACGCCACCCCGAGGCTCTTTGATCCGTATTGCCTTGCGGTGAGCATGCACCGTTTTGTTTTAAATTCTTTTTATACTCGAGACGGAGAGCCGCTTTAAGAGCTATATAAAGAAGGAGCACACTGGTGACCGTTTTGCTTTGTCTAGAAACGGTGCATTCATGATGACCTACACCTTCCCACCTCGTTGCTTGTCTCATTCCCCTCCTGCCCCCACCGCCTGCAGGGCCAATATGCTGTAGGCGCTAGCCTCATCAGTAATTCATACCTCTGTGCGCTGACAGTCCCCTATGCTGCTGTCCCCCTTTCCCGTCGTCGTTCTTTCCCCTTCTGCCTCTGCCCATATCTGCAGAGTAATTGGGTGGGTCGCACCTGCCAGTCTCTACTCTGTACTCCCACTCTACCCACAAGGCGTGCATCGTTATGTGTACCAGTCCACAGTCTAGTCCACAGTCCACAGCACCCCTTGGGCCCCAAGCGGCCTCCTGTCTGCATATCTCACAGTTTACAGTGTACAGAGTGACTACTGACCTCCATGCCTGTTGTATTACGGTATTATTACCTACCACTCGCTCCTTCCTCGAAATCTCGAGATTATTGGAGCTGTCCTTGTCCTTCTTTCCCTCTTTCGTCGGCCTCTTTTGTTCTTTCCTCTTTTGTCCTCTGTCCCCTTTCCTTTTTCCTCTCTTTCCCTGACACTATCCCCATACTCTCCTTATCTGCATTCTGCATCGCTCGCTCTTTCCACTCCTCTCCCGTTTCTCCTTTTGAGAGAGCTTCACTCGCGACTCTCGCGACACTCGGGACTCCCTTTCCACCCGCACTGCCGCCTGTCGCCCAGCGCCTCTCTCTTAGTCTTTACTCCTCCCCAGCTCTAGTCTACTACTACTGCTCCTAGTGTCAGCCCGCTCATCAATTACTCGCCCTCCCTTTTTTGCCGCCCTCTCCCCCTCACCACCCCCCCAGATCCTCCCACACTCCCGCTTTCGCCTTGTTCGCTTTTGCTGTCTTGCAGTCTTGCTATACTATACTACAGCTCTTGATCCTAGGCGCTTCGTTTTAATTTTAGACATCGACAACGACAACGTCTACAGCCCTTTTCTCCTCCATCTCTCGATCCACGCCTCCAGCCCAGCAACCGCAGTCACCGTTGCGCTAATGAGCTTCCGGAAATAGCGTCAACTGCTATTGCTTCTCACTTCTTGCTTATTGCTTTCTGCATTTTCCACGGCCATCATCAAATCAATACCTTGTCAGCCAAGACTGAGGGGAAGAGCACGCACTCTCTGCTCTGCCATCCACCTCCAATCTGTGCCTTGATCTCTCCCTATCGCCAACAGCGAGGGGCTACGAGTAGACAAGGTTGGGAAGCGTCCGACGACGACGACGACGACGACGACGACACATATCTTGTTACCGCCACCACCCATATCTACCCTCACGATGGCCTTCCAGCAGGGCACGGCGTATGCCGAGTCCGATGCCGACGACGAGTACGAGCGTGACATCCACGACAGCTCTCCCATCGACATCACCGAGTCCGAGCTCTCTCCCACCGAGACCGACCTTGCCTCTGCCGAACACACGCCCACCACTTACGGCTACCGCAGCAGCGTTGACCGGCTGCCCGAGACCAACATTACCGACTGGTCTGCCGAGGAGTGTGCTGACTTTGTGGCCACGATCGGGCTGCAGCAGTATGCCGACAACTTTATCGGTGCGTGCTCTAGAAACTACTGGATTTGAAAACAAGGCTCGGGAATAAAGGACTGCTTCTAACTCTTTAGAAAACGAGATTGTCGGAGAGGCGCTTATCGCCCTACTACACGACGACCTGAAGCAGATGGGTATCACGAGTGTCGGCCACCGTCTGACGATCCTCAAAAGTGTCTACGAAGTCAAGAAGGCGCAAGAGGTGCCCGTCGAGAGCGACCATTACATACCACTGAGTAGGTGCCCGCTCCCATCCAACAAGACGATTGTCTATATCTGATATCTAACCTTCCCAGCCGCCGAGACCGAAGCACAAGCAACCATGGCAACACTGAAGGACATTAAGAACCTCGTCGAGCAGCTGCGGCTTCGGGATGAGCGGATGAGCCTCTTTGAGCAAGACTTCCGGAGACTGACCGACGACTACCGCCGGCTGCGCGAAGACGTCCTTCCTGCGTTGCGTCTTGTCAAGGATGCCCAGCAGCCCCTACCAAACGTCAACAACAACGACCAGTCCTACAGCTTTGAAGCCACAATCTCGCCACCGCCTGCACCAACACCGCAGTCGGCCGGCGGCCAGCACTCCATCAGCATCAAGCGCCAATACTCGACGCGGAAAATGGTTCCAACAGGGACCACGCCCAAGACCACCTCTCCCACACACCTTCAGACCACACACGAGCGCATGCACCCCGAACAAACACTGGACCCGTCAAATGCGGCCGAGCGCGCCGTTCTCTCATCACAACACCTCGCGGCCGCCAACGGCGGTGGCCAGGCCATTTCGCCATCATACCCCTCGCCTAATATCCCATCACCAACATCGCCGCCCACGTCCATGAATGGCACCACCCTCGCATCACGCTCCTACCGCTCCGACCAGCCGACACCATCCAGCCGCAGCACGTTTGCCGAGAGCCACCACAGATACGCCCCGTCGACGCGCGAAAAGGACAATGGCGCACCGCAGCGGAACCAGACACCGGCGCCCGATACCCCAGGAAACTCGTCGGTCGAGATCTTCAAGTCGTTCCGCGTCAGTATGGATGACCCGTGCTACAAAGTTCTCCCAGCGGCGCTGCGGCGGTACCAGATCAACGCACCGCCCGACCAGTATGCGCTCTACATTGTGTATGGCGACCAGGAGCGGTGCCTGGCGCTAAACGAAAAGCCGCTTATCCTGTTCAAGCAGCTCGACAAGGAGGGCAAGAAGCCCATGTTCATGCTGAGGAAAACGGCGAATGCGCAAGACATGCCGACCGACATACCAGGGAGTGCAGGGCTCAACGCGGCAGCCCGCGGTGCATCGACCGGCTACGACCCACCAGGCGGCATCATCTGAGCAGTCGGTGTGTAGTCGGCGGTCGGAAGTTGGTGTCTTGTCAAAAGGGCTACTGAGCACTTTGTGGGTGTTTGTTTTTATTATCATTATTTTTGAGGAAGAGAAAAGTAAGCAAGCGAGAATACACGTCCCCAAAGCATTTACAGCGCTTTGTATGGTTTAAATGTCACATTATCTTTTTCATCTTTGGTCAATATCATGTTGATGTGTTTATGTTGTGTTGATACTCATCATTGGTATATGACTTTTTTATACGTTTGCATGTCTTATTATGATCTTTTGGCGAAAAGCACGTGCACTCTCTAGATTGAATTCTCAACGCTCATTGGTAATACTTGTCATCGACTCTCATTATAGATATATGCTATATTCGTGGGTATCGTTATATATGATAGAAGGAACAGGAAGTAGGCAAAAGAAGGAAAAGAGAGGGGGGGGAGAAGACAGAAAAGACTTAAAGCAAACAAACACCATGACATATGCAAATTAATTAAAAGTGAACGCTGCGCTTCTTTTGGATGCGAGAGCGCTCATCCGCACCGAGGCCGCCGCCAGATGATGCCCGGTTCCGGCTGCTCGACGACGACGAGAAGAACCCGCTCACACTAGCTGCAGGGTTGCTCAAGAAGCCGCCCGACGACTTTCTGTTCTTGCCGCTGTTGCTGATAGAGGTCGTGCTGGCGTTGTTCCCAGAATGCCACATGGAAGGGCCGGTGCTCACGGGCCGTGGCGGCAGTGAAGTCTGCTGGCTGTAGCCGTTGTAGCCATAGCCGTGGCCATGGCCATGAGGGCTTCCCGTACTGATCGGCGGTGGCGGCGGCGGCACCGGCCGGTTGTAATTCTGGGTCTGAGTCTGGGGGGGAGGGCCCGGCGGCGGCGGCGCGGCTGACGGCAGGTCCTGCCCGTCGGTGCCATACAGCTTGCGCAGCCGCTCCGTCTCCTTGGCCACCTCGGCATCGCGCCTGCACTGCTCCTTTTCCTCGGCCTCGAGCATCTTTTTGATGCGGCGCTCTTCCTCCTTTTCGCGCTTTTGGCGCTCGCGCTCTTCGGCCTGCAGCATAGCCTGCAGACGCCGCGTCTCCGTCTCGATGGCCGCCGCCGACGGCACAGACCCGGGTGCTGTCCAAGGCGCCCCGGGTGCCCCCGGAGCTCCCGTGCGCGCGGGAGACGATGTGGGGATAGCAGCAGTAGACATCATGGCACCGCCCGGCATAGCGCCCGTCATGTAGACAGAAGACGACCGGCGCGGCGGTGCACCTGCTACTGGCGATGAGGCATTGCTGGACAGGCCGCCGCCGTTGTATCCGGCCGGCGGGCCAACCATGGACATGGTAGCTGTCCGCGAGTCTTTGCGGCGTCCTCCTGCTGCTGCTGCTGCTGCTGCTGCTGCTCCCTCAATGTTGAATGCGTCGGCGCGCGGTACGACGTACAGGTCGCGAATGACCTGCGCGCCCAGCAGCAGCACCAGCTCCAAACCCTTGCGGTCCTGCACATCGACGCGCTGCAGGTTCGGCTCGTAGATGGTCACGGCCGGATCGCGGCCGTGCTTGACGAGCGCGACTGTGATGTCCGGCTCCTTGCGCCGGTTGCTGACGCTCTGCTTGTCCGACGCTGCGTGGTAGTCGACGGTGCGGCCCAGCATGTAGCACGTCATGTCCTTGTTGCCGAGCCGGCCGTCGCGCTTCCAACGGAATCCGTTCTTGGGCGCAAAGGCGTCGTTGAGTGTCCCCGAGGGGCCGTAGCCCTCGCCGTTCTCAACGGGTCCTCTATCCAGTCGGCTGGCGCTGGGCATGCGGAACGTCTCAATGGGAATCTCAAACTCCCACGACTCGGACTTGTTCCATGTCTTGGGCGTCCAGCGCACGGTGACCGACTGGTCCGGGTTGTAGAGCTGGATAACAAAGGCATCGGGCACTTTGGGCGTCGGTGCAGCGCCGCTGTTGCCGCTCGAGTCGGGCCCGCGCTCACGCTGCTCTCGCAGCTCGGCCGCGGACAGCGTGGGCTGCTGCCACTCGGGCTTGACGGCGACCTCGCCATAGACGACGTCGTTGCTGTTGTACGGGTCGGTGAGGGCGGCCGCGTAGACGCCGCGGCAGGCGGGTTTCGAAACGGGGTCGGCGAGGCGAAAGATGTATTCGGGGGCAGGCTCGGAGCCGGAGCGGGTAAAGTAGACGACGGCGCTGGAGGGGTGGTCGGGCATAGGCCGGAAGATAAATGTGGGCAGGTTTTCGTCGAGCATCGTGGCGAGCTTAGTCACGAGTGACTAGTAGCTGCAGATGGGTATTGGTGAGTCGAGGGCAGCTGACGCCGGATGCTGAGGTTCGGGTCGAGGATGGGGAGAAGATAAAGATGAAGATGAAACACGAGTCCTAAGTGCTGCTTGCTGAACGAGAGTCAGTGCAGACGACAGGAAGAGAATGAAAAGAACCAGCTGTGAGAAAGTGGAATATCACACAAGCCGGTCGCCGGCTGGTGGCGTTACTCTGTATATGCCTGTGCCAGCGAGCGTCTGCTGTTATCAAGTCTGGGGGCTTTCAAGGGTCTGCTGGGATGGAGGCGATGCGCCGCCGGAACGAGGCTGAGCCGTTGAGACAAGGGAAAACAGCACAAGTGTTTTCACTGAGGGGTGACAAAGACAGCCAAAGGTAGACGCAGGCGGAAAGAGAAAGCCGTAATCAATTAGTTAATTAACTAAATAGGAGGATGACTGCTCGATTGCTCCTTCTCTTTATAAAAAAAAATTGCCGGATTAGCCTCGTGGCTTGCAGATATAATAGGAAAGAACAGCCAGGCTTTCTGGTGTCTGCGATCTCATAGTCAATAAGGAAAGAGGTCCCCTCTCTAAAGACGTCTGTCTTGTCTTAACAGGATAGGCAAGCACAGACCTTCGAGGCGGCCCCTACTGCCCCGTCCATTCTCGAGTTCGAGGATGTCCCCACTCTTTACAGCGGGGACACAGCTACACGGGAAGTGCTGTTACGTATTCCCACTGGGGCCATGACGAGTCCGCCCGAGTATCTTTGGGCGTTACGAGACTGTTTTTAGCGGGTGTTCTAGGCAGATATTTAGGGCCTGGCTAGGCCAGCCACAGCCACATACAGCTACAGTACAAACCGCTACAGAATGTACATCCAGTACATACTATCTCGGCTACATAGTACAGTATGTATGTAGCTCTCCTGTCAAGACCTGCTAGGTCTGATATAAATAGACGGCAGGCACCGATATTATGCTTAGATCCAGATCAGATCTACAGAGTAACGGTATCGTCAGAGGTAGAAAAGGCTCTCTTGGCTGATTTGATATCCATTTGTATTAATTTCGTAGAATTTAACAGTACTTTTCAGTGCTGCCTGTTGCGCATTACGCAGCTCGGGCTTGCAGTGCCTTGCTCGTTATCATGTCGTCCGCGGGCTAGACATACAGCTGGAGAGACATCGGGCGTTGAAAAGAAAACAGACAAATATACATGTACAAGCACACACGCTTTGGTAGGTACAGTGACAATGACAAGCGTAGATACAGAGTTATGTATCAATAAAGCAAAGACCGGACAACCCAAGCCTGGAGATGCAAGCGAAGCAAGAGACAGAAGAGGAGGGCAAGGAGAGTCTATAACAATGGTGATGAAAATGAAACAAAAGTAAAATAAAAAGACAAGATCGTGGCTCCGTAGCATGCTTCTTTTCCTCGCATCAAACCAATAAGACAGCAAGAGAACAAGAGAACAAGAGAACAAAAGAAAACATCTACACATTACTGCCTCCATTCCGCCCATTGCTGTCCAGCAGCAGCTTCGGCTTAATAAAGTCCTCGTCCAGCTGCCGCAGCAACGCCGACGGGTCTTCCGAGCTGAACAGCTGCCGAATCGTCGCCGTCGCCGACATACCGCTCGGCGCTGTCCCTGAGTTGTGCCCGCCGGCTGCCGGTGATGAAGAGCCGCCGTTTGACGGTCCTGCTGATGGCACGTCAAGACTATAGCTGTCTGTCGGGGGCAGCGGGCTGGACTTGCGCCGCGGCGCCGGCGGCGGCAGGTCCGACGTGTCAACGTCGCTGCCAAACTCGGACTCGGTCGCGCTAGCGCTGTATCCCAGCAGGTCGGCCCGTTCTGATGGCCCAATTGCGTTGCCGTTCTCGTCAATGTTGCGGATCGAGTTTTTGCGGCTCAGACTCGACGGGCGGCCGCTGACGCTGCTGCCGCCTGGCGGGTTCGGCGACCGCATGCCTGTCGTCCAGCTGTGGCGGTCAGCATTATCGTCGGCCGTGCCGCTCGGGTAGTAGCCCCGCTTGGGGCCGTTGCTGCTGCCTTGGATGCCGTCGCCATACTGGCCAGGACGGCCCAGGCGGTTCAGGGGCATGGGCGATGCAGTGCCGCCAGGGCCACGCGGGGGGTTGTAGCCAAAGCCGCCGTTGCGCTTGACGTAGGGGCCAACGGGCTCGATATCGAACTCGTCGTCCGAGTCCATCTCGTCAACAACACCCGTGCGAATGCCCATGATTTCTAGCATGCGCGCGGTCGTTCCACCAAAAATGATGACTGTGAGCACGACCACGACGAGAACGGTAGCCTTGAGAGCATACGTGTCCTTGCCCGTCAGCAGGGCAGCCAGAGCGACGCCGACAGCACCGCGAAGGCCGGCCCAGAACAGCATGGCCTGGTAGTTGTAGGGCAGCTCGTCGGGGGCGTTGAAGATACCGCGGCGGCGCTCGCGATAGTGAATGAACCAGTTGATGGCGCGCGACAGCGGGAATACGGCGACCCAGCGCGCTGCACAGACGGCCATGACGGTGACAATGATAAGCAGAGGCTGGTACTGCAGGTCCTTTTCGGTAAAGAGCGAGAGACCGAGGTAAATAAAGATAAAGTTCTCGGACAGCTGGGCCAGGGTCTGGAAAATGTACTTTGTCGACAGCTGCGTACGGCGCGACATGTTGAAGTAGGCATAGTGCTTGAGCGTGATGCCGCAGAACAGCAGCGACACGATACCCGACATCTGCACGGCCTGCGAGAAGAAGTAGGTGGCATAGGCGATCAGCACAATCAGGCTGCTCTCAATCTTGGTATAGCGCCGCACATAGGTGTACTTGAGCACGAGCGCCGCCGCAATGCCGACGAGGGCGCCGATGAGCAAGCTGCCAAAGAAATCCTTCAAGAAAATGCCCACACCCTTGAGCAGGCTGACGACGCCCGACGACGTGGCTGAGCCATTCTTGGACTTTTGCGCCGACTCGAAAATGACAATGGCAATGGCGTCGTTGAGAATGGACTCGCCAAAGATGATAGTGTAGAGCTTGGGGTCGACCTTGTACGAGTTGAAGATGGCCAGAATGGTGACGGGGTCCGTGGCCGACAGCGTGGCGCCGACGGAGATGGCATCGATCCAGCTCATGCTGAGGCCCTCGAGCGGAATGCGCGTGTACAGCCACAGGATGACGCCGATGACAATGGCCGACAGAAACGTGCCGGCAAAGGCAAAGGTGAGGATGGTGCCAATGTTGCGAAAGAAGTTGCCCTGGTGCAGCTCGTAGCCCGAAGACAGGATGATGGGCGGCAGGAGGAGGTTAAAGAAGATCTGGTAGTCGAAGCTGACTAGGTCGCGGATGCTGTCGCCGGCGGTCACGCGCAGCACAAGGCCGACGGTCATACCGGCAAAGATGGAGATGACGGTTTCGTGGACGGCCGTGATCTTTTTCTGCTGCAGGATGTAGCTGGTGAGGAAGGCCACAATGAGCAGCATGATCAGGATGAAGATGGCCCATGATGCGTAGATTTCCTTTTTGGACGAGTCGCCGCCTATTGGTATGTTAGTCGCTGTTCCTGTTGCCCTGCAGTCTGCATCATCCCATCCGTCGTGATGCAGTCCGTGATGCGATGCCGCCAGCCGCCGTGGTCGCGAGTCACTGTCGTCTTTCCGTCGCTTTTCCCTTCCATCGCCCCTTGGTCGCGCATACCTTCAGAGTCTGTTTCTTCGGAAGCTCGGCCTGTTGTCAATAGTCAGCATACATCCATCCCCATCACTTTCAGCATCGTTGTCGTCGGCGTCGAAACGTACGGCTGAGCCCCGATATGGAGTTCACTGCCAGCGCCCACATGGTGGCGGTAGTGTGTCGGTTGGTCTTTGTCGTTGTCGCGGGCCTATATGATGCCGTCTGATCGGTATCGTCTTGTCTTTGGTATCGCCAGTATCGTCAGTCTTGCTGTTGTCGACGCTGAGATTGCTTGTCGTCGTCGTCTAATCAAAGCAAGCTGACGCGGATGCTCCAAGAGCTTCGGCCAAGATGATCCACCCAGCGAGCATCAAAGGGGGGCGGGGAGACAATCGAGCAGAGCGGCAGGGCGAGTCGAAAGTGCCAAGGATGTGTCGTCGGTGTATTGTTTCAATTACTTCTTGTTTTGATGGCAGAGTAGATCTTGAATCAAAAGTGTTGCTCCTTTTTTTGCTCGTTGTTGCTCGTTTCGAGATGGCAGATGTCGCTCCTTCCTCTTTCTCCCTCCTTGACTGTCGTTGACGTGTTGGCGAAAGGCAACGTGGTTGAACACGCTGCCATTGGCTGCTACCAGGCCTTGGCCACCAAAAGGCACTGTATCACACTGTATCTCTCACTGCATCTTGCATCTTACAGCTGATGCATGCTAAACAACTAAAAGTGGAGAGCCTGCGAAAGCCTGTTTTCTGGTGCGCTCTGAACGCCAAAATGTTTTAGCTCCCCAGTTACAGCGCCTGGCGCACTGACACCCGCCGAGGCTAATAGTGGCTTACTCTGTACGGATTCCACACGCAGCCCCGCTGAGATATGTAGGAAGGAGCGCACTCCGGCTTGGGTGCGCCTGCCTTTTGCGTGCAATCGTCTTGGACGCGCAGATCGCAAGAAGGGTTTGATTATGCAACATTATATCGCATCGCAGCGACTGGACTGCTGGGCTACTACTCTGTAATACAGCGCCAGAGCACTTCGTACATACAGTAGTATACAAGGCTTACCCTGCGCCGTAATGCAAGCTGCAAGGGGCAGCACATGACGCACTGGGTGTTATACATGTCTAGATTCGGCAAGCATTGCGTCTAATTGGACCGCGCCTCTGCTGCAGTTTTGGTGCTGAGTACTGTGCTACAGACTGTGTGTTTAGTCATCCATGTCGAGCTCCCCATTACATAATTACCGCTTTCGGTCTGCTATTGCTACAATGTACTGTACCTTATCTTATCGCGCACTACACGTATTTTGAATAGGCGGCGCGAGTTGGCCTAGCTTTTTTCCCCAGCCCTTTGTCTCTCAGCCTTGTAGCCATCCAACGCCACCTCCCGACTTCTATCTTGACGTCTTTCCGCTTGTCATTTGTCAATCTCACGCTTTAGTTGCATCCTTAATTCGACTTGTACACCGTCGCAACACCAACACACACACATACACCTCGACAGCCAGCCGACAGCCAGCTACAGCCATCACCATGAGCAACAAGCTCGATCGCCTCGATGCGCCCGGCATCCGCATCGAGGGCCAGCACCTCCACGCCATGCGCCGCGAGATTGCAACCCTGATGCGCCGCCAGCAGCTCGGTTTCCCGGGCGCACAGCCCGTCAGCTTCTCGCGCAAGCACATGGAGGAGCTCAGAACCAAAGAGTAGGCTCTCTCCTTGTTTACCTTATTTGCGTCTTCTTCTGCTCATAATCCACCTTACTGACCGACAGCTACTACGTATGCGAAAAGACAGACGGCATCCGCTACCTCATGTACCTCGCCGAAGACAAGGATGGCAACGAGATCCAGTACCTCATCGACCGCAAAAACGACTACTGGCTGCTGCCGCCCGGTGCCCTCCACCTCCCTCGCGCCGACGACGAGGCCGGCTTCCACGTCAAGACGCTCGTCGACGGCGAGCTCGTGTTTGACAATATCGCGCCCTCGGCCAACGGCAGCGAAGCGCCGGCACCTCCTCCCGAGCTGCAGCCGACATTCCTGGTATTTGACTGCATGGTCCTGGGCGGCAAGGACCTGACGGAGCGCACGCTGGACAAGCGCCTCGGCTACTTTAAAGAGTCGGTCTATAAGCCGTACGATGCGCTGTTCCGCAAGTACCCGCAGGAAAAACAGTTCCAGGCCTTCTCCATCCAGATGAAGGACATGCAGCTCTCGTACGGCATCGAGATGATGTTCCGCACGGTGCTGCCCAACCTGCGGCACGGCAACGACGGCCTGATTTTCACGCGCTGCGACACGGCCTACCACCCCGGCACAGACCAGCACATTCTCAAGTGGAAGCCGGCCGAGGAGAACACGGTCGACTTCAAGATCCAGCTGCACTTTCCCATGGTGGATGCAAGCGAGTTTGATGTCGACGGCGAGGACGACGCGACAAAAGAAGAGGAGAATGACGATGCCATGGCTGTGGACACCAACGGCCACAGCAACGCAAACGGAAACGGAAATGGCAACGGCAATGGAAATGGAAACGGCAACGGTCTCGGAAACGGCAGCAGCGGTGCAAAGCCAGACCAATACCCTGACTACGACGCGCTGCCGGCTGCCGAGCTCTATGCGTACTATGGAAACAACACATCCGAGCCGTACCAGATGTTTGCGCCGATGCATCTCACCGACGACGAGTGGGAGCTGATGAAGAACACAAACGACCCCATCTCAAATCGCATTGTCGAGTGCGGCCTCGACGACCAGCATCGCTGGCGCATCCATCGCTTCCGCGATGACAAGCTGGACGGTAATCACATCTCGACGATCCGGAGCGTGATGGAGAGCATCCGTGATAGTGTGTCGGATCAGGAGCTCAAAGATGCCGCCAAGGGCTTCAAGGACGGCTGGCGGGCGCGGCGGCAATCTCACAAGTAGAGCAAACAGAAACGGTCTACGCCAAGGTGCGCATGGGTGTACGGGAAGTGCCGGCTACACAAGTCTCTGGCTCACAAAGGCTAGAAGTACTTGTGGCCCTGATGGTAGGCTTATCTCTGTGTCCTCCTTTTTGCTTGTTATTATTTCCTTTTTCTTTCCGTCTCATGATAATCGCCCGGCGTGGTGTACGGTATTTTACGGCTCAGGATAGCAGCTGGCGTTGAAAATGGCTTTGGTGTTTTGCTTTGCTTCTTTCCCTTGAGCTTTATTCGTTCTACAGTATCACAAGCACAGCATGTTTTTTGTCTTGCGTCTTACGTCTTGCGTGTTCATAATTCAATCTTTTAATTACTCATCACTGTGGCTGCTATTGTCGTGCTCCCCCGTAGATTGCCCTTCTTTGGCATGCCCAACACTATCAAAGGAATGACTGACATGACATACATATCGTCCACAGCGATAACTGTTGCAAAAATAAAGAAAGATCAGCTAGAAGATGGAATAAATATGACATAAGGCAGGCAAGAAGGCAAGAAGAGGCGCGCGCCGAGGCCGCAGAACATGTTCCACAGACCTTCCGACCCTTCCGCCTCGCTTGCAAAACAATAGGCACGTAACCAGCCAGTGCTGCAAAGACACTGAAACTCCCTCGACATTAAGCAGTGTCTGGCAGCTGCACCCGAAGCGACTCTCTAGCTGCCAAGAAAGTATTGAAAGGCAATGCCAGAACAGACACTACTTGGTAACATCCTCTCCAGATTCACCTCGTTGGCCTTCATATTGGCACTCAAGTGAGTGTTTAGAAGAGCACAGCAAAGGCGGTTGCGGCAACCACAACGGTGCCGGCAAGGGTACTGCTCAGCTTGCTTGCACTGGACACAGTGACAACAGTGCCAATAGGATCAGCGGCGCTGGTTGTGGTGTATAATGGAGTGGTCACCCGTCCAGTCTCGCCAGTGTGGCCAGGAAGAGTCACGGTGAAGCTTGCAGTGCTCTCCAGGACTCCACCACTAGCAGTCGCACCATAGGGGGTAAGCGAAATGGTAGAGTTGGGGTAGCGAGCAGTATGCGAGCCTGTACCAATGACGGCATCGGCCGTGCTGGTGGAACTGCCAGTCAGAGTGTGGTTGCCGCCGCCGGGGTGAACAGTGACAATCTCGGTAGAGGTTTTACCCTCAGTAGCCGTTGCAGTAAGAGTCTGGGTGTCTGGGGCGGGGGTAGTGTGGCCGGCGGTAACAGTGATGGTGGAAGTGGTGACGCGGGTCTCAACAACAGTGGACGGCTCAATCGAAGAGAAGATGGAGAAGGACATAAAGGGCACATCACTGGCCACAGACGTGGTAGGCTCTGAAGTAACAGTGACAGTCACCGTCTCGGCCGAAGCAGTGCCACAAGCAGCACTTGCCGACAAGGTAACGTTCTGGACAGCAGGAACCGAGGTGGTGGTGGAAAGGACAGAAGAAGAAGTAGACGAAGAAGAAGATGCAGAAGAAGATGAAGAAGAAGATGACGAGGCAGTAGTCTCCAGAGTCACGGTACGGCCTTGGGTCACCGTCGTCGTGGTAGTGATGAAAGCAGCGCTGTTGGAGTCAACAGCACGGCGGGCAATGGCAGGTGCCTGTTGCTGGCGCAGAAGAGCCTTGTACTCGGCCATGGGGCTGCTGTACCGGACGTAGCCTGAAAATAAACGAGCATGTTAGCTATCGTCCTTAAAGAATAGAGTCGAGATGGGTGTCCTCTACTACTCACCAGCATCATAGTATGTGTCGTATAGGCCCCAGACCCCAATGAGAATGCCCACAACCCCGAGCACGGATGTCAGAGCGAACTTTGCAGTGCAGCGGCACTTGCTATTAGGCAAGGCGGGCACGACGGTCACGGCGTCGTCGCCGGCGTAGACCGGAAGCTGGGTCTTGTTGTCGGTAGGGAAGCTCATTTTGAGATGCTTGTCTTGATGGTGTTAGTAAAGTTTTTTTTATTAGATTGCAAGAGTGAGGAATGAAAGACAGACGAGTAACGAGTGTGAAGCCGTTGTGATGGCGAGATGTCAAGAAAGAAGGGCAAAATATGTGAAGCGAGTGTCGTGAAGTGAAAATGAAGGAGGAGAGAGAGGAGAGAAGGAGAGAAGGAGAGAAGGGAGGAAAATAAGAACAGCGGGCGGGGGCAAGAATATATCAACAGAGAAGGAAGGAACTACGCAGGCTTTTGTGCGCGTCTACCTGGTGATAAATTTACAAAAACGGAAGGAGCGACCCAGGTGCACAAAACAATAACAGCCCAAACAGGAAGGGGCGGGGCGGGACACACAAACAAGACAATCTGAAGCAAGACGAACGCAAGGTGAGGCAGAGGTAAGGCAGAGGTAAAGCAGAGGCAAAGTAGAGGTAAAGTAGAGAAGAGTGGCCAAGGCTGGGCTCTCGGGGAAGAGCGTGCACAGCGCAGGGAAATTTGAGGACGGGGTCCGAGGTGACGCAGAAACAAGAACATCCGAAGTGCTCTGAACGAGGATGTAACGGCGTGCAACATGGCACCCAGGCCATGCAAAGACAGATGAAGGCACTGGGTAGATGCGAAGGAGTGTGCGAGAATTCCAGGTTCAGAGGAAGCGAGGCGAGAAAAGTAGCCGTGGTGATGAGGGCATATCTTACCTTGTTGTACAGATGGCGATCTGGTGTGGTGAAGTTGAAGTTGGTGAAAGGCCAGGAGAGGAAGGAGCGTGAGGGATCTGGCTTGGATATAAGCAAGAGAAGAAAGATCAAACGGGATGGGCCGTCTGAAAGAGTGTGAGGCAGAGACTGCGGCTGGAACGAGTGTGGATGAGGAAGAGAGATTGAAGAGGTAAGAGGGAGAGGTAAGAGAGGAAAGCACAGGACGAAGACTCTCGAGATAATTTATACGCAAGCACTGAATTAGAGCAGGCAGAACCTCGTTGCCCGGACATGCACCATGTGTGGAATAGAAGACAACAAGAATCAGCAAGATATAAACAGACGGCGGTGCTGATTATGTCATCGCCACTTGCAAGACTGATATCGTCGTGATGGTCTTGCAAACGGAAGGAGCGATGGGCAAGCCGTGGATTATATAAGCATAACCAGAAGACAAGGTACACGACACTCTCAAAATACCATCAGCAGTAGGCAGCCTCGAGGGCCCTTGGGGTGTTCAATGGTTCATCGACATATCTATAGCAAAGTAGAGAGCTCGCTACTCAGAGCACTCGGTCTGATTCGCACCATCACCTGGGATCCTGACACCCAGCTGGGCGGAATCACGTCAGCCTCCGAGTATCAAGACAACCTCCATTCAGGTGTGCATAGTCTGTCTCTGGCTCTGGTGCTATCGGGCGTTTATATGTTGCTGCCAAAGACTGCGAGACACTCGCCTCATATGCTTGATTGCCCGGCGCCTCTCAGACTCCTTGAGCTCAGCTATGAGATGATATGTCACGAGACTCAGCCTTGCCCTGGAGCATCAGTATATTCTGCCTATCATATGCTATTAAGCAAGTATTTCTATTCGAAGCCTGCCCATCGTGTTATTCTCAAGATATGAGACCCGAGCCCAGCAAGCAGTCTCTTCAATCACTCGCCGGATGTCTGTCTACCGAGGTTATCACCAGCTCATACTTTATTGTTGCAGTGACGATAAGTCAGCGTGCGCATGTATCAATCGTTTCTAATCTATCTCTTCGCAAACAGACCGGCTCTTCCAATACCTTTCGTGTGTTGTATCTTGATCCGAGAACCATATCGTCCGTCTCTTCATCGGGATCGAGCTCAAAGACGAGGTGTCGTTAAACGGTCGCGACTTACAGAATGTACCGGTACATGAAAAGCGCGTAAATTAGCTCTCAAACACACTTATTAGGACCCGTATAAAGAGCTCCGCATGTATCCGTACAATCTAGCAAACCTATTAAATGGGGAAGGTACAAGTGTTCGATCGCACGCGTCTCGCTCTCTAGCGCCGTCCCTTTGCCCAGCAGTCCAACTGACTGCTCTGTATTTCAGTAAATGGTCCCTGGCCGGCGGCCGGTCGCTCCTGCCATCTTCGGTTGCACTCTGTTAGTGCTGGCGCCACCTGCCCTGTCGCGAAACACAGGGCACCTCTTTCCTAGTACTGTAGCTACAGTTCTGCTCTCCTCTTCCCTCTTTCCTCCTCGTCGCGTAACGCTCAGCGCTCAGTCAGCTGTGTGCCTATCCCCCGTTCCCCTCTCCTTCCTCCCATCCTCGCTCCTTCGCGTGTCACTCCCAATCTGTCGGATTTTTGAGCTTCACTTTTCAACACCACTCATTGCGTCTCTGCATCTTTGCGTCTTGAAATTGTTGCGCATCGCCTTCTCAGCAGCTCTTAATCCCCCCAATCCCATATTCGCGCTACCCGCTACAAATTGGATCCCATCAATTCGTCGCCCTTTGTCGGCCCCATCAAGTGCGACCGGCCCCCCCTATTTCCGCCCACTTCCACCCGTTTTTACTCTACTTCATGTTTGGTCAGACCCAGTGTGCCAGTGCCAGAGCTTAGCCGTCGCGTCTCGTGTCGTTCGTCTTTTCCCTCTCTTGACTCGACCGGCATTGTTTGTTCACTGATCTCGTCGCCACCCACACTCCGGTTGCGCCTCGAATTTCAGCAACCAGCACAACGCCAATCCTGGTCAAGTCGACAATTTGGCATTACAGACAAACAGACGGCACGCGATCTTGTCACAGTCTCGAATACTGGCCGCGAAAGAGCATCGAGTCCTCTTCGAGCGACGATCTGCCCTCTCCAACCCTGTCTGCAAAAATCTACAAAAATATTCAAAAGTCTGCACATCCCATCTCGTGCGACATCGCAACGACACCCTCGCCTCCCCCAACAATCCTCACCGCCAGTCCGCCATGGCACCGGCTCGTCGACGCGCCGCGGCAAAGAACGGCGTCTCAGCCAAGGACTCAACGCCCGAGCCGCCTGCCGAGGTCGTCCTCCCGCGTAGAAGCGCGTCCGCCCGCAGTGGTGCTGCTGCTGCCGCCGCCCAAAAGAAACAGACCTCAGCAAGCCGCGCCGCGGCCGCCAATGACGACTCAGAATCCGAGCTCTCGGAGCTAGACGAGGAACAGGAAGATGAACTAGAGCAGGACCAGGACGCACAGCAAGATGAAGAGGACGACCAGGAGGCAGGACCATCAGGAGCCGCGGGCCAACACGACGGCCCTCTCGTACAGCTTCAATTCAGCGAGCCCTTGGCCTGGCGGCCAGGTCGGCCCATTCCCACAGAAGAGCTCATCCGTCGGCTCGAGTCATTGAGCCAGGAGCTGACCGACCTCGACCAGGAGACCTTTGACACCGAGTCGCTGGCAAAGGTGGCTAAAGAGCTTGCCAACCAGAACCTGCTAGGCCACAAGGACAAGGGTGTCAAGGCCTACGCGGCAGCGTGCCTCGTCGACATTCTGTGCCTGTGCGCGCCCAATGCGCCCTTTACCGAGAAGCAGCTCAAGGACGTCTTTGCCCTCTTCATCGGCTCTATCCTGCCATCCCTCCAGGACCCCTCCAACACATACGATGCCCAGCACAAGTACGTGCTGCACTCGCTCGGTGAGGTTCGCAGTATTCTTCTTCTCAACGACCTCGACAACAGCGACTCCCTCCAGCTGCAGCTCTTTACGTCCCTCTTGGATGCCGTGTCCGCGCCCAAAAACGTCTCGGGCGGTCGTCTGCCCACCGATGTCGAGCACGATATCACCGAGATTCTGATTTGCCTCATCGAGGAGGGTGCCACAGTTCCTCCCAAGGTTGTCGATGTCATTATGGCGCAGTTTCTCCGCGCTGCACCCCCAGGTGCCCTCCGCGGCAAGGGCGTCCCCGACAAGGACGAGCTTGACCGCTACCAGTCGACACTGCTTCTCAAGGAGGAGCCCCCAGCCTACCAGATGGCCAAGCTTATCTGCCAAACATGCGCCGACAAGATGACGCGCTCCGTTGCGCAGTACTTTAGCGACGTCATCATTGACTTTTCTGGCGTCAACGGTGGCAAAAAGGGCGGCAAGGACTCGGACGATGAGGGCGACGAGGACGAGGGCCAGTCAGGCCCGTCAGAGACCGATCTGAGAGAAATGAAAAAGGCCCATCTGCTCCTGCGCGAGCTGTGGCGGGCCGCGCCCCAGGTCCTCAGCAATGTCGTCCCACAACTAGAGGCTGAGCTCTCTGCAGACAACGTCTACCTCCGTCAGCTGGCATCCGAGACGCTCGGCGACATGATCGCCGGTATTGGTGCCGCTGGTCCGCCGCCTTTCCCAGCTCTCGACCCTGCTGCCTACCCGCCCCCGAGACTCTCCGACGAGCCCCCCGCACGCGCTTCCGACAGTGTCCTCACCACCCCGACCTCCCCTCACTCCTTTGCCCAGACCCACCCCCATGTCTACCAGAGCTTCATCAATCGCAAGAACGACAAGGCGGCCCTGATCCGCACAGTCTGGGTCACGGCTGCGGGCTACATTCTCTCAACCTCTGCTGGCGGTATCGGCCTCAGCCGGGAGGAAGAGAACGTGCTCGTGCTGGGTCTCGGCGACAAGCTCAACGACAGCGACGAAAAGGTGCGCTTGGCTGCTGTCAAGGCTATTGAGTGCTTCAACTTCCGCGATGTCATCACAAAGCTTGCCCCTCATGGTGGCGTCACCAAGCAGGGCTCCGTTCTGTCCAACCTTGCCGATCGCTGCCGTGACCGCAAGTCTCACGTCCGTGTTGAAGCCATGGCTCTACTCGGCAAGCTGTGGGCTGCTGCAACAGGCGAGCTTGCTGCTGGTGACGAAGCGGTGGTTGCCGCCCTTGGCGCTGTTCCCACGCGTATTTTCAGCACCATTTATGCAAACGATCTCGAGCTCAACCTGCTCGTCGACCGCATTGCCTACGAGTACCTCGTGCCTCTCTCTTACCCAGCCGTCAAGAAGGCGCAAAAGGCCACCAACGGCCGCGGACAGCAGCAAAAGGCGACAGGCGCTGTTGGTGGCATTGATGTGGATGCTTTGCGCGCCGAGCGCATTCTCCTTCTCGTCCGCTCTCTCGAAGCTAGCTCCAAGCGCGCCTTCTTTGCCCTGCAGAGCCGGCAGCCTCAATTCTCCAAGGTTGTCGACGGCTTCTTGAAGCAGTGTGAGACCTACAACGGCGGTGTCGGCGACGATGCCAAGAAGGTGGCGCCCAACCTGGAGAAGAGCATTCAGTACCTGTGCCAGTTTTTCCCCGATGCCCCCAAGGTGCGCTCCGATCTGCAGCGCTTTTCCAAGATGAACGACCGCCGCAGCTACCAGCTTGTTCGTTTCGTGACTGGGCCGGAGCACGACTTTACAACCATGTACCGCGCCATGAAGGAGCTTGTCAAGAAGGTGCAGGCCACAAGCTCGAGCGGTATTCTCGACACTCTGCTGCCCCTGCTCTACCGCTCTGGATGCATCATGTTTAACCGCAGCCACCTGACAACCATTATGGAGTTTTCCAAGGCCGGCCACGAGGACATGGCTGCCACCGCCAACGAGATGCTCAAGGAGGTGTCACAGAGAAACCCCGGCCTCTTCAAGACAACCATTGGCGAGCTATGCAAGGAGCTGGCATCCCAGGCGCCCACAGAAACCCGCGACAACGATCCTATCCTCATTGACTCGCTTAAAGCCTGCTCGTCGTACGCCGCCAAGTACCCTCAGGAGGTGCCCCGCGAGCGCAAGTTTGTCCAAGCCTGGATCAACTTTGCAGTCTACGGCAGTCCCGAGAAGGCTGCCAAGTACGCCGTCAACATCCTCCTAGCCACCAAGGACGAGAAGAGCATGGTCAGCGCGACGGAGCTTGCACAAAAAGTGACCAAGGACTTTAACCTGGAAGCGCCGCGGTTCCTGAACAAGCTAGTCGCCTGCAGCCAGCTGGCACGCTATGCGCCATCCGTCATTTCCGACGCAGACGACGAGTTGCGGAAGCAGGCTATGGACATCCTCCGCACCGCCAGCAAGCCTCCTGCCGACGCCACCGCCGAGTGGGTGGATGATGCCAACTTTGGCGACGAGGGCAAGGCCAAGGTTCTGAGCCTGAATCTGTTGGTGCAGCAGCTTCTCGGCACTAAGGATGCGGAAGAGGCCAAGGCAGATGCCAAGAACATAATGGCGTACCTCGTCAAAATTATCGTCCAAGACGGCGAGACCCGCAAGACGGAAAAGGATACGCCCGAGTCGCACAAGGCCCGGCTCCGGCTTGGCGCCGCACAGGCCATCCTCAAGATATGCGCAAACCGCCAGTTTGACGAGGTGCTGTCGCACGCCGATTTCAACAAGCTCGCACTCGTCACCCAGGACAAGCAGCCCCAGGTGCGGCGCGGGTTTATTGAGAAGCTGCAAAAGTACCTGGTGCTCGGCAAGCTGCGCCCTCGCTTCTACACGATCATCTTCCTCGCCGCATTCGAGCCCGTCGTCGACTTCAAGAACCAGATCGAGACCTGGATCCGGTCGCGCACGCGCCATTTCCAGGATGCCAAGCAGCACGTGCTGGAGGGCGTCATTGCGCGTCTCATCTCGCTGCTGGCGCACCACCCCGACTACCGATACGATGCCGACGACCTCGTGGACCACGCACGCTATATTGTCTTCTTCCTGAGCAACGTCGCCACCGAGTCAAGCCTCGGCCTAATCAACAAGTATGCCGAGCGTGTCAAGCAGACGCTCGACGGCATCGATGCGGCCGGCCACAGCGAGAACCTGTATGTGCTCTCGGACCTGACGCAGGCCGCCATCCGCAAGTTCCAGCAGCGCAAGGGCTGGACTCTGGAGCCGTATGCCGAAAAGGTCGGTGTCCCGCAGGGCCTCTACGCGCCGCTGCCGTCGCACGAAAAGGCCCTCGAAATTGCGCGCAAGCAGTACCTGCCCGATGGCGTCGAGGACCGCCTCGAGGATCTGCTCAAGGTCGCCGAGCGCAAGAAGAAGCGCCGGTCGACCGACGACTACCACCTGCAGAGCGGCGGCGGCGGCCACTCTGGCTCGCACGCGTCCAAAAAGGTCAAGACTGGCTCGTCGTCGTCGCGGCCATCAGGCAGCAAGTCAGCGTCGGGATCGGCGCGGCGGTCGTCTGGCTCTGCGTCTCGGCCAAAATCTGGCTCGAGCGCCAAAAAATCATCCAAGCCCAAGGTCTCCGCGGCTCCGCGCATTCCCGATTCGGAGCGGCGCCGTAGTGGGCGCGGCGGCGTTCGGGCACAGAGCTCGTACATCGAGCGCGACTCGGATGAGGACGATGAGGAGATGCTCGACGGCGTGGCCGAGTGGCAGTACCTGGGCAGCGACGAGGACGAGGACGAGGACGGCAGCAAGCGGAGGAGAAGCAGCGGTGGCGGTGCTGCCAGAAAGAGAGGCAGCCGAGGCGGCGATGATGACGATGAGGGCGGCGTCTGGGGCCGGTCTATGCGGCAAGCATCCGACTCGGACGACGATGCCGGCAGCGACGGCGTGGACGATGAAGAGTAGGGCGGTTGTTGTTGTTGTTTTTTGATGTCGTACATATATGCGATCTGACCCATTTGCTTTTGTGTTTTCTTGTTCTATTTGTTTTGTATCGTTGGCCGGGGATTTGGCGCAAGTGTTCAATTTTCTACAGCAGCTCTTCTTCTTCTTCTATTCCACTTCTCTGCTGTGGAAGGTGAAGGTCGCAATGACCAGAGGTGAGCCTCGGGCTCTTGTTCTTTTCTTCCCTGCTATATTTTCTGCCTTTTGTTTTTTATCTTTATTCCGGATGTTCTGTTTACGTTTAATGCGGCTGTCTTGTTTTATATCTTGTCCGAATGTACGTTTTTACTGCTTACTCTTGGCTACAGGAGAATACGAAAAGTTGTTATATATCAAAGTGCTTGCATCTGTGAACTGTGACGAATATGTGCCTTATTTATAATATATAGATAAATAGCTGTATCTAAGATAGTAAATGAACGCGCAGTTTCTCGACTTGATAATAATTTAAATTTTCCCTTTTTATGATAATATGAAATAACATAATAAAAAAAAAAAAAAAATATATATATATATATATATATAAGTGCAGCATTATGCTTCAATAACAAATACAATTTAATTATATATCAATCTGTGCCGATTATTATTTAAATATAAATTATAATATTTAACCATGACTTGAATCAAATTGAAAACAAGATAACTTATCAAGACATCAGTTGCAGCATTATAAAATTATAAACGAACACAAAAGAAGACGGGATTATTCTTTTTTATTCAACAAAAAGAAAAAAAGCAACATAACACAAAGACATGTAAAGAAACCCAACTCCAGCTGCCTCCAAATCCCGTATCAAGCAGTAAACATACAATAAACAAGAGGGCAAAAATAAGAGAAAAACGGAAAATTATACGCAAGACCGGAGAATACTACCAACAACTTGGCTTGAGGATAAAACACATCTATGGATCGGGCGTTCCCGTCTGTGCGGCAGCGGTGGGCGGCGCAGAGGCAGCGGCGGCTCTACCCGCATCGCTGCCGGCACCCCCCGTCGACGGACCGACAGACGCCGCCTTGCCATTGCCGTTGCTGCCTGCGCCGGCTGCAGGCGCGCTTCCAGCCATGACGGGTGTGATGCCCTCGCGCGCCAGGCGCGCGTCGACCTTTTCGCGGTGGAAGCGGTTCTTGAGATGGACCTCAAAGTTACCGACAGTCATCTCAGGACCGGGCGTGTAGAGCTTGCCGGGACAGTCGTGGCAGCGGATGCGCGGCAGGTACCAGTACTTGTAGTTTTCTGGGGGCTCGCTGGCGCTGGGTGCGGGCACGAGCTGCTCGTCCTTGTTGAACACACTGTAGCGCATAACGCCCTCAAAGGAGTCGTTGGGGTAGTTGCGGTCGCGCAGGCGCTGGAGAGCGTCGAGCAGCCAAGACGGCGGAGGAGGCTACAGCTGTTAGTATTTTGTTTTAATTTATTTTCATATATATATTTATATATATTGCACAGTAGACAGAAAAGCAAAAGAAAACTTACAGCGGGCGGCGCGTCTGCTTCATTGGCGGGGGGTGGGAGAGCCGGCAGACGGCCCAGGTGACCGTGCGGGAGATTGGTGCGTGACGGCGTGGTGGCGTTCTTGCCCAGAGGCGTGGTCGGAGGAGGGCCCATGGAGCTGCTAGCCGAGCGGCCGTGCTGGAGTGCCTGGTGGGTAGACAACGGCGTATTTGAGCCGGCAGCAGCAGCAGCCGCCGAGACGGGCGAGCCTGCGACGCCGGCGGCGACGACACTGGGGCCCGACGATTGCCGCGTCTTCATGTCGCGCATGAGCTTCCTCAGATGGTCCTTGTTGACCTTGAACGTGACGACGAGGCGCGGAGGGCGTGACGGCGTCGCGGCGATAGCGGCCGTCACCTCGTCGACCGAGTCCTCGCGCGGGTCGCGCGTGGTGCGGCGTCCTATTGTGCGCGGCTCGTGGAGGTGCTGGATCGTGCTGGCCTCGGGTGTTTCGGAGCGGCCCAGGTGCGCCATACGCTGCTGTGCCACAGACGCTGCACCGCGCAGACCACGAGTGCGTGCAGTGCTCTGCAGGTGTGCCATGGAGGGTGAGTCGGGAGAAGAGTCGTCGCTATCGTCCGATTCGGACAGATCGCCGTCGCGTCCGCCACGCCTCCGGCCGCCAGCGCCCGTACCCGTAGGACCGGGCGCGCGCTTGTACAGGCGGCTGTCTTCGATATCCGTGACAGCGCCAGGGAGAACAGAGGACACAATGAGTGTGCGGATGGTGCGCTGGCGGTCCTTGAGGTCGGGCAGGATGGGGCCACCGCGACGGTTGACCGATCTCTTTTGGCGTCTCTGCTCGCGCGAAAAGGTGACCTCGTTGCGCTCGAGCTCGGCCTCGCTGAGCTCGTAGAGGTACGGCGCATACTCCTTGGCCTGCTGCTGTGGGCGGAAGACGGTCGGCAGTGGCGTCGGCAGGAATGCAGAGACAAGGTCTGCGTCCTCAATGGGGCGGCCGTCGAACGTGTGGCCAACGCTGTAGAGACCGCGCGTAAACAGCTGGGTCTGCTCACGGATGCAGTGTGCAATGGCGGTAGTGAACTCGCCCGAGAGCGATAGATCGCGCGACATGCTGGCAGCAAACTCCTCGGGCGAGTTGTACGGGTTGTTGATCTCCCATTCAAACTGGTCGACGAGCGTGTGCAGGCCAATGGTAATGTTGAGCTTGACAAGAATGCGCATCTCGTCGTTCTTGTAGGCCGAGTAAGGGAGCTCGGGGTCGAGGGCGTCCTCTTCGGGGAAGACGAGGGGGTAGAAGTCGTTGAGCTGCTCATGGATCTGCTGCAGGATTTGGTCGTGCACTTGGCTGGACATGGGCGGCCGCAGACCGAGGTCCTCCATCAGCTGGGCGGTGAACAGCTCGGGCTGCACAAGGCGGTCGTGGAGATTCCATGTGAACGTGTCGCGCAGCTTGATCTTGTCCCACTCGACTTCGAGACGGATGGGCACGAGCTCCTCGTGCTGCTCGGCCTGCTGGGCCATGTCCTTGCGCTTGTATTTCAGAGCGGGCGTGGTGCGCTTGCCGGGGCGCATCTTCTGGCCGGGGTAGAGAATGCGCGGCGGGCCGTTGACCTCGGTGTAGCCGTTGCCCAGGCCGACGTAGCCCTCGCCGTAGAGATGGCGCGGCGGGAAGCATTGGCGGTATTCGGTGCGCAGCTTGTGGTAGTCGGTGGCATACATGTGCAGGTCGCGGAAGTCTGTTTGCATCTGGGTCTGCGCGTTGTGGAGCGCGGCCGCCTGCAGGTTGTCGCGAGTGAGGAAGCGCTCGACAAGGACCTGGTTAAACGAGTCCTTGTCGCGGCCGACGGGCTTTGATTTGGAGGAGGATGCCGCGCCGGGCGTTGATGCGGATGCAGGGTCGGAAGTGTTGGCGGATGGGTCTGAGGAGCCGGGTCCGGTGGCAGCTGGGAGCGCGCCGGAGCCGGCCGGGGTTGACACGGCAGCCGACGCGCCTCTAGAGGCAGGCTGGTCGCCATGGTGGGGAGTTGAGGAGCCGGAGGCAGATGAGGCATGGGCGGACGGAGGAGGGATTGACGCGCCGCCGGCAGAGAGGGAGCCGGACGGCGGTGCTGAGGTCGCTGGGGGGGCCGACATGATTGCGGCAGGGAAGAGGAGGTGTCGTCGCCGGTGCGCGACGACGGCAGCCCCAGGACGTGATCAGCGGCAGGAAGAGGCCGACTCTAGGAAGGGGGCCGCGGAGGGTGGGGAGACGGGGAAGGGCGGTGGATGTCGATGGATGTCAATGGATGTCAATGGCTGTCGATGAAAGTCGATGAATGATGGAGATGGCCGTCTGCTGTCTCTGCCGTTTGTGTACACAGCAGACCTCCTGCCTGCAAAACGAGGAAGCGCGGTCGTCCCTGGTTTCTTTCGATCTGGCGTTGTGACGTGCAACCAATCAGGTGGCTGGGGCCGAGCCGGTGGAGCGTTCAGGAGGTAGGTAGAGTACACGGTGCGCTGTGTCTTGAGTGTGGTATTGGTGTAATTTTGGTGGTCGAAGTTGGGGCGGATGTACCGGTACAAGAGAACGACGCTAACGAGGTACCTGCAACAAGCGCGTTTGCGGTATATTAGTAAGTACCAAATATGCACAGCACTGTTAGCATTATGCACAATGGGCGCCTTCCTGAGGAAAGAGATTTACCGTACAAGTCCCAGCTGGCGTTCCCGAATAGGCAAGAGCTGGCAAGAGATCGAGCTTTCATATATTTAGACTCGCTTCATAAAATATGGATTAAAGTTCCGAGGGAAAATAAAGCAAGAAACCCCCAAAGCATCCACATTCTGACATAATCAACCCAGTGAGACACTGGCGAGCTCCATATTGTTTCCGTTTCCAGCACAGGTGACGATTGTTCCAGGGCTTCTGCCAGCATTTTCAGCCAAAGGCACACAAAATTCCCCGCCAAAAACCAAGCAGCAAGAGCGGCCCGCAAACGTTACTGAGTCGGTACTGCGACCCCCTCCTACTGCCCATCACCTCTGTATTACATAGTATGTGTGCCATAGTGTCTAGTCTCTAGTGTCTAGTTTTTCTGCGGTTGGTTCCCCTCACTTTTCTTCCCTTTAGCACCAGCCTCTCAACAGCTACCAGCAAAGCTTTCTTGTGATTGTTTTGCCTTGATATCCACGACCACACCTATTAAATTTCCCGCTGAACACCTCGTCACCGACGAAAAACCGCAAAAATGGCGTCCGAGGAAGTCGGTAAGTGCAGCTGGAGATGTTTGTTTTGTTTTGGGCGGGCAATGGGCCACTGGGGCGGTTGAGGTCGACGTCGACAGCGACGAGAGCAGGAGAGGGGTTCGCTGGTGTGTTGTCTAGAGATGTCGAGAGTCGAGAGTCGAGAGCCGGAGTCGAGAGGTGCTGTAACCACGAGTCCAAGTCTTAGACTCGAGCCACATGCAGAGCATCTAGGCCTGGACTCGAGTGTCAGCCTCGTGACCGATCGAGACTCGAGACTTATGGAATCAACTCTACCCATGCATCTACCTACAGTGCTAACACGCGCAGACTACACCCTGAACAACCCCGATACTCTCACCAAGTACAAGTCGGCGGCCCAGATCTCCGAGAAGGTCCTTGCTTCCGTGTCCGCCCTGTGTGTTGCCGGCGCCAAGATTGTCGAGATCTGCCAGCAGGGCGACAAGCTCATCGAGGAGGAGCTCGCCAAGGTCTACAGAGGCAAGAAGGTCATCAAGGGCTTCTCGCACCCCACCACCGTGTCGCCCAGCTCCTTCATCACCCCCTACACTCCCCTGTCGACCGACGAGGCCGAGGCCAACGTTGAGCTCAAGGCCGGCGAGCCCGTCAAGATCCAGCTGGGTGCCCAGATCGACGGCTTCGGCTCGATTGTGTGCGACACTGTCATTGTGCCCGAGGAGGGCAAGGCTGTCGGCGAGGAGGTCATTACCGGCCGCACTGCCGACCTGCTGCTGGCCACCTACTACGCCAACGAGCTGCTGCTGCGCCTGGTCCTGCCCGCCGGCGTGCTGGCTGCTGGCACCGACGAGGAGAAGACCAAGGCCTCCGCTGCCAAGCCCATCACCCAGTCCAGAATCAGCACTCTGATCGACATTGTTGCCAAGACCTTTGAGGTCAACCAGGTCGAGAACACGACCTCGTGGCTGTTTGAGCACAACGAGATTGAGGGTACCAAGAAGATCATCCTGTCGCCCAGCGAGGGCAGCGCCAGAGGTGACGGTGTTCCCGATGTCGGCGAGGTCTGGGGTGTCGAGCTGGGCATGTCCCTGGGCTCCGGCAAGACCAAGAACCTGGAGCAGCGTGCTACGCTGCACCGCCGCACCACGCAGACCTACGGCCTGAAGCGCCCCACGTCGCGCAAGGTGTACTCGGAGGCCCAGAAGAAGTTTGGCCTGTTCCCCTTCTCGCTGCGCCAGCTGGACGACGAGCGCGATGCCAAGTCGGGTGTCGTCGAGTGCGTGCGCGGCGGCGTGTTCCGCCAGTACGAGGTTGTCGGCGACAAGGACAACTCGCCCGTTGCGCGTCTGCTGACCACCTTTGCCGTGACCAAGAACGGCATCACCAAGCTGGGCAGCGCCCCCGCCCTCGACCTGAGCAAGGTGCAGTCGGACAAGAAGATCACCGACGAGGAGATCCTCAAGATCCTGGAGCAGCCCCTGGCGAGAAACACCGGCACCAAGAGCAAGAACAAGAAGAAGAAGAAGCCCGCCAAGAAGGAGGGCGAGGCCGAGGCCAGCGAGTAAGCGGTTGTCTTTTTCTCAAGGATGAAGTTACTAAACAAACACAAACACAAACACAAAAAATAAATCATGGTCACGGGAGGGAATGATATATTAGGAAAAAAGGGTATATAAATACAAAAAAGATTCAAAAAATGACAACAGCGTGGATGGAGTGAGTGCATGCTTGGACTGACGTGATATCTTGTTGCTGATTGCAAAGGCTGGCGACGGGCGGTACAAGGCGATGATGTGACAGCCAGGTAAAATCATAGAGACGGGACAAGCAGACAGGGGGAGATAAAGGGGGAACACCGAGCAAGCAAAGCGGCGGCATCGGCAATGGCCAGTGAGGGCCTGCATAGTCTGCACAAGTCTGCACAGTCTGTGTTGTGTTGATTGACAGCTGATAGCTGGTAGCTGGTGGTCGGTAGCAGGTGGTCGGTAGCTGGTGGCCGGTAGCTGGTAGCTCTGATAGCTGGTGGCAATACGGCTCCTCAGCTGGCGACTATGCCCGTTACCCAGACTGAACATTTGATTAAATAGAGCCCCCCTCGTTCTTGTACACATATCTTTCGCTGGCTCTGCGTTGAATTCAAAATTGAACTTGATTCCTGAAACCAAAGGCGATGCGGACGATTATCGACATCTACAGAGTGAAATCAGAGCAGTTAGGGAAGTCGAATCTAGACCCCAGTCCTACGGTCAGCGATGACGACGTCACGCACAAAACAGAAATGCACAACCAAAGCAAGCTCTACCAGACACTACTACTAGAAGTTGTTACTAGACACTGCTACTGAGCCCTCCTCCTGATAGACTTCGGCACCCTGGCATCCGGCATGGTCCGGCACACCCAAGACAACCTCGCATGCAGCATTGCATATGTCTGGCTATCTGTCAATGTTTGCTGTATTCGTTCAGAGCATAGGCAAGCACATCACACAGTCTACCATGTAGGCCACCGCAACGCCACCGCCATCCTTCGGGCCTCTGACCATCTGACCGTCTATCGTCTATCGTCTATCCCTGGCCGTTTATCTCGACGGTCCGCATCGCTGGCTGGGCCTGCCTGCATCCTGCAGCCTGCAACCTGCAACCCCGACTGATCATGGCTATCAATGACACTGGCAGAACGTGTCTTGACATCAAGCCCGTAGTTGGCATCGTATTCCTTTTAACTCTTAATATGCGCATCCTATATTCTACTCTGCACATGTCGATAATACTCTGTGCACTCTCAATCCACATCTAATTGCGCGACAGACTGCCCCCATAGCCAGTGCCAATACTACTTTGCGTGGCTCCCCATTACATAGTCTGCATGGCCCGCACACCCTGCACCGAGTCGTTCAGCATCTCGACAGTGGACGTCTTTGAATTCTCGTGACGGGTTATATAAGCTGCGGCTTCCTAGAAGACGCGTCTTGCGTCTTGCTTCCTGCCTCTTTCCTGATTCTATTCAGTCACTTCCAGGGGTTTCTCGCACTCCGGTAAAAGAAGAAGGAGCGACCGAGATGGACGATGCATGAGCGCGTTGATAGCGCGAGTATGCCAAATGCAAGGAAGGAGCCTAAATGTAATGCCCGTAATGCTCATTGCCAAATGCCACGAGCATAGCTGCCGAGCTGCCCTAGCTGCCGTTGATTACAGCGTGTCGATGGGTCTATGGGGCCCTGTACATCACTGCCCTCCCTGCTGCAATCTGCCATCTGCAGCCCTTCTCCATTCTCATTCTACCCGTTCGTGCCAGTCGCTCCTTCCTGCCCCAGCTGCCCTTTCCCTCCTTCCTTTGTCGACCTCTCTGCTTCTCGACCTGGCTCTTTTGTCTCTCGAACTCTTGAACTCTTCTGACCTCACGACCTGCCTCTTCACCCACGCTGCAGTTCCAGCCACAAACTGCTTCTTTGCCTTTTGCACAACTGGCCGTGCACTCATTCTCTTTCATGAGTTCATTTTCACGTTTGCCAATCCCCCCATTCACGATTTGAATTCAAAGGCAGCCAGAGCAGCTCAAGGCGTCTCCAAAGAAAACAAAAGGGGAGCTCCGGCTTGGTCCTCATCTCTTCAAACCGGAGACCATCTTGGCCAGCCCTGCCTTTCTCATTCCTCACTCCTCACTCGTTTCTCATTTTCGTTCCGCTACCTCAATTCCCTTTCGAGCTCTTCTTTAGCTATTCGCCTTTGAGCCTGGTCCGTTGTGCACGCCTCTACTCCCGTCGCTGCCGCAGCTCCAATATCTCGGCATCTCAGCCATCTGGGGACCATCTGGGATGCCAGCTTGCTTTGTCGTCAACGACCGCCCTTTGCCAGTCCTGTATTCCATCTTTGCACTGAACCCATCAGCTGCACATGCTCCCCTAACTCTGCAAAGCTGTTACCCGCCAATTTGAGCAAGCCCATACGGGCCACACTTACTCCCCATTTCCAGACCGCGGGCGCAGGGGGCGAGAGGTGTAGGTCTGCCATCCGGGCCAAAGCTCGACGTCGAGGGGAGAAGAAGCCACTGCCGCGTGCTCAGAGCCGAGAGCAGGGCTCAATCTCTTTGCTTTCGACACTTGCGGCCAATCTGTGCTGTCTAATTTATTTTCTTTGATTTTTTCACCATCTCGCTCGCTATACTCTCGCTTTTCTGTAACTATTCTTTCATCATCCTTTCACTATAATTTCACCTTGGTCTTACTTGCTCTCACTTTGCTCTCGCTTCAACCTCGCGCTCCGCACTCCGCGCCTCACCCTCAATTGTTTAAAGCCTCTCAGTCTGACTTTGGGCTCGACCCTCACCCATCATCATCTATCACCACCCCAAGTTCACACCACACAACATGGCGCCTACGCCATCAACACGAGCTACTCGCTCGCGGTTTTCAAGCCCAATGCAGAGTCTTGGTGCATCAGGGACCCCGGTGACGGAGTCCAAACCCAACGGCAGCGCCAAAGGCAAAAGCAAAAGCACCGCCAAAGGCAATGGCAATGCCAGTAGCAATGGCAACAGCAACAGCAATAGCAGTGCCAACGCTAGCACACCTGGCAGCGGCAGCACGTCTCGCCCCAATGCCGGAGGCAGCAGCTCACGGCCGACAGCGACCTCCAACGGACACAGCGGAACTGGCGCCACAAATGCCCAAAAAGCGCTTATGGCTCGCTGGCTGGAGCCGCCCGTGCAGAACCGCCCGAGCTTTGAAGAGGCCGGCTTCCAGCGCCACGGCGTCTTTGACGGTATGGCGCCTCTCGGCTCGCTGCCAAAGCCCACCATCCTGGCAAAGCGTCTGCAGAACCTGCCCGAGGAGAAGCTGTACAGCAGCATCAACAGTGATGCGTCGCCGTCACCAAATCCCGCCGGCCGGCAGTCTGCCAAGCAGAAGCAAAAAGAACTCAAGGAGAAAGAGAAAAATGCCAAGCGCAAGAGCAAGTCGCAGCCTGAAGAAGAAGACGACGACGAGGGCCTGGACGGCCCCGAAGCACAGCAGGAGCAATGGCGTCTTGAAGAAGAACGTGAGCAGCATATCCGCGAAGCCGCCGAAGCCGCCGAAGCCGCCGAGGCCACCGAAGCTGCCGTCGCTGCAGCAGCAGCTAAAGCCATTGAGCGCCAGCGACAAAGGGACAAGGAAGAGCAGGAGAAGCTTGACCGCGAGAGGGAGCGACTGGAAGACGAGGAGAGACAGCGCCTGCAAGAGGAGCAGCCCACGCCGTCCAAGAAAATTATTCTGAAGCGTCCGTCTGGGTCTAGAAAACCACCGACGCGGATTATCGTCAACACTCGTCGCGCCCAACAAGCTGCCGAGGCAGCCGAAGAAGCAGTCGATGAGGCTGACGAGGGAGATGCCGAAGAGGCCGTAGAGGCCGCGGATAAGACTACATCTCATAAGCGAAAGACAATTATTGTCAGCCCAAAAGCTAAGGCCGCAAAAGCCAAGGCAGCCGAGGCGGCAAAGAAAGCACAGGAAGCCAAGGAAGAGGAAGACAAGGCGAAGGAGGCCCAAGAGCCCGTGTCTAGCCGCGAAACCTCACCGAAGACAACCAAGCGGCCTGTCGGGCGGCCTAGATCGCGCCGGTCAATCGCTGCCGAGAACCGCATGCTTAAGAAGCAAGAGCAGGAGAAGGCCGAGGCCCAGGCGGAGGCAGAGGCGGAGGCCGCCAAACAAGCCGACGCAAAGAAGTCACCCACTCCCACAGCACGTGTCCAAGTTGAAGCCAAGGTAGAGTCTGTTGAGTCTGTTGAGCCTGAGCCCACAGAGCCAACCCAGCCCTCAAAAGTCGATGGCGCCGACAGGGTTATCGAGGACTCCGAAGATGACGCAGACAATGGCAACCATGCCGACAACGAGGCCGACTCAGATAACGACAATGACAACGAGGCCGGCATCAGCAACGGCCGCGGCCTTGTCATGGACTCTAGCATATTGCCGCTCATCCCCTTGAACTCCGCGTCTGAAGCACATCGGGCACACTCCGACGACAGCAACGCCACCATGGTGAACAAGGAAGTCACAGACCACGTTGTCACAATCGCCATAGCTGAAGCATTGCGCCACGGGCGCTACCCTACTGCATGGGCACTGCGCACGCTGTACGACGAAAACTCGGGCAACCAAAAGTTCCTCATCATGGTCGAGGACGTCTTCCAGCAGACGGCCGACGAAGAGACTGTCAAGGCTTTTGTGCGCCTCGTCCACAACAAGAAAAAGCAGGGCCGCAAGGGAAAGCGCGGCTGGCGTTACTTTCTGCCCGCAGACATGATTGTGACAGACGATTGCATACCCGACCGTCCTGCACTGGAGGCACCCTACGCCGACTTGCTGGAGCTTGACTTTGCGACACTGCTGGACCCTAAGAAGGCCGGGATGTGGGCAATGCAGCGCGAGGCGAGACGCCAGCAGCAGCTGGAGGAGTCGAGTGCTGACCCCATGGCCCTCGACGATGACGACGACGTGTTCCGGTCCAAGCCTGTCGGCACATCTGCTGATCCTCATGCTCAAGCTCATGCCGAGGCCTCTACGTCGTCCTCGCCACGCAAGAGACTCAAGCTGTCTTCTACGGAGAGTGTCGGGCAGCGCCGCGAGAGTGTCTCGTTTTCCATGGCCAGCCCGCTTACGTCGTCAGCTTCGCCAGCACCCGCAGGTAGAGGCAGCCATGGCCCCCCCATTTCTACATTCGCCGCACCTGCGTCTGCCACAGCTGCTGCGCCCCCAACGGCCATCTTTACAAAGCCCCGCGCATACTCGCACGCAAAGACTGCCTCTATCGACGAGCAACTGCCGCCGATCAGGGCGTCTTCTTCCAAGACATCTCCTGCCAAGGCCACCAAGAGTGCTGCCCCCCCCAAGACCCCTACTAAGGGCACTGGTCGCGGGCCTGGTCGGCCTCTCGGAAGCACAAAGGCAAAGGCCGAAGCGAAAGCTGCTGCTGTCGCCGCTGCCGCTGCTGGCACTGCCGCTGCTTCTACGACACTAGCCAAATCCCCTGTAGCTGCTCCTGCTTCGTCTCGCCGCCGGCCACACGCGCGCACGACCTCGATTGCCAGTTCGACGTCGTCGCTCTCATCTGCAATCTCTCTCTCGCCGCCGGGTAAGACCCCGCAGACAAAGAAGACCAGCATTGGCAGCACCCACAACATTGACGAAATGGCCGTGGACGACTATAGTGAGTCCTCTGACGATGGGGCCAATGACGTCGATGATGTCAACGATGCCGATGATGAAGAGAACGTGGTCACCCACGACAGCGCCGGCGGCATGAAGACGAGCGTCGGCTGGACGTTTGGCACTCTACAGAAAGCAGCCCGTGAGAAGAAGGCCAAGGAGGAGAAAGAAAGAGAAAAAGAAAAGGAAAAGGAGGAGCAGCAGAAGCTTAAGAAGCTGAAGCGCGAGAGAAAGGCCAGCCGCAAGGCACAGGACAACTCGACCCCCAACAACAAGACCGTTGGCGAGCGTCCACGGTCTGGACCAGGGTCTGGAAGGGGTGGACGGCGGCGAGGAGCTGGCCGGCCGCCCAAGAACAGAGGCAATTCACACTCTGTCTCGGCCGGTGAGACGGACAGGTCTTCTAGAGGGCGCGGTGGTCGACTTTCATTCAATTCTGGTTCTGGGTTCGGATCAGGATCAGGGTCTGAGGCCGGTGCTGGTGCTGACGCCGCCACCCCTAGCAAGGCAGCCCTAGTGAATGTTGTCCCAGCGCCCACAGCGTCTTCAGCGTCTTCAGCGTCTTCAGCGCCTTCAGCACCCACAACATCCGCCCTAGCAGCCCCAGGGCCCCAGCCAATAGCGGACCGAAACAGGGCGGCTGCAAAAAAGTCGCCCACACCTTCCGCGTTAATTTCCCCGTCCACCAGCAGCGCCCAGTCTCATTCCCAGTCTGATTCTCATTCTCAGAACCCACATTCGCATCCATCTCACCCATCTCGTTCATCTCATCCTCACAACATCACTGATAAGTCCACCTCACAACCGCAACCACCATCGCGGTCTGTTTCTCAATCAAAAGAATCAAGAGATTCAAAGGAAGCTACTCCTGCTCCAAGCCGGTCTCAACCAAAGAGATCTTCTGCTACTGCCGCTGCCGCAGCCATCTCTGCTTCAGCGAAAGTGGCCGAAAAGGCCAGAGAGTCGCAGGACTCACAGGACAAGCTGGCCAGGGGTGCCAAGGGTGCCAAAGGTGCCAGAGGTGCCATAGAAGGGGCCGCAGATATGCCGTCGGCTGTCCAGGAACACGCCTCTGTGCGTTCAGCTCCGGCGTCGAAACGTGCGCGTGCCAGTCTGCCGCCGCCCGCGCCCGCCGCGTCAACGCCCGCTTCGGCGAGAGGAGGTGACGACAATGGCGACGCCGCCGCAAAGGCCGCCGCCGACGTTCAGCGCCAGGCTCAAATGCGGCGCGAGGCGCGTCTGAAAACCAACATGCTGAGCAACGCACCCGAGAGCTACACGCGCGGCGAAGATGCTTCAGCACCGTCACCCAAAAAGAGCAGTGCCGCGGCCGCGGCCATCTCAACGCCACGTCAGCGCCAGCTGCGCGCGTCCACAACGACGGTGCGCACGACGCGATCATCGCGCAAGCGCGCCTTTGACGAGGTCGAAGACGATGCGTCGCCCAGAAGCGCGAGTTTCCAGCCTGATGAGGCGGCAGCAGCAGCGACGCCCGTGTCGGCATCGACGCGTTTGCAGACCCCCGTGCCAGGACAGCAATCTGGAGCGGCATCAGGAGCAGCAGCAGGGGCAGCAAATGCATCACGCGCAAGCACGCCCGGACCAAAGGCCAAGAAAGCGCGCGTCGGACCCCGAGTCAAGACATCGTGAGTGTTTTCTGTCTTCTACGATTACTATTCCATCCTTATTGGCTTCATCTACGGGCTCAACGCGACTTGAACCAAGCGCACAAGAAGCGCAATCCCATTTGAACCGATTTAAAATCATTTGAATACTCTGCTAACCATTTGCCCTCAAGTCCTGTCAAGAAGAAGACAGGTGCATTTGCCGGTACGCCTCGTCTCGGTGGCGAACGCGGAAGTCCTGTAGGCAACATCCCACTCAACCAGGTACGTTTCTATGCGGCTCTTCTTGTGAAAACTCTTGAAGAGCAAGAAAAAAAGGCATCATTATACCCTCCTCTGCATCCTCATTCTCGTCCTTTTACTTTTTCATTGTCGCACCCGCTCCCACCGTCCTGTCGTGCTTTGTTGTCGCCCTTTTTTCCTGGGCTCCCTTTTTGCGCCCCGTTTTGCCATTTTCCGCGCTCATTTGGCTGGCGGCCCCCCTACCATTCCCCCCTACCCATCACTGCTGGGCCCAAGGGCCCCAAAACTTTTTGTCGGGCTTACGGCCAAACGCGTCTTGGGTTTCATACCCGTTGATTGGGGAGGCCGCCCCACTGCTGCGCTCATCTCTTTTGCTCCTTTGCTCTTTGCGCATCCTGCATAGGCAGTCCTTTAACGGCATTATATGTCTTTATTATTTCTGGGATTATCACCTCGTGATCGGGCGTTTGTGTCTCGTCTACCTGGGCCTGGTTTTCTGTTGTTTCCTCCTGTTTCCTTCGTCTGTTTCATACTGTCGATTTCAGCGTTTCCCAGCCTGCCGCTTTTTGGTTTATGGTATATGGTTTATGGCTCATAAGTTATGGGCTTATTGGGTTTCTTGGCTGCCCGGTTCCTCGTTTTCTCGGCTTTTCGCTCTCTCAGACAGGGTTTCGTGTTTTTATTTCCCGCCAGTGGTTGGCTGAAATGCACCCGTGAGGAGGAGGAGACAAAAAAAGAAATCAGACCAAGAAAGAGAAAGAAGAAGCAGACACAAGAGACAAGAGAAAAAGAAAGAGAATCACAGGGACACGAGAGCAAGGAAAACGGCAAAGTCGAGGCAAAGTTGCCAATCGGGCGTCGTGTCTTGTTTCTGCCGAGCCCTGGACTGTCGCACGGCTTCATTTGCCCAGTGCACCTATCTCTCCGCACACCCTTGTTCTCCCACCCTGCTTCCTGCTGACGACGGGCGGCGGCTGTGTGATCACCGCCGTCTTGTCTTCATGTTTTTCATGTTTTGTGTCTTTATTGATTTCATTGTTTCCCACTACCCCATTATCATCACATTTGATTGCCTACAACGAGTAAAACTAACATCTCAGGATGACAACGATGACTACTGTGCGTCATGCGGAGGCAATGGCGACTTGGTTTGCTGCGATGGCTGCACTCTGTCCTTCCATTTCCAATGTGTCGACCCGCCCGTGCACGAAGGCCGGGATCTCCCTGACGAATGGTTCTGTAACAACTGCATCAGCCGTCACAACCCCGCGGCGCTGACTCGCTATAGCGGCCTGTTTGGCATGCTGCTGAACAACATGGAAAAGAAGAACTCACGTGCTTTCCGGCTACCTGCTGAGACACGAGACTACTTCGAGGGTGTCAAGACGGGCCCGGATGGCGAGTACGAGGCAGTAGTAGCTCCCGGCACGAACCGCACGCGGAAGCGCGCAGGCTACGACGAGATGTTTGACTTTTTCCGGCTGCGCGATTTTGACAACAACCTGGCGCTCTGCCACGGCTGCAACTGCTCGGCCGAGAACCCCAACAAGAAGAACGAGTCTGGCCGGCCCATCATTCCCTGCGCATACTGCAGCTTGTGGTGGCACATTGACTGCCTGGACCCCCCGCTAGCCCAGCCACCACCGATCCGGAACTGGCGCTGTCCGGCACACGCTGACGATGTCTTGGGCTTGCTGCCCCAGAAGGGCACAGCGCACCGCTTCCGCAAGGTCAAGAACGCACCCGTCGTCAAGACGGCCTACAGCCGCGGCATGGTCAACAATGGCTACATTGAGTTTGCGTCGGATAGCGAATCAGACACCACACCCAACAACAGCGGCTGGAAGGACCCGGCAATGTTCGGCCGCCTTCAGCGTGTCAGCGCCAAGAGCGTCCAGCTCGATTTCATGGAATTGTAAGTTTTTGCAAGATGTCATGAGACAGGGAAGAGACATGACACAAAAAAAAGAAAAGAAAAGAATACTAACAGCACAGTGTTGCAACTGAGCGTGCTGCTGTGAAGGGCAAGGGAAAGCAGCGTCGCGACCGGCTTAGGCTGAAGCAGGAACGCCCTGAATACCGGGCCCAGAATGACGCCGCCAGCCACCACGAAAAGGTCGCCACCACCACATCACAACTACCAAGTGTACCCCCACCCACCCAGCCAATCAAGTCGGACCTTTTGCCTGATCGCCAGTTCATCGACAAGGCACAAGCCGCCCACGGTCTGGCTGCGCTGAGCAGCGGTGTCGACCGTACTGACCGCACGGGCGATCTCATCAATGCGCTCTTGCAGAATGCCGACCCTACCGTGGTATCGCTCATGGCGCAGAGCAGCGCTGTCAACATTGAAAAGGGCGCAGCGGCTCTCAAGAGCGATGACTTGATCGCACTTCAAGCTATGCGTGCTCAGATTGATCAGCTCTTGAGCAGCTACACCGCTGCCGCGCCAAAATCAACGGCTTCATCGCCAGAGCCCCACCACGCTGAGATCACTATGGATGATGCGCCTGCATCGCCCCCGCATGGTGAAGCCGAAAGCAATGAGTCAAATGAGGCAAATGAGGAAATGAGTCTCGTGACCGACAATGGCGACAGCGACATGAACGAGGACGAAGAGCCGCCTGCCATTGCAACGCCTTCAGCTGCTGTCGCAGTAGCCGGCGAGCCGACGGCCGCATGCGAAGGTGTTGCCGAGTCCGACTGGGCGCCCACGGCCATTTCCACTCTCGGCAAGGGAGACGTGGATGTGAACGCGAGCTTCCCCCATCAGCACCATTTGCCCCCGGTGCATATTGACGCGCCAAAGCCCGACCAGCACGAGTCCGCTGCCGCTGCCGTCGAGGCCACCACACTACCCTCGCCTCTGACGCCTCCGGCCACTTCCGACATGGCTGCAGACGATGACGAGGTGAACGACGCAAATGACGCAAATGCGGTTGCAGATGCTAAAGCAACACCGGCACAGGCAGCATCGACCCAGGCCGAGACCATCGACGAGGAAGTGCTCTAAGCGCATTGTCTGTCTGCTGTTCTCTTTTCCGACTACTTATGACGACCTACATGATCCCAACGGGCCACGAGCACCGTTCTCGATCACCTCTTTTACACTTACACTTTTACACTTCTACACACACCATACATACCACTATTACTTCTTTGTAATCCGTCTTTGTTCCTGTTCATTTTACATTACATTGCGCACTCGCTCCATTTTTCCTTTCCTTCTGGCGTTTTCTTTTTCTTGATCTTCCTTGGCCACTCATCCATTTACTTTGCCTCTCGCTTGTAGCTTTCAGCTGCGTTGTCTATTCTTGTTCTCTTTTGTATCTTTCTTTTTTTTGTTCCTCACTTTTCACGGCTCTCATTTGCTTTTCTTTTTGGGATTGGGCAGCGATCATACGGAAACTATCAAACGGCTTCTTTTTGTATTTGTTTCGTCTTTTTTTTTATATTGATGTTTTGTTGTCTTGCTTCCGCCTATTACAGCTATTACAGTTACTACCACAAGGTTCTTTGCGTCTCGTCTTTTTGTCTTGTCTCTCTATTATCACTTGTATGTCTCGATTTCTTATTTTCTCATTTTGTGACGGGGCAACAGGACGCTCAATGGAAATGGTCTTGTATTTCCACATGTCAAGGACACGCCGCGCAGGAGCAGCGGTGAAGAGGGGGACGATGTGCAGATTGCAGATTGCAGATTGCTACTTTAAGATGGGAGGTCAGGAAGCCAACGAGGCAGGGACAGACATCGCCCAGGCTGTGTCTATATACTGTATCTTGCTGCAAAGAGGGATAGCGCCTACAATGGCAATTCATAAACACAATACACAACGAATTTTAAAAATCAAGAGGCGCGGAATGTGAGATGCGTTGGTGTCTTTTTATTTGATTTGATTATTAGATTATTTGATCATGCCTGACGTCAACCATTCGGGAGCAGATGACAAATGAAGAACAACCACGTCATTATCGTTGTTTGTGCAGCCAGGCGGACCAGCATGAGCCCTAGTCTCTGATTGTTGTGTGCTGTGCTTGGACACACGCTCTCACGCACAACGCGAGGTCGGTCGGAGCTCAGCTGAGAAGTGTCAACACTAGCACACCACACTCCTTGCAAAGTAAAAATCACATGACAAATACGAGTCATGATTACATAACTGTTAATACTTTGCACCCCAAAAGACGCAGCACGCGAACACCGAGACTCTCTGTATCTAATAGATATGCTGAGAAGAGTAATATAACTGAAATGCATCCTTTGATTATGGTGAGAGTGACACTGTACGCAAGAGAACCTAATGCAAATCGACGGAACAGATAGACTGAACTGCAAAGCAGATCAGAGCAGACGCAGCATAAGCAACAAGATATGCGTAAAGAGCCAGTTACCGGCTTGGTCAGAACCTAGGTCTGCCAGATCTGAACCGACGTAGGATGAGATACTGTGAGCTGCGAGCCTAACTTGCTTGGAATGGCTGCAATGGGTAGTTCTATGCACCATGCTGAGCATCTCTTCTGAATAATTAGACGAGTGTGCAGAGAGCAATGAATAGGAAAACACAGAGGTGGAAGAGAACGAATTTAAATGGAAGTTAATAAATATGTTAACAAGAAAACATCATAAGGGGCCGGCCACAGTGGTCAGTCAGAGTCGTCAGGATGCCAAAATAAGAAAATGAGAAAATAAGAAAAAAATGTAATGCCAGAGACAGGAAGACAGGAAACGAAAGCACAAAAAGGACAAGAAAGACAGTAAATATAGTAAGAAACAGGCACGAAACAAGAACGAAACATAAATATAAAGAATGTAAAGACACCAAATAGGACCAAGAAACCACTAAAAGATCAAGTAAGATTTAAAATATAGGTTTTGGAAGCGAAGTAAGGATTTGGTTTTGGCCCATTCTTTTCTGCGTTGCTTGCGTTGTTTTGCTGTGTCCTAATGGAACTGGCGAGGGCTGATGTCGCGGTTGCGGCCTTGACGTCCGCGTCTGCCGCCGTTGCCGCCTGCACCGCCGCCCTCGCCACCCATGTAGGAAGCTGGCCCGTTGGGGCCGCCGTAGCCATATGGTGCGCCGCCCATGTTGCTGCTGCTGTTGTTGTTATAGCCGTACGAAGCTTGGCCAGCCAAGCCGCCAGCCGGAGGCACGGCACCGCCGGCACCGTTGCGGTATGCGTCAGGGGGTGGAGCAGGGGCACCGGACCCGCTGTAGCCGTTGAATCCGCCAGTCGGCATCCCGGGAGGGTAATATCCACGGCCCATCTGCTGGTAGGGAGGCGCCTGCATGGGAGGAGCGCCGTACATCTGGGCCTGGCCACCGTAGGGGGGGAAGGGAGGAGGAGGCAGGCTGGTATCGATACCACCGTCGCCGCGAGGCATGGCATATCCAGCGTCGTAGCCAGGCACATTCGGGGATGCATTAAAGTATGGCCCAGCACCGCCGTTGTTGAAAGAAGCCTGATTGCTATGAGGCGGTGTCCGTTGCTGAGGCTGCTGGGCGTTTTGTTGCTGGTGCTGGCGAGACTGCTGCGATTGGCCATTAGCCTGTCTAGAAGAAGGCCGCTGCTTCTCGTTGCTGGTGCTGTGGTCACGAACACTGCTTCCTCCAGCGCCACTGTTGCGTTCGCTGTTGTTGCCACCAGCGCCTCTGGTAGACAGTCCAACTTCGTCCATCAGACGCTTGTAGCCCTGTGAAGGCTGTGCCTTGATGCGAACAAGGACATTCTTGACACTCTCAACAATCTCACTGCGGAAGGACTCCTCGAAGAATGGGGTGGTAATGACCTTATAGATCAATGTTGAGCCACTTGCACTGTCGTTGAGAATGGCCTCGAGCACACTTTCGTTCTGTGGCGAGAAGAGAGCCTGCAGGATGATGTCCCGGGCCTCAGGCTCGGCCTTTTGGTTGACAACTTTGAGCACGGTCAGATACGCAACCTTGTGCGTGCACAGGTGAACCAGGTAAGGGACAAGCTGAGGTGCGAGCACAGTCCGGCGTTGAGGGAAGGTGCATGTGTCCAGGAACCAGGTCAGCAGGAGAGCACCGTTGGCGTTGGTCGCCAGCTGTACGCTGTTGAGCGCAATGACAGCCGCAAGCATCCGCTGTTGGTCCTTAGTGGCATGGTGGCTTTCCAAGCAAGCGCGCATGGCACGGGCACCGAAGCGGCCCTGTGCAACCTCCCAAAGTCTGCTCATCATGGTCTCAAAGATGTAGTCGGTGTAGGGAGCACCAAACTTGAGACATCCTTGCAAAACATAGTTGCCATACTGGTCCAGGAACAAGGGCAGCGTGTAGGGGCGCACATTCTCGGCGATGAGAGTCATCTGCTGAGGGGACTTGCAAACGTCAATGATCTTCTGTGCAGCCCAGGTACCATTTTTGTGTACACCAATCTCTGCAATGTGAGGGGCAATTTCAGCCAACATTGCGTCGCGCAGGTCGACGGAACAATGCTCAAAAAGCTTCTGCACAACAGTGTTGCCAAGGTAGTCGGAAGCGAGCTCTGCAATCTCAGGCAGCATCTCAACGGCAATACGCTCAATATCGGTCTGAGAAAGGCTCTGGTTGTCAATGCGCTTGCGGATATCGCGGAGCTTGGGGGCATCATAAATGCGAGAGCTAGAGGGCTCGGGAACTGAAGGAATCTCATCAATGAAGTTGGTGAACTGGATAGCCCGGTTTAGGTTGGTGGAAATGCGGTAGGCATCCTCTTCGTTGGCACCGAACTGGCCAATGATCTTCATGATGTCATTAGAAATTTCGCCCAGAGATGCGGGAGACGAAACTGCAGGTGGGATCACGTTCAGTCCTGCGGCACCGGCAGACGTGGTAGCCTCAGCGCCAGCAGAAACACCTGCTGGAGTAATCTCAACACCGGGTGTGATCGAGCCAGTACCGGCTGGGGCACCAGGCACAGAGCCAATTCCTGTGACTCTCCCTTCGCTGGCGGCGAACGGATCTGGGCTTGGCGACGGGAAGGCGCCGTCATGACCAGGAGTGTTTGAAGAAGAGGGGGGCTTCGCAAAGTTGATCCGCACAGGGCCAGCACCAGGGAAGATCTCCTTTCCGTTCAGCGAGTTCTTTGCCGAGATGGCGCTCTCCACACGTTCGAAGTTGACGAAGCCACAATTCTTCAGGGTCAAAACCCGGGCAGACAGAATAGGGCCGTGACTCTTGAAGATTTCTGTGAGGGTAGAAGTAGTTGTCGACGTTGGTATGCTTCCAAGCCACAGGGCACTGGTGGGCCCCTCCAGACCGGGCTCGTCAGCAGACAGAAGGCCTCCCGCGATGCCAGCTCCTGATGGGTTGTTATTCCGGCTGTTGGACCGACCCAGAGACATGCCGGCAACTGCCATCGACAGCTGCTCGTCAAAGTCCTTCTCCTCCGGCAGCTGGATGTCCGAGGCTGTCATTGTGCTATCAAGACGCGAAGGTGTTGGCATGTAGCCACCTCGTAAGCGGGAGACAGGGGCGTCAAGCACACCTGCCGTTCTCGCGCGCGGGCGGCTGATGGCCTGTGTCGCAAAAGCCTGTACGGCCAAGTTATGATGGTGGATAGCAGCCTGTGTAGCATTGAACTGCTCTTGAAGGTGACCCTGGACAGCTGCGTAGTCGGCCGGGTAGCTGGCGTAGGCATCATCCTCGTACTCGTCCTCGTCATCTTGATATCTGTCCTTGTTGTTGACAGAATAGGAGCGGAAGCGGCTCGCCAAGCCAGGGAACTCTTGGTAGTTGGGGATGTAGGGAGTTGCCAGGGTGGCCCGGACCGGTTGAGGGGTTTCGGCAAGGCCCAGGTAGTCCAGAGTCCGCATGTGCGCACCGTCCTCGCCTGTGCCCTCCCTCGAGAAAGCAGATTGGGCGGGAGAACTAGGGCCATTAGAGCCCAGACTGGCAATGCTGGCCAACGTAGATCCACGTTCCCTGGTCGTGGGGTTCCAGCTGCTGAAAATCGAAGGGCCGAATGGGGACATGGAGGAAGGTGTCTGGACAAAGGGACTGCGCTGGGGCATTGAGCCGGCCCGAAGACGAGAGAGCAGGGCGGAGGAGGACGAAGCTGCAGACGACAGCCCGGCGTCCAGTGCATCGAGACCTGGGGAAGCAGACTGGTAGGGGGTTTGTGACGGAGTAGGACGCGATGATTTGGGCATGGCGCCAGGAACCGCAAGCCCGGCTAGGGGTGCGACGCCCGCACCTCCAGGTGAGAAACGGGACGGCACTGTTCCAGCACGTGCACGGCGGCCGGCAGGGAAGAAGTCGGACGTGGAGGGAAGCTGAGGGAACTCGGGGAAGCCATCTGTTGGGGACTCGGGAATCGTTTCGCGGAGGGGTGTCGAGTTGCCGCTTGTCGGGGGGCCGGGCCACAGGTTGACGGGGTTAGACGGAATGCCCTCTTGAGCCTGGATCTCCCGAGCTCTATAATACAAGTTAGCACAATGCGAATATCAATAGTTTGGGTATTGGAAGCCTACCTCTTGTAGAGCCGGCTCGAAGAGCCCATCTCGTGCGATGGGGAGCCGGCACCAGAACGGGACGCCCCGATCTTGGAGCCGACCCCCAAGCCGGGCGGCGGGAGACCGAAAGCAGAGCGGCTTGTCGCTGATGCAGCTGTAGGGTCAATTGGCGATGGGTTTGAGGTGGCTGGTGAGGTTGAGCGGGCCTGCTGTCCGCCTATGATGGGGAAGCTGTTGAGGGTCAAATCTGACCGGATTGGATTTGCCATTATAGATTATAAATTTGATTTTTGGGCTCGTCGAGAGCTCACGGATGACCGGGATTCCGGACAGATAGATGCAAAAGGCCTCGGTCGAGGGGTAATGATAGTCGGATCGAAAAGCTCAATGGGAAGAGGGACTTTTGTAAAAGTCGGCGCTAGATGTGGACATTCAAAGTAAACAGACCCGAGGGACAAACGCAGACAAAGCAAAGGAGTGACGTTTTGTAACGATTGCAGATGGGAGCGAAGATGTCGAGGAATGCGAGGATGCGAGGGTGCGAGGCTTGATGAAGGTGAAGAGGCTGACAAGTCGACCGATGGACAAGTCTCGGAAGCTCAAATCAGGGCAGGGGGCCTGTCGCTGTGCGTTTGTTGACACAGTAAGCTTGCCACTGCCAACATTGATGGGACGAGCGATGCAACGGCTTCGTCTAAAGATTCGAAGTAGGCAAAGTGTAGCCGTTGAGTGTGTGAAGACCGTCGTCAATGGCCAAAGGTGCTGAAGTTTCGATTTGAGATATGAAGGATCCGCCCGATTGAAGAAGCGACGTGGTGTGAAGAAGAAAGAAGAGTACAAAGTTGCTATTCGGTCAAGACTTCCTTAGATCTTCGACTAAAAGCTATGTGCCGTGGAGTGGCGTAGGCTGACGAGAAAAAGGGGGTCAAGAGGGGAGAATATAAAAAAAGAACGAGAAAAGAACGACGGAGAGGGGGGTTCTAAAGGGGACTAAAAAGCTGTAAGTTGTAAAAGGGGTGGGAGGTAGAAACGAAGCTGAGAAGAGAAGGGTGACGAGGAGGAGGAAGAGGAAGAGGAAGAGAAAAGGACGAAGATAAAGGTGAAGAGAAGCCAGAGAGCTTGGCCAGAAGAGAAGAGAGGGTGTAGAGAGGGAATGAGGAGAGGCCAGAAGAGCAAAATAATAAAAATCAAGAGATAATCAAGAGCCCGTAAAAAGAGGTACAAGAGCAGGATAGGAGAACGAGCACTGTGGCAGAGTCAGTGAGAGGACGAAAGGTGACAGGCCTAAAAAGGCAGATGTGGGTCGAGTTTCAAGTTGCCAGAGACGAGAAAAAAAGCAGGAGAGAATAAAATCCAAATAAAATCAACGTAAAATAAAATCGATATATAAATAAATTGATAGACTGACAGTGTGAGCCGTTTCTTTCTTCCAGCAGAGCTCTGGGCGTGCCGACAAAAGCAGCTTGAGGGGAAGACAGAGGGGAGGACGAGGAGAGGACAGGGGGTGGATTGGGGCTGGAGACGGGGGGAGTGAGGGATAGAAGCAAGTGTCTGGAGACAAAGAGAGACAAGAGAGACAAGAGAAACAAGTCGCAAGACACAAGGGAGGACGTGAGGGGGCGCCAGAGGGAAGTGATGTGACGGCGGTGAAGATATCGAGAGAGATGGTGAAAAATGAGAAGAAGTATTAAATTGTGAGAAGAAGAAGATGAGAAGATGAGAAGAGAGGAGGAAGAAGAGGAGGAAGAAAAGGAGGAGGGAGAAGGGGAGAACAAGGAAAGAAGTGAAGCTATGTAATTACTGGTTGTTAATATCAAAAACGGAAGGAAGCCAATTCGTAGACAGTTGTCGTGCCTTCCGTATGCCGTTATGATGTCGCGGAAGAACAAGTGTCAAGTAGCAGGGGAGGGGCACGCACGCATGGCGAGAGGAAAGAGCATTCGTGCAATGGCTGCATACCACTGCGCAAAATAGTACTTGCAGAAGCAGACTCTAAGAGGGGAAGGCACGATCAGGCAATCAGGCTACGACATCTACACATACATAGTACGAGCAGCGAAAGATGGAAGGAGCACTTGGATGGCACCGATTTAGGAAAGAACTGAAGCACGACCGACTGCCATAGCACGTCTCCGTACGCAGCACAGCAGGAGCTTGCAGGCTACTGCGCGTGAAAAGGGGTAGGTGCGATGCGTGCATCAGCACACAATTCCTAGCGTCACTGAGAGATGTACTGTGCATCTTACATCCAGTATCACTGATAGTGTAACGCCTGCTATTACCAGGTCTTGTCTGGATATGCCCTACTTTGTCGTCCAGTCCATTGCGTCTGCTCGCTGCTTTTCGTCATGGCTTGCTTCATGCATGGCCCAGCCCCAAAGATAGCGGGTTTCATCCCTACATAGAAATTCTCAGAGCTACCGTACATATGTATGCACGCTGAGATGTGGCTGACAGAGCATCGAGTACTCTGTACATACAGCAGTTTTTACTCGGTGCCAGAGAAAGGCGGTGGGCTCTCTGCTCTGAAGATCTGTGCTCCGTACAGTGAGTATTGGGGGTGTCGTCAGAGGGGGGTGTGGATAGAATGCGTCAAGACTTCTACTATGTAGACCAGGTGGGAGGAGCAGTCTTGACTGGACAGACTACTATTATGTACAGAGCAGGACCTGGCGAGGCAGGTCGGCAGGTCGGCAGGAGCGACAGAGAGCAACGCTGAAAACTGGAAGGAACGACGGGATGTAGATCAGAGGGGGGAGAGGCTTCTGCTGCTCGCTACAGAGTATATATGCACTGCGACAGCTCGACGTCAGGCAGGGCGTGAAGATAGAGGCTATCGAACTCGAACGAATATACGATAAGCATAGATTCTTATTTATATCGCCGTGTAAATGCAGGCGGAGGGCACGCCGGCGCAAGGTGTAATGTAAGCTGGAGGCGCTACGGGATGTTCTTTCTCTTATTTTGGTGGTATTTAATAATACAGAATAGGAAAGTACAAGGGTGCCATCTTGTAAAACATACAGGAATGAACGATGCAGAGCAAACCACATGGATCTGAAGGAAAAGGAAGGAGTATCTCAGTCCAGCTCAACCCATGCGCTCTAGCATTACAAGTACCAAGTACAAGTACATACATCTGAGGCCCGAATGCAGGAGACTGTTCTTCTTTCATGATGGGATACACCGTATGCATGCAAGCCCGGACGCCAGGACAAAAGCGGCTGACCTTGAGCACGTCCGGGAATGCATCTTATCAAAGGCGTTATTTGTTATTTTTGATTTATGATTTATTATGGTCTACCGTGTACTCGAAGCGTGCGTCTCTATAAAATGCACTGAGCTATCTTTAGGACTGGGAAGGTACGGTGTACATTGTACAAAACACAAAATGGAAAGCTTACGAAATCAGCACGTGGCCTTACACGTTTGTTCTTTTGCTTTTCCATTTTCTCTGTAATTAAATAATACTATATCTGTCGATGCATGTCCCTGTCGCCGTCCCCTTATTCCCCTTTCTTCTACTCCGTACATTGCACATTGTGCACACGCACACGCTACATAGTACATGGTATTACTCTGATGCTGATGACGAATGGATGGGGCATTGGTCTGCTCCGTATGGAGGTCCTCTCAAAACCTCCTTGCTCTCCCTGCGCTGTACAGCCACTCACCGTCGAGCTTGGGCCTCGGCGCCTACTATTTTCATACACAGCAATTACATAGCAGAGTGAGATGGATTCGTAGTTGCTGCTGCGAACGGCTGCATGAATACAGAGTATAGAATAGCTATTCGCTCTCGCCAGACAGCTCTTGATCCTCCACCCCAATTGCAGACAGGCCTCGGGCGAGCTGAGGCGGGCTGCCATGCCCTTGCTTCGAGAGATGATGTACGTCTTGGCCATTTTTCGCCATTTTCGCCAGAAGTCTGGGATAGAGTGCATACTATGTACAACATCTGCTCACATTGCTACGTCCATCCGAGTCTCCTATTGGCGAGATCCATTGCCAGGGCCCCGATAGAAGAACCCCGGAAAAGAAACGACAGCAGCGCAGTCACGCCAGACGAAACAGACTTGCCCTTGCGATTGATTCTGCAACCAGTGATTGGTTCTGCAGTGTTCACTCTACAAGTCGACAAGCCGGGGCTGTCAGGCCAGGCCATTCCAGACTTGCATAGGTCAAGGATCTACAGAATACCAGGTCACTGGTGATCGACAGGCTTGCCGCTCTTTTCTCCCCTATTTTTTATTTTATTTTTTCTATATTTCGATACCCTTTGAGCTTCTTTATGCTTTTGAGCCTTTCAAGCTTACTATATATGGTGGCTATATCACGCCCAAGTAAGACATGTTGAAGATACTCAAATAAGCAAGTCTTGTAGATCGAGCCCCATGGATTGCTTTCTAAGAGAGGGCAGCTGTCGAGTACAATAAAGAGGATAATCAAAAGGGTGCCTGGAGAATGCAAAAATACACTCCTTGTCGTTCATGCTCCCCGGTTTTTAGGTCTTGGCTTTGTAGTATCCAGGGCAGTGCTTTGATCAAGCTTCAGCCAGGACACAGTGTACTGTAGTTGCAGTACGTTGACCGCGCCTGGCTAAGAATAGGCCGTCAATGCTGTGATGGCCACAGAGTACTGCAATTCTATATAGAAAGACGCTTGGAGATTTGACGTCATGACCCGTTTCGATATGCTTGCGCTGATCTTCTTGTTGCGGCTTCTTTTGCGGCTAAACAAGCACACATCTGGGAGACTAAGAATAACCTCGGTGAGCCTGCTTGATTGCTCAACTATAATGCAGCTGCTTGGTTTTTGATTGTTTTTATTGTGCTTATACTAAAGCTTGCATGAAAAACAAATTAACTAAAACAAAAAACAGGAACCAGATAAACAGAACTGGTGAGGTATTGGAGTTGAGACTGAAGAGAGGAAAACAATAGACAGAGACCACCTCGAACCCCGAGACATGTAAATGTAATGTGAAGACAAACAAGAAGATGACGTACAGGACGGCAAATATAGACAGATAGGCAGAAAGGCAGAGAAACAACGAAAAGACAACAGAAAAGACGAAAACGACCCAGCAAAATATAAAATACTAGAGAACTGCAACAGGGAAAAAACTCCAATGACTTCCAACACCATGTTCCTCCAGAGCAAGAGCAATAAACCTGAGCATGACCAAATTCCTAGAAAAGAAACCGCAGTGTTGGGATGAAAACAAGCAAGAAGCAAGCCCTAAGCTGTGGTAGTGTCATGGGAGGGAATCTGAGTGAAAAGGGAAGACACAAAGCAAAGAAACAGAAGAAGTACAGGGGTAGTAGAGTGGACGTGACATGAGAACAGACATGAATGGAATACGAAAAAAAAAGTGAAGACAGAGTAGCGCCAAGGAGGAGGAGAGGACGGAATCAAATGTCGGCTCTGTAGGGGCAACGGCATCCATGGGCAATGATGTGTCTATCAGGAATACCACGTGGCGGTCTTCTTCTTGGCTGCATCGGGCTTTGGGGCTCTGATCTCAGACTCGAACCAGCTAATAAATGTCGACGCCTTGGACGCGTACGACTTGTGTTCGTCGGCCTGTCCACGCAGACGCAGCCACAGAAGCTTGGACCCGACCTGTGCGCGCATGATGCCCAGGTACACCTCGTTCTTGAGCCGCTCGCGATCCGACAGCGCCTTTAGATCATCGACAAGGATCTGGGTCTTTTCGAGAAAAAGCTGCGGGAATATAGCCTCAATGTCGCAGAGGTGGTTGTAGCTCACAGCCAGGTTGTCCTTGAGCTCTTGGACGCCGGACGCAGCGTTGCCTACCAGCGAGCTTACGTTCTGCAGGGCGCTGTATGCAGCTGGAGGCAGTACGGTGGGGTGCTCGTGGGTGTAGCTGAGTATGGCATCCTTTGCCTGCGACGCCGCTTCGAGGCCCGTGTTGGCTGCTTGCCGAATCGAGTTCTGCCACTGGCTGATGCCAACCTCGAGCAGCTGTGCCATGGTCGCCTTGCCAAAGTCGACGGCAAAAGTCTCATTGATCTTGGGCCGGATGGTCGTGACAATCGAGACGTTCATAACACCAAATGCATCGTTTCGGTCAATCTCGATGATGATGCCTTCGTCGGTGGTGGACAGCTTTGACTTGAGCTTCTTTTGGCCCTGCCAGACGTCGATATCGATGGCACCCTTGGCGAGCCACTTGGTCTTGGTGTGTGGGGAAACTTTGACCAGAATCTCGTGGCTGCTGTGCACCTGAATTGAGCAGCCCGTGCTTTTGATCTTCATGTCCGTCACAGGCTGGGCTGTCTTGTGGTTGTGTGCCTTTTCTGTCAGAAACCCACCAAACGCTGCTGATGTCGCAGTCGTGGGCTCGGGGACAAGGACCTCGACGGTTTTGGTCGTCACAAAGCTAATAGTCACGGTTGGGGCAAGTGTGGGAATAGAGCAATCCGATCCTGAGACAGAGGCTGGCGCAGGAGAGCCGCGACTTGCGTAGGGCGTCGGAGATATGTTGGCGGAGCAGCCACGAGTCGTGTCCAATCCTGCACTTACAAGCCCGGTACTGCCATGGGTTGGCAAGTATGTAGACAACAGAGGGCCGAAGGAGGAGAACGCATATTGAGGCACCGCCAGGACCAGCAGTGAAATCAAAGCTGTGGCAATGATGGTGCGGTAGCGTGCCTTGAGAAGTGCGACGTAGTTGTTGGCAGCCTCGGCATACTGCGGGGAGGGGGTGCGGCCCATGGCTACAAGTGCCATGGCGAGCATTAAACCGGCGATATTGGTGCCGGTCTCCTTGCCCGAGTCTGACTTTGACTTTTTGTGTGTGTCCTGGAGGCCAGTGAGATATGCGAGGTTGCGGTTCATCTGCCGGGCATCAATGTTAAGGAATGATCCCAGGTCGATGGGCAGACGCTCGGGTGCGCTCTTCTTGATCGTGTCGCGAGACTCGAGGCTCAGGTGGATAGAGGCCTCGTCGATGGAACTCTGCCAGCGGCCAGCCAGAGAGGAGCGCGTAAAGGACTGGGTGTTGGAGATGAAGATCGATGGAACGCCGTGGCGGGCCATAATCTCCCACGCGATATTGCGGGTGGTCTCAGCCTGCTGATCGTCGTTGCCAGACACAAAGAAAACAGCAATATGGGGAAGGGTCCAGTGGGGGGTCACCGCTGGGCTGCCAGACTTCGGCACAGACACATGCGAGTCACCGCTATCGAGCTCGATGGAGTACTTGCCACGAGCACTAGGACTTTCCTCTGCCTTGACGCAGCGCTCGACCTTGATGTAATACTCTGAGACGCCCATGAGCTGAATCTCGTCAATCTCAGGAACCTTGGCAGACCCGAATGCTGAAATGGGCATGATGTTGTAAACGCCCGGTGTCGAGGAGTGGCGGCGTTCAGTGCTTCCCTTTGCAGAGCCTGAAGGCGGAGCCGATGCCAGCAGTGCACTTGATATCTTGTACATGATGTCGTTGTAGGCAGCATCGCTTCCGACGTACAGCACGCGGAGTGGCTCTTGGGTTGGCAGGCAAAGGTGGGACATGGTCTGGCAGATGGTCGCAGCCATTCTCTTTGGTGCATTGGTCGTCATGCCCATGTTGGCAGCAATGATGGCACTCTCGGCCTCGGAGAAATCCCGGATGGTGTGCTTCACAGCGACGTTGCCGTTGTGCATCTTGTTGGTGTTGGTGTCTTCCTCAAATTCAATTGAGTGACTGAGAGTACTGTATCCGCCGCTAATGTCAGAATGAGAAGACTCGAGGCCGAGGGAGGAGACGGACTGGGTCGATGGGTTGCACAGAGACTGCTCAGCATACCGTAGGGAGTCGGCCTGGGATGATCGACGAGCATCGCTGTCGACACTTCCCATGGGCACACCTCCGGGGGCAATGTTGTAGAGCTGGCTCTGGACAGGCGTGTTGCGGGTTTGGGTGTCACGGCGTCTGTGGGGGAAACGGCCATGGGCATGGTCATCATCGTCGATATTGTCGTCTGACTCATCATCGTATTCAGGCTCGTTTCCGTTTAAGCTGTGAACATCATCGGGCCTGGGATATCCAAATGAGCTGGCAACAGAGTCGACGAGTGATTCAGTGGCCCGGCCGTCCTGGCTCTCGCCATCCGTGCTACTGATAAGCTCGTAGGTCGAGTCAGCCAGGCTGCTGGTCTCGTCAAGCACAGCGGACGAATGCATGGTATCGGCAGTGTTCGTTGAGCTTGAGGTGACCCAGTGGGCCAAGAGGTTGCTGCCTTCGGGCTTGGGGAAGCGCAGAGAGGAGCTGCAGGTAGATGATTGAGAAGCAGTTAGAACCGGATACGTCGGCGAGGACAGGTCGTCCGGCAATGATGGATCAGAGATGGGAGTAGGAGCAAGAGTAGGAGCAGAAGAAGAGTCAGAAGCAGCAGCAGCAGCAGAAGCAGAAGAGATAGTAGTAGATTGGTCAAGGCTCGGTTCGATTGTATCCGTGGATGGGACGTGAACGTGATGAGACGTAGTGGTGGTCTCTTCCATCGCTGGTGAGGATGGAGAGGAGAGAAGGAGTAGAACGTCAAGTAGAGCAGAGCAGAGAAAGAAAGCGATAAAGAGGAGCCCCAAAAAGACCAAAGACGGAAAGCAGAGCACTTCTTGTAGAGGAGGAGATATTATGTAAGTCACGTCATATTCACGGAACAAATGGCTGTTGGACCAGGCCAGAGGGGTAATAACAGGAGGAGGCGAGAGAACACACAGTGGGAGTACAAAAACGGGAAGGAGTGAATGGCAGGGAGTAGCAAGACGAGGCAGGAGGCAGCAAAAGCAGCAAGAGGCAGCGCGTATTGTAGAGCTTACTCCGGCTAGATATGGAAAGAAACAGCGGCGAAAGACACAGTATTCACGGGAGATTGCTCGATGTGATCGTTCGTTCTTGCCGTCGATGTGCTCCTGTTGCCTACTCTGTACTGTCGTCACAGGTGAACAAGACAAGGTGGGGCTGGCGAAGCGATAAGGGGAGAAGCGGAGAAGATAGGAGCGCGGTAGGGCAGGCGCGTTAGCTTTAATTGGGGCCGTTAGCTGGCAAGAGCGATGGACAGTGAAGTCTAGATACAGAAGTAACGATGCGAATGTCGAGATGGGAGGTAAAAGGTGAAGAGACAGAGAAGAAAGTAGAAGAGAATGAAGATGAGAAAGAGGAGAGCAAAACTACGTAGTGAATCAAAAAGCGAGATTGGACATTTACAACGAGATACGGAAGCAGAGGGCCAGATGATATGATAGATAGTTCGATAGTTGGGACCCTCTTGCGGATACGGCTACTGTACAGCAAGGTGGCAGGTGACGTCTTGAGGCCGCAATAGCGCAGATAGGCCTATCAGCAGGAGATAACAAGCTGTGGGAGGGCCTGAGGGTGGGGTAATGGTGAGGGGCAGGAGCGACAAGTGCTATTCTGGGCGTGAGGAAGGTGCGCCCGATGGCCCCTAGGCTGAGCGACAAGGCATCAAAGGCGTCTAGCATGCAGCAGAAGCTCCGAAATAGGCATCCAGAGGCACGCAGAGCTGCAGGTGCCGTGGGATAGGCCGGAAGAGAGGCAACAAGCTGGAAGCTGAGAACACGTGTGCCTTGCTGGCAGTCAAACCATAAAATCCAGCCATGGACCTATGGTGTGAGACAGCGTGAGGTGTCTCAGCCTGTGCCAGCAGGGCGGCGAGCGATGCGAACCTGTAGAAAATTGACCCAAAGACGGCCAGATCGAGTATATTTGCCCACAAGACTAAGAAGCAAGACCTTGTTGGTTCGGCATCGAGTTTGTAGGTACGAAGTTGCAGCATGGTATCAAGGTCATGAATATGGTCACGTGTTGTTGATCACGTGGACTTTTGCCAGTCGGCAGGTGCTGGCAGCTGCACACTATCATAAGATCTCATAACGACGTATTATCACTCTATTCATCCTCACTCTACTCTGTAAAGACATCAGCTAAAGATCTGCGAAATGTATTTAGTAATCGGGGTTAATGCATCTGTTAGCATGGCTAGCATTGGCACGCGAGGCCCTTCCCGCATACAGTTCTGTGACCTGTTCCTGCATATCTACATACATAGTACGGCAAGCTGGCAGCACTGCTACTCTGCATAGTAATGATAGTGCTGGATGCACTGGTAGAATCATACTATCCAAGATACTGACACAGTTGTTGTCACATCTGCTGCAAATTACGCTACAGGATTCCGAAATTGCAGCCGTTGCTTGGTTTTTCCAAACATGGGGACCCTGTTGTTTCAGGTTTTAGAGAGCAAGAATAGAACAGAGCCAGTCTTCTCTAGCCAGCCCCAGCCAGTTAGCGTGCTTCTTATCTGGGCAGTTGCAGGCTGATACAAAGGAAAGAGCGGGTCGGTCTATAAACTGGCCGGAGAAATGCAGGCCAACAAGGCAAGAGCGACCGGCAGCTTCTAGAGACGCGGTGATACCGACCGTATGCTCTCCAGAGGATGTTCGTAGCACCGGCATTCTTTGCCTTTGACAGCAGGCACATGCACAATATATAAGCAATAGTACGAGGCAAGGCATTCGAATTCTAATACTATGTATGTATTACTCTGCATATTGAAATTATAGAATAAGGGTGGTATTGCCTCCTGAAAAGAGGCTGGCATAGATTCTAGTCTCTGCGGAGAATGGGTCTCCTGTCCTATATAGCCAATCACAATGCGTTCCCCTGAACTCTTTCCAATTCAAGCTAAAAGGGGGCTCCTCGGGGATGCTTGGTCGCTTGGTCGCTCCTGCCACCCACGCCTCTTTGCGCTCGCGCTCCACCCTTGCTCTTGCTGGTCTTGCCTGGCTCTCGCTGGTCGCTCCTGCTTGCCTCGGGCTTCTTTTTGGCTTTTTGCCCTTTGCGCCTTCCTTGCCCTTGCTTGGCCCACTTCCTGCCACCATCACGGCCTTGCTCGTTCCTTTTGGGCGTTTTGGGGCTTTTTTTCTCCTTGCTCTATCCCCGTTTCGTTTCTTCCAATTTAACTCGGCGTGTTTCTCCCCAGACGCCTTTCGCATCACCAATTCGAGCATCGCAGCCAATCCAGCCACAGCCCCAAACGCTCCCCATCCCATCCCATCCCGTCTACACTCTGGCAGTGCTTTGTCTGGATGCAAGGCACGTCTATTTCTGGCTCATTGGTACATGCATAGTACGCATTTGGCTCTCACGCTTCCACTCTAGAAGCTGCAATCAAACACACCCTCCTCAGAGCGCAGGCTGGTCGATCGCTGATCCGTTTCACCCTGGTCTAACCTCCTGACTGCAATTTCTCTGCTCGCCCCCTGTCACCTTTTTATTGTGCTTTCCCAATACGACCTGCCAGCGTGTGTGTGGGCGTGTCATAGATCCGTCCGTGCTGGTGTCCATCGCCGTCCCTTCAGCACACCCGCCACCGGCCCACATTCTTCTCTCGAAACGACGCAGGAATAATACTCTGTAGGCGTTATTACGACAGACGACAGACGACACAGACGGCGCCAGAGACGAGACTACGTTGTACCTGCATTCTACGCATAACCCTGCACTCGCGACTCTCCCTGTCCTCCAAGCGGCCTCTCGTCTCACAAGGGCCCTCTTCGACGAGCACACGACCGTCTCGCTTTGTTGCGTCCTCCTACTTTCAAGCACAAGCATACATAGTAGACTACGCCTCAGTCTTCTCGCGTCTAAGCCGTCGCCTCTGATTTCATACTCCGTACATAGTATTACAGCATCCTACCAACGTGCGCAAAGTGGATGACCTACAGAGGCCCTCTCCATCGACCCGTTATTCTGGGGACTTTCTACGGATCATCAGGGCCCTTTCCAGCCTCCCCTACGACCCTCTCTCTCTCTCGTCCCAGACTCTCAGACTCTCTCCTTTCGTCGACCATTTCCAAGCCGTCCCCTATTCACGCCCATTGATCCACCACCATGACGAGACCCGAGATTATTCGCGCCGGTAAGTCTTCCTTTTCTCTTCCAGTCTCTACCGGGGGGTGCTTTCATCGGCCTCTTGCGACGTAGTTTGTTTCCTCAAACATCCCAGCGTCCTCTTTCATCTGCTCCCTTGTCCCTTTTCTCCTTCAGTCTTCTCCTCTCCCACTTTGTACTCTGCTCGTTGTCCTTATTCCTACTTTGGCTGGTTTGGCATTTACCCACTCTTCTGTTTAGCCCTGTGGTCCCCCTTGTGGCTGGTACTCTCAGTCGTCAAGACCCAGGAAAGAGAGAGAGACAGACTGGAATGAGAGAGTGACGGCCCGCTGGCGCATAGCCATCTTTATTTTCCTTTCTTGTCACTTTGGTCCTTTTGGTTCTTTTTGCCTTTTGCCCTTTGCCTTTCCTTGCCATTTCTCTACTCTGCTCTACCACCCTCCCGTCGCATCGTCGCTAACCGTTTGTTTCTCTCATTTGTTCTATTCTCGACACGTTCAGACACAATCGACCTTCAAGATCGCATTGCACCGTCCGCCCAAGACCACTCGCACGTTAAGGTCGCGACTGCTTCGCAACCTTACTCGACTCACTCAGCCCCTTCTTCGCATCTCATCCCCTCCGCCAACGCCCAGCACACATCACCACACCAGTCCGGCACTATTCGTGGTGTCGCCGCCGAGACGGCACAGGATATACGTATCTCGTGGAACAATTCAGACTTCAACGATCTTCAACTTTACAGCTCTGATCTGGCGGCCGATATTACCAACTCTCTCACCCCCGAGCACAGCCGACAACAATCACAATCAAATATGACAACAATTCAACAGCAGGATGCGCTGGCCGTCGCGCAAAATGGCGGCCTTTCTACCGACAACTCAGAAGACGACATTGAGGACATCGATGACGGGCTGGATGACGATGACATGATGGACAAGATCTCCAGCTCGCCCTCTATCGAAGATGGTGGGTACCCGACTTTCCTTGACGCGCCGTCCCGCACGGCTTCCTCCGAGGCGCAAACAGAGACGCAAACAACATGTGCCTGCGCCGTGGAAAATACAACAGAAACGGGGCCTGCCGGTGTGCGGACTGTTACGCCATTGCCACTATTAGAAAAGTCAGGCATCACGAACCCTCTCCAAGTGCGGGGGGCAGAGTCGTGCAAATCACAATCGCCCGGTGTCGAGAGTTTTGCGCTTGGCGATGACGATGGCAACCACAACTATTCTGCACGCGCGGGCAACATGCTCACCTGTCATCCGAATCGTTCATACACCATGGCCAACATCCTAGAGGCCGTGTCTCATATGGATGGCGAAGAGTTCTTCGACGACGACGGAGGAATGACAGTCCCCTACATCGAAAGTGACGATGAGGGGTCCAGTGCCGGCAGCAGCTGCCCCGACACTGAAATCAAGGATGCTAGATTTGTACTTTCCGGGTAGGGAACTGAATGCTTACAAAACATAGAGGACATTGATTTTGATTTCGTCTACGCGCTACACACATTCCAGGCCACTGTCGAAGGCCAGGCAAACGCAACAAAAGGCGACACAATGGTACTGCTTGACGACAGCAACAGTTATTGGTGGCTTGTCCGCGTGGTCAAGGACAGCAGTATTGGTAAGTTGTTTCTATTCCAGACGACGACAAGAAGCTCTTGATCACATGCTTACATTACCAGGCTACCTCCCCGCAGAGCACATTGAGACGCCCAGCGAAAGATTGGCGCGGTTAAACAAGCACAGAAACATTGATGTACGTTGAGATATCTACCTTAGCTGTGTTGTGTAGACTCGGCACTGACATGACATCATCTAGCTTTCCGCAGCAATGCTTGGCGACCAATCCGACAAGACCAAGAACTCGTCGCTAATAGCAGCGATGCGCCGGAAAAAGGCAAAGACAGTCGCCTTTGCTGCCCCGACATATGTTGACTACGATGTGGACTACTCATCCGACGAGGAAGACCTGGAGGCCGAATACTTTGCACAGCAGGCAGCACAACAAGCAGCACAACAGCAGCAGGAGGAAGCCAAGGACGAGACTCGCGAAGCATCGCAGGCCCAAGCAGCAACTCAAAACTCTGGTGCGGTTGAAGACGACGAGTCCGCCAAGGTCGAGCCGCTCAAGCCTCGGGCGCCCAAGGAAGCCGGCCAGGCCGGTGCTGGGGTGCAGGATGCGGGCGATGACAGCGAGGCCAACAAGGACGTGACGAGATCGAGCGAAGATATCTTTGAGGCATCGAAATCCGAGACGCCCGGGCCGAAGAAGACCAAGGACGGCACCGTGCGCGACTCGTTCTTCAAGGACGACACGGTAGAGACCAAGAAGATCACGCTCACACCCAACCTTTTGCGCGACGACAGTGCGGCGGCGCCACGGACATCATCGGAGTCCAAGGATGCCAAGCAGCGGCCGAGCATCGACCGGCTGGACAAGGACATCAATGCGCTGCTGGTCAAGGACGACAAGAAGAAGAAGGACAAGAAGGACAAGGACAAGAAGCAGGGCGGGTTCCGCAGCCTGTTTTCCCGCAAAGACAAGAAGCGCGGCGATATGGACGACGACGAGTCTGTCGGCAAGCGGTCGATGGACACGACGGGCGGCTACTCGGAGAAGGACGGCGACTACGACGACCTGGACGACGAGTCTATCCTCGAAAAGACATCCTCTCCGCCGGCCGCGGCCGCAGCCGCAGCAGCTGTTGTGGCGCCCACTGTTGCTCCCCTTGCCATCAACTCCAACACCAACGCCGACTCAACCCCCAGCTCCAATTCCAGCTCCAACTCCAATTCGAACTCCAATCCCAGCGGACCGCAAAGACACCCGAGCAAGCTGCAGAAGCAGCAGCCTCTGGGCCGGATCCAAGAAGTGTCGCCGACAAGAAAGCAGCAAAAGGACGGGTCTGTCCGCATGGTGGACCCTGAGGCTGGCGAAGACCAGGAGGAGGAGGAGCTGGAGCCGTCGTCTGCGACGTCGCACAAGTCCTCATCTGCACCGAATGGCGTCAATGGTGTTCCCCGCAGCGAGTCTTCGGCGTCCAGCCGGCCACGATTGGCAGCCAAGGCGCCGACGCGGGCTGTTCTGGACGAGTTTGATTCTGATGACGACGCCGACTTCCCGGATGCACCGCAGCGGCAGGCTCCTAAACCCGAGGAACAGGCCAAGCAGCAGGCACAGCAGGCTCAGCAGCAAGCACAGTTGCAAGCACAGCAACAAGCACAGCAACAGGCACAACAAAAAGCACAACAGCAAGCCCAGCAGCAACAGCAACAACAGCGGCAGGCTGCAGCCCAAACACAGGCACAGCGGGGCGTTGTGACCAACGGATCGGCACAGCGCGGAGAGCGGCTGTCGGAGTCGCCGGTGCAGGTGTCGCCGGTCAACTCCAACCACCCGCCGGCGCTCATGGTAGACACATCGAGCCAGGAGGAGGACGAGCTCATGGACCGTTCGTCGCCGATCTCGTCGCCGTCGCCTGAGCTGGTGGAGTCAGCAACGCGGTCGGGCAACCGGCACTTTGCGGAGGACTCGATCACGACGTCGACATCGGCAACAACGGCCAACACGGCGACATGGAACGACACGAGCCTGCGGGCGTTCTTCGACTCGGGCGCGGATGTGCGGGACCTGCTGGCGGTGGTGTACGACAAGAGCGATGTCGAGCCGGCCGGGCCTGACCACCCGGTGGCGGGCAACCTGTTCAAGGAGCAGAATGCCAAGTTGGCCGAGATCACGACAGTAAGTTCAAGCCGCGGTGCTCTATTCTTCCTATCCTATATATGTGAGCCTGACTAACGATGCACAGCAACTGGACAATATGCTTGGCGACTGGCTTGCCCGCAAGCAGAGACTACGGGGTACTCTGTAGTGTGCTCCGTCCTTCTTCCCCTCACCTCTTTTTCTCTTCTTTACTCTGTTCTTTCTTCTATCTTTTCTCTCCTTTTTCTTTCTTCTTCTTCTTCTTCTTTCTTCTTACTTTCATTCCCCTTTACGTGTACCTTGTGCTTCTACCAAGCCGTCTTCGGTCTTGTTACGTGTATGATTATTCCCCATTGTTTGTGGAGTTCACTCGCTTGGCTATCTGCTCCGGATTATGCATTTTCTTTTCTTTCTTTTTTCAATTATCTTTCCATTCTCATTCTATTCTTTTTTCCAGCTTCCTGTTCTCTTTTCTCGCATTTTTATTCATCCCTACTCTGACATGCATTCGCTGTCCTTGTTTGGGAGGGCTGCTGATTTCCGCCGTTCTATATCTTTTCTTATATTTCTCTTTTTCCATACAAGGCGCAAATTTACTGTCATTTGTTTATATCACATCGTTAGACAGCCACCTTGTGTCTTGCATTTGCCATCTGATATATTGTAGATATGTCGATATCAAAATATATAAAGCTACGAGGCAACAATTTTTGTATTTCACATAAGAAGTACTATTACCAACAATACGCATCAACATAAATGTATGAAGAGAACTATTTCCAACAAGACGCATCAACATAAACGTATTGCCAAGAAGACAATGACAAAAAATGACAAAAATAGAACAATAAATAATAGCAACTCTTCGTTTCGATCAAAGGACCTCCGGGTTATGAGCCCGGCGCGCTTCCGCTGCGCCAAGTAGCTGTAGTGGATCGTCCGTTATGATTGGACTGTGGAGGGAGGCGCTCCCTGGTGGCATTATGGCGTCTGCTGCAGGAGGCAAAAGGGGTGTTTACTCGGTAGCAAATAAGCAGCGAACTCTTTTCTTTCGACGTTCAGTAATAATGTCTGATGTATTCTCTTATGAGACGTTAAAGTATTGGGAATTTTTTTAATTTAATTAATTATTCATATACTGTTCGCAGGTCTATAAGCTTTTTACACGTATTTTGATATTGTTTTCTAGTCACATAATATTTCTCTTTTCTTATTTTATATCTCTATTTCTTGACACGCTCACTCTTCAAATGGCTTTACAAGCAAAAATCAAACGTCTTTATAAACAGGGATGACTATAAGAGCTAACCAAGTTCAACTACTTCTACACCAAATATCTAATATACCAACGGGAGCCAGCTGTCCGCCACCGCTAACCAGCCAAAATTTGTCCTCCTCGACGCCTTTATCTACTCTTATATTGCCTACGAGACCAGGCCCAACCGTCATACAAAATACAGCAAGGCCTGCTATATGTAACCTGTGTGCTTCTGATACGTACTCTAGGCTGTACAACGCCAGACATGATCACGCTCGACGGGGCTCTGGGTCACAGCCGGCTCTGCACGCTTCATGTTCATTGAATGTATTCTAGACCTGGCAGGCATATCTGCGTGATGACCGGGTGCACCTGCATCTGGCTGAGTAGCCATGTCGACTGTTGGCTCTGCCTCTTGCCTCCCTGCCTCCTTGCCTCGTTACCTCAGTGTGTAGCACCAGGCCCCCCGAGCCACGGCCCAGACTCATCTGCCTACACATCACACCTGCTCCCAAGGCAACGGAGCAAATAAAGCGAGGACGAGAGGATCTGACTGCAAGCCAGAGACTGCAACGTGTGACATTGATATTTTTGTGCTTGTTGTGCTTGGTGCTTGGTGCTTGTTGTACGTGGAGACTGGCCGTACACATCTCAACATGATAGTCTGCAGGTCTCGTCTTGTCTCTTCAACAACTTGCATCTTCCCAACACATCTGCACAGACAAACAAACACAAGACACAAAACAAAACACATATAAACCGCGTCGACCCTCCGGACAAGACGGCTCCTCCAAACCGGCACCCCAGATGCGCCCCTCTCATCTTATGCGACCTCCTCCTCTGTCCTTTGAAGCCCCCCTCCTCTACCGCCCCTACTACTACCCCGACTATCAATATTCTTGCCTACACCCTTACCAATACCAATGCCAGTATGACTACTACTACGACTACATGTACGAGCCTTGCTACTATGGCTGTGGCACTGGCTGCGATGCTGCTTGGCCTCTTGCTCCCGCCGGCGTCGGCAGCTGCTATTACTACCCCGGACACGACGCAGCCTGCGCCGCCGCAGCACACCCTGCATCTGTCGCCATCGAGACGACTGTCACCACATGCCGGCACCGGCGATGCAGAGGACAGGGGCGACGACGGCGCTCCCGTTCTCGTTGCCGTGACCACGGCCGTTGGGCATGCTCTTGATGCTCTTAACGTCTATACCCCCGATACCACGGCCACGACGGCGTTCGCCATGCCCTCGCACTCCTGCGACCTCATGTACTGCGACGACGGCACATCGTACTGCATCTACTGGGGCGGCTACTCGTCGTACGACTACACCGAGCACCATCCCATCCCGGGCGAGACGCGGACGGCCATTGGCACGTGCCGGGGCCTGACGACAGCCGGCGGCCCCAACAGCACCATCACCGGCGGCGCGCCCGTCGTGTCGACATCCGCTGTCGGGTGATTCGACAATTTTATTTGATTCAGGTAGACTAGATATCAATAGACGTGCATTCAAATAAAGCCAATTTTTAATTTGCAGAGCTATGAATTGCCGCTGCAATGCTCTACACCATCGTACCACAGGATCACCAGGTTGTTTATAAAAAAGAGACATCCACAAGATCTGGAACAGATCAGGCAGCCGGCCCGCCAATGGCCGTGGTGATGGGCCCAGACTCAATGTAGACGCCGGAAAAGTAAAAGTCCTCGTTGCTGTCGCTGTAGCCCGACCGCGGCAGCTCCAGCACGCCCAGGTGCCAGTCCGCGCCGTTGGACGACGCCGACACCGACACCGGCGCCACCACCTGCTGCAGCGCCGCGCCGCCCTCCGAGTGCCAGAAGCCCACCTTGCCGCCGCCAAAGTCAATCTCGTACGCCACATTGTGCCACACGTCGGGCTTCCACTCCGTCTTCCAGTGGCTCTGCTGGCTCACCATCCACTGCAGGTTCGGGTTGCTCGTGCCCGCCTCGCCGCTGATCCAGCCCGCCTTGAGCTCCGTAAAGTGGCTCTCGAAGAAGCAGATCTGGTGCTCGCGGTTGACGCTGGGCGCGTTGGCGTCCTTGCGCATAATGGAAAAGTGGTAGAACACCTTGCCCGCGGCGATGGCGGCCTTGGTCTGCGGGATGAGCTCGATGCGGCGCATGTTCTGGCCGTTCCAGTACGCCGTCGAGTCGAGCGTGAAGCGCGCGCCCTGCTTGGCGACGGCGTCGGCTGGGTTCTTGTAGTCGGCGGACAGCGCAATGTACTTGTCGACGGAGCCGGAGCCGTGGATGTAGTACTGGTACGGCCCGACCTGGTTGGCCCAGGACCAGTTGTTGATGTCGGCGGCGGACGCATAGTCGTTGAAGCGGCCATCCCAGAGGACGGCGGCGCGGGCAGCCGCAGCCAGGCAGAGCGCAAGCAGGCCCTTCATGTTGGGGAGTGAGGATGGGAGTGAGGTTGTAGAGAGATCAGCTGTAATCAGGGTAGAGCTGACAAGGATGGTTAACTGTTCTGGCCAGACCTCTTGCTCTGCCCTCCTTATACTTTATGGACAGCATAGCAGACACCAATATGACTTTAAATGTAATCAGTAACACACAGAAGAAAAAGAGAGGAAAACAAACTAAAAGAAAAACGTGCCGTGCGGATGATAGAGTCCGCGTGTAGTTGCATCCCGATGGTGCCATATGAGACTGCTTTTAACCGGCCAGCGCGGGACAGCAAGCCGAACGTCCACGTAGAGAGTGCAATATAAAGAATGCAACATTGATATATGGCGCTCAGAGCAGACTGAATGCAGTGGAATAGTAGACATATAATCAAACAAGACATGCAGGGCAGAGTAGAGTCTCACCCTAAATCATCAACAAAAATGGAATATATAAAACAAATACAATAAATGTGACAAAACCAAGGAAACGACCAGCAAAAAACCAGATAGATCACGGAAGTATACTCCAATGGCACCCCGAGCCAATCAATACTCGAGCCCAGTTCCAAAGCTCGAGTTGCGGGCCGCCGTTGCCCGCTCCAGGCTCGCCCGCGACAGCTGCTCGCTGCTCACGCGCCGGCCCAGCCCTTTGTGGCTAGAGCCCTCGCCGTGGCTGCCTCTCGACGCATCGTCTTCATCAATGCCATCGTCGTCGTCGCGTGCAACGGCAGCGTAGTAGGGCCCCTCGGCCGGAACCAGGTCGCCGTCGGCAGTGATCTCCGCATCCGCCTCGTCCTCGATCTTGTGCACAAAGTAGGCCGCCAGCAGCACGGTAATGCCGCCGAGCGCCATCACGACCGAGATGCTGCGGTCGCCAGGCGTGCCGCGCGGCTTCTGCAGGAACTTGAAGATGATGCTCGAGCCCACCGTCGCGATAATCTGCGGCGCTGCAATCGCCATGTTGTGGATTCCCAGGATCACGCCCGCCTGGTCGACTTCGTCGTCGTCGTCGCCGTCGCCGCCACTGCCCCCATGGCCCGTGCGAGAGGCCCGTCGCTGGGCGTCGCGGTGGCTGATCTCGGCGCTGATAATGGCCCACGGAGCCCACAGCGTGAGGGCCCAGGTGATGCCCACAAGACCGATGAGCGCCGTCGCCGCGGCCACGGTGCTGACCAGCACAGTGCAGAACATGCTGCCCGAGAACAGGATGAGCGAGTACATCCACGCGCGGCGCAGCGTGAACCCGGGAATCACCAGCCGCTCCAGCCATGTCTTGGCTAGGGGAGCGACTGCCGCCGTTGTTGTCGGCTGCAGCTGCTGCCGCCCCCCCGGCGTTGTGTCGTAGGTCGGCGCAATGAAAAAGGGCAGGAACACGTTGGTGCACAGGCTCGTGATCGAGTAGATGAGCAGCGCAAACGTGCCGACGCGCGTCGCCTGCTCGTACAGCTTGTCCAGCTCGGCAGGCGTCATGTGCGGGTTCGCCTCGAGGAACGGCTCCACGTAGATCTCGCCAATGTACGACGACGTGTAGAACAGCATCGGGAAGAAGCCGACCCATGCGCAGAACTGCACAACGCACACCTTGAAGATCTGCGGCGGCAGCCGGTTGATGGCCCCAAAGATCTTGCGGAAGAAGGACACGACGCCGCCGGGCTGCTTGTGCGCCGCCAGCGGGCCCTCGCGCCGCGGGTCGCGCTCGCGGACCACCACGCAGCTGAGCGCCACCGTCGAGCCCAGCGCGATGCTCGCAATCGCGCACAGGTCCTTGAACTGCGTGTCGCCCAGCCACCACGTGATGCGCGGCAGGTCCGCATAGCCCGCGACGTAGCCGATAATGTTGCCGACGCCCGTGATGCGGCTCGCCATCGCGTTGGCCGCCTCCTGCTGGTGCGCCGGCGCGCAGTCCACGATAAACGCGCGGATCGCCGCCTGCACCGTGTTGATGGCAAAGTCCAGAATGTACACCCAGATGACGGCGACCACAATGACGGCGACGCGCACGCCGTCCGACGCCGGGTCCGCGCCAAACAGCAGCCGCAGCGGGCCCGCCACCATCTCCCGCGTCCACGCCAGACACATGAGCGACACCATGGTCGCCGCCGCGCCCGCGAGCATAAACGGCTTGCGCTTGCCCCACGACACGCGGCAGTTGTCGCTGAGCATGCCGACGTACGGCTGCACCAGCGTGCCCGACAGCGGGCCGGCAATCCACACCAGCGCCATCAGCGACTTGCTCAGGCCCAGCGACAGCAGGTACGGCGAGCCGTTGGACAGCTCGACCGACCACGCAATCTGCAGGCCGCCGATGCTGATCGTCAGCAGGATCAGGTACCAGACGGACTTGGTGCGCTGGTGGTAGTCGTCGTCGTCGTCAAGATGCATGTTGTTGCTGACAGAAGCATTATTTTCGAGGTCGATTTCGGGCGAGGCACCATCGCCGCCTGCAACGAGAGTGGCCTCTTCGGTGCCCGCAGACAGGAGCGGCGAGTGTTCGCTGCCGTCGTTGAGGCCGTCGTTGAATGCCACAGACGACGTCGAAGCAGCAGCAGCATCGCCGGGGGTTGTCATGGTGTCGAGGTGGATGTGGTTGTTGTCGCTGTTTGCATTGCTGTCGTCGGACGGGTCTGGGCGGCGGAATGACGACGGCGGCATGAGATGACGAGAATAAAAAGACACGAGACAAAAGACAAAAGACAAAAACACAATACCGGCGTGATTGACGTCACAGAGAAGAGGAGTCGTGAAGCCGATGTGGATATGGGAATGAGTCTGGGGAAGAGAACGGGGGCAGGGTCAGGGTAGTTAAAATAAATTGATAAATAAATGCTAAAATATGCGTGCCGTGTGGTCAGCTGTCTCATGCAACGACGGCCTGGCCACAATGCGGTGTGTGGTTGTGTGTGGCCACGGGTTTGGTAGGCGAAGGAGGTTAGTGACGAAGTAAGGCAGCGAGGCAATGGGGCAGCGAGACGATAACTGAGAGAAGACCTCGGACGGGATGGGGCGGCCACTTGCACGATGATGTGATGCTGTTGAGCAGCTCATGTGTACTATGTACAGGAATACATAGTACTGCAGGTCCCACTGACAACAGCTCTTGTGGATACATGCCATACAGTGTGGGCCATACACACTGTGCACACTTTGTGACGTCCACAATATGCCGCACTGTGTCGTCGTCGTGATGCTTCCAAACGCCTCATGCACGCCGTACTGTCGTATCAGCTTGTTCTCTGCTTTACCTGATTTACTTGATATACTAAATTTCTGCTATTTTAACTCTCAAGAGCGATAACTGGTAGACCACCGAAAACACCAAAGACACCGGAAGAAGAGAAGAAGAGAGAAGAAGAAAAGTAAAAAATGCACTTGATACGGCAAAGCAATAAACACAAACAGTCAAGAGTATAAAACAGATAGAAACCACCGACACTAACCCAGCTTCTACTGCTACGACTCGTCGATCTTGTCGACCTCTGTCCGCGCCTCCTCCCACGTCTCCTTGTTCTTCTTGGCCCATTCGATCTGGCTCTTTGCATACGCAATCTGTAATGTTAGCATCCGTACAACAAAAAATGAAAATAAAAGAGAAGAAACTCACCATGTACCGCTTCAGGTCGTCTTCCTTCTCGCGCTGGAACCGCTTCAGATCACGCAGCACACTGGCGCTCGCATCCTTGACGTCCTGCGCCGACGCCACCTGCGCCTGCTCCAGCTGCGCAATCGACTCGCGCGTCTTGGTGATCGTGTCCCGCCGTGTCCGCTCCGGGTCCACGTCCACAACGCCCTGCACTGCGTGACGGATGGGCCCAAAGATCCGACCGGTAATCGAGTTTCCGCTGGCCACCTTCTTGTGTCCTGAGCTGCCGCCGCCGCCGCCGCCGCCACCGCTGCCACCACCACCGTTACCACCACCAGCTCCGCTGCCGGGGCTCTGCGGCTGGCTTCTCTCGGGCGGGCCGTTCTTGGCCGAGGGCACCGACGAGTAGTCGCCGTGCGTGGGTGGAAAGTCCGAGTCGATCGACGCCGTATCTTCCTGGCTGCCGTCTCGGTCTCGGCGGTGCCCGCTTCTGCCGCTACTATCGCGCGACGACGTGGACCGCCTTGGCGGCGGCGGCAGCTGCTGGCTGCCGCTGAGGTACTGGTCGATGCGCCGCGCCTCGGCCTCGCTGCGCTCCAGCTGGTCGAGCAGCATCCGCTTCTTGTAGAGGTCGTCGTTGGTCATCTCCTGCTGCACGCGCTTGAGGATCCGGTACCGCAGCACACTGCGCACAACGCCTGCAAACTGGGCATTCTCGCGCATGGGCTCGGCGAAGCTAGCACCGAGCGAGCTGGAGAGCTCTTCTGTGGCAATGTACGACGAGTCAACTGCTTGGCCGATCCGCTCAATCGCCGAGCCCAACGTTGGCGCCGTTTCGGACAGTGCAAAAGCGTTGTAGCGTGCGCCTAGCTCGCACTGGTCAGAGGCAAGCGACGACAGGTGGCTCAGCGTGCGCCGGTTGACCTTTTCCATGGGACCCATGAGCAGCTGCTCAATCTCCTTGATCGACGCCTCAAACATGCTAAAGTAAGGGTCGAGCTCCTGCTCGCTCAGCTGGCTTGACTCGGGCGGGAAGCGTGCAGCCGCACCCGATCCCTCCAGAGCCGGGGCGCTCGCTGGGCCGGATGACAGTCTCAGCTTGGCCGAGCCGGCAGGGATGGGGAGGTAGCTGTGTGCCGGGGTCGGGTTCGGGGTGTCCAGAGGAGGGGCCTTGAGGATAAGCTTGGGGATTGACGAGATGGGGTGCGAGTGAAGCATTTCGTTCTACAGTGTTAGCAAGAAAGTTCTCTTTTGAGTAAAAAGTAATGACATACCCAGCTTGCGTTGGGGTCGAGGAACCGCCACCACACGCCGTCGGTGCGGATCTGCTCCATGCGCCGGCACCGGTTGAGGAACACTGCCAGCATGCGCTTCCGCAGGTCGATAATCTGCTGGTCCTGCTTCGCGTTTGTCGGGTTCGCCGCGTAGTCGGCCATTGTGTGCTTCTCGGGTATTGGTGGGATTATCAGCGTCGGGTGCAGCCGCGTCAGCGCCTCCCGAAGCGACGCAAACTCCGAGTACCGCCTCCGCACTTCCAGGTCGCCGGTTCTGATCGTGTACACAATGTAGCGGCCGCTGTTCTCCACGCTCTTGCCGGCATCCGTAATGTAGATGGGCGTCTCTGGGTTCTCGTAAAGCAGCTGCTCGATGCGGCTGTCGTAGCCGCCGGGTTTGCGGCGTGGCTGGAGCTCGTCATGCGACACAGTGGTGGAAGGCACAGCTGCGTGGGTCTCCTCGTGCTCCTCGGCGTCTTCGTCGTTTTCCTCCTCGTCGGTGTCGGCGTCGCTAGATGGCCGGGCATAGACGGGAGCTTCTGGCTCAAAGGGGCCTGCAAGCGCGAGTGTCAGTATCATCTATGGCAGCATTTGGAAGCACTTTTTGATTGATTGGGTCCACCTACGGGACTCGGGAGAGGCTGCAGTCGGGGAGCCAAAGGCGTCGTGGCCCTCGAAGCTGCTGCTCCCGTACGGGTTGTTATCCTCGTCGTTCCACATGGCTGGCGGACCTGGAGATCGTTGATGGGAGCAGGTCAAAGTGAGGCCGTGGCGGCGAAGCGGTGATATTTTTAGTCTCCCTTTAGATCCTCCTTAAGAACTTCCTCGAAACAAGTTCGGCTGGGGCAATTACACCGACAAACCGGTCAACGAGGGCGACGTAACGGCGGGGAGAGGAGGGGTTCGTCGAGCTCCAGGATAGCTCGGGTTTGAGCTTGTGCTGACGTCGGGGTGATGGGAGGCTGATGTGCGTGTGCTTCCAAATGTGCTTTTTCCAAGGGTTGTGGGCCGGCTTGTGACGAGGCAGCAGTAAGACGTAGAGGGGATGACGGAGGATAGAGTTGAGAGAAGGAAGATAGTGGTCGCGATGTCGACGCTTGTGGTAATAGTGTGTCTTACCCAGGCAAGTGGAGGGTGGAGGGCCGTAACAGAAGGTGGAGCCCCAGCCTCTCTGTAGTGACTATGCAGTGAGTGCGCCTTCCCAACTCACATACGGAGTATGACGACGGCCATGGCTGCGTACTATATAGACCCACTGTAATGTTTCCAGACTATGGGCTGCGCCAATCCAGCGGGCTCAGCAGGCATCCGCCAAACGTAGACGACACGGCAAGATTATATAATCTCAACTTTAGCTTATGTAATATACATCAATGGTGGTTATAAACACCTCCGACTGCTATGCTAGCGAGTACTCTGTATTATCAATGTCTTGTGTCGGTTTTTTTAGATCACCAAGAAGCAAAACGCATCGGAGTAAAGCTGAATTTAGTGCTGAATTTAATGCTGAATTTAAAGCTGCAGAACCAATCTTTTAGACGCCCAACAGAGATGTAGCCAAAGTGAGAGATAATGAAATAGATGACAACACTGAATCGGAAAAGAATATGAAAGAAAAAAGAAACAAGAAAAAAGGAGAGGAAAAAAAAGAAAACACCCAACGCCTAGTATGATGAATCGCTAAGGCTGCTATGCCTTGATCATGAAAATCTAGATGAAAGTTAGCTGCTGTGCTCTGCTGTCCATGAACTTGGGCTTGCCTCAAAGCCGAGTGCTTGCTTACCTGCTTGATTGCATTAGGATCGGACACGGCCGCCCTCTTCTGGTTGATGTACCGCCGCCGTGCAAGGTGACGGCTCGATACCATTGCCGCCGGCTTGGAAAAGGCCGGTGTCTCTTCGGCATCGACCTCCATGTCGTCGCTGGCGCCCTCGTCCAGCTTCCTCCGCTTCTTGTCTTTCTTGTCCTTCTTTTCGCTCTTGTCTTTCTTTTCCTTCTTTTCCTTTTTGTCCTTCTTGTCCTTCTTCTCCTTCTTCTCGCTCTTGCTCTTCTTGCTCTTCTTCTCGTCGTCGTCGTCGGATGCGTCCTCGTCGTCGTCGGCCTTGCGCTTCTTGCTCTTCTCCTTCTTCTCCTTGCGCTCCTTCTTCTCCTGCTTCTTCTCCTCCTTGCGTTCCTTCTTCTCCTTCTTGGCCTTTTTCCGCGCCGCCTTGGCAGCCTTGCTATCATCGCTGTCGACCTCATCCTCGGAGACCGTAGCCGACGATGCCGATGCCGATGCCGAGTCGGAGGGTGTGGATGTGGTTGTAGATGTGGTTGCGGTCTCGTCGCCCTCGGCCTTGGCCTTCGGCTTCACCTCGACCTGCTCGTCCTCCTTGATCTCGTCGCCAATCAGCAGACCGCCGCGCACAAAGCGCATCGGCCCCCACCGCCGCTCCACGTACAGCGTCATCTTGGCCGTCTCGCGCACCTGCCGCTGCTCCTCAATCGACTCTTCGGATTTGCCGTTCAGGCGGCCCAGCAGGTCCTTGAAAATGTCCAGGCCCGTGCACTGGTTGGCCGTGTTCTGGCCGGGGCCCGCCGCGCCAATGCCCAGGTTGTCTTCGCGCATCACCGCCTTGATGTGCGATGCGCTCGCGGCCGTGTATAGTGCCGCGTGCGACGCATCCTTCTGGCCCAGGTACTGCCCAGCCTCCCATCCCTGCTGGCGCAATATCCGCTGGCCGTAGTTGTTTGTGTTGCGTGCCCATTTCGTGTTGTTCGGATCGGTGCCGATTTTCGAGCGGCTGTTTGTTAGCTATGCTTTGCGGATGCAAGTAGATGCAAGTAATGCAAGATGCACGCGCAAACTCACTTCTTGACGCCGGCGAGACCCATCTTGGCGGCTGGTAGGGATAGAAATGCTGTTGCGGCTAAGAATGACGACCCGAAAATTGCTTCAGATACGAAATCGCCAAATGCCAAATGCCAAATGCCCCAGCCCGTTTCCCAAATATTTTCTGCCAGAGATATTTTAAATGGGGCTTATCAAAGTTTGAAAATCCCGATAAGCACACCGCGAATAGATAGTGTTGAGCCGGTAGTGGTTGCGTGCACGTGATGTGTCACACGTAGAGGCCGCCGGTCTGTTATAATACTCGTGATGACAACGCCGACTGCATAGAATATTATTTTATTTTAAAGATTTGGTTTCTATTTACAATCATCTCGAAAAGCCATAAACCTTCTATAAAGTCTCTTCTTAAGGGCGATTGTTTTGGGTGATTGTCGGTGAACATCTACGCTTTGGGCATCATGATCAGGCATCACAAGAAATGTAGAAGGCAGAATAGTAGTAGGCTTCATAAATTCCAAAATAGGAAGGAACAAGTTGCATCCGTCCCGGAATATAAGCGTAGCTTTCTGTAGCCGTCAGTTTTATGAAGCAGCGATAGAGTTGTTGAGCTGATCTTTCCTATAAGATATATTATAAAGTTCTAAATGTATCAAATATGGAAAGAACTCAAGAGTCAAGATGTAAACGGAAAGAGCAATAATGACATCCCCCCATTACTATGTAGGTTTTTTGGCCAGTGAAACGAATTATCACTTTTGCCTCTTCTTTTGCACTTTAAGGCACAAAAAGCACACAAAGCATACAAAATACAGCCACACACACTTGCAATGCCTCCGAGGAAAGCAGCACGCCCGCTTCAGCGCCAGCTCAGCCTGGAGGCGCCCGACATGACATCCGACATTGGCCTCGACAGCGATGAGAATGATTTTGACCCTGTCAAGGCGGCCACCGAGCTGCAGAGATCCATTGAGGGAGTGAGTCTTTGGTCGTTTCCATCTGTCAAACGATACACCGAGATGGCGTCTAACATTCAGCAGCACAAGAAACGCCGGTTTGCGGCCCGCAAGAAGATCGAGAGAAAGTACCAGGCCAAGGTGGCCGAGATTGTCAAGCGCACCGAGGCACGCCTGGCCGAGTGCGAGAAGCACGAGTACGTCCACAACTCCAAGAAACTAGAGTGAGTGAGCTGAAGAGACTGACAGACAGCGCGCAACTCCGGCACGAACGGCTGGCCCAGCTAGTGGCGGCCATCGAGACCAGAGACGCCACGCAGCGCGCCGTGGCTGACCGCGTGGGCCGCTTCTACGACAGCTGCATGAACCTCACCAGTGTACTGCAGACCGTGTACAGCGGCCTTGCCGACGAAGCACGCCAGGCCACGTTTGCTGATGGTCATGGGCAGGCGGCCATGCAGGAATAGAAGTCGGGGAATCCCAACGTCGGACAGATGCACAAATGCACAAGGAGAAGTGTGTGTTGATTTTACCCTGTTCTATATATCATATCGTACAGACCGACCGTCCGGGTTTTGTTGATGGCATTAATGGTATTACATTTCGGGATGTCTCCCTTCGCTTTTGCCTTTTCGTCGTCTTTGTTTGCCGCTGCCGTCTTGATGCTGTATTGCCTCAAAGCTACACCTTGAAGCCGAAGCCGGCCATGCAGTCCCGGTACTGGTCGATTGTGGACTTGCAGTCGGCCGTTGGGTCTGCGGCTTTGGAGAACAGCATGCACTCGTCGCGCTTGGACTTTTGCTCCGTGCAAACGCAGCAAGGCTGTGGTGTTAGCTTGTCTCTGCATCTAATAGCTGGTGTCTGGTGTCTGTTTGACCAACCTTGGGCTTTGAGGGTGCGTCGGTCTTTGCAATCGCTGGCTGAGCAGGTGCGGCCGAGCCTGGAATGTGTCAGCATGAAATCCCGTCGGGCTGGAGCATTTATAGCTCTCCATCTCCAAAGATCAAATGCAACTGTCGCATGCCATCGTACCGATTGATGATGCTTGCTGTGTGGCAGACATTGTGAGGGTGTGATTGTCGGTGGTAGAGACGCAAAGAGATTCTGGCTGCAGTGTGGTGGAAGACGTGTCGTCAAGAAGAGGTCGCGAGAAGATAGAGAGAAGAAAAACAGCTGATCGGCTTTTCAATCAACAATGATGCATTTGTCAGTCGTCGAGAATTGCGACAGCTTTCTTAGTGTCTTTGCGGGCAGCCTCTAGGCACTTCCGACGCCTGCCGGGTGGGTCCTACCGCTAAATGCACTGCAAAGTCTCAAGTGATTGCCACCATGAATCAAGTGCATTTTTAATGTCATTAACATGTGTTTATTATGTAATCATCATGACCTCATATCCTTCTCAAGTCTCTCCTACTCTTGCTCTGTATAACTCCCTCTTGACCCGATGTTCACTGCATTCACCCAATCATCTCCCCTAGGAGAAGACTCCGGTAGCTCTCCATGCCCTCCGACAGGCGGAGATACGTGCCCGCTGCGAGCATCTGCACCTCGCTCTCCTGGCTGCGCTGGTCGGCCACGTCGGCGCCGGCCATGCGCATGTTCTCGACAATCTGCAGAGCCCAGTCGCGCGTCTGCACCACCTCGCGCGGCAGGTCGCGGCACAGCTCGCGCATGCGGTTCTCGTTGACGTCCAGCACGGCCATCAGCGCAAAGAGCACCCCGTGCGTCACCAGCAGATCGCCGACGCAGTGCTTTTGCACGCTGCTGCTCAGCAGCAGACTCCACAGCTCGGCCGTCATGTCGGGCAGCGCCAGCGCCGTCGGTCCCGCCGCATGCAGCACAACCGCGAGCGTCTTGAGGTAGAGCGACAGCAGCGACGGCTCGAACAGCACACTGCGGAGGCGTGCCGGCGACGATGCCTGGAGCGCCAGCTGGAAGCGCGAGACGAGAGGGAAGAACACAGTCGACGCGAGCAGCTGGCCGGACGTGTTGACGACGCCGCCCTTGGCCGGCTGCTTCTTGCGCGTGACTGCAGTTTTGTCCGATTTGCTTGCTTCGGCAGACGACACGTTCTTGAGCCGCGACTTGAACGAGTTCAGCTTGAGCACGTCCGGGCCGGTGGCTTCGTCGGCCGCCTTGGCAGCAATGGGACGCAAAAAGCTGGCAGTCAACGAATCGGCAATCGAATCTAGCGCGCCCGATTTGATCGCCTTGAGTGACGAGGTGCCACCCGGTAGCGCCCCGGGTTGCGTGCCTGGAGACGGCATGTAGAGGTGCTCGACGCGGTCCGGCAGCTGCTTGGTCGGAAATTTGGCCTCGCCGGCATAGTTGGACGCATCGAAGCCGGCGAGCTCGCGCGCACCCAGACCGAGTGCCGACAGGGTTGATGCGCGCTGCGTGAGAGAGTAGTCACCCTCGAAAAAGGCCAGGGCATAATACGGCCCGATGAGTTTGGGCTGCGCGAAAGTGAGGGCGACCATGCCCTGCAGGCGCAGATTGTTAAAGTCCTCAACGTCAAAGGTGTCTTGCAGGCCAAGCAGAATGGAAGCGAGGTCCTGGGCATGCTGCTGCACCTCGGTACCAAACGTGGCTTTGCGGCGAATCAGTAGCGGTGCTGTAGTCAATGCCAGCTTTTGCTTGTCGTAGTTCTCGGTATCCCGGAAGTAGGCAATCAGGTCGCGGATGTAAACGGGCGCCTTGGGCTTGTCCCGGCTGATGAGTGTCGGGTCGTCGTCCGAATCTTCAGTGTCCGAGTCTGGCTTGGCGTACGCCTTGAGATCGTCATCTTCGTCGTCATCATCCAATTCCTCGATGATAAATCCAGACGTCTTTGGCTGTGGTGTGTTTGCTTTTGGTACTGCTTTCGCTGCCGGTTTCGGCTGTTTCGTCTGTTTCGGCTTCTTGGGCTCAGTGCCAGTGCTGGTGCTGGCCTGGGCCTGTCTTGTGCTTGGTGTTTGCTTCTTGAGGACGCATGGATCGCCCACAGTGTCATTGACTTTTGTAAGCCCCTTGTACCACTTGGCTTCGTCCGTGCCCATTTCGTCCATCTTAAAGTCCAGCTTGGTCTTGCCGTCGTCCACCAGCCCGGAGAGGGACTCGCCTACTACCATTCCGAGGAACTTTGCCCGATTCTGGGATGCGCCAAGTCGGTTGGTCACGAGACTGAGGTATGTCCGTGACCGCAGCAACGAGGCCAGGCTTCGCTGCGAGAGGCGCCCAAGATATGCTGCGGAGAGGAGGATAATCTGTGCCGTGGCTATCTAGTTAGACTTTTGAATGTGCTCAAGTTATGGATAGATCAACGAACCTTCCTGCTGCATCATTGGCGAGTGCTTGATGAACAACTGGTCTCCAAACTCGGCCATGGACTTGTCAAGGATATCTGAGAGGGTGCTTTGGTCCTTGGACACAACAGCCACGGCCGCTCGGCGGATCCCAGCGCCGTTGAGCAGTCCAACACCAGGGCTTGACAGAAGCCATGATATCAGCTGCTCCCGCAGTGTGGCACTTGTGCCAACGACCTTTTGTATCAGGCCGGCCACGGCAGACACGCTGCCGGCATCCAAGGATGCAGGATCGGCCGACAGTGATCCAAAGTATGTGTCAGCGGCAAACTTAAGCATGCCGCTGAGCATCTTCTTTTGCTCGTATGCAGGAATCTGCTCGAGAAGGCCAGCCAGGACGTCATCTTTTGCTAGGGAATCGCCAAGGATGAGATCGCCAACAAATGTTGAGATAACCGAGTCTTTGCTGTTAGTGGATGTGCTTATGAGACTCCAAAGATATCAAATAACATACCTGTGTAGCCCAGGCGCAACACTTTCCCTAGCAGTGTGCCTTGTGCTTTCTGGACATCCAGTTTCCGGCTTTTGAGAGCCCAGTGAATAATGTTCTGTGTCATCCACAAGGAGTACTCTTTGCCGCTGGCGATCCAAAACGGCGACAGCTTATCTGACAGCTCGTCCTTGACAACAGCCTCGGCCTCTGCAGCAAGTGACACAATCTTCCCGCTGCCGATAATGTTAAGGAGCTCCTGCTGCAGTGGCCGCCTCTTGGCCTCGTCGTCAGACGTGGAGATGCTCACAGACCAGATATGGGCCACCGCCCCGTCGCCTGCCAACAGCTCCGACAGCACTTCCAGCAGGACTCTCAGCTGCCATGCCGGGCTCCCTGGTGTGTCCTTTTCGCTGTCATCGATCCTTTTCGTCTTTGTTTTTGTCTCGGCCAGGAGTGCGCGCAGACGTACAGAGAGAGCGCTCAGCCCAGTGATGCTCCGCAAGCAGGTAAGCAGCAGCTCGAGGTCGGCCTTGCTCTCTTTGCCCTCTTTTTTCTTTATTCTGTCATTTGCTTCCTCGTGCAATATTGTCCAGTAGTTTGGCAGAATGGCCGTCACCAAGACCTGCACGATCTGGGCAGACAGCGGCGTTGGTTTCCGAACATCGACGGGAGCTTTGGTAGAGAGGAGGAACCGGAGCACAGCGACTAGGGTATTGAAGTCTGGCTCGTTTTTGAGGATCTCAAGAGCCTCGTCCAAAGAGCTTGCTGTGAAAGCTTGCCGTTCTGGTGCTGCAGTAGTCGCCGTCGTCGTCGCTGTCGTCGTCGTCGATTTCTTCACTTCTTGGAAAAAGGGCTCTTCTTTTGCTGCAGGCTTGTATGTCGTGCTGACGGGCGACAGCAAGGCGTCCATGGTCGATTCACAAGTCAGGCATGAGCCCGGGTATAGAGTGTGGGCGTAAAATAGCAATCGCGAGTCTGCTTGTCTGCTTGTCTGCAATAAAGTCAGAGGACGTTGCCGCGAGCCTGTCTTAGTATGTACATAGTGTGTATAGGTCTTAGTAAGAATGCGCTATCGCGTGCCTTGCAGCGCCAACGGCAGGTGCTACAGCGGGTGGGGCGGTGACGCTCTAGCGAGAGTAGCGGCAGGCAGCTCCTGCCCCAAACGTCAAGCAAGCTCAGCTCAGACGACTCCCCGCAATTTCTCATCACGGCAGCCTCATGCTCATACACAACCTCACCCAACACGACACCAACAACAAGTGCTGCAGAGCTCGTAGCGCGCTTTCACAATGGCCGACACAGCAGTAGAAACAAATCCAGCGAAATGGTACGTCTCCCTTTATCTCAATACAGCTCACAACACCTCCTGTACTCAGTAGCCTGACCGGGGTAGGAAGTACCTCGATCGCATCCGGACGACAGCCGGTCCCTTTACCCAGGAGGAGGCATTTGACTCTGAGAATGTCATATCTACTATTGGTCGCGTCAAGATCCTGGTGATCGGCGCTGGCGGCCTCGGCTGCGAGATCCTCAAAAACCTGGCCCTGTCCGGCTTCAAGGACATCCACGTCATCGACATGGACACCATCGACATCTCCAATCTGAACCGCCAGTTTCTGTTCCGCAAGTCGGACGTCGGCAAGTACAAGGCCGAGGTGGCCGCCAACTTCGTCATGCGCCGTGTGCGCGGCGTCACCATCACACCCCACAACAACCGCATCCAGGACTTTGACGAGTCCTTTTACATGCAGTTCCAGCTCGTCGTGTGCGGCCTGGACAGCATCGAGGCGCGGCGCTGGATCAACGCAACGCTGCACAGCATGGCCGAGTCGGAGGCCGACGATCCGAGCGACTGCATCAAGCCGCTGATTGACGGCGGCACCGAGGGCTTCAAGGGCCAGGCGCGCGTCATCATCCCCACCATGACGTCGTGCATCGAGTGCCAGCTGGACATGCACGCACCACGCGCTGCTGTGCCGCTGTGCACAATCGCCAGCATCCCGCGCCAGCCCGAGCACTGCATCGAGTGGGCACACGTGATTGCCTGGGACAAGGAGAAGCCGTTCCCGGCCCTCGACAAGGACGACCCGGAGCACATTACCTGGCTATACCAGAAAGCGCTGACGCGGGCGGGCGAGTTCAACATCCCGGGCATCACGTACGCTCTCACGCAGGGTGTCGTCAAGAATATCATCCCAGCCATTGCGTCGACAAACGCCGTCATTGCGGCCAGCTGCTGCAACGAGGCCGTCAAGATCATGACGGGCGTGGTGCCCTCGCTGGGATTCGAGGAGAACTACATGATGTACTCGGGCAACGACAGCATCTACACATACACATTCAAACATGAGCGGAAAGACGACTGTCCGGTGTGCTCGGATACCGAACATGCACGACCGCTGCCGACAGACTTGAACATGACGCTGGGCGACTTCCTCGACTCGTTTAGAGAGCGGCCCGAGGCACAGCTGAAGCAGCCGTCGATCCGGGCCGAGGGCAGGACGCTCTACATGCAGAGCCCGCCATCGCTGGAAGAACAGACACGGCCGAACCTGGAAAAGATGCTTAAAGAGCTGAATCTCGAGCACGGATTCGAAGTGGCTATCACCGACCCTGCATTCCCGACGCTCAGCTTCCGGTTCACCCTGACGCCCAAGGCATAGGCGAGCGCTGACTTACGACATATAGACGATAACGATTACTGGATACCTTTGCAGGCAAGAATGAAACGACAATATTGAACAACGAATAACGAATAATGAATGGTGTTTGATTTTTTGTTTTAATTCCAGACGCCGTAGTTGTCCCCGAGGTAAATACAAATGTCTATATCAGACGCAGACGGTACACCATGAAGTAAGAGTATAACAGTAGAAACCAAGACAGTACAAAACAGTACAAAGCAGTATCAAAACAAAAACAAATGCCAGGATAATAATAACAACCTCAGAAACAATGCTTGCCACCGCTTTCACCTCTTTTTCTTCCCTCTCCTTCAACACTACCGGATCATGTTCTTGACCTGCTTCTCCAGCTTCTCAGACTTGATCTTGAGCTGCTTGATCGACTCCAGGAACAGCTCGTCGCTGTCCCACTGGCCGGCGCTCTCGACGGCAAAGATAAAGTGGTCCTTGCGCCGGCCCAGCTTGACCTTGCCCTGGAACTCGGGGTGCCGCAGACACTCGCGACTGACCGTGTCGCGCATGGCGTCCAGCACAACGGCGCGCGTCTCGCCCACGTACGGCGCGTACGCCTTGTCGGCGTCGGCAATCTTCTTGGTCACCTTCTCGAGACCAACGACGCCGGCGGGGAAGCACTTGACAAACTTGTCGGCGTCGGCGCCGATGATGGGCTGGGTGATGTTGATGAGGGGCAGCAGGCGGTACGACGCCGTGCACACGGGCGAGTACTTGGCGTGGTCGGAGCCGACACCCTTGTGCATGTGCATCTCAATGTCAATGACCTGGCCGGGCCGCAGCTTGGCAATCAGAATGTCGGGGTTGACGGGGGCGATGGCATCGGCGCCGGAAAAGTACTGGACCTGGCGGCCCTCGGGGACAAAGACAATGTCCTTGGCGTAGACGTGTGCGTGGTGGTACAGCTTGGTGGGGTCGGTCTCGCCGGGCGCGGCATCGCGGTTGTGCGTGCACTCGACGCGCAGGTCCAGCTTGAGGGTGTTGTAGTCAAACGAGGTCGGGAACTCGCTCTGGTCGGCATCGGCGGCGGGGCGCTTCCAGAAGCGGATAAAGTTGCGCAGGCCGTCCTGGCCACCGCGGAACGGGATGAGGCCGAGACGGTGTGCGAGCACCTCGTCCTGGATGACCGAGGTGTTGTTGTCGATAAAGCAGGTCTCGATGGCGACGGACGGGATCTCGGCGATCATGATGCGGCGGAAGGCGTTGGCAATGCTGGCGTCGACGCCGATGAGCGAGAAGGAGGCATCGTGCTGCTCATTGTTATGGAATTTGATCTGGAGGCCGTTGCGGAACTCGTCAATGTCCCATGCAAGGTCCTCGTTGGGGTAGTTGCCGGGGAACTCGGTGGCCGAGACGTTGGTGACGGTTTCGAGGTTGACGCCGATCGTCTACAATGTCAGTAGGGTGTTGCTATCTGGGGAATTGAAAAGAGAGGCAAATAGAAGCATGGCTTACCCTCCGGCGATCGAGCTCCTCTTGGCTGGGTTTTGTTAATGGTGCCATTGTGCTTGCATGGCAATGTGTCGGTGGTGATGCTCGGACAGACTGCTGGCAGCTGAGGAAATTGGCAGAATCGGCAGAGGTAGCAGAGTAGGCAGTAGACAAACTTTTTTTTCGTTATCGGCTTATCGCCGCATGCTGACATAATCTTTCTTTATGAGGAGGGCGTCAACTTGTATGTACCTCTGTACCTTCATGTACCTTTGTACCTCTCATTGGCTCCATAGCTGACCAATTGGCCAATTGTTTTGTCCCATGTAATTCAAGCTCTCTGACTCGCTGGCACTGGGCGGGTCTCCGCGGATGGTGGGTTGTTCCGGCTCGTGCTTTCTTTTCTGGGAGCTCGGGACTCGACGGGCAAGAGACATTTTGACGACAGTGAAGAAGAAGGCCTGCTTCGAGATATACGTATATACACGGACGCCCCCCTCCGACCGATCTCCGACCATCTCCTCTCCGACTTCAACCTCCGGGTCCGACCTAGCATTCTGCTTTTCGCTCTGGGGACGCGATCCTTGACGATTCACGACGACATCCTCTCCCCCGACGGACTATCACGATCGACGAAAAAAGCTTCATCTGGGCTTGACGACGGCGACGACGACAACCCGATATCCGGCGATACCCTTTAACGACGGCCTCTGTACACACACTCTCTACAGGCTAAAATCTAAAAATCACACAAAATGTCCTCTCTCTACCGGTTGGCCGGCCGCGGTGCCGCCAAGCGCATGTGCCTGCGTCCCGCCATTTCGACTTCCACAACCGCCTCTGCCGCTGCAAGACGGACACCAGCACTCCGTGCTGCCTTTTCGACTGCCCCCCAGCGCCGCTTTGCCACCCCGTACGAGGGCCAGGGCACGCGTCTGGTGCCTGTCGGCGAGGACTTCCAGATGCCGTCGTCCAGCGACCTGTTTGAGCAGAATGAAACAGCCGAGGCCTTCACCAAGGGCAAGGGCGACAACACGGTCGAGGGCCGGAAGATCCGCCACTACACAGTCAACTTTGGTCCCCAGCATCCTGCTGCCCACGGTGTGTTGCGGCTGATTCTCGAGGTCAACGGCGAGGAGATTGTGCGTGCCGACCCCCACGTCGGCTTGCTGCACCGTGGTACCGAGAAGCTGTGCGAGTACAAGACGTACCTGCAGGCCCTTCCCTACTTTGACCGTCTCGACTACGTGTCCATGATGACCAACGAGCAGTGCTTCTCGCTGGCGGTCGAGAAGCTGCTCAACGTTGAGATCCCCCAGCGCGCCAAGTTCATCCGCACGCTGTTTGGCGAGATCACGCGTGTGCTGAACCACCTGATGTCCGTCCTGTCGCACGCCATGGATGTCGGTGCCCTGACGCCGTTCCTGTGGGGCTTCGAGGAGCGTGAGAAGCTGATGGTATGTCCCGAGTTTCCTTCTCGTCATGGCAAGACACAGAATAAGTTTGCTAACAATCTAGGAATTCTACGAGCGTGTCTCTGGTGCGCGGTTGCACGCCGCCTACGTCCGTCCCGGCGGTGTTCACCAGGATATCCCCGTCGGCCTGCTCGACGATATCTACCAGTGGGCCACCCAGTTCGGTGACCGTATTGACGAGACCGAGGAGATGCTGACGGACAACCGTATCTGGATCAACCGTCTGCAGGGTGTCGGTGTCGTGTCTGCTGCCGAGGCCCTGAACCTGTCGTTTACCGGTGTTATGCTGCGCGGCTCTGGTGTCGCCTTTGATATCCGCAAGAACCAGCCCTACGACGCCTACGACCAGGTCGAGTTTGACGTGCCCGTCGGTGTCAACGGCGACTGCTACGACCGCTACCTGTGCCGCATGGAGGAGTTCCGCCAGTCGCTGCGCATTATCCACCAGTGCCTGAACAAGATGCCCGCCGGCCCCGTCCGTGTCGAGGACTACAAGATCTCGCCGCCGCCGCGTGCCGCCATGAAGGAGAACATGGAGGCCCTGATCCACCACTTTTTGCTCTACACCAAGGGCTACGCCGTGCCCCCCGGCGACACCTACAGCGCGATCGAGGCCCCCAAGGGCGAGATGGCCGTCTACGTTGTCAGTGACGGCAGCGAGCGGCCATACCGGGTGCACATTCGCGCGCCTGGCTTTGCCCATCTGGGCGGTTTCGACCAGGTCTGCCGTGGCCACCTGCTGGCCGACGCTGTGGCCGTGATTGGTACCATGGATCTGGTGTTTGGTGAGGTCGATCGGTAATCTTTGGCGAACGGAGGAGTGTACATATGCAAAGCAACTTGATTTTACTTATCTTCTATTTCCTGTTCCTGTTTCTGCTCTTCTTCTTTGTTCTGCCATTTGTTTTATTTTGTAATGTTCTTTGGAAGGGTTCGAGGACGGACCGCAGCGCGTCGAAATCCATAACCATATATCACATGTTCACCATCTGAGTCTGTGCACAGCCGCAGCTCACAACTCACAATAAAAAGTAAAAAATAGAAATAAATCAAATAAACAAACAAACAGTAGCAGAGTATTAGATGAAGCATATCGAATGAACCAGTTCGCAGTATTTGTATGCTGATTAACCAGCCACTTGATATTCAAAAAAAGAAAACCCTTAATCAAAACTCATAAATTCAAGACTTCTTTAAACGAACCAACTTTCTTTTTGTTTTTGTGTGATTTTATTCTTATTCCTCTCAAGTCCATCCCGTTTGTGCCGTCTACTTCCAGCAGGACGGACGGCCTTGCCAGGGTGTAGCGTGCGGGACCCCCTCGGGGCCGGCCCCAACGGGATATCCGAGCAGGGGGCTGACTCCCATGGCATCGGCTGCATGCTTCTGTATGCGGCTGGCAATGTCGTTTTCCGCGCCATGGCCCTTCCCTAGGTTCTCTCTATCCAAAACTCCATCGATGACTGGAACCTGGCCAGCACGGTACTGCGAGCAAGGCGTCGGCTGGGCCAGGAAGGGTCCGGTGAGAGGCAAATAGGCGGGCACCTTGGTGAAGACGGCGCCAGAGTATCGGACCGGCTTTCCTTTGTGGGCAGGCTGGGCTTGGTATCCCGTGACTTCACTAGCCGTGTCTATATCTGCATCTACCTCTTGTCCATGGCTGACATCGGCAGGCGGCGTTATGACCCCGGTGGCGCGCAGCTCGTCCCAGCCGTCGTCAACCGCCCCAGAGCTGCATGAGAATGGACCATGTGACTTTCTGCGCTGGTGGCGGCGCAGAGCGGAGCGGAGCTCGGCCACATCGCCGGGCTGCATGGACGGCGTCGACGGCATGGACGAGAGGGACGCCACCCGGCGGTGGGAGGGCAGCGCAGGAGGTGCACCGTAGATGTGCTTCAAGCTGTCATTGGTGGGCTCTTTTTCTATAGTCTCATGTTCATCTTTGTCTTTCACGTCCGTTTGATCCTTTTGGTCCTTTTCGTCTTGGGTGGCCTCGCCGTACGTCCGGCAGTCGACGCGGCACTCGCACAGCCCGGCATTGTGCCTCTCGCGGTGGTCGGCCACCCACTCGGCCGCATAGAGGCTCGGCAGGCGGACAGAGACGACAGCCCGGCCACCGGCGTCGATGGCTTCGGACAGGATCGGTGGGACGTATGCTCTATCGTCCGGGCTGGTGTCACTAGCCGGGACAGGGTCACAAGCAGCCTCGTCACTGCCGCCACTGTTGTCATCAGTGAGCTCGCCGCCACCGCCGCCAATGATTCTCGGACGAATGAGATACGGGAAGACAGTCTCGCAGCCACAGACGCCGCGCTCGTGCATGAAGCGGTGCTCGTACTCCTCGATCTGGGTGGCCCGGCTGTGGACAATCTTCTGGCACGTCGGGCACATCTCGCCGGCCAGGAACGGCTTATCGGCGCGGCGCGGGCATGTCGGAAATGTATGGCTGACCGTCGTGAGCGGGCACGGCCGAAGCACAGGAAGGGAGATGTGGCCGCACGTGTAGCCTATATACTCGAGGAAGCACATTTTAAGGTCGTGGGCAGTCTCTCTGTCGAAGACGTCTTAAACTAAGTTGACAGCAGGCTGAAGGTCAAGCTTTGTTGAGAGTATAGAGGCCTTGATACGTTTCTGGCTGCTGATGCAAGCCAAGGGAAAGCAACGTGAGAACGCGAGGATGAGGAGGCAAGTAGCAGTCCTTGATCACTGGATCAGGAGACCTTGAGCTTTCAGTCAGTGGAGGGAGAGCTGTCGATTGACATCAGAGCACGTTGTGATCCTGGTCGTCGGTAGCAGTGACTTGATAGTCTAGGCAAGGTACAGGCCGAGAGAAAACTCTACTTTGATGGCCAAGAACTATATGATAGAAAGTAAACAAACCTTGTAATAATAAGCAGCGAGAAGGTTGTAGCTTATATAGTCCTCCCCGTGAAGCCGGTGCTAGAGGTGCAAAGGATCTGCAGAGTGGGTAAGTTGCAACGCGGCACGCCTCTCTGTTTGCTTGACGGCGAGTACGTAAGGGTGGTTGAAGATGCATGTGAGAGGGATCCAATAAAGATGTGATGGAAGTCAGGCTGCAGCTTGTAGTCCCTGGTCTCACGGTGCAGGCCATCATGTGGCCAGATCAGCTTGGCCAAGGGATACAAATATCGGCATCAGCGGCATCAGACTGAGATGGCCATTGCGGCTTGATAAAATTAAGCTGTATTCAACACTATCTTACATCTTGCAGGCCCTGTCATAAGTATAATAGTCATCCCGGATGCTTATTCTCAAATTATACACTGCTGCGCCCGGAACTGGCGGCCTGGGTCATCAGCAGGTTCTTGAGCGGCCGCAGAGCATTGATCGCGCTCAGCCCCAGGGACCGCAGCGGCACCAGCGGGCCGCTCTCGACTGCATACAGCTTGTGCAGCTTGTCACAGACGCCCATCAGCACGTGGTTCGCCGCATACCGCTCCGCCGGGTACGGCTCCAGCGACGTCCGCACGCCCAGGTCCTGGCCGTGCTGCACCGCATAGGCAATCGTGCGCGCCAGGCTCTCGACGTCGCCCTGGCCCTGGTTCAGGCCCTGGCCCGCCAGCGGATGCACCGTGTGTGCGGCGTCGCCGACAAGGGCCACGCGCTCGCCAATGTACGTGTCGGCATGGCGCAGCTTGAGCGGGAACGACGCGATGCTGCCGGCCTGAACGCCGGCAATGGCCGACGGTGCGCGGTACTCGGGGTCGCTGTGGGCCGACTCGTTCTGCAGCCGCCAGGCCACCTCGGCGCGCTGGCCGCCGCCCGACAGGCTGTGCATGTACGACAGGTCGACGGGCCGCAGACGGAACGCGGCGTTCACCATGGCGACAAAGTCCTCGGGCGACAGCGACTTAAGCAGTGCCGCGCGCTCGGGCGTCGTCGACCACACGAGCGTGGCAAAGCGGCCCGGCAGCGGCAGGAGGGCGACCGGGCCGGTGGGCAGGAAGCGCTGGTAGGCCACCTTGTAGGCGTCGCCCGACAGGCTGCCGGCGCCCTCCTCGAGCAGAACTGTCGCGACGACGCCGTGCCGCTCATAGTCCCAGCCGCGCGCCTCGATGTCGGCAAACGACCGCACGGGGCTGTTGGCACCATCGGCACCCACAAGCAGGCGCGCCAGCAGCGTCTTCTTCTTGTCGCTGCTTCCGCTCGCATCTTTGCTTTGCAGCTGGACGGCAGGCCACTGTGACAGATCCAGTCCCGTCTTTTCTGTTTCGTCCGCGCTGCCGTCGCTGCCAAAGCCGATGCTGTCGACGCGCGTGCCGTCAAACACGTCCACGCCGCCCAGCTCCTCCAGCCGCCGCAGCAGGCCGGCCGTCAGGTTGTTGTTCTCCACCATGTATGCGATTGTTGATCCGGTGTCGGGCAGCTCTGTGCCAGGCGGCCAGTCGAAGCCGATGCGCGCCCCGGTCACGCCGTCCCAGACCTGCATCGACTGGTAGCCCTGGACACGCTCGCGGTGGAGGTGCGACCAGGCGCCGATGCGGTCGAGGAAGCGGGCCGATGCAGGCGTCAGGGAGCTGCAGCGGTTGGCAAAGTTGTCGGGCGATGGGGCGTAGGAGCGTGTGCGGCCGAGGTCCTGGGCTTCGATGAGGGCCAGACGCAGGCCGGCGGTGACAGGGTTGGCGCCTGCTTGTTAGGCGGTGTTCTTCATATTGAGAAGATATTTGGATACATACGAAGAGCAGTCAGGAGACTGAGACCGGCTGGACCGCCACCGACACAGACGACGTCGTAATTGTCATTCTTGGAAGAGGTCGCCGTCGACGACGAGGCTGTTGACTGCCACCGGCGGCGCAGGGATTGCTGCAGCTGCAGACGTATCTCGAAGCGCTGTGTACAGCTGCGGCACACGAACCGTGACGCAGGTGATCGACCGAGCATCGTGAGGATAATTGACGTTGTATAGAGTGTTCTCGTGACGTGACGTGGTGCAGCTGTAAGCTTCGAGGTCAATCGAGCCGTGGGGAAAACGGCCAACTTTTGCTGTGGAGCTCGGTGAATTAAAGTGGGTCATATGCTAGACATCACCAAGCTGCATCGACTGCAACCTCAGTTCAGGGCTTCATTTTGACTACACTTTGAAACTATTTAATTTTTGTTGTTTATTGTTTCTACGCATTTCACATGAAAGGCTTTTTTTAGGTGTTTTTTAAAAACAAATTACAGTATTATTAAAAAGAGCGGCCTGAGTTTATAACTCACTGGATATAACCTAATTCCAAGCTCCAACAAGCAAATAAACAAACAAACCACAAATATAGAAACAATAATATTAATAGCCCAGAGGTTGGACAGGCCGGCAGTGGTCGATCACAGCTTCTCGAGTTTCCCCGAGAGCTGTACTTCTACTGTCGCCTCCATAATCATACACTCAAGAACGTGATGTGTCGTCATTCTTCTAAGCAGTGACGACCGGGGTCTTGCCGGTCTTTACTGCCGACGAATCGATAGTGTCCTCGGCCGCGGCCTCGTAGCCGTTGGAGTCAGCGCCGTGCTCGAGCTCCTCGCCGTCGTCGACGAGCTCGGGCTGCCACTCGCGCAGGTCGTCCTCGGCGTCGTTGAGGATCTGCCGGGCCTGGCCGCTGTGGGGATAGGCCTCGCGGGTGTCGCCAGGAACAACGGGCGAGTCGTCGAGCAGCTTGAGCAGACGCTGGCCGTGGCGGGCAAGGATAATCTGCTTCTCGGCGCGCTCAATGGTTGCGGCGAACTCGGCCTCGTACGCCTCTTTGAGCTTCTGGCGGGTCTATGCGAGTTAGTGTGTGTCTGCCGGCAGTACTGACACGACGAGTAACAATCAAATAGAAAAACATACGATGTTGGACAGCTGGGCCTCGGCGACTAGGTTCTCGGCCTCGGCACGGACCAGCTCCTGCTCGAGGACGACGAGCTTGGGGCTGTCGGACTCCTTGATCTTAAGCTTGGCAATGTCGTCCTGGATCTTGGCCTTGTTGTCGCGACTGGGCTGGACGCTCTTCTCGGTGTTACGGACGGCCTTGAGCACAGCGCGGCTCTCATCGAGGTTGTGGGCGTAGGTGTCCTCCTGCTCGCCAATCTCGGACAAGATCACGCCGACCTTGTCGCTGATGTCGGACACGGCGTCGTCGCCGGTCTGCTCGCCCCACTCAGACAGCTGGGTGGCAATGGAGACACGCTCGCGGCCGGCGGTCTCGTGGGCGCCAATCAAAGTGTTCTCGGACTTGATAAGGCGGTAGAGACGCTTGGACAGCTCGGGCTGGGAGGTGCCACGCAGCGAGTTGAAGGAGAAGCCGTTGCCGCTGTTGCGGGAGCCATTACTCCGGCCCTTGGAGCGGATAGACAGACCACGGTTGTTCCTAGAGTGTTGGTTAGTATTGTGGGAGACGAAATCAGAAGAGACAGGAAGTTGGATGACGATGCAACATGAGGGTGCAAAGCATACTGCTCGCCGCTGGATCGCGGTATCCAGGACAATATAGACGACATCGAAAGACGAGGCACAGTATCAGGGACGGGTGTTGTGATGTGTCGCAATGGCAGTGAAAGAGGCAGAAGCAGAACTGCAGAAGAAAAATTGAGGCTTTACTTACATCATCTTGGCGGTTTTGATGGGATGCGTTTTTTAGATACTGCCAGGCACTGTTAGCATTCCATCGCTCCTTCTTCATGGAAAGTTGGCCCGTGGCACCTTCCAAAGATGCGATTCTATTGAATCTATTAAATCTATTGAGTGCATCGTGGGGAAGGAGCAGGATCGGATGTGCCGGGAAGCCGCGACTTACAGTGTTTGTTGTTTGAGTTACCAAAAAGGGAAGTAGCACGGGTATACTAAACGAGTAGAGTAGGGTTGCAGGGAAGGTGCAATGGAAAGAAGAAATAAAAATCAAAAAGAAGAAGGAAGGTCTATAATACGCATCTTATAGCATGGATGTGCCTCGATTTATATCACGGCTTCAGCGCCCAAAGCTAGCTAAGCTCTTCTGCGCTTGAATAAGCAGCCAATTCTTACTACTGGCAGAGCTGGAACATTGGAACAATGGCGTCAACCAAGTACGCATCCAGCACAGCTGATGGTGATGATCGAGACGACAAGAGCGATGACATCATGATGGTCTCCACTTTTATGGCATCTAAGACCTTTTAGACCTTTTCGTCCTCTTAGCTCGTTTAGTCCTTTAGCATTACGGTTTCTCCGGCTGCGAACAGTCGTGATCACCAGAATTCCAGAGCAGGAGCGAGAGGAGGTACGTCGCATTTGCGCAAAACAGGAAAGGGCGATTGAACTTCTGAAAGAAAAACGTCCACCAGAGGCAAGAACGACTGTACTTTTTAATTTTTGGGGGGGAAAGAGCGGCTCGAAGCGTCAAGGAGCTCCTAGTCACACAATACAGCGCATTGGAGCACATGCCGATTACATATTCGAGCGCGATTGCCGGCACGCGCACCTGCCGTCGAAGCATCGCAGATTGTGTGCTTTGTTGGCATTAGAAGGAGCTAAATGATGACATAATATCGGCATACATAAAATCACTTGGTAATTCCTCTGGGTCGGAGATGTTCAAAGAAGGTCCACGCATGACGACGGCTGGGGCCGTCAATCCTGTCATGTCAAGGCCCAGTTACAGAGATGGGATGAACTACGTTTGGACATTATGTATGTCGTAGACGCGGTACGACTTTGGTTATGCAGAGTTGGCAATCAAGATTGGCATTCGTTGTCACTAATTACTTCTCAGCTGCAAAATGCAGTGTATAGTCGTAATGTATGCATGTGATGCGTCTATCTATCCAGGCCGGTGCCAATAAAATAATGACAATAATTCAAATAAAAATAAAACCCATAACGCCGTAACACCGTCGTGCCCGTGGTATATATCGAGACAAATGAAATGGCTTGTGTCGGAGTGAGTGTCGGGAAATGACCCGTGGGAGTTACTCAAGAGAGCGTGTAGAAGCGAGGTGTTGGGTGTCCTCAGAAACGGAAAGGTGTGTGGTCGGTAGGGTGGTCACCCCGGCTTAGAAACGGCCGCCGCCGCCGCCGGGACCGCCGCCGAACCCACCACCGCCGCCACCACCAGGGCCGCCGCCGAAGCCGCCTCCGGGACCGCCGAAGCCGCCGCCACCGCCGCCGGGACCACCACCAAAGCCGCCTCCAGGGCCGCCAAAGCCACCACCGCCAAAGCCACCGCCAAAGCCGCCGCCGCCGTGGTGACCGCCGCCGTGATGACCGCCGTGGTGCTGGCCGCCGCCCATACCGCCGCCACCACCGCCCATCATCTGGCCGACCATGCCGCTCATGCCGCCCATGCCCATGCGGCCGTTGTTGCCGCCGAAGCCGCCGCCGCCGCCCATCATGTTGCCGAGGTTAACGGGACGGGGGCCGTAGCCGCCCATGTTGTTGTGCTGTCGGCGGGAAGAGAAAGGAAGACACATTGTGTGTGTAAGTGTGAGCGTGTGCTTGAGTTGACGTAGAGTTGTTTGCTTGTTTGTGTAGGTAGAGTCAATTGTTTGAAAGACTTTTAAACGATACGAGTATGGAAGAGACTCGAGTAAGATGATGATTAAAACAAAACAGAAATCACCAAACAAAAACGAGGGATGGCCGAATATTTATTCACAGCGTCATCGGCAAATATTTACATTTAACCACGGCACGATCCCAGCTTGGGGCAGCCTCGCCTATCTCGCCTCCATCTTCGTCTTCTTTCGACTGCCTCTACTTCCCTGCTACTGCTACTATTTCCACCGCGGCCTCCCACCTGTTCGGCACTCCGTCGTCATGAAAACTGAGCCACCGGAGTCGGCTACAGGGTGGGCATGGGTGGACATGGGCAGTCTTTTTTGGAGCAGTTTGCTTTATTAATTTTATTTCTTTGTTCTTTGTTCTTCCATTCAGTCAATACTATTACCACTTTGGCAGCCGATTTGCCTCTCGCTGCCAAGCCTGAGCCGTCGAGTCGTCGTAATACTTTTTCCTCTTCCCGCACAGCCTTCAGCTACCAAGTGCTCTGACTACTAGCCACTACTCCGCACCCTTGTAGCGGCTCTTCTCGTTCTTTCGGCATCTTTCCGCTTGTGGCTCGCCGCTGCGCCCTATTCTTACGTGTTGCTGGTCACGGGGGACTATTACTGTATGGGAGCCCTCTGTGTGTGTGTCGTTCTCGCTTATTTATACTGTACTGTATTGCTCTTAGTACATAGTATCAATTGTCTTCAGTGGCTGTATCCGCTGTTCAGCCCTTACTAAGCCTCCTAAAGCATGCTCTGTGCTCTGTACTCCCCTGTCTCACTTGTTCCCCATCGTCTGCCAGAAATAGAACTCTGCTGAGCCGCTTTGGGCGTCTGTCTTGTATTTGTCTGGTATTTTGTCACGTCGATTTATTGTAATACAGCATGTCTGATCAGACCAAAAGCGGCGAGACAACAAAAATGTGCTTGCGATACCATCACTTGCAGTGAAATTCGTCGCTTCGAGACGGCACTGCCGATCTAGGTTGGATGATCAATGGCTTCCCGTCTCGCTATTTTGATTAGTTGGCACATTTGGGCATCTACGCCAATTAGATCGGAGCTGCGCACTTGACAGGTGACAGCCGCAGGGGTGGACACGACTGGACTCCGGGATGTGATCCTGCCGGCATAAAGGCGGACTTTACGTGGACTGCATTCGGAGCCAGGCTCGGCATCTATAGATATTACATAAGCATCACTTCAACCTATTGCTCATCATATCACCTGCACGGTAAACTTTTGTTCAATTCCGGGGTTATAATACAAGAGTAGATGGGAAGCCATAGTCACGAAGAGTAACCACAGATGGCAAACAAGCAAACAAAAAAAAAAAAAAAAAGCAAACAAGCAAACAAGCAAACAAGCAAACAAGCAAACAAGCAAACAAGCAAACAAGCAAACAAGCAAACAAAGCAATAACAAACAAGTAAATTTTCCCAAATACAGCGTCCCTTTTTTATCTTCTACAGGACGGTCCGATGAAATAGCAACTGCTGCCCACCTCTGACTTTGTCTCATCCTTGCTTGCCGAGTTTCTGGGCATCTAGTTCTTGGAGAACTTGAGCTCGACACCGCCGGCAACGTAGGCGGCAACAAACATGAAGATGGCGCTGGAAAAGACGACAACCGGCTTGCGCAGGCTCGACAGCAGGCTGTAGTCGTACGTCACAATCACCTCGCGGTCGCGCAGCTCGTCAACCAAGTTGCGCGCCTCAATGACCACGGCCGTGCGGCCGACAGTGTCCAGGTACGTCTTGTGCAGCGTCACGCTCGACGCGGCAATCGACGCCGCCGGGATCGCAGTGTAGAACTTGACGTTGTCGGCACCCTCGGGCAGCAGGATCTGCAGGCGCACCTGCTCGTACTCGACACCCTCGGGCTGCTTGGGGCCCTCGAGGAAGGGCACGTTGAGCACGTACGAGCTGCTGCCGCCGCCGGCCAGCTGGCGCACAAAGTTCTTGGCATCCGAGTTCCAGCCAACAGTAAAGGGGAAGCGCCAGCCGCCAAACACGGGGTAGCGCGGCTTGATCTCCAGCGAGGCCTCGCGCTTGCTCGACCGGAAGCGCGACGTCGTGACGTTGCCGATAACATCCGTGTAGTACACATCCTCGCTGCCGGGGCGCAGAGCAAACTTCATCTCCTTGATCGCCGGCGTCGCCGGGTTGTAGAACTGCGACTGGGCCCACTTCACGCGGTTGAAGAGCGCCGACAGGTTGGCGCCGCGGTTGTACAGGTCGTAGCGCTCCTCAAACGCGACGTTGCCGCCCCAGTGGCTGACCTCAATGTCGCGCTCCAGACGCTCGACGTGGCTCACGGGCTTGGTAAACTCAAAGCGGACCGAGACGGGCAGCAGGGCGCCGGCCGCAACAGGCTTGTCAAAGGGGCCGTAGGTCAGCTTGGAGCCCTGCTTCTGGGCCTGGACCTGGTCGGCGGCGAGCTGCGTAAAGTCGGGCACATCAGACGACGGGAACTTGACCTCGGTCTTCTGCTTGGTGGTCTCGTAGGCGGACGGGCAGTAGGCCGAGAAGTCGTAGACGAGGTACTGCTTGTCCTCCTGGGTAATGGTGGCGGGGAGCGGGCGGTAGGCGCTGAGGACGTAGTAGGTGATGCCGAGGGTCTGCTGGGCGCCGGCCTCTAGCGACTTGGGGAGCTGGATGCGGAAGTACTGGGTAGCACTATAGATGTTAGCTGGTCAATTGCTTCTCTTCGCTGGAGGAAAGTAGTTAATAGATAGATGCACTCACCTCGCGGTGTCGACCTCGACGGCCTCGGCAACAAACTGGCCGGCAGCGTTGTCCTTGCGATCCTTGACCTCCAGGCCGCCAATGCGGTCAAACTTGTCTGAGGGAATGGCCAGGTAGTACTCGTCGACGGGCGTCTTGGCAATGTTCTCAATCTGCACGTTGATCGTCTCCTTGATGTAGTTCTTCTCAGCCGAGATGACGTGCACCAGGTTGGCGTTCTTGAACGAGGCGGGCGGGGTGAATGCGGCCGCGGCCGAGATGGCCGACGACAGGCCCAGCAGGATTGCCGGCAGTGATGATGTGAAGCGCATCGTGGCGGTTGTGCGATGAGTCGGTAGAGGTGAGGTGAAGTCGAGATGGAGCTTGGCTTCTCGAAAGCCAGTCGAGGATGGGAGAGGGAGATTTGAAGGGGCAAAGGCAATTAAATCGTAATAGATAAGGAACGAATTGGAATCAGAGTCGAATTGGACAGGAAAGCAGTCGACAGGCCGTCAGTGTCGATGCAGCGGGTGGTTGTCGTCGTTCAATGTTTCAAGGTCGAGATTCATTCTACTAGCAGTTCTCCAAAGGCCAGCTCGAAACTGACACCACAACACCGTGTTCTTAGCTCCACACTCGAGAGGTTGCGTATCACTCTGCTGTATGCAGGTCCCTGGTGCTTGCTAGTTTGGGCTTGAAGCTTACGTTGCGAAAGCTCCAATGGTCCGTGCGTCCGCCACATAGTGTGGCTGGTGTTAAGTGGGGAGTTCCATGCCGATAAGATAAGGTCGATTGAACATGAATTGGCTGTGATTGTTGATGGCAGGATGACTTCCCTTGATTTTGAGACGATGACAATTACATATAACTCGGTATTTCTTTGATTCATGGCTATCAGTGTTTGCTCTCTTTTCTTGCTTTTACTCGGGTATTTTTATATATTATTTGTAGCAAGTCTCGATTTATCGTTTTGTAATGTTTTCCTCGGTTCAAATTCAAAAAGATATATTAATAATTACATTTAATCTTTGAACACGATCTGGCATTATATTCACTTGCAAGACATCAACAACATCAGCAACATCAACATACACCACTTCGGGACTTGTTGAATCGCATACGAAAGCCCACCACATACCACTATATGCAGCCTTCTGCACTCCGTACTTCTCCACGGGCTCCTTCTACCGCGAGCTCCCGACTGCCCCTCACCACATGGCGGGGAGCTCGGAGATGCACCTAGCGTATCGTATCGAGCTTCATGAAAGACGGAAGGCGCGACTGGCCACTTGCTCTCTTAGAACAACTTCATAATACATACCATATGCGGCAAGAGTACCACTTGATCCTTCCGTTATGAGAGATTAATGCAAACGTTATCTTGCATTTTCAACAACAACATACCATATCTTTCTGTGATAAATGACCGTGCTTGCCGTATGTAGCAATAATAGCAACGGTGCGTTGACTCGCACCTTCCCTCAGCTGCTTCCTCTCCTGATCTCCTGATATTATATCTCAATATCTTTCCCCTGATCTTCCCGTTTTTTCGTCTTCTCGTCTTCCCCTATTCTTCCTTTTCTCTCATTTTTGACCTCATGATCGACAAACTTTCTGCACCCACTCAGCCCTCAGACTACCGTTTTCACTCACTATTCGCGCCAGCCGCGGGCCTCGAACATTTTCCCCAATAACGGGGAAATACTCGCACTTGTCTGGCGCGCAACCCCCACCTCCGTCGTCCGTCACCCGCCCTGTCGCTCGCCCGTCTCTCGACAGCTTGCTCCAACTGCTGTAATTCGACCGCAATTGCTGCGCTGGCATTGCTTGGCTTGTTGCTGACCGTTTTCTCTCCGTTGCCCGTCAGTTACCAGACATCAGACACCAGACATTTACACTGAGACACCCCACCTCTCCCCATACCGCCATTATCGCCTCGTCTCGCTGGGGCTGTTCCTGTTATCGGCCATTCTCGACCTCTGCCCATCAATAGCTCCTGTTCTTTTTTTGCTCATTTTTCCTCTTCTTTCTCCTCGCTATACTCGTTTTTTTCTTCTATTTATTTCATTATTTTATCTATCTCTTTTTATTTTCTATTTTATCACTTTCATCACTCCGTTTCAGTATTTCTCTATTTTTATTTTTGCCCCTTCTTTCGGCCTTGCCTGCTCTGCTCGTCTGCCCTGCTGCTGCCCTGTTGCTGCTGCCCTGGCCCGCCATATAGTAACCGCCTTGTCTCCGCGCCCTCAAACCTCGTACCTCTTGTGACGACATTGCTCCTTGCGCTTTCTCCCCCCCGACTCTTGTCTCCTCGTCATCCCGTCGCAACACTCTCCCTCCCTCAACAACTCGACAAAGCTAATCCGCGACCCGTCTGGAACTTCTGCAGCCAACGCTATAGTTCCTACACCCTACCGCACCCTCTACTCTCTACCTTTTTAGACTTTGTAACTCTTCAACATGGTCGGCCTCGGTCCCAAGAAGCCCCCTTCCCGCAAGGGCACAGGTAAGACTGGTCTAGTGCCAACACAAGACTCCAGCTTGCACTTCAGCCTAATGGCATCGGACGACCCTGATCCAGACTGTCCTCCATGCCGCTGTTGTGCCGGTGTGCTGGTGTAGCTGCTACCCGGGCGCACTGCTCTGCTTGCCACTCTAATCACTCTCGTCACTGTCACTCTCTGCCGCCCCCTCCATGTCTCGATCCCCCCTCCCCAGGTCTCCAGACGGTCTCGCCCGGTCTTTCTCAACTCTCATATATCATCTCCTCCCTTCCCTGCACGCAGCTGGACTTACCCCATATGCATGCCGACTACTTTGGCTGCCTACCTTCGGGCTGGGCCGGCAACAGCATGGATATTCGGCACCAGCTTGCTATTCGGTGTCCATCTAGGATCACATCCCCGTCGCCCCTCGCCTAAGCGATTTATGTTTCAGCATGCGTCTGTCTAGCATACTTTGCTGCCCATCTGCGTACGTCTGACATCAAGCATCGCCTTGTGGAGCTTGAAGCTTCTGGAATCAAGCTTCCGGAGGAAATGTTCGTCATCCATCCGTATAGTCGACACTCTCTTGGCTACTCGGACCTTCTTCCAAGAAGGGCCACCATACGCTGTGGCATTCGCCCACATCCCCTACCCGATGACCTCAGCCATCTTCCTGCCTCTGCCTCCCACTCCATTCACACCGGCCCCTCCCTAGGCACTACACCGTTTGCACAATTCACATCTCATATTTGCACGGTCACACGAAGCCAAGCCACTCGGTCCTCTCTGCGGTGGTCACTCGACATCCGCTTGCCCTTACCAGAGTGAGATGTGAGGGGTGTGCTGGTGGTGGCCGGGGTTTGTCAGACATTGACTGCAATTGGCACCAGCAACCGCTCTTGTGGTGCCTAGTACCCCGGTTTCGATATTGGAGATATTCCATGTATCACACCCCCCCATTCCCTCCATCCCGCCCGTCGCCTTTCCTACCTCTTGCTAGTAAGCTTGTAAGACAAGTTCGGTTTACGCAGTGCTGTCTTGATGGCCCCAGGGCGCAGTTTGCCTCTAGGGTGCAACAGCCAATAAGTTTTTAGAAAGTACCGAACCGGCAGCCTTATCTCAGTGGCTGTTCTTTGTCGCTGCTGAACATATGATAATACGCCATCGGCATGCACAGACGCCAAAGAAGAAAAAATCAAGACATTCCCTTGTTCCTGACCACCCGCATATGACGTTGTTATAACATTGTCTTTCCCCTTCGTTCACCTCCTGTCGAGAAGCTTCACTCTACATAACCACTTCTACTACCAGCAAGTGCTATTACATCTTTACAATATACACACAATGGCGACAGCTTCAACATCTAGCCCGGCTGTAGTACTAGCTGCCAAATTTTGGCCCAAAACACCACCCCACAGCTACGATCTGGAGAATGGCAAGCTTTATGCAATGTGTTTTACATCTTGCACAGTATACTAACCGTTGCTTTCACCAACAGGCTCCATTGCCGACATTCCCAAGGATCTCAAGCAGGAGATTGCAAACCTTGAGCGCCTCTTTGTCGTCCCCACCGAGAAGCTCAAGGAGATCACCCACCACTTCGTGTCTGAGCTCGAAAAGGGCCTGAGCGTCGAGGGCGGCAGTATTGTGAGTTGGCCAGAGGAACAGACAAGTCAAACAGTAGAATATATCGACTAACACCGGCAGCCCATGAACCCAACATGGGTCATGTCCTTCCCCGACGGCTACGAGACCGGCACGTTCCTGGCCCTGGATATGGGCGGCACTAACCTCCGTGTCTGTGAGATTACTCTGACCGACCAAAAGTCCGAGTTTGACATCATCCAGTCCAAGTACCGCATGCCCGAGGAGCTCAAGACCGGCTCCTCTGAGGAGCTCTGGGACTACATTGCCGACTGTGTCCACCAGTTTGTCGAGACCCACCACGAGGACGTCAGCAAGCTGGAGAAGTTGCCTCTTGGCTTCACATTCTCGTACCCCGCAAGCCAGAGCTACATCGACGAGGGTGTTCTGCAGCGCTGGACCAAGGGTTTCGACATCGCTGGTGTTGAGGGCGAGAACGTCGTGCCCCTGTTCGAGGCCGCTCTGGCCGCAAAGGGCACCCCCATCAAGCTGGCTGCTCTTATCAACGACACCACAGGAACGCTCATTGCCTCGGCCTACACCGACACCAAGATGAAGATTGGCTGCATTTTCGGCACCGGCTGCAACGCCGCCTACATGGAGAACGCCGGCTCCATCCCCAAGCTGGCCCACATGAACCTGGATCCCGACATGCCCATGGCCATCAACTGCGAGTGGGGTGCTTTCGACAACGAGCACAAGGTTCTGCCCCGGACCCCGTACGACATTATCATCGACAAGGACTCCCCGCGCCCTGGCCAGCAGGCTTTTGAGAAGATGATTGCCGGTCTGTACCTTGGCGAGCTGTTCCGTCTTGTCATGGTCGACCTGCACGACAATCACGAAACCCACATCTTTGCAAACCAGGACATTGCCAAGCTGCGCCGTCCCTACACCCTGGACTCGTCGTTCCTGTCCGCCATTGAGGAGTAAGTTTTTTAAAATCTGCCATCTTTATTGATTATTGTTTTCCTACTGTTTATCCAAATACTAACTACAAAGTGACCCGTGGGAGAACCTGCAGGAGACCTTTGACCTGTTCAACGAGAAGCTGAGCCTCACCCCTACGCAGCCCGAGCTTGTGCTCATCCGCCGCACCGCCGAACTTATCGGTACTCGCGCTGCGCGCCTTTCGGCTTGCGGTGTTGCTGCTATCAGCCTCAAGAAGGACTACAAGACGTGCCACGTTGGTGCTGACGGTTCCGTGTTCAACAAGTACCCTCACTTCAAGAAGCGGGGCGCACAGGCCATGAAGGAGATTCTCGACTGGCCCGAGAAGGCCAACCCCAAGGACGAGGACCCCATTGAGATTCTTGCTGCCGAGGATGGTAGCGGTGTCGGTGCTGCTCTGATTGCTGCCCTGACCCTGAAGCGTGTCAAGGCCGGCAACATGTGCGGTATCCTGCACCCCGAGAACTTTGTCTAAGCTGCCTAGAGATTTTGGATGCCCCCGCTATGCGAGGGAGGTTTTCAAAATGAATGAATAACAATAAAAAAAAGAGCAAAAAAAGCCCGCTATATGGCTTGTGCTGTTTACGTTGCAATATGGAATATGTATTTCGGGAAATGCAGAATGTTGCATGGCGCGTGAATGCATTTGTCGAGTCGAGATGCTCGGGTATGAGGTATGAATTTTGAAAGTGCATGCTATGATAGGGAAATCGTTCAACCCATAAATGTGCAAGTAGGCAGGCGGTATGCTGAATGGTGTTAGCTGTGTGTCTTACATATACGCGTTATGTCAAAAAGAAGATGTACTCACTCTCTAGAGTCCAGTAGGGACGCAGGATACCCTCCCAGGCACCCTTGCCGGCCTTGTCGAGGCCGTCCTCTTCCAGCTCGACCTTGACGTCCTGCCACGCGACATCGAGGCCAGCATCGGACAGGTGCATCTCGACGACGCGCGTGTAGACGTCGTAGCAGATGCGGCGGTCGGCGCCGAGGCCGTTGAAGAAGCCAAACACACCCTGGTCGTCGAGCAGGCCGGGAATGTAGTCGGTGAAGAAGCGGGCCAGCTCGCTGTAGTCCTCGCCAAACGTGTCAAAGTAGATGGCGTCGTACAGCTCGCCCTCGCTCAGCAGCTTGGGGCAGATGTCCTGCCACCGGCCGCGCTGGATCTTGTATGCGTCCGGCTCGACGGTCCGCGTCGCCTCCCACGCAGCGCCAAACTCGGCTGCATGGTCGTCGGGGCCGCCCGTGGCCGTCTCCGGGTTGTCGATGCGGGCCAGCACCTCGGGGTGGGCCTCGATGACGTGGTGGCGTGCAGGCTCGGTGGCGGCGATCATGCTGTCGATGATGCCGAGGCCGAAGCCGATGTTGAGCACACGCTTGCCCTTGGCGGCCTCGCCGGTGCCGAGCATGGCGTCGACGCTGCGGCGCATAATGTCCTTTTCCCAGGCCATCATGACGCCGTTGCCGGCGGCATCGACGAGCTTGCCGTCGGCAATTGAGAGCTTGGACTCGAGGTAGGGAGCATCTTCTGATGCGAGCGTAGCCTCGGCAACCTCGGCAGGCTCCTCGACCTCGACCTCTTCGACTGCCTCAACCTCTGCCTCAGCCTCTGCCTCAGCCTCAGCCGCATCCTCTTCCTCGCCCTCGGCCATCTCTTCGTCCTCCTCGCCCTCAGAGTCCAGCTCCTCGTAACCATCCAGAATGGCAAACAGCATCTCTGCACGCATGCCGGCGCGGACCATTACTTCGTAGACGCTCTTGCGGCCCAGCCGTGATGCGACGCAGCCGGGCGTCTCGTTGTTGTCGTCGACATCGTTCCAGATGGCGCCGTACAGCAGCAGGTGATCGACCGTCTTGACAGCCTCGGCCTCGGCCTCAGTCTCGGCCCCGTCTTTCTCTGACTCGGAGGCCTGGCCCAGGGACCGGATGGCGGCGTGCAGTGGCGTCTCGCCCGTGGTGGGGTCGCTCAGGCTGGCCTTGCCGGGGCCCGTGAGGAAAGGCTTAATAGCGGGCAGGTCGTGGCGCCAGGCAGCGCGCAGGATGGCCTGGGTCTCGACGGGGCACTCTGACGAGATGCGGGCTTCGATCGAGTCGTCCATTGTGTGTGGTTGTCGTGAGTCGCGAGTAGCTGGTGAGTCGAGAAGTCGTAGGCGTAGTTGACGTGCAGTGATATCATCCCCTCTATATTTTTTTCTCGCCGCCTATACTTTTTCGAATTCGAGGTTATTCTGCCGGACTTTACTTATCCCACAACTCACCGCCTTTCACTCTGGGCCATACACTATCTTCGTGTAAATATGGAGTGCTGACATTTTACCCGTATGCAAGCCGCGACATTCACTACCCATTGACTCAATAGTCTGCTCGGGCATAATTCTATTTCGCAACGGAGCACCTCGTTTACTGTTCTCTACAGAGTAATAGCAATGCCTCTGTCTGGCTGTCTTGTCTGCCATGCCGTAATAGCGTGCAAGTTTCTGGATCTACTGATCGACGCGGCCCATATCTGAGTCCAGCCAGGGCCTTTGTAAGATCTTAGTACGGAGTAATACTCTGTGTGCTTGCTTCTTCTTACCATGTAGGGACTGGCATCTGGAAATTCTCTAGCAAATTCTTAAACCCTTGGGCGCCTCTGTCCTGCCCGTCTACTGCATTTCTGCCAGGCCGTTCTTTGCCTGTTCCGTACACAGACAAGACAAGACTGCCAACAATACATTGTCACTCATGTCACAATCTACTCTAGATAGCACTCGGCTTCTTCCCTTATTACCAGCACCTTGGCTTGATTAACCAGCACATCTTCTATGCACAAACGCCTCGCCTGTCAGACGCCCATTCCGCACACGTGCTGGCCCAGCCGGCAACTGCACGGACTGAATAGCGCCTTTTATTTCTTCATGTATGCTCGACCAAATAATCCCCGTACACAAACAAGCTTCCTCTGCAGAAATAGACCAGGAACAAAGATCTAGACGGTGATCAGGTGGAGAGGCGGCTGTCGCTGTCAGAAATTTCTGTTCAATGGCGTAGCAATAGTGCAGTAGTGCAGGTGCAGTAGCCTGCTGGAGCCCGCTGGAGCCTGTAGAGCCCGCCTGGGAAATAACCCGCAGGCTGTTCCGCGGTCGCTCCTAAAGTAAATAACCAATACTACAAGCAGTATGTATCTTACATAAGTACTGAAATGGTCGCCAGAGCAGGCATGGTTGACCCACTCGACGGCTCGGGTCCACCCTACATACTTGCTCTCTCTGGAGTTTTCTGGGACTGCTCAGTGCAGGCCAATTGGCCAATCATATCGCTGGGAACGCAAACGTGGGATCCCCGAAATTCGCAAAATCGCGCTCTGCTTCAGCAGCCTTGCACTGGTCCATCGCTCCTGCCTGCGCTACGACGACACTGCACGAACGAGACCCGCTTTCCCAGAGCCCAGCCCGTTTTGAGCCAATAGCAGCTGGCTGTGGCTGCATTGTTACTCGCGAGCCAGGACCAAAGGAGCAACCAGCTTGCCTCTTGGGCCCATATTTATATGTCTATGTTTATCTGCTATCGGCCATTTTGAACTCTTTGCACCTGTTGTCTCATGTCTCTCAGCCAGTGCCCGTCGCTCCTTCCCTCTGATTGTTCTAATTTGCAGCGCATTCTTACTCATCAACGACGTCCATCTGCCACATCACGGCTCACGGCTCACGGCTCACAGCACAGCTCGCCTCTCTCCCAAACCACCAGAAGCAGCCGCCTTGCATCAGGATATCGCTCGCTGCTCGCCATTCCCACCCACGCCATCGAGTAGCTGCTCCCTCTGCTTTCTTTTACGTGATTGAAGCTCCACGCACCGAGCCCGTCTCCTCTCTCCTCCGCCTCCTCCTCCTCCTCCTCATTGTCCTCCATACAGAAACCCCATAGCCTTTTTCTCTTTTTCTTTTCCTGTGCTCTCTCCAATCAGTTACGCCAGCCACCACTCGCCCATCCGTCCAGCATCGTTTCCGGATACCGCTGATCGAGCCCGCGTGGTACGTATTGCCGTCTCGTTCCCCTGCCCTGCACTGTTCTAATATTTTCTCCCTCAACTTCTTCGTCGTTCTCTTTCACATATCACATACTGTCACTTCCATCACCCTGACATACGTGCACATTCCCTCCATTGGCTTTCTTCTGTTGCCGACCCTTTTTCTATTTGATAGTCTGCCACTCCTACCACTCCCGTCACTCGTCACTACACCCTGCGGTCTTTCATTTGGAGTTATCTGTTGTCTAGGATAGACTACCCAATCTCAGAAAAAGGACCGTCGCTTTGTTCATCCTGGCCCAACCGCCCTTTCCTTTCCTTCTTCCACATCTACACACAACCTGCAGGTGACTCGTCAGCAGCTCACCTCGGCACGGCTCCCCTCTTAATGCTTCCCAAATGCTGATTATCGAAGACCTCAAGACGAAGAAGACTACTTGGCACCGCAGCACCAGCAACAGCACCATCCCGACCGTCCGCAGCACACTCACCGGCAAACGGTCATCCAGAAACCGACGCCAGCTCGCCACCCATAACAACCCCTGGCGCGCTCCCCCCGGCATCGTCGTCATGAAGTTTGGTGAACAGCTGCGCTCCAGCGTCATTCGCGAGTACGAGTGGGCTTACCTCGACTACGATGGCCTGAAGTCCAAGCTCCGCGTCGGCAGCGGCCCCATCGTTGGCGCCGACACTCCTGCTCCCGCTTCCAACGGAAAGAAGGGCATGAAGGACGCATCAGCCGCCGATACCTCGTCAGTGCGCGAGTGGACCGAGGATGACGAGGCCGGCTTTGTGGCTGCCCTCGAGAACGAGCTCGAAAAGGTCCACCAGAAGCAGCAGGTCAAGGCCATCGAGATCCAGCGCATGATTGCTGTCAGCGAGCGCGAGGTCAACGACGTGGTCAACCGCCTGCGCGAGCGTGGCACTGGCGACGGCCCTAGCGAGGAGGAGTTTATGCTTCTCGAGGAGGATCTCAGCGACATCATTGCCGACGTCCACGACCTGGCCAAGTTTGTGCAGGTCAACTACACCGGCTTCTACAAGATTATCAAGAAGCACGACGTACGTCCCAACCGCAAAGCAAAATGTTTGTCTTGAAACTCGAGCTGGATGCTAACAGTATAGAAAATCACCGGCTGGCACCTCAAGCCCGTCTTTGACACACGCCTCAAGGCCAAGCCGTTCTACAAGGAGAACTACGATGCCTCTGTCGTCGGCCTCTCGAAGCTGTACGACCTTGTCCGCACCCGCGGCAACCCCGTCAAGGGCGACAGCAGTGCCGGTGGTGGCCAGGCCAACTTTGTTCGCCACACCACCAAGTACTGGGTCCACCCCGACAATGTCACCGAGCTGAAGCTCATTATCCTCAAGCACCTGCCCGTGCTCGTCTTTAACGCCAGCAAGGAGTTTGACCAGAAGGACTCGGCCATCACATCCATCTACTACGACAACCCGAATGTTTGGGACCTGTACGAGGGCCGTCTGAAGAAGACCGAGGGTGCCGAAGCCATCCGTCTGCGCTGGTACGGCGGCATGCGCAGCGAGACGATCTTTGTCGAGCGCAAAACCCATCGTGAGGACTGGACTGGCGAGAAGTCTGTCAAGGCCCGTTTCGCCATCAAGGAGAAGAACGTCAATGCGTACATGCGCGGTGAGCTGCTGCCGACAGCCATCTTCGAAAAGGCCCGCAAGGAGGGCAAGAAGTCCAAGCAGGCCATTGCCGAGGATGAGCGTCTGGCTGCCGAGTGCCAGTACTCGATCCTGAAGAAGGGCTATCGCCCCGTGTGCCGTTCGTTCTACAACCGTACCGCCTTCCAGCTGCCCGGTGACGCCCGTGTGCGTATCTCTCTGGACACTGAGCTGACCATGGTCCGCGAGGACAACCTCGACGGCAAGACCCGCTCTGGCGACAACTGGCGCCGTATGGATATCGGCATCGACTACCCATTCTCGCAGCTGCCGCCTGCCGACGTGGAGCGGTTCCCCTATGCCGTTCTCGAGGTGAAGCTTCAGACACAGATGGGCCAGGAGCCCCCAGAGTGGGTTCGTCAGCTCATCTCGAGCCACCTGGTCGAGGCCGTCCCCAAGTTCTCCAAGTTTATCCACGGCACGGCCACCCTCTTCCCCGACCGCATCAACCTGCTGCCTTTCTGGCTGCCCCAGATGGACGTCGACATCCGCAAGCCCCGGTCGCACGATTTTGGTATCCGTCGCGCCGGCCACTCCGCCACAACAAACACATCCGAATCCGATGACGAAGACGACCTTGACTCTGACGATGAGGGCTTGGTCGATAGCAACGCCCTTGTCCAGCAGTCTCGCAGCCGCCATGCTTTCGGTGGCGCCGCCGGCCAGTCCAGCTCCGCTGCCGCCACCATTGCCGCCCGGCTACCTCAGCAGGGGCTGTCAGCCAATCGCGACACCGAGGACCAGACTGTCGACTCCAACACGGCTCTCAACGACCCCTACCCCGTCTACGAGTCCGACGACGAGGAAGAGGAGGACGCCGAGCATACGCACCTCGAGGAGGCCCGCCGTGTTGGCGGCTGGACCTACTACTCGGCCCTTGTCGGCTCGTATGCCAAGGCGGCCGGCCGCAGCGCCCTGACTGCCGCCGAGGCGCTCGTGCCGCACCCGCGTGGCTCCGAGATCCCGCAGAACGAGCGCCAGCGCCAGCTGTTTGGCTCGCGCGACGACATCCAGACCAAGCAGTTCCGCGCGCCCAAGGGCAAGAAGATTTACGTGCCCGTGCGCGTCGAGCCCAAGGTGTACTTTGCGGCCGAGCGCACGTTCCTGGGCTGGCTTGAGTACTCGATCTACATTGGCACGATTGCCGCGACGCTGCTCAACTTTGGCTCGAAGCCGTCGAGCATCTCGTTTGTCGTGGCCAGCGTGTTCACGCTGCTGGCCGTGCTGAGCCTGCTGTACGCGGTCGGCATCTACTTTTACCGCAGCCGGGCCATCCGCACGCGCCGCGCCTCGGCCAAGTTCTACGACCGCTACGGCCCTTCTGTGCTGTGCGGTGCCATGTTTGCCGCAATTGCCCTCAACTTTGCCTTTGAGGGCCGCAACCGCGAGCTGTGGTAGGCCGGCCCGTCGAGTCTGCCCAGTCGAGCCTGCAATTGTATTCTAACGTCGATATCACCGTCGCCTTTCTTTTGTCCTTTTGTACTTACTTATGTGCTCTTGTCTTTTGTCTTGTCATAACCATTGCATATCTTGTTTTTATATTTCCTTTTGTCAGCTTACCAGCAATCCATGTATTTATTATGTTTGATGTATATTCTGCTCAGATCGAATGCGTTTTTTTGCGTTTCCGTATTTATCTGATTTCAGCCCAATACAATAAAAAATTGTCATTAATGGAAAACCTAAAAAGAAAATCGACATAACTAGCAAAACATGACTCGTAAATAACCATTTAAACCATAGACATAACATGAGGCACCCCCGGTATTAAAATGAAAAGACAGCCCAGAATCAGAACCAGACAACAACACGAGACAGCACACAACACCAATTATTCCCAAATGTTTTTTTTATACATGTTCCCTCCCACCCCCTTAGGCGACACCGGTCGACCGCCGGATCGTCCGCCGAGCGCCCTCGCCGGTAATGGCGATAGAACCGCCCATCTCGAGACTGCGCAGGCACTCGGCCATGTCAGACGCCTCAATGGACACATTCAGGGTCTCGGCCATGCGGCGCGACACCTCGGCGGACCGCATGCTTGTCTGGCCCGTGGCCAGCGCCTCGTCCAGCATGCGCAGAATGGCCGCGCTGAGATCGGCCTTGCGCTTGCGCTCGGCGGCGCTGGTGCCCTCGGTCAGCAGCGACATGTCGATGCGGCCCTGCGAGTCGGTGGCGGCCGTCTTGAGCGCCGACTGGATCAGGCGGTACGCCTCGCGCACATCGTCGGCCGTGACTTCGACGGACATGCGCATCTTGGCGTGGGCCTCGGCCAGACGGATCATGGACTCGAGCTGACGCGTGGTGGCGGTAATGCGCTTCTCGGCAGAGCGGACATCCTGGCCCAGCTTGCGCATCTCCACGTATGCCTCAATCAGGGCCTTGCCGGCCTCGTCAGACAGAACGGGGTGCACATTGGCGCGAGCATACGAGATGTACGATGTCAGGAATTCGACAGGCTAAGATATGTTAGTATACGGCACTCTGTTGAACGAAAACAAAGGAAAAAAAGAGCGATCTCAAAACTCACCAGAATCTCGTTGGTAGACCGCGCAGACTGGGGTGTATCCTCGAGGTACATGGACAGCAAGTGCTTGGCCATGCGGCGATCAGTCTTCTCGTCGGCACGGTCCAGGATGAGGTACACCAGATCGAAACGGGAGAGCAGGGTAGGCGGCAGGTCAATGTTCTGGGGCACGGGCAGGTCGGGGTTGTAGCGACTGCCGATGGGGTTGGCCGAGGCCAGGATACTGGTGCGGGCATTCAGAGTGGTGATGATACCGGCCTTGGCCACGGAGACGGTCTGCTGCTCCATGACTTCGTGCAGCACCGAGCGAGTGCTGTCGTTCATCTTGTCAAACTCGTCAATGCAGCAGACACCGCCATCGGACAAAACCAGGGCACCCGACTCGAGGACCAGCTGCCGGGTCTCGGGATCACGGGTCACGTAGGCAGTCAGACCGACGGCGGACGAACCCTTACCACTGGTGTACACGCCACGAGGGGCGATCTTGTGGATGTAGCTCAGCATCTGGGACTTGGCAGTAGAGGGGTCACCACACAGGAGGACGTTGATATCGCCACGGTACTTGGGAGAGCCGCCCTTCTTGAACGACTTGTTGGTGCCGCCAAAGAGCTGCAGCAGAATGCCTTTCTTGACGTCGTCCATCTCGTAGATCGAGGGTGCCAGCGACCGCGACAGCAGGTCGTAAATGTCTGGCCGCTGACCGGTCGCCTTGATCTTGACCTCCTCCTCGGCTGTCCAGGAGCGCGTCTCCTCCATGCGGTTGGTACCAGCACCGCCGTTGGCATCGAGCTGCTCAGCCATCAGAGCGGCCTCGACATCCTCGTCGTCCTGGTCCAGAGTCGAGGGGTCAACACCCAGACGCTTGTTGTCGACCTTTTGGATGTGCAGCACATCGACATAGGTCTTGTGCACGCTGTTGATGGTGCGCTGGCGGGGATTGACACGCACGGGGCTGACACGGAAAATACCAGTGATCAAAACACGGTCACCGGCCTTGCAGAAATCGACCAGCTCGTTGTAGACACACACCGACACCGAGTGTGGCGTCTGGCCAGGAGGGACGGCGTCGGGTGTCTCCTGCAACTTGATGACCTGCTTGTCCTCGAAAATACAGCGGTTGTGCACAATCTGCATGGAGTTGCTGGTGGCGCAGGTAGGACGCGGGCACTCGGTAGGCTCCTTGATTTTGCCACGGTCCAAGCTGACGGTGACGGAGTGGTTGCATGTCTGGCACTTGAAAAAGGCGTCCTTCATGTCGGGGATGACGGGTGTTGCGCGGATCACCAGACCCTTGATGGAGATGAGTCTGTCCATGTCTAGAGGAGTCAGTAGGCTGTCACATAGTAGAGAAAGTTAAAAGGGGACACGTTAAAAGGGGACGCACCGGCTGGGTTGAGTTCGCGCAAGTTGGTCGACTTGTCCAGACCATAGGGCCGCACAATGTAGACTGTCTTGCTGACATCGTCTTCGAGTGTCTGGGCTGCTTCGTTCTGGGCCTGCGACGGCCGCGGCGTGGCAGGCTCGTCGCCTCTCTCGGAGCTGGGGAAGTTGAGCTCGGAGCTCTGGCCGACACTCTGTGCGCGGCCGCCAGCACTGCTCTGAGACAGAGAGGCCGCTGCAGCCTTTTGACGGTTGACCTCGGCGTGTGCCAGCTCAGACATCAGATCATGAATAGACTGGTCCATGATGGGCACGATTTCTTGTGGGTAGGCCTGTGCCTGGTACCACAGTTTGTTGGTGCGCGGGTAGGCCTTGAGATCGCGAACGTCGACATAGAGGCGCGAGGTGCCCAGAAGGAGCATGTTCTGCATGGTCTCCCAGTAGGGCTTGGATTCGGCATCGGGCAGGTCGGCTGTCTCGAGCTCTGTCTTTCCGTCGAGCCAGTAGCGGTACTTCTTGGTAAAGTTGCGCAAGAAGTCCTTGAACGCAGAGAACGTGTCGTCAATGGACACGGTCGTGCCCCAGATCAGACTCTGGCTCACACCGCCGAGGAGCTGGGCCTCGGACGTGTCCGGGTTGTTTGTGGCAAAGGAGCCCGTCTCGGAGCCGCCAATGTCGCTCATGACATGGCCGGCCTCGTTCAGAATGACGCGGCGGGCGCGGGGCGTGCGCAGCAGGCTGTCCGAGTTGATGTCGCCCCGGCGTGACCGTGCAGGACCCGTCGACCCGGCACGTTGGCTGACAAAGAGACCGCTGGTTTCGCTGCGCAGGTCGGACTGGAGTTGGCGGCCGGGGCTGGAGCTGGCAAAGTAGCGCACGGGCGAGGACTCGCCAAAGCCGCGGCTGGCGCGTGGTGTGCGGTCGCCGACGGAGCTCTGGGTGTCCATCTGCGCAATGGGCGAGCTGGGCGCAATGCCCTGCATGGGGACGTCGGGGTCATGGTGATGCAGCGAGTGGTCTGTGCTCTGCGAGTTGCTCATCTGGCGGATGGGCGACGAGCGGTCCATGTTTGCATCGGCGGCGGGCGACGACTCGTAAAAGAGCGGGCTGGAGACCATCTGCTGCGACCCGGGCGCCTGCAGACCGCCGGGAGTGGGCGTGCTGGCAGCTGCACCGCGTTGAGGCCGGCCGGGGGTGCCAGCCTGTGAGCTCCGCGTAGAGCGGCGGCTCGGCGAGGACATGTCGAGTGGTGGGGTGTCGTGTTGTGTGAGTGTGTGTGATGAGTGTGTGATGAGTGTGTGGTGAGTGTTGTGATGGGTCTTGTTTATGTGGTGAGAAATGTGGCGGTGTAGAGTCGTATGCCAATAAGCGGCGCAAATTAGGTGCGGTGAAAAGTGAGGAATGAAGAATCAGAGGGAAACGGCAAAAGGAGACGTTGGGATGGGATGCAGGCAGGAAACAAGTCAATACAGAAAAAAGAAGAAGGCGCGGCCCACCAGCCCTCGTTGGCAGGGTGGGAAGGTGGGAGCAAAACGCGAGTTTAATTGAGACGCGTAAAAGGGGGGTCGACGCGTTGTTTCGCGTAAAGTGGTTTTCTATATGTAATGTGATTGGGTGTTCTGTGGAAATATATGGGTCTCTACGAAGGGCGGCTCAAGTGTGAGTCGAGCTTCATGATCAACGACACTATTGCTCTTGATTTGTTTAATTGCTTGATTGGCTCTCTTAGAGGCTGCTTGATGTGCCTGGCTAGCTATTGTATTACATTAATATAGGTTGCAATGCGTGTACATAGTAGTACTTTGTGATCTGCATCATGCAGCGTGTATACCGGCCTTCCCAGCTTCATTAACTACTGATATAGAGTATACAGAGCACTGCTTTCCTCACTGGAAAATGGCTGCTAGTGATCCTATGAGGCTGCTGACTCTACTAAAAGACAGCCGAGCTCAGGCAGATGCTATGCAAGCAAAGCCTGATGCCGACCAGCTATCGCCATCGTGATAGCTACAATCAAGCTCACAGAAACCATGTTTTATCATTCTCTTGTATTGCTTCCTAAACCCTGAAGAGACAAACCTGAGTGTGGTGACAAAAGTACACTTCTACGCTTAGGTTTGCGTGTAGAGTGGCTCTGAACAGCATGGCCGCTGGCAGCTCAAAAACCCCGCTTAGTCATCCAGCCCCACTTCCTCCAGCTGGCAGCTCCCAATTGTTTTTCCGACCGGCGGGCCTTCCACATGCATAGCTGTCAACTCTAGCAGTGACGACTAGCCTGTTGCCATTGCCATTGCCATCGCCATCGATCGCATCCCCCTTTCAATCGCAACCACCCTGTTCTCTTCAACAACCATCCACCCCACCCCCACACCTCGCATACAACAACCGACACCATGTCGCCAGGACTTTCTCTGTACTCGGTCAAGGCCGTCATTATTCTTGCCGACGACGGCTCGCGGATATTCGCAAAGTACTACACACCGCCGCACCAGGCAGCTTCAGGAGGTAGGTCGCTGTGGGCTTAAAATGAGCCAGGAGGATATGCTTCAAACGAATGTGTAGCAGAAGAAAAGAAGAAGAAAGGAAAGCCAATACTAATGGACAGTCCCCGCCGCGCCCAACCCGTTTGCCGACGTCAAGGCGCAAAAGACGTTTGAAAAGGGCCTCCTCGAGAAGACGGCCAAGCAAAATGCCGACATCCTGCTCTACGACAACCATATTGTGCTGTACAAGACCGAGTCCGACGTCACCATGTACGTGGTCGGCAGCCCCGACGAGAACGAGGTGCTGCTGTACAATGTGATCCTCACCATCCGCGACTCGATGCACCTGCTGCTCAAGCAGTCGATCGACAAGCGCACGCTGATCGAGTGCTACGACATTCTGTCGCTGGCCATGGACGAGATTGTCGACGACGGCGTGATCCTCGAGACCGACCCGAGCATTGTGGTGACGCGTGTGAGCAAGGCGCCGACGCAGGACTCGGTCAACCTGGGCCGCATCGACCCCTTTAGCGAGCAGGGCGTCAACCAGCTGGCACAGCTGGGCCGCAACAAGCTTTCGGACTGGCTGCGGCAAGGCCTGTAGGAGGGTCGCAAGAAAGTAACCAAGGCCAAGGCCACGGGCATGGGCAAGGGCATGGGCATTCGCAGGCAAGGGCAAGGGCAAGGGCAAGGGCAAGGGCAAGGGCAGGGGCTGGGGCTGATGGGGGCCATCGGGGCTGTGTATCATGACTGGAGGGGTCCGGACTCGGGGCTCGGCAGGAGCACTGGCAGCAGCGGCAACGGCAGCAGTACCTTGACCACTGCCAGCTACAGCAGCGGTTACAATAATGCGTCTGGGCTTCAGCAGAGACAGCATGGCCCAGCCGGCAAGATGCGGTCGGAGCATGCACAACAAGCACAGCGGATGCAGAGCCCCGAGGACAGGCGTCGACGGCAGCACCGCAGCGATGACAACAGCAGTTCCATGGGCTGTTTTTCTATTGCCGGCTATCAAACGGACCTTGATATCGAGTCCCTGACGGATACCCAGGGATGGTAGCTGCAGAAGAACAAGAAAATGGTGTCCCTTTCAAGATTCCCTGGTTTTGTTTTGCGCCGTGGCTTGCGTCTTTTTATGTCTCTGTTTCTCTCGTCTGCCTTCGTCTGTTCTTCTGTCTTTTCTTTTCTGTTTGTTTCTGTTTGTTTCTGCTGGCTCACATTTTATATGTACTGCATTGGAGTTATTTGATATGTGTTTTATTTACAGGATTATTCAACTTCATCAAGGACGTGGCATCGTGAATGACGGGCAGGCGTCGACCGATAGGCATCTACCGCACATCGGAGGCTGCTTTGCGCAGACGGTTCATGACGGCCGAGGCCATGTCGTCACCGCGGTCATCAATGCCCTCGACCAGGATGACATCAGCGCCGCGGGTGTCCAGGTCGCGCAGGGCCGAAAACAGGCCGTGAGCTATACTGGGCACATCGCGGCCGAGATCCAGCTCCAGCACTTTGATGTTACCAGCTCCGGCTCCGGCGGCAGTGTACTCCTTCAGGTTGTAGACGACTGTGCTGCCGCCCGTTGTGACCTCTAGCTTTGGCGCGGCACTGCTGCCGTTGATTTTTGTCACTGCCTGCAGAGCGCTGCCACCTTGCAGTGCAGGCCACGTAGCCGTGCGGATGACTCCCACAGTGCTTGCCAGTGTTGATGTTGATGTTGATGTTGATGTTGATGTCGATGTCGAAGTCTGGCCGGCCTCGTCCTGCAGCTCCGTGACAAGACTCTCCAGCGACCGCGCCTCCGCCGACGCCCTCCAGTCCTCAAACAGCACCACGCGCGCCTTGGGGCTGTAGTGCTTGTACTTCATGCCGGGCGCGCGCGGCTTGAGCTCCGTCTCCTTTTCCACCGCCGTCTGCGTCTGGCCCTGGGCCTTGGAGTTGCCCCCCTTGGACACGTCGTGGTACGCCCGCTCGACGCGCTCCCACCCCGGCACCGCACGCAGCTCCGCCAGGCTGATGCCGCCGGGCCGCAACACCACCGGCGGGTCGCACAGGCCGTCGACGACTGTGCTCTCGACGCCGACACCGCACGCACCGCCGTCCAGCACCACCTCGATGCGCCCTGCAAGGTCGTCGACGACATGCTGCGCCGTAGTCGGCGACGGGCGTGTCGATGCATTGGCGGACGGGCCTGCCAGCGGGGCGTCGGCGAGACGGATGAGTGTGCGCGTGAGCGGAGACGCCGGTAGACGAGTGCCAAAGGTGGCAAGGCCGGCCGTGACTTCAGGGGCGAGCGTCCACTTTGGCGCCGTCGAGGGCGGCAGAGACGACGACGGCGACGGGACAGGCAGCAGAATGGTCAAGGGGCCGGGCCAGAAGCGTTCAATGAGTGGCAAGTAGATGGCCGGGATTGTTTCTTTGGTGCTATCGCTGCCGGCAATAAGGCCGCGCAGCATGTCGAGGTCGCAGACGTGCACAATCAGCGGGTTGTCAGAGGGCCGGCCCTTGACGGTAAAGATGCCGCGGACGGCAGCACTCCGGGTAGCGTCGGCGCCCAGGCCGTAGACGGTCTCGGTGGGAAATCCGACAGGGATGTCGGTGTTGCGGATGTGTTCTGCTGCTGTCGTCAGGGCATCCATGCCCGGTACTGATGGGTCGGCCGCATCCCAGCGGTTGAGGTTGGCTGGTGCAGATGTTGGTAAGGAGGAGGAGGCCTGGAACTGGCCGAGGGCGTTTGGTTCTGCGACCGGAAGGATGCGTGTCTGGTACATTTTGAGAGGTATTGAGTGTTGCGTATTATGTATATTGTATTTCCTGGAGTGGGGAGGTTGTCTGTATGCTGCTGAGACGAGGGCTGCTGCGATCGAGGCTGGGTATATTGGGGTGGGCGAGAGGGAGAGCAGGAGAGGCGAGAGATGTGGCGCCGTCCAGCGGGCAAAAGAGTGACGAAGAGGTGCCGTCGTGAGTGTAGAGCTGGTTTTACTGTTCTTGGAGAATCGAGAAACGAAAAGAGCCGGTAAGATCCGTCGGGCAGTGACTCAGTTGGAGGGGTAAGTCGAGGAGGATCGAAGAAACGGCGTATTTGAGAAGCGGCAGGCGAGCAAGACAAAACTGGTCTAACTTGAAAGTATACCCGAGGGCGCGTAAATTGTATAAAGCTCGCTTGTGCAATGAAAAGTCGTGAGTGTGTAGAGCGCACCTTGTCGGCGACGTTGAAAATTTGGGACGTTAAACTTGTAAAACTTTTTTGGAGACAGCCTTGCCTGCTAGCCTCGTCGCTGCGATTTCGGTACTATGTAATATGTTGTCAGTGGAAGTGGGGCGCCACCACTATTACCACAAGAGGCAGGTGTTGATTACTGTCTGATACAGCTAATTTATCATTGGATTTATTTTGTAAAATGTTCTTCTGCTGGTATCATGAGTATTCTAAAGGACTGCTGACTAATAAAGTAAAATATACAATAAAACAAAACAACCAATCTGGGGCAACACTGAGTATCTATATAAAAAGGGAACATAAAAAGAGATGTGAACAGGCAGGTCCCTGCAAGGCGCCTCGACTTCCCGGCAGAACAAACAGCCACTCCTCAACTCATCAGCAGCTCTGGACCGCTACTCCTCAATCTGGGTGTCTTGGCGCAGACCGCTGACGCCGGCATGCTTCACTGGCAGGCTCGACGCATATGTGTTTGTAAAGCTCAGGTGCTGCTTGAAACTGTCGAGCAGCCGCTTCATCTCGTCGCGCACCTCCTCGCGCGAGCCAAGGCCCTGCATGACGTGCGGCGACGGCGGGCCGGGCAGCGGCGGCAGCGACAGCGACTCGTCGTAGAGCCCGGTGTCATCGCCCGACACGTCGCCGCTCGTGTAGCCTTCATTATAGTTGAGGTTGTTGCCGTTGTTGTCGTTGTTACCGCTGCTGCCGTCCACATAGTGGATAATGCTCGTGTTGTTGCTGTCGTGGCTGCTGCTGCTGCTGTTGTGGTTGTGGCTGGTGTCGCGGCCATTGAAGCTGTTGCTATAGGTGTTGAAGTTGCCGTTGAGGTTGTTGACACCCATGGCTCTGTTCATGCCGTTCATACCGTTCATACCGTTCATGCCGATGCCGATGCCGCTGTCGCTCATGTTCTGCGGCCCGCGGCTCATGCGCTGCCCAAACGAGTTGCCGCCGATACTGCCCTGGCGCCAGTTGTGTGTTGGGTTGCGATAGCCCGAAACCATGGCCTCGGTGTCGGCCATTGCGCGCATCAGGTAGTTGTTCAGGTCGCCGTCGCTCTGGTAGGCGCCCTGCATATTCATATTCGAGTTCATGCTCATCTGGCTGTCGTAGTCGCTCCACTGTGCACCGTCCGATTCGTCGTCGGGGTCGCCCATCATCATGCCCGAGCTGGTCTGGATGCCGTTGATGTTAAGGCTGGGAGGCACCATGCCAGGGCCGTGCAGTCCAAGCCCAGCCGACGAGCCGTAACTAGCCGAGCTGTCGTGGTGCTGGTGCTGCTGTTGGTACTGCTGCTGCAGCTGATTTTGATTCTGATTTTGTTGCTGCTGCTGTTGCTGCTGCTGCTGGTCCGGTTCGTCACCGGGGATGGTGGCAGCGACCATGCCGGCATACTCTGAATCATCAGAGACGTAAATCGAGGGCTCGCGGGTGCGCGAGTTCATGGGCACATAGACGGATGCGTGCTTCTCGAGGTCGAACGGGTTGGCCATACCATAGTCGGAGCCCGTCACTGACGGGGCGTCCGAGTTGGCCGTCGACGGCCGCGTCATCTCGGGCAGGGGATCGGGCATGCTCATGTCCAGATCAATCAGACTGCTCATCGACATGCGGTTCGCGCTGTCGTCTATGGACGGAACAGCCAGGTCGTAGCCTTGCGACGGGAGACCGATAGGCTCCGTGTGCTGGTGCACAAGGACGGCTGGCCGCGACATGCTGATGCTGTTGTTATTGCTATTATTGTTGCTTCGGCTTCCGCGGCTGCTGCCCGAGGGCGTTGCCATGGCACTGCGCTCGCCATTGTCGTTGAATGGGAAGCGGAACATCTCCGGGTTGGCCGATGCGGGCGGAGGCATGGTTGGGAACTTCCACTCTTGCGTGCGTCTGTTGTTGGGCAGGTCGGCCGGGTCGCTCAGCGGCGGCCGGTTGTACTCGGACCCTTCGTCTCCGCTGCCGCTAAAGTCGTAATCGACAGAGATTCGTGGGCCGCTGGGACCGGCACGGATCGTGTCCATATCGGCAAACCGTGATGTGTCGCTCAGATCAAATGATGCGTCCAGGTCGATGAGCGATTCCCGGAGACTCGAGTGTAGAGAGTCGTCGCGCAGCGGCAGATCAGAATTGACTGTTCCAGAGCCAGAGCCAGACCCGGAGCCTGTGCCAGAGGCAGACGCAGTGGGCGGGGGTGGCGGCAGGCCGTAGTATTCGCGCGAATTGTCCTCGTAGTTGGTGACCGTGTCCGGGTCAAATACCTTTTCAAGGGGCACCTTGACGGCTGGCAGGTTCGGTGGTGGCTGCCGCCGCCGGCCCTTCATTCTTGCCGGGCGTGGTGTTGCGCCGTTTGAAAATGTGCCGCCAGGACCGCCGCCAAAGCTGCCGTCGTTGGAGCTGCCGCCGAAACTGTCACCGCCTCGTGCACCGCCGGGTGCGCCCGGACCACTAGGACCGCCAGAGCCACCTGGGCCACCAGGGCCACCAGGGCCGGCAAGGCCGCCAGGCCTGTTGTTGGCAGTAAGCGTATCAGTGTCATAGTCCACCTGTGTCCCATAGACGTCATACACGGCCGCCTGCGAGTCGGGCTGGGCAAACACGCTGCGGTCAAAGTCGACCGTGGTGCTAAAGTTCCACTCGTCGCTGGCCATGGCAGTCGACGACAATTGGTCCATGAGCGGGCCCTGCGCACCGCCTGGCGCAAACAGCGACTTGCGCGTGCCGCCCTGCGCCTCCCACAGCTTGTAGCCCTTGACCAGGTTGGCCAGCGTGTCGGTCGGGTACATGGCGGAGGTGCCAAAGATGTATGGATGGTGCTGCACCTGCTCAATGGGCGGGCGCTGGCTCGGGTCGTCGGCAAGACAGAAAGCCACAAGATCTTTCAGCTCATAGGAGTACTTGCTGCCCTCGAGGCGCGGCGTGTGCTGCTTGAGGTAGCTGCCGAGCTGGCTGAATGTGACGCCAGCCAGCACGTTGGGCGGCAGGCCCGAGGCGATCTCAAAGACCATGGACCCAAACGCCCAGATGTCGACTTCGGTGCCGTAGGACGTGGACTGGTCAAACAACTCGGGGGCCATCCAGTTGGGCGTGCCGATGACGGTCGACCGCTTGTCAAACTTGGTCTCAATGACACCGGCGACGCCGAAATCACAGAGCTGCACGCCGCCTGCCTCTGTCACCAGGACGTTGGCGCACTTGATGTCGCGGTGGATGATGCCCTGCCTGTGCACCCAGAAGATGGCCTCGGCGACCTCGCGCAGGATGGGGATGATCCACTTCTCCTGCAGGCCGCCCGGGGCCGTCGGCTTCATGAGCGTGGCCACACTGCCGCCTGCGCAGTACTCGGTGATCATCCACATGGACTGGCCGACGGGCAGCGCATCGAGAAAGTAGTTGACGTTCTTGGCGCCGGCTTCACGCAGCAGCTTGAGGGCGCTGATCTCCTTGAGGAACTCGCTGTAGGTGTCGGCGAGTTTGGGGTTGAGCGTGTCCGACTCTTCTATGTCGATGATCTTGACGGCGACGAGCTCGGTTGACGTGAGGTCCTTGGCCTTGTACACACGGCCGAAGCTGCCCTTGCCGATAAGCTCGTGCAGCAGGTAGGGCGGCACCTCTTTGCCGGCCTTGACGCACTCGTCGTTGACCAGGGCCTGCATATTGGAGGCGTCGTCAAAGGCCTTTTGGCGGGCTACCGAGTAGTCGGCGCCGCGCACCTGCAGAGTGGCCATTGCAGTGGTTGTGTTGTGCTTTAGATAAAACTGAGGACGAGTATGATAAAGGAGGAGAGAAGAAGAGAAAAAGAAGAAGCTGATCAACGGTCAATGACCCTGTCTCCTGAGAAGAGCTCACGTCGCCAGCAGCGCGCCCAGCATCCCTTCAGCGGTGAGTCGTATCTCTCCGTGGCTGGCCGTGATTGAGTGAGTATGGATAAGTATCAAGAATGTGGTGAGATTGAGCAAGACTGAATGAGATAACAGGATGAGAGATGAGACAGGAGATGAGATGAGATCAGAACAAATGATCAGCGATGAGTCGAGAGACGGCGACGAGATGAAGCATTCCAGGACGGCTCTAGATACCGCCGCGCATCATCAGTTGGCGCTGGCTGTCGTTGGTTGTTTTCCGTTGATCACACTGTGCCGGGCTCGTTTTTGACGGTGATATGTTTCAATGTCTCAGCGTAGAAGCGAGGCTGCAATGTCGAGGTCAGGACAGGACGTCACGTCGCCGCTGCAAGTCAACGACGGGTTGAAGTCGATGAAATAAGTGGGGCAAACGTTTGGGGGGCGGGTAGCTAAAAAAAGGAGTTTCCAGGCGTGGCAGGGAGCAGGGGCAGCTCCGTCTGATGGGCCATGCGAGGCGAAACGGGTCACGTGTCGTTTCAGTACAGCGCTCTTGGCGGGTTTTTAGGGGTCTACATAGTACGAGCCTACTACTGAGTCTGGAACAATCGAACAATGTCGCGCCTTCCGCAAATGGATGTCCAATACAAGAGGCGTAGTTATGTAATCGGGAGGTTTTTTTTAGAAAAAAAACAGAATGTATTATATTCAAGAGAATAAATAACAAATCAAAAATCGATCATAGATTCGAAAGATCGCGGCATAGAAATAGAAATGGTCCAGCTTATATATAACCATAGCGGTAATGTTTCTGATATTGCAGGCGGAATAGGCAGGGTGATGAAATTGGCAACAAGCAGCATTTATTTTCGATGACGAAAAAACCAATAAAACAAGAAAAATGAAGAGAAACCCAAAGACAAACTGATAGAACCCTTTATACTGCCGACAGCCTTGCGACTGAGTCCGTTGTGTAAATCATATATTCGTGCCGCCGACATCATATCATGAGCCAAGCGTGTAAGGAAAAAAGAGAATGATAAAAAAGTGAAAAGTGAAGAGAGGAAAAGAAAGACGGGTATAAAAGAAGTAATAAAACAAAACAAGAAATAGAAATAAGAACACACGTCTAGCTGCCGCGGAAGAGGAACTGCAGATCCTCGGGCGTCAGCGACTCCATGGCCGCATCGTCCGAGTTGATGGTCGAGTTGATCATGCGCGTCTTCTTCTCCTGCAGCAGCACCATGCGGCTCTCGACAGAGTCCTCGATGCACAGCCGCGTCACCACACACGGCCGCGTCTGGCCGATGCGGTGCACGCGGTCTGCCGACTGCCACTCGGCCGCCGGGTTCCACCACGGGTCGACAATGAAGACGCGCGACGCCTCGGTGAGGTTCAGCGCGACGCCGCCGGCCTTGAGCGACACCAAAAAGACCTCGACCTCGACGTTGCTTTTAAAGTACTCGATCGAGGCCTGGCGCTGGGCGGGCGTCATGCTGCCGTCGAGCATGACGGTCGAGATGCCCGCGCGCCGCAGCCGCCACTCAATCAGCTGCAGCATGGTGGTGAACTGCGAAAAGATAATGGACTTGTGCGACGCCTTGTCCGAGCGCAGGCGGTACAGGTTGTGCACGAGCAGCTCAATCTTGGACGACGAGGTCCAGTTGGCCATGCGGATGCGGTTGATGATGGACGACTTCTTGACCATGACCTCGTCCTGCTCCATCTCGGGCTGCTCCAGGTCGATGGACAACAGGATGTGGCAGCGCGGGCAGTCGGGCTGGTCGGCCGCGTGCAGGTAGCTCGTGGCACAGTCGCGGCAAAAGTCGTGCTTGCACTTGGACTGGATGGCCTCTTCGGCCGGCTCGTCGCAGATGCAGCAGATCATGACGTTTTGGCTGCCCTCGCTCTTCTTTTTGAGAATGAGGTCGGGGTGGTCGGCGACTTGGCGCATCTGCATGATGAGACCGAAAATGTTGGCATAGTTGTTGAGCATCACACCGTTCTCCACATACGTCGTGAACTTGCGCTGCGAGTCCGTCATGATGCTGTTGGCAAAGTCCGTCTCAATCTCGCTGAAGAACTGCCGGTCTACCAGAATCTCCTTGACGGGCAGCTCCATCGAGTCGGTGTGGTCCTTCTTGAGCCGGCGCAGCATGATCCGGTCGGTCAGCGTGCGCAGCTTTTGAAAGGCTATCCGGCCGGGGCCCACGTTGCCGTATCTCTGGATCGGGTTCAGCAGCTCCTGGTTGAAGACGGACACGTGCCGCATGCTACCGTGCTGGCAGAACGTGCACCGGTTGTCTTCGTCCGTCTTCCACTCCATGGCCGAGCAGGGACAGTCACGGCACAGGTAGTTGGCAAACGGCTCGACCTGCAGGAAGCGCAGCAGAGAAAAGAACTCTCCGATACGGTTCTGCAGGGGTGTGCCGCTAAGGCACCAGCGGTAGTCGGCCTTTAACGCAAAGCAGGCCTTGGCTGTCATTGTACTGCGAGTCTGTATGAGTTAGATCATGCCATCAACCTTTTCAATTTTCAGTCAATACACACCTTGATGCTGTGGGCCTCGTCGAGGATGATACGGTGAAAGTGGCAGCTGTGGATGACGCTGTCCTGTTTATAAACGCCGTCCTTGCGCTTGAATCCCCGCTCCTGCTTGCGGTACATGGACTCCAAGCTGTTATACGACATCATGATGACGTCGTACTTCTTAATGTCCTTGGCAGTCATGGATTTCGATTTCGCGTTGGTGCCGTGGTACACAAACGTCTTGAGCGAGCCGTTGGTGTACGAGGCAATCTCCGACGTCCACTGCATGAGCGCGACAGGGGGCACCAGCACAAGAGACGGCTTCTTTGCAGGATAGTCGGACATGATGAGAGACACGGCCTGGATTGTCTTGCCGAGCCCCATCTCGTCGCCCAGCAGGCCGCCCTTGTACTGTGTGTTTTCCATGGCAATCAGCCACGCAAGGCCCTCCAGCTGGAATGGCTTGAGATTCCGCGTAATGTTGGTGGGCTGGCTGGCCCGGCCGGCCTTGATGACTGCCGAGTTTTCGAGGTCCTGCCACATGGTGTTGAGAACCGGGTGCTGGTCCTCCAACCGGCCCCTGTCCTTTTTGGCCCGTTTTTGACTGCGGACTTCGCGGAATGCTCGGCGCTGGTCAAGGTCCAAGAATGGGTTCTGCCCTTCCTCGTCGTCGCTGTCACCAAACTCCATGAGCGAATCTCCTTCTGCTGGCACATCAGAAAGTTCACTATCCTCGTCGACTGGTATCGTGGATGCCGGGACAAACGAGCTCATGGGAATGGGCGCTGGAGCACTGAAGCCGACGGTTGTGCTTTGATTTGCGTTTCGTGCTGCATATGTATCTTGCCGCTGCCTCTTGACAGGGCGTGAGGATAGAAACTCGGCTTCAGATGAACCTTCGCGGGTGTTGCTAGGCTGTGGCTGGGTGTGATTGGGCCCCGGGTGGTTAGCAAGTTTGGATGGCTCAACAAACGTTGCCGGGTATTGCGTCGATTTCCAGCCCTGCCCAGAACCAGAACCAGAACCAGAAGCAAATCCAGACCCAGAAGCAGGAGCAAGAGCCGGGGCAGAGGGCTTGATCTTTCTGTCCTCGTCGTCCTGCAGCTGCCTGGCAAGGCGCAGGTCGCGCATAGCAATATCGTCGAAGCCGTCGTCATCGTCGTCGTCGCCGTCGTCGTCGCCGAGGAGATCTTCAATGACAAACCTGCGCTTGTTGGCGGCAGTACCCAACGAGTACCTGCTTCCAGCAAGCGCCTTTGCACTATCAGCGGCAATACCAGCGGTGGCAACGGCCTTGCCCTTCGCTTCCGATTTCAATGTCGGCGCTGATGGCGGCGGGCGCTGGGGCAGTTCAATCTCTAGCCGCAGAGAGCTGGACGGCATGGTCGTAATGTTTGGCACAAAGCCCGCATACTTGGAGCCGGCGGCATCGACGCCAAAGGACTCGGGGGTCTCGGCGTTGCTAGTGGGGGGCGTGGACAGTTCGTCTTCCGACGAGAGGCGCGAGGGAGTCGGGTTGGTCGAGTCCAAGGCGGACGTCTCGGCGGCGCCCTCGATGTGAGGCTCAAGCTTCATCATTTTGGATGGCAAGGCCCGGCCGGGTGTGACTGTGGGGGTTGAAGGGGTTGTCGCGGGCGCAAGGCTGTTGTTTCCAGCCACTGTATTGTTATTGTTAGACGGCTCTAGGGATGCAAAGGCCAAGATGTAAAGACAATAATACGAGGTGGTGGTGAATGGGCCAAGGCGAGGAGGGCAGGGGAGGACTCACGGCGTGCGCTGAGCCGCCTGCTCGATCTGGAGCCGCTTGCCATTTTGTGCACTTTCCTATCCTGCTGCTACTCTTTATTGGCAGGCGCGACCGTCAGCGTAGAAAGTGAGGCGAGGCAGACACGTGCAGGACGGGCGACTGGCAAATCACAGCAGTCGTTTTGGCGGGTTTGTAAGGGACAATGGGTGAAAGTGTTGCGGACGTTGGATATGTTTTCTCAGATTATACTATAGAAATAAAGCGACGAAACAAACAAAGAATAAGGTGAAAGTGAAGAAAAATTGAAGAAACGAAGAAAACGGCTGGTGGCGAAAGACGGCAAATCGAGGACGCTGAGGAGGAAATGGGAGAATTTGGTTGATTGGTTGAGAAACAAATCAGCGTAAATGGGATAAATAGAAACGAGCGAGGCAAAGTTCATGAAAAGGGAAAGACTGAAAAGAAAGAAAAGAAAGAACAAAAAAAAGGAGACGGATGGCGACTAGCAGCGGCCAGGACGCGCCGCGTGGGGAGGTTTGATCCGGGAGTGCTGCTGGGGGTTTAATGGGCGGCGCGGGGTCACGGGACTTGCTCTCAGCATTAAATGTACAGTATGTAAGTACAGTGAGGGCCCCACTGCAACCACTTTACCGGTACCCAGATAATTAGGCAGCTGCGTGTGGGGCTCAATTCTTAGGCCCTTGATTAGGAAACAGCCGCAGGCGAGAGGCCGGAAGGAGCGATCAGGACATCAGGAACTGGCCCCAGCATCGGCGGATTGGCGGATTGACCTGATAAAGGGAGCGTGCAGCACGGCCGTGAATAACACGCGTGATTTTGGTGGTGTAGAGGTGATTTATTCACGTCTTATTTTCAGCAATTCAGCGTTTCACTCGTAGTTGAGATACAAGACGTGATCACACAGAGGCAGAGGTTCGAGGTGGTCGTGCAGTAGACATATATTTATTCTACAGCCAGTTATTGGATTTGAAAGAGTTGGCTGAGAGTAGGGAAAACAGTATAAACTATAGCTCAGAATCTATAATGAGTAGTGACCAAAAGAGACAAGAAGGGAAAAAAGAGAAAGAGAAAAAAAAAGAAAAAAAAAAGCTAATAGGAAAAAAAAAAGAGCCAAGAATCTCCAAACCATCACATCCAAAAGATGTCCAAAAGCTCCATCTCGTAATGCAAGTCGACGCGATGTTCAGCAAGAACAGTAGCAAAGGCCGCCATGCTTTCCAAGTTTATGCGGTTATGAGGGCGCAACTCGCCAATATAGTACAGACGGATGTCTTTAAGTAGAGGCGCTGCATGCGCGGCAAGCAGCCTCTTGAAATACATACCCAAATTCTCGGACCATCTCGGGGCAAAAAATGAAAAACTCACAACAGAACGCGGGAAGTTGCTTATGCGGCGTTCGTCAAGAATGGCCATCTTAGACAGCGGTAGTGATTTCCAATCGATACTGAACGTGCGCAGCGACGTGAATGCGCGAAGTTGACGAGTCACGTAGGGCCAGTACCTTGGCTCCTTGGTGTGGCGTCGGCCGTGGTATTCCAGCTCGACAAGTGTCTGATGACAGCCTAGACGAGTAAATGCTTTGAGAATATCACTTAGAGTGTCGCCAATAGGTGGTTGGCTGTCGTCGAAATGAAGGAGCTGGACGCGGAACACCCGTAGATTAGGCCCGATCTCGCCGAACAGGTCCCAGAATCCCCGCATGCAGGAATGACTCAAGTAGAGGCTCACTTCTTGTAGGTTCGCAAATTTGTGATGTCGTTTTTCCGCCGGAAGAGGCCAGCCATCTTGGAGAGACAGGCGTGCTGGGTATCTCGCCTTGTTTGTTAAATGCACTCTGATAAGTTCGAGGCACCGTAATCTGGCGACAAACTGCGGGTGGAAGAGGACGCAGTCCACACTCAACTCGCGGAACATTATTGCACTGTGTATGACCAGAGTGTGTAGGCGAGGCTCCAGAACCCCAATATCACTTCTGTCCGCGCCTCCAGAGTCCGGGGAGTTGTTAGCAAGATCGGGTAGCGGCTCCGTAGCTATTAGTCGGTTGCTGTAACCGCCAACTGCATGCATTGCCGAGATGAAAGAATCAAAACTGCCATACAAATTTAGATCCGGAGGCATATAGAAACAAGCCCTTTCGACGTTTGGAGCGAGCGATAATGCCAGTGCGGCGGCATGTAGTTTCTTTCCATCTATATTTCCAGCTTGAAGAAATGGCGCGGGTTGACCGTGGATATAAAAGCGCGGCGGCATTCTCTCGAGCTGTGTCAGCTCAGTGACTCTCCGGCCTAGATCGCGCCGTGAAATCAGTGTGATCACAAATAATGTCAGCTGAAAAGGGTGAGTGAAAATAGGAGCCCGATAGAGGAAGGGCTGCGATTCTGTCCTCAGCTGTCGACTTGTCAAGCTTAGAGCCGCCAGGACTTGTTGACGTTTTAACTGCTCTGTTGGTATGTAGCTGAAATCGCGGTGGCGTCTTGAGTTGTACCAGCTCTCCGGATTCTTTCCTCGGCTCACAGCAAAGCAGTCATAGATCGCCATCCGAAGCTCACACGGGAGCCTGTCCAACTGGTTCCTTCGCGCGGCGGGGACGGGGAGCACTGCCATTTCGTCTTGATATGGCTTGTGGAAGCCGGTGCAGCAGGAAAATGATATTTGCGGGTTGGTAAGATACGGAGTAAAAAGCCGTTGTAAAGGATGCAATGTGTAATATGCAATGGCTGACACCAGGATGTAAACAAGAGGCCATAGCCAGGCATAACAAGGAAGGACGTTGGACTGCCACGTGTTGCTGGGCGAGGCTCTGGCCGACGCTTCTATTTCCCCAGAAGGAAGGAGCGATACGGCCGGCAGTCTGGCCTCGCGCATTGGCATATGCTCTAAACTCCGGCCCGGCCGGCATTAGTCACCAAGACGTCTACCAAGGCGATTCCATGTAGATTCGGCCAATTCAAGCGATATAAAAGTACGCTGACACTCTCTGTTTTTCATTCTGTTATCAAACCCTCGACTGACTTACACCCACTATCTACACCCGCAATCCAAGGTAGTAAAGCGGGGCTTTTGACCTCGTTCGCATCGACAGCTCTCCGAGTCACCTCACCTTGTCACTACATCACCTCTTCACAAAAGTCTCACTCACGCATTCAATCTCACACCGCAATCAATAACATGGCCCCGCTCTACAAGAAAGCGCTCATCGTCGGCGCCACCTCGGGCATCGGCGAGGCACTGGCCATCAAGCTCGCCGAGACAGGCACCGAGGTCATTGCCGTCGGCCGCCGCCAGGACCGTCTGGACGCGCTCGCGGGCAAGGCTCCCCAGGGCGCCATCTCGACACAGGCGCTCGATATCACCGACCTGGCCGCCATTCCCGCCTTTGCCGCGGCGCTCACGGCCGCCCACCCGGACCTCGATGCCGTCATCCTCAACAGCGGCGTCCAGCGCGCCTTTGACTTTGGCAAGCCCGAGACCGTCGACCTGGACATTTTCGAGCTCGAGCTCAAGACCAACTACACGTCGTACGCGTACCTCATTAAGGCGTTCCTGCCGCACCTGCAGGCTCTGTCCAAATCAAGCACAGCAGCACCGGCCCACCTCATCTTTGTCAGCGCCACGCTGGGCCTGGTGCCGTCGCTGGTGCGCACGCCCAACTACAATGCCAGCAAGGCCGCTCTGCACGCCCTGATCACGGCGGTGCGGCAGCAGCAGATGGATGCGGGCTACGACAGGCTGCGGGTGGTCGAGGTGTTCCCGCCGGCGGTGCAGACGGAGCTGCACGACACGGTGCACCAGCCGGACCTTGTGGGCGGCGACAAGCTGGGCATGCCGCTGGCCGCCTTTACGAGCGAGCTTGTGGCGAAGCTGGCAGCGGATCCGGTGCTGTACATTGGCATTGGCCCGGCGGAGGCGCTGATTGCCGAGGGCGGGCTCGAGGACCAGCGGCAGAAGATGTTCCAGACGCAGCAGGCGGCCATCAAGGGCGCGCTCAGCCCGTTTCTCAAGGAGTAGCTGAGCCTCGTTTGATCTATAGATGAATAGCAAATAAGTAATACAAATCATATTAGAGGAAGGGAAATGCAACATCAGTGAAGTCGGGCGGAAGTGCAATTATATATCTGTAAGCACTTGTAGACACAAGGCTTATTACAGGGCTACAGGCCTGCGCTTACAGCGAGTGCCTTAATAGCACGACTGTTAAAGTGGTTGCAGATCATCACGTGCCTTCGTGGCGAAAGGGACCCGCTTCCATTAACTGCGCTGAATGGATTTATCGGGCGGCGCGTCTCCCTGGGGACTATTCCAGACTAGACGGCGTCGCTGCCTATTTTCCCATTTTCCCATTTTCCGTTCTCCCCTTTTTGTTTCGACCGGCCTTACTCTCTTTGTCCCGCATCACGACTGAAAATTGAAAAGTGACATTCCACAAGAACCAACCACAGGATCACAAGATGTATGAAAAGAGACCAGAGACCAACTCCCAACCCAAACCGAGGCTGACATTGACATTGACAGGGTTCGAACACGGCAGACCACCGACGAGAATGGCCGGCCACGGCGTATCATGGGCCCGTAAGTCGCCTCTACTAAATAAATTTATTCTCAGGTGTATTCTAACAATACAGGCAATCTGCGCTGACAGACTTTTTGGCAGTAGGTCGCTCTTAGTCACCCTCAACAAGGACGACACAAACGAGGACTAACAAACAGTCACGAAATATCTCGGCAGCCCAGATCGAACTCAACTTCCGACAGAGACAGGAAGCCGCAGCACGGCTGCTGGCAGAGGAGCAGGCAGAGAATGGTGAAGGGCCATCGGCTGTGGACAGTCCATCCACGCCTGGCGGTGCTGCTGCTTCTGCTACTGCTGCTGCTGCTGCCGCTGCCGGCGCCGACGACACACCGGCATCGGCGAGCCCGCAGCTGTCCAAGGCGCAGAAGCGAACCCTCGACAAGATCAAGGCCGAGAAAAAAAAGAAAAAGGAAAAGGGCAGCAAGAAGCGCAAGGTGTTTGGCAGCGACGAGGACGACGCGGACGACGACCTGGCTCTTGCCATCTTCCGGTCGGCGGGGCCGGCGGCGCTACCCGGCCAGATGGACAACTGCGGCCAGTGCAAGAAGCGGTTTACGGTGACGCCCTACTCGCGCGCCGACAGCACGGGCAAGCTGCTGTGCTCGCCGTGCAGCCGGGCGCTCAACAAGGAGGACGAGGAGAAGAAGAAGCACAACAAAGAGAAGGAGAAGCTCAAGATCAAAGCAAAGCAGAAGCCGCCCGGCGGCCGGCGCAAGGCCGCGAGCCACCTGCTGGACGGCGGGTCGATTGTCGGCCCCAAGCCGCTGGTGCAGCTGTGCGTCGAGCACCTGTCGCGCAACATTGCGCTCGCCGACGACCTGGGCGACCTGCCGGCGGAGGTGGTGGACCGCATCGCGCGCATGCTGTCGAAGCGGCGGCTGGTGGACCGGCACACTATCAATCTGTTTATCCAGGCGGCGTCGAGCGAGATCTGCACGTACGACTGCTCCAAGATGACCGAGGGCGATTTCATGCGCATGCTGCAGGAGATGCCGCGGCTGAAGATGATGCGGCTGTACAACAGCGTGCAGTTCAAAAACGACGTCATGTCGTACCTGCTGCTGCGGGACATCCAGCTGGAGACGCTGATGCTCTACGGCGCCAACCTGTTGTCGGCGGCCAAGTGGAAGGAGTACCTCGTCAGCAAGGGCCGGCACCTGCGGCAGCTGCACATTGTGGACACGGACAAGCACATTACGGACGAGGTCATGCAGTACATCAAAGAGTGCGCGCCGGACCTGGAGCGGCTCAAGATCCGCGGCAACCAAGAGGTCGGCGGCGAGGGTGTCGAGCACATTAGCCAGATGAAGAACATCAAGCACATTGGCCTCGGCCTGCAAAAGCCGGTGCACTCGGACGCCTACGTCAAGGTGATGGTGCGTGCGGGCGCCGGCCTGCAGACGTTTTCGGTGCGCAATGCGGCGGGCGTCGACAATGCGGTGCTGGCGGCGATGCACCAGAGCTGCCGGTCGCTGCGCAAGCTGCGCATGACGGAGAACACGCTGTGCACGGACGAGGGCTTTGAGCGGCTGTTCCAGGACTGGGCGAACCCGCCGCTGCATTTTGTGGACTTGGAAAAGTGCCGGTACGCCAACGCGGACATGACGACGGCGATTGCCAACGAGGACGGCATCGGGCTGTGCTCCAAGGGCTTCAAGGCGCTCATGGCGCACTCGGGCGCGGAGCTCAAGGAGCTGACCGTTACGTCGTGCCGGCACATTGAAAAGGAGGCGTTTGAGGAGGCGTTTGCCGAGGGCAAAACGTACCCGAGCCTGCGGCGCGTGGACGTGAGTTTCTGCGGCGAGGTGACGGACGAGATCCTGTACAGCATGTTCCGGTGCTGTCCCAACCTGACGGAGATTGTGACGTTTGGGTGCATGCTGGTGACGGGTGCACAGGTGCCGTACGGCCGCGTCGTGATTGGCGTGCCCAATGCGATCGGCATGCAGACTGTCGGCCGGGCCGAGCTGACTGTATAATCACTGCGTCCGGCATAGGGTATGGGCTTGGGGATCTACGAGGCGTTATAGGCTGGTGGTAGGCCGGAGGATCGGCTGGATGACTGGGAACTTTGTTACGAGCTATGATTCTTTATTTTTCTCTTCTTTTCTCTTTGATTTTGCATAAATACACTGCATGAACCTTTCAATCCATCAAGCGCATGTGCTCCTACCTCTTTGCATTGCACACACGACGGCGTGACCTAGAACAGCAGATGCACTCGGTGTTCCACGATGCCCGGGCAGGTGGGCATGGTCACGATGCGACCTTCTCCTACGGATCGTATCTGTCCGCTTGACCTTTATCATGGATTAATCTTGCTATTTTTATGTTTAATGATGGCAAAGGATCGCGCGGCTTTGTCCTCTGCTTTACGCCATGGACCTGGTCTTCTCTGCGTCAACTGCCACCTTGCGTTCTGTTACATCACTTTCTTTTTCCATTTTCTACTTTTGTTCTTTTTTTCTCTTTTATATATGAAAACATAAAAGATAATCAACAAGAATTGCTCTACATCCAGTGCTTGGATCTTTCCTTTTTATATCATTTTGATTGAAAAGTCTCTGCGTGCCCCATATTCAACGGCCAGGTCGATCGAGTTGACCGACCACTTATAGGGCTAGACTTGATCGGCGCCAAGCAGTAGCTATAAGCGACTGCTGGTTGTTTCTTCTTCTCATTCTCAAGTCTCAAGTATTCTTCTGTCTTCTGTCTTTTGTCTTGTGTCTTCCTCGTCTTCACTGCATATACTGCGCCCTTGCGGCGACATGTCGGGGCCGCACCGTCATGCATACGATCCACAGAGACTGGAGAAGTACGCAGAGCAAAGAAACAGCGAGCAGCAGAAAGGTAGAAAAGTAGAACAGCAGAACAGAAGAGAACAGCAGAGAACAGCAGAACAGAAGAGAACAGCAGAGAACAGCAGAGAACAGCAGAGAACAGCAGAGAAAAGAGTTGGAAACTCTGCACAGTGAGGGCATAAGAATCACAGTCGTCAATACCCGGGCTTGCTGTAACATCAACACCGGCGTTTAGCGTCAGTTCAAGCACGTCTTGCCTGCCATAGAAGGTGTGAGCCGTAATACTCTGTAGAAGGTCATTCATTTGCCTAGTATTATGTACTGTACCAGCTGACTAAAATGCCGGCTTCCCCTCTTATCTGAAAGCGACTGGAAAGGCGATTCTATAGGGTAAGTATAGGGTAAGTATAGGGTAATATGGGGTAATGGAAAGATAATGAAAATCCAGTCGAGGCAGGTACGACTGTACAAGGCTTTGGGTCTTGCAGGTCTTGCAGGTCTTGGAGAAGGTGTGTGTGTAGACGGTCGGTGGCCATTGATGAAAGAGGAAAGACTGCTGGATGCGGAATGGCGGCAGACCACACGCATCTAGAAATGTTGATACTTGGTGAATGATGTGGGCTCTGGGTATTTTGTATTTTGTTTATATATTTTAAATAAATAAATAAGTAGAAACATGGTCATGAGATGCCCAACAGAGCTGCGAGCTGCCTTTTGAGGAAAGAACGATGGATACGTGAGAGGGGAAGAGAAGGAAAGAAGGAGGAACGAAAAGAAACGGCAGGCACGAGAAGAAGAAAGGCGAACAAGGAAAGAAGAAGGAAAGCGCGACCGAAAACCAAAAAAAGCTGATAAAGATAACGATAGAAAGATAAGTAAAATGATTATAAACAAACCAACACCCTAATTAATCAGTACTATGTACATAGTAGGATAGCACAAAAATAGAATCGGCAGTGCAAGGAGGAAAGAGCGACCGGTAAAGCACATGGCTCGTGTAAGCTGTAGCAACGACACTGCCATCTTGTCGTTTTGATAACACGCATCTTGATACACGCATTGGCCATTGACGGCAACCAAGCAGAAACAAGATTGCAACAAGACGAAAACCACAGACCACAACATTCCGGCAGCACCCAGCAGAGCGGCGTCGATCATAGATTCGCTGGCCGTATATTTAGACCAAGACTAGAACAGCATCCGCGGGCTAAAAGACGGACCAACGAAGGGCGCAGAGATAAGACGTCAGCAAAGAAAGCAAAGTACGGCAGGGTTGAGATCTGTGGTCGAAGGACTAAAGAATTTAACGGACTAAGAGATAAATGAGATAAATGAGATAAATGAGATAAATAAATAAATGCGCTGCTGCCGGGCTCCGTGTAAGTCGGCAGTGCAACCTCGACACATCCCAGATATATCTATCTTCTTTTCTTTTTCTTCTTCGTTTCTTTCTCGACTGTTCTTTTTTCATGCTTGACTTGATCTTCCTACCCCTTTTCTTTTCTTTTGGTCTTTCAATTCATCTAATATCTCAGCTTGGCCCATCAATCCTATCTACCACCAGATCTGCCGTTGGACAACCGTGCCGTGTGCGACGCCGTTATCTCTGCCTCCCTGCCTCCCTGACTCATCGTTTCAGCCCTCGCCGCGCTGTCGTGCATCTTCACCGACAATCTCGAGATAACAGATACAGAGTATAACAAGAGTGCAGGAGCCGTATAGGGCTCAGCTCGTCTCCCGTCTCTCTTGACTTTCGTCTGCCGCACCCATCACATACCGACAGCCAACCCACTCTGCACAATGGGCTCCGTTCAGACCGACCCCCTCGAGCTGCCTCAGCCCTGGATCAAGACGCCATGCATCTACTCCTCGGCCCTGTCCAAAACAGCAGGATGGTATGCGAGATCCTCCAGTATCTACAAAATAAACTCGGGCCAGATCTAACAAACAGCAACATCTACCTCAAACTTGATATCCTGCAGCCGTCGGGCTCCTTCAAGTCCCGCGGCATCGGCAACCTCATGGTGCGCGCCGTGGCCAAAGCCCGAGCAGAGTATGGCCCCGATGTCAATGTCCGCTTCTACTGCTCGTCGGGCGGCAATGCCGGCCTCGCCTGTGCTACAGCGGCCCGCCAGCTCGGCTACCCGTCGTCCATCGTCGTGCCCACGGCCACGTCCGACTACATGCTCGCCAAGGTGCGCAACATCTGCGACGACGTCTACCAGCAGGGCGCCAACTGGGCCGCCGCCGACAAGTACCTGCGCGACGTCGTCATGCCGTCTGCCCAAAACAAGAGCCAAAACCAGAACCAAAACCAAACCTCTTCCGCGGTCTACCCCGTCTATGTGCCGCCGTTTGACCACCCCGACATCTGGGACGGCGCATCGTCCATTGTGGAGGAGGTCGCGACGCAGCTCGACGGTGCCCACCCCGATGCGTTTGTGTGCAGTGTCGGCGGCGGCGGGCTGCTGTGCGGGCTCATGGAGGGCATCGACCGCGTCTACGGCGCGCCGCAGGCGGCCGACAGTGTGCCCGTGGCCCGGGTGCTGGCCGTCGAGACCAAGGGCGCCGACAGCCTGATGGCGAGCGCGACCGCCGGCGAGCTGGTGACGCTGCCGGGCATCTCGTCGATAGCAACGTCGCTGGGCTGTGTGCGCGTGGCCGAGCAGACGTACGGGTGGCTCAAGCAGCGCCCGCAGGCCGTGCGCCCGGTCGTGGTGTCGGACGCCGAGTCGGTGCACGCGATTGTGCGGTTCCTCGACGACACGCGGCTGCTGGCCGAGCCGGCATGCGGCGCAGCACTGGCACCCATCTACACGCCTGCACCCCTGTCTAGCGAGCCGCTCAAGACGACGACTCTGCTGCGGCAGCAGCTGGGCGCGGACATGTCGGATGTTGCGTGGGCCGAGCAGAACGTCGTCGTCGTGGTGTGTGGCGGGTCCAACATAAGCCTCGACATCCTGGCCGAGTTTCGTGAACGGTTTGGCGTTTGATTTGGTTTGATCTGGGTTGTCTTTGCTTGCTTGATATGCTGGCTTGCTTGATTCTGTGATTATTATTGGGAAACAATTGAGCCTTGACAAACGAGGCCTCAGGGATATCGAGTTATTTGTTTTTATTGTTCTTGTTCTTTAAAATCTGCCGTTCGATAGTCGGACCATACCACCACTTGGCAGTCAATCTACCGTGCGTAGACCTTTTCAGAGTATGCCGTGGGTGCCGGTGCCTCGAGGTTGCTGCGGACCAGTTCGACTTCGCCAAAGTAGTTGACGCTGCCTTTTTGTGTGAACCCGAGGCTCTTGAACAGCCCGATGCTGGCTTCGTTTGTGGCCTGGATCTTGACCATCAGCTGTTTCAGCTGCGGTGTGGTAGCAAGTGAAGACGTAGACGAAGACGTAGACGAGGCTTCATCGAGGATGGCCGTGAGCTTCTGCGCCAGGATGTAGTGCAGGAACGCCGTCACGGCTGCCCGGCCGAAGCCCTGGCCGCGGTGCTCTGGACGAGCAATCATGACGTCGATCTCGCCGCTGTAGGCAGGCGGTTCTGTGGCGGGCTCTTCCTCGTCGCCCTCGTCGCCCTCGCCGTCCTCTTCATAAGGATACAGGAAAAAGTTAATGTCGCCCACCATGCGCTCGGCTGCATCGTCGACACCGGAAGCCACCGTCGCGCCCTCTTTTCTGCCACTGTCATTGTCCGTGCCCGCGTCCGTGTCCGTGTCGGCCAGCGGCTGGCACACGATAAAGGTCAACTTGTCGGCCGCCGCACGCCACGACACCTGGTTCTCGTACTCCTCCTCGAGCGTCAGCCGGTCCGACGCCGTGGCCGTACGCACCGCCTCGTCCTCCATCCAGGCGTGGTACGTCGGCACATGCCGGCTGTCGTACGGCACCAGCAGCACGCCCGCCGTGGAGATGGCTGTCGGTTAGAGAGACGTCTGAACTAGGGTTTATAAGTGAGCCTACCCACCTGTGTTCTCGTTGACTTTCATGGTTGCGTCGTGTTGCAAGTTGTCGCGTGGTGAGATGAGATTTCGAGATGAGATGAGACTGAAGCCGATTTCGCTGGCTCCGACTTTTGCATGTGGCCGCTACGTACACACACGCTACAGCAGACGGCCCCTCCATACCACCACTATATAGCGCTAATAGCCTCACTTACAGCACCCTCTTTATACTATCTATGTACAGTATCTTAAAGTTGTATTTATTCATGACAAACGTCTATTTACATGCTGCTATATTATCGTACACTCGTTCTCTTTTTCAGATTGGTTCTCTGCATCGATGAAGATCACATCAAACGGCTAGTCCTCGACAGGGAGAGGCGGGAATAGAACGTCTCCCTTGGCCGTGCCGGCCGGGCTTAGAGGCACACCGTAGGCATCGTCGGCACCCAGCTGGGCGTATTCAAACGTCCGGTGCGCATGCCCGACGCCCATCGCGTCCAGCACCTGCGCCGCCTTGTGCGGGATCACCGGCTGCAGCAGAATGCCGACCACGCGCAGCGCCTCGGAGGCCAGGTAGATGGACTGGTCGAGGCGGGTGCGCAGGGCCTCGTCCTCGGCCGACGGGGATGCCGTGCGCGCTGTCGGGCTCGCCGCCAGCCGCTTGGCCAGATCCCACGGCGCCGTGTGCTGCACGAAGCGGTTCGTCTCGTACACCACGTTCATGATCGAGTGCAGCGCCGCGCGCGGGTCCAGCTTCTCCATGTGCCCGGCGGCCAGGCCGCTGGCTTTGCGGATCGTGGCAATCTGGAGAGCCAGGCCGCCGCCGCCGCCGTCGCTGCCGTCCGCAGACGCCGAGGTAAAGTCGCCGAGGAGACCGCCGCTGGCGCGCACGACGGACTCGCGCACGTTCCACCGCGCCGTCCGCGTGATGCGGCCCAGCAGGTTGCCCAGGCCGCCCTGCAGGCCCTTCTTGTAACGCTCGACAATGTACTCGTTGCCATAGTCGCCGTCGTCCTCGATGCCGCCGTCGTGCACCAGGTAGTAGCGCATGGCGTCGACGCCGAAGCGGTCCATGGCGTAGAAGGGGTTGACGACGTTGCCCACCGACTTGGACATCTTCTTGCGGCCCAGCGTCCAGTGCGCGTGGCTCAGGATGCGCTTGGGCAGCGGCAGGTCGACGGCCAGCAGCAGGGCCGGCCAGTAGATGGCATGGAACCGCACAATGTCCTTGCCCAGCACGTGCACGTCGGCCGGCCACCCGCCGCCTTCATGGCGCTGGCGCTGCTCTGGTGTGAGCGCTATTGAGGGGGTCGGGTCGGCGATGTCTTCTTTTGTGTCGTTTGCGTTTGCGTTTGCTTTGGCGTTTGCTTTGGCGTTTGCTTTGGCGTTTGCTTCCTTTACCTGCGTCTCCAGCTGGGCCTGCACGTCGGCGTCGATCAGGATCGCCTCGGGCGACTCGGTCCCTTCGGCCTCGGCAGCCAGCTCAATCTCGCGCTGCTCCTCCGGCGCCCAGCGCCCCGGGTAGCCCGCCTTGGTCATGTAGTTGACCAGCGCATCCACCCACACATAGATGGTCTGGCTCGGGTCATCCGGCACCGAGACCGCCCATTGCAGCCGCGTCGCCGGCCGCGAGATGGACAGGTCCTCCAGCTGGTTGGTCACCCAATCAACCACCTGCTTCATGCGCGCTTCCGGCACCACGAACCCCGGGTTCTCGCCGTAGAACTGTAGCAGCCGCTCGCGCACCGCCGTCATGCGGAAGTGGTAGTTGCGCTCCTCGGTCCACTCGACCGTCTTGCCCGTCTCGGTCGACACCATTTCCACCTTGCCCGTGGCCGGTGCAATGCGCTTCTCGACCATGTTTGCCGGGTAAAACGTCTCATCGCTGACGCAGTACCAGCCGCTGTGCTGCGACTGGTAGATGTAGCCCTTGCGTCGCAGCCGCCGCCAAAACGCGCGCGCCGCCGCCACGTGGTCGGCGTCGGTTGTGCGGATGAAAAAGTCGTTGCTGATGTTGCACTTTTCGGCAAGGTCCCGGAACGTGGCCGAGTACTCGTCGCACAGCTGCTTTGCGGGTACGCCGGCATGGACTGCGGCCTGCTGCACCTTGAGGCCGTGCTCGTCGGTGCCGGTGCACAGCAGGGCCTTGTTGCCGAGCAGCGTCTGCCAGCGCTTCAGCACGTCGGCCAGGACCATGCTGTACATGTGACCAATATGGGGGTCCGAGTTGACGTAGAAGATGGGCGACGTAACGTAGTACGGCTTCTTGGGCGTCGCCGTCGAGGTCGTCGAGGTCGTCGAGGAGGGGCTGCTGGTGCTCTGGGACCGTCGAGGCTGCCGGCTGCACACCCATTGCAGTGACGGCTGCCGTAGCTTACACTGCCGCTGAAGGCGACCGAGCCCACGGGCCGCCAGAAGACGGTCCATTGAGATGTAGAGAGGGGCAAAAGGGGCAAAAGGAGAGGCGTGGTTGCGTGTCGAGGGGTGGCGTGTCCGAACAGCTGAAGCTCACGAAAAGCTTAAAATGCTTCACTGTATGCATGGCTGAATTGGCAGCATGTTAGTGGTAGAGCCCACTAGAGCCCACTATAGAGCGATAAGGCTTACTGTGCGAATAGCGGCCCGATAACTGTTGCTGCCTAACAAGGCTGAGCAGCTGCCTGTTTAGGCTGGTGCTGGTCTCCCACGGGCCCCTCTTGAAATACAGGGCTGTCACCCACACTGTGGCACCTACAACTTTTCACAATCAGCGAGCCTTGCCATTTCAGCTTCGACTTTCCACACCCTCTGTTTTGACCTTTTTGTTTTTGCGACAGCTTCCAACCACCCTGTACAACAACGCGCATCGCCAATTTGAACGCTCTTTTGGTGTCCCACCTTCTTCAGCTGCTATTTATCGGTACCATATACGGCCTGCTCGACGCCCTCGCGCCTTTGCGCCCACAGCACCGGCACCACCTGCTCGCGAACGAGATCCCTCCGCTCACCCTCGGCTCACCTCACGGTCACTACTCTCTGCACACTATACACTACACTATATACCATACACATCCCACAATGGCCAACGCTACACAAGAAGAGCTCGAGGTCAAGAACTCCACCGACAGTATGCGCCCGCCATAAACCGCCCTCATCCCGCGCTCCCCCCCCCCTCCCCCAACTAACAACAATCCTACAGGCGCGCAGACGTTCATCGACTGGTTCTATACCTCTGTCAGCGACCGCAAGCCGCTCGCGAGCTTCTACGTCAACAGCAACGCCAAATACTCGACGGCCGGCGCCGCGGCAGAGATCACCGTCAACGGCATGGTCTGCGCACAGCCCACCGACTTTGAAGCCCTCCTCGCAACACAAGCCGGCGCCCCGGTCAAGGCGGCCAACGGCACGTCTTCCACATCTACCTCCTCCTCCTCCACCTCCTCCTCCACAAACAGCCCGTCGTTCAAGGTACGATACGATGTCGACGGCTTCGACGTGCATGTGCTCAACCCGCAGTTCCGCCTGGGATGCCCGGACGCGGTGCTGCAGCGCATGACGCCCGGCACGCCGGCCTACGAGACGACGACGCCGGCGCAGCTGAAGCAGCTGCAGATGAAGATGGTGTCGCTGCTGGTGCAGGTGACGGGCCACGTGCAGTACGGCGCGGGCAAGGAGGCGCCGCGCGGCGCGTTCCAGGAGGCGTTTGTGCTGGTGCCCAACTGGGACGCCGTCGCCGGCGGGCCTCGAACTCCGCGCGGCCTGCGCAGCTATCTGATCCTGTGCCAGAACTTTCGGTCATTATAAAGCTGGTGCAGCAGAGGTGCAATAAAGAACTACGACGGATGCGGCTTCACATAGAAAAGAACAAAGCACAAAGAAGGAGATGGTCTATACGGATACGGCCGGGATTGGCTTGGAATGGGCTTGGTGATTTTTGTTATACTTCTTACTGTAACACACATAGCGAATCGGCAATTGGGATTTTATAAACATGCCTATCAATATATAAAGGAACAAACGTGACCTCACTTCGGCTACAGCCTACAGCTGCTGCTTCCGGTACCGCCAGTAGCCCGCGCGAATCGGGTCCCATTTGCTCGACAGCCGCTCCAGGTACAGCTCGGCCGTGGCCTTGTCGCCCTGCTCTGTGTAGATGCTGACAAGCAGGTCCATGGCGTGCGTGCTCTTGACATCCTCCACCGACGCCGCATCTGTCGCCGTGCTGCCGATGTTGGCCACAAACTGCAGCGCAAACTCTTGCATGCTCGCCAGCGGCCGCCCGCCCTTGGTCAGCACGCCGCGCAGGTAGTTCCACGGGCTCTCGTTTTGCGGCGCCTTGGTGATCTGCTCCTGCGCGTAGCCAATCTCGCGGTCCAGAATCGCGGCAGGCACCTTGGGGTCGTGGCTGATATTCAACTCGCCCACACTCGCCTCCAGCGACTTTTCTTTTTCTTCATTTTGCTCGCTACTCTTCGGGACATTGGAGCTCTGGTTGGGGTCGGAAAACACCAGGAAGAAGCGGTGCGACCACGCCGAGTTGTTGCGCACGTCCTGCCGGATAAAGGCCTCCATGGCGACCCGCTCCGCGTCTGTCCAGTAGCCCAGCTTGCGCACAAGGTACTGCCGGTACGACCACACGTGGTAGTTCTTGGTGTCCTCGGCCAGGATCGTCGTCAGGAAATCCATCTCACTGCGCGCAAACGCAGTCACCTTGTCGGGCGAGTCTGCAATCTGCGGGTAGTAGCACTCCGCCAGCAGGAACCGGTGGTGCCAGATCTGGTAGTTCTTGAGGTTCTGCAGCGCCACCTTGTTCAGCCACTGCATCTCGTCCTCCACCGATATCTGCAGCGCCTTGACAATCGAGAACCGGTACAGCCACACCGTGTAGTGCGCCGGGTTCAGCGAGATAATGTGCTCCGTCAGCCGCAGCGCCCGTGCCGAGTACTCGGGCTGGGCCATCACAGCCCGCAGGTACGAGATGGCCTCCGAGTACACCTCGGGGTACGCAATGGCCGCCAGGGCGCCCTCGGGCTCGACGAGCGCAATCGGCTCGACGTCGTCCCACGCGGGGTCCTGCGCGTACTGCCCGCCCGTACGCTGTCCGTAGAGCTCCATTCTGACTACGGCAATGTCGGCGCGCCGCTGCTTTTCGTCGGCGGTGTCCTGTGGTGTGGCGTTGCCGGCTTCGCGCTTGGCAATATAGGCTTGGTGTGCAACCTCGAGGGATGTCAGGCGCACGCGCTTCTGGGCTCGCTGCTGGAACTCTTCAAAGGTGTACTCGCCCACGTAGCGGCCGGATCTGTCGCGGCCCCAAGTTCCTTCTGTTGTCGGCTGTTTGAGACAGCGGAGCGGAAGGCTGCCTTCGTTGGTGTGACGCCACAGCTCCTTGTGGGCTTTGTTGGAGAGAAGGTGGCGGCCGTTGCGTGCCGAGGACGATGCGGATGCGCCGTTGAGTAGCTGCGCGCTGGCCCAGGCTGTGCGGTCGGCTGGCGATAGTCCGCTGACACCGTCCTTGTCGACGGCGCGGGCGTATGGTTTTGATTGGTAGTAGCGCTCGTGGCTGCGCTCGTCGACTGTTCGTGGGGGCTGTGTCTGCGGTTGTGTTTCTAGACTGTCAGTTCCGGGCAAAAATGTAGAGAGAGAAGAGAGAGAGGAGAGCAGAGAGGAGAGCAGAGAGAAGAGAAAAGAGTCGGACGAGAGGGGGAGGGTACCTTTTGTTTCCTTGGCCTTGGGTGCGGCCTTGCTCTTCGGGGGCATTGTTTGCCTGGTAGTCGCTTCTGTCGAATTCACTCTCCCCGTTTCCGTTTTCTACTTGGTTGCGTCGTTCCAGGCGGGAGACAAAAGAGGCGTTGAGCGTTGACACGGCGGGGCTGCGGCTGGCCATCACAAGAGGATTTACGTCAAAGAACGTCGACAGACAGCTCTACGCCACCCAGTACCCCACTAAACCCTGCTACGGCCTAAAGTGCTGTTGGCCGGCTCTACGGGTCGCATGCGGCCGTCGCTACGGTCTTTCCATCTTTTCCAAGGAAGGAACAATGCTTGTAAGTCTGCATTATTCTTTCCTCTTACAGAAATAACTGAACTTAGACGTCCTCTGACGACGTCTGACAACGTACAATAGCAATGCACGGCAGGAACGACTGGCATATGTTCCGCAACAGGCAAACCCCGGCCATCGAGATGCTTCTCTTCTGATTTCGGCGTTACCTAATCAGTTCAATTCCGCTCTGTAATGCTGGTCCATAGATAATACATTTAATTGATTAATATATTAGACTTTCTCAATAGGATGCTTCCTTGGATGCAATATCCTTGGCCGCGATCCAGAGCACCGTAAGGTAAAGCTTCTAAACTGTTGCTAGCTATAACAAGATCCCAACACCGGCTATCGAATATTCCCATGTCTCTATCCCCAAAGTTCCCCGTGTCCTTGTCCTTGTTGGTCCCGTCAAATTATAAATATATAGAAAAGTAAAAGAATATAGAACGACAGTATAGAAGGCGTAAGTGAAAGATGGAAAGTATAAGAAAGTGTGCAACAACGCCTTTTGAAATGACTGAAATAACAAGACTTTGGGCTTTGGGCCAATTAGAAAAGTGATAAAACGTGTCCCTGATGGGATGAAACTGGGATGATAAATAAGGGCTGACGGAAAGGCCAGCGAGAAGGACGAAAGATCAAGGACGCCAGAACTTCCAGCCCTCACGCTCGCCGTTGCTGCCGAGCACGCCCACTAGGCTCTCGACACCATCATTGCCCTTGGCATTGAGAAACTTCTCAACATCAATCTCCATGCCGCCCTCTTCGTCCTCGTCGAGGCCGTTGCGCAGAACAGCAGGCCACAGAACACCAACACCGTCACCGCCAAGAGTGGTGACAAACTTCTCGTAGCCCTCCTCCTCCAGCTGTTGCTCCAGCTTTGCAACCTTTTCAGGAGATACATCCGTCTTCATCAGGGTAATGGAGCAGCCGCCACCGCCGGCGCCGGTCAGCTTGGTGTAGCCGATGCCTTCGTGGTCGACAAGCTCGCGAACTCTCTCAAGACGGGGGTGTGATACGCCGAGGGCATACAATAGGCCGTGGTTCACAGTCATCAGCTGGCCGATCTTGCTCATCTGGTCCAGCTCGACATCGTCCTCGTCGTCGTCGTCGGCATATGCGTTGCCATTGATAGGGACATTCGATTCTGAGCTGGCGTCGGTATCGTCAGCTTCGGCATCCGAATCACCCGTGTTCTCAATGGCAGCAATGGCACTCCGTGCAACCGAGTCCATGGCATTGAGGATGTTGGCGACAAGCATAGGCTCCCGTCTCTTGAGTCGGGCCACTTTTGCGACCTCAAACTTGGTTGACTTGGGTTGCTTGGTGTCGACGAGGAGAAGCGGCAGTTCGGGGAAGTTCCACAGCGGCTTCACAGAGGGAGGCTTGGTGTAGTCTGTACGCTGGAAGACGACGGCCTTACCCTGTGTCGAAACCGTGTTGTCGACGCCGGATGGGTTGCCGTGTATGCACATCTCGGCCACAAAGGCCCAGCGGTTGATGCGCTCAATTTGCAGTTTTGCTTCGTCTGATGGCTGGTCGGGGTGCGGGCCAGAAAGCGTTCGTATCTGCAGCAGCAGGGCCGTGGCCATGCAGACGGCAATGGAGCCACTGCTGCCAAGGCCAGCACCAATGGGTATTGTTGAGCGCAGGGTGTAGACACATCCAGGGAATTTTTGCGAGCCGAGCGAGAGGAAGAGGTAGAGGAAAGACATGGCCGACGACTGGTGCACCTTACGCTCGTGTTCGGCCTTGAGGGGAGAGACCTCGGCGAGGTGAGGCTGGACAGCGTCGAGCAGTTCGGGGTCGAGAGAGGTGACGAGGTCGTAGTAGAACTTTTTCTTGCCGGGCTTGGAGAAGGCCTCCCATGGCAGCTCGTCAATGTTCCAGGTGTGGGACATGTCGATATCGGGGAACCGCAGGGTGACGGTACGGCGGGACTTTGAGAGCGCGGTGACGAGGAGATAGGAGCGGAGGGAGATGGCAGCAGCCACAGCAGCCTATGATGTCAGTGGTGTCTTTTATGATGTATGCCGTGCGCACAACCAGATATACACATACCTTGCCGTGGACGACGGAGTGCTCGCCAAAGACAATGACCTTGCCCGGGGCCGAGACCATAAAGGCCGGCATCATGGGGCTGGACTGTTTGCGATTCATCCTATAACGCAAGGACAGCGTGCTGTCTGGGGCTGGTGTGGTAGACATGGTCGGGTCTTCGGCGGTTACAGTGTGTAGTTTGCTCTTGACGTCTGGCACGAATCCGTAAGATTCAAAAAAGAGTCTTGAAGATAAAAAAAAATGGCAAAAGAGGCAAAGAAACAGCAAAGGACTCAAAGAGACGGGGAGGAGTCCGACGACTCCTTTGATGAGGTCGTGAAGTGGAGCGCGCGAGACTAGCAGTCACGAGGCCTCTGAATTGAATTCATTCAGGGGGGGGCCCGGTAGCTTAGTATGTTATTTTCGAGCTTCTGGGAGAAGGAATGCGCCAACGGGGGCTTTAGTATGGCGGATAAGGGGGCTTAGATAGGGGGCGGCGAACGCGTCCAGGCCCAGTAGAGTGAGAGAGTACTATACTCGTACAGAGACACAGGAGAGAGGCCCAGTCCCGAAGCGAGCTAGGAGGAGCTCAACGAAGAATTGAGACAGGAACAATATGAATTGAGACAAAGAGGGCAAAGAGGGGAGAGGTTGACTGACCGACGTCGTGAGAGAAAGGCAACTGTTACAAGAGCAGACGAAGAAAGAAGAGACGAAAAAGGCGGAGAATCGAGATCGAAATTTGGGCTTGAGCCGTTGGGACGCATGGGGATGGGGATGGGGATGGGCTGCAGCTGTTCCTGGATGCGGCTGGTGTAAAAGGCAAAAGGGGCCGTTCGAGAACACACAACACACAGACAGGGTTGTGGTTGTATGGGGACGGGAGGCGATGTGACGGCTGTAATTGGGCTTATGACGTGAACGGGATTGGAAGAAGAGAGAGGAGAGAGAAAAGAAAAAGACAAGACAGAACGAGACGAGGATGAAGAGAGAATAGAAAGAAATCAAAACAACATCACGAGTCGTCTTTATGTACATAAGCGGAAAGAGACGTCAAGAGACGTTGCGAACAGAGAAGGAGCACCAACGCGCCAAGGCGATTTGCCGGAAGGTGCGATGGCGATGACGGATCTCGCTAAAGAGAATTATAAAATAGTAGATGTCTGTGTCTATGTCTGTGTAAGCTGTATCTGCAACTACTGTACAATCTAGTCTGTGGAACTGACAGAAACCGTAATAAGCACATCCAATATTTATTACATGGTACGGCGTGCGACTACATCCTGTCTTATTCTCACCAGCATGGCTACACGGCAGCTCTTTTATCGAAGAGAGAGGAAGAGAGAGGGGGGAGTAAGACGGGAAGGTATCTCGATCGGGTCTTTCCTTTTCTGATGTCAGTAATTTATCTGCCTAGAGGGAAGGTGCGAGCTACGAGCCACAAGCTGCAATACGAGCTGCCATCTGCAGCCAGAAAGCAGAAAGGACGGGTAAAGCACCGTGCATGCGCAAGAAGTCGCGACCTTAGCACAGACCACAGCTTGCGTTTGGTGTGTGCTTCTTTTTTTGTATTGATTCATAATCTGTCAGAATTCCAGTCGACCATATGATGAACTACTCTCATTCGGACCAGGGTTCCTGAACTGCTGCGCCGATGATGTGGTGGGAAGACCCGCTGGTGTGGTGGGAATGGAGGAATCGAGACGCATTAAATCAGACGGAGGGTCCACACTTGATTGTGCGATTAGTCATCAGTCGAGTCGAGGCAGTCGAGGCAGAACAAAAGCACGAGAGCATGAAATTCGAGCTGGCGACAATTCAAACTCAACCAGACTTTGCGAGCTGAAACATACAGTAGCGCCAATAGCGCGTCTTAGCATTGCGTGAGAGTGAGACACTCTCTGAATTGTCGGTGTAGTGGTTCACTCGCCGGGGCCAGCCTCGAAGTTGTCCGATGTCGCCGTCGACAGTTGCAATCGACAGCCGGCACTGGCGAACCACATAGCTTTTGATGCAAGAGTTTGGACAAGCGTCAAGGCTCCGTAGTTCGCTCTGTCATGAAGTGTTGCCGATGTCGTTGCTGTTGTCGTGGGGTTGTGGCACGGCCGAGCCGGTCCGTGAGATTGATGATCAAATATCAAAGACAAAGACAACCACAATGCATAGAGAAAGATCAAAAATGAACAATAAACACGGTAATAAGAATGGAATTGAAAGCAGCTCGGGCCGGGATCGTATTGTTTAACAATTCACCGGCTCGAGTCCAAACGCCAGATCCGATGATGATGATGGGTTAGAAAATCATTACATAAATCCTTTTTATGATTTTTGATTTTTATGATTTTTGATTCCATTATTTTTTGTTTTCTCTCTAAATCATCAAGAGAGTGTCCCTTTTTTGTGTTTCCGTTTCCAATTCAACATCTGTCCATCAGTCGATGCATTTATGCGGAGGACTTCTTGAACTTCTTGTTGACCTCGGTGCAGGACAGGTCTGTGGTGTTAGTTTTGGTTTTCTTTTATTTGATTTTGGAGGGCAAACATACTAGGGGGCAGGCTCTGCTTGAGCTTGTCGGCCTTGTCAGTGTCCTTCAGGACCAGGGTGTACAGGTTGCGCTTGCAGCGGACCTTGAACTTGGTCTGGCCAGTCTTGTTCTTCTTGATGCGGGCATCTGTGGGAGTTAGAGATGGTCCTGGTTGTGATGTATGTTTCTTTTTCGCAGTTTTTCGTTTCGCGGTTCGGTTCTCTCTTCTGTCTTTCGTCTTCTTATTTCTGGTCGTTGCGATGAAGTCTGTCGAATCGTTGCCGTTGTTGAAAGCGTCGTTTCTTGTTGTCGTCTTTTTTGAGTCCTAACAGTCCGAAAATTTGTTCCATTTCCATTCGTCATTTTCGATTTCATTCAAGCTGCGTTTCTTCTTTGCATTTGCGTTTTTATCGTTGCCGTCGTCGTCGTTGTCGTCGTCGTCGTTGCTACTCGTTGTCGTCGCTCTTTGATATTCCTCCGTTGATTCCTCTTCCTCTTCCTCCTCAATCACTTCATCGACTTACCGGAGGCATCCTCACGACGGCAGATCTCGATGAACTATACAGGGTCAGCATTTGGACAGCATTGTAGAATTTGGGTCTCAAGCAGCTCCAAGCAGCATCACCACATGTCTCTCGACGCGGCAACACTGCAAATACTGCACAGCCCAGCTGATATACACACCTGCTTGATATCGCCGACTTCACGGGGCATTTTGACTGATTTTGGGGGGGTTGAAGGGGTTTGGTGGTGGTGAATTGGCGTCGTCGGGATGGTTGGTGATGGAGAGGGATCGTGGGGTTGATTCGGTTTTTCGTTTTTTGCGAGGACGACAGAGCGGATGGAGCCCCCAGTCGATAATCCGTCGTACAGAGTAATTTTTTTCACTGTCAATCCGAATTATTTTTTTTGTGTGGGCTATGCACGTGAGGCGGATCCATTGGTCGTTATCGATAAGGGATTATGTAAGTGATGTGTTTGTAGAGTAGTATCCACTTATTCCTATGAGTGTTCGGCATCACCAGACAGCACTAAACCGCTGCCTTGACGTTGACGCAAGTGGTGGCAAGACACGGTATGCTGTATGTGCATTTATAATAAGAGTTGTGCTGTTTTAGAAAACAAGAGTCATCTTAGCTGTCTTGAGTCTTGACTACTCACCGGACCACTCGCCTTGACCTCCGACTCGATAGACCTACACTTCAGCCTGCACCACATTATACAGAGTATACTCTATCTACTCTCTACTTTCTACACAATCTACACCACAATGCCGACTCCACTCGACCATGCTATGAAGTCCAAGAACGCCGTGCTGGCGTTTGGCGGGCTGATTGCCGGCGCGGCCATCTGGTCGATCTGGGGCGGCGACATCTTCCCCGCCAGCCCCGACCCGACGGGCGACCCCGAGACGTGGACTCGCGAAGAGCTGCGCCGGTGGCTGGCCTTGGTAAGCATTCTTTATTGCCATTGTTGATAGTTAAGAGAGATGACTGACAAGCAGCGCCAACTCTTCCCCAAGTCGAGCGAGACGACGGAGCAGCTGCTCGCCAGGGTAAAGGCCAACATCCGGCCATGAGTTGAGACTTGATTTTATGTTATGATTTTTATTTAGATACCATGTAACTGCTTTACCACACCATTTTTATTAATACAATACTATTGCTTCTCTTAAAAATGATATCGATGGTGCAGCTTTTCAGCAATTTGCAGCAACTAACATGATGGTTACATCAGGACAGTGTCTGTGTTTCTATTACACTGTACGCATGCTAGCAAATTGTGCTTTTAATACAGTGTTCAAACCACGAGTGTACTGTACGTGGCAGCACGGCGATATATCTAAACTCGCTTCATTTTTTATCGTTGACTTGCATCTTGGGCAATGAGATATATTAACTGCATGTGAGCTATTTTTGTTGTTTTCTGTAATTCTTTTTCTGCCCCAAGCATTTGATATAAATTGTTTGAGTTTTTTATTTATTTGACTTATCTCACTCTAATTAAAAGAACAGCTCTGGATTTATCTTTAGATTTTATCCAAATTCCGTGACAACAATTCCTACAACTATAAGATATATCACGTCAATGTTTTGTTATTTGACATAGATACCAGTCCAAGTTCTATACCATCAACCGCGCGCCATAAATACGAGCCTCTCGTAAAGAAATCAAGATCACCAGCCGATCCATGAGTATTACAACAGACGAGGCGCTTCATATTTATCTTGGAACGGAAGACAGACATCATTAGGCACATGTCTGGCCGTCACTGACCATGGAGAGAATAGCCAAGTCACACAAGTGCAGTGGATTTCTATCGTATGAATCAGGCCACGAAAGACCAAAGACTGATATACCGAGTCAGATGTTAGCCGCCCGACAATGCTGCGCGTGGCAAGAGCGCCCCCTTACACAGCGTCTACTTGAGAGTAGCCAGAGAGAGCATGCTATAGATCTTATAGATCTAATAGAAAAGAATGGCTATATGGTAGGCTGACAGACGACGACAGATGGCAATGGCTGCCGAAGCCAAGCGTGCGGACTTTGCGTCCGCTGCGATCGCAAGGCGGCAATGCTCAAAGGGCGCCGACGAGAACAATGTCCGGCTGAGAGACTGTTTGATAGGAAAGATGGGAATACAATTATAAGTAAATAATAATGGACTCAGATTAGACTAAAAAATAGGTTATTTGGCGCAGTTAAGGCGGCGTGTAAGTGAACAGATGTCGGGTGCTCTCTGGACGTCGTATAAAGCGCAGTGTTCCTCGCCTCCAGCCTCGCATCACCAGTCCTCGTCTCATCTCATCTTCTGTCTTTTTTGTTTTTTTTAGATTATTTGTTCGTTCTTTTATCATCCATTCTTCACTCGTTATACAGTCGCTACTTGGATTCACTCGTTACTCTTTGCAACCCGACACTCGCTCACCAGACACTCGCTAGCACTGTCGCTACCATTTTCTGATTCCCTGTCATTCTTGTGTTATTGAAATTATTACATTATACATTATATACTATACTCACTACCTACCTGTCAATATTGCATCTACAATGAGGACCGCCTTTGTTTCCATTGTTGCCCTTTTGGCCGGCCCGGCTCTCGCGTCGCCCTGCAAGCCCAAGTCCGTCCCGTCTGCCTCGCCGACGTCGTCCCTCGCCCTGCCGTCCGCCACGTCCGGCTCGACCACGACCACGACCACAACCAACCCCGGCCAGGCCTGCGACGCGTCCGCCAACCTCTTTGTCGACGGCGACATCGCCTCGGCCGACCTGCCGGCGTGGCCGCACAACGTCACCCAGGGCAGCGGCCCGACGTTTACGCGCAGCACCAACTGCTCCATCTACCCGGCCTGCATCGACATTGGCCTGGCAGTCGGCGGCGGGGCCCAAGCCGTTGCGTTCTCGCAGACGCTGACGGCTGTTGCGGCGGGCGCCGCGTACACGGGCCACTTCTTCTACCGCATGACCGAGTTTATTGCCAGCGGTGGCACGGCGGCCATGGCGACGCTCACGTGCACGGCCAACGGCGCGACCAAGTTCACCAAGACGCTGTGCGCGGGCGAGCAGTCGGCGGACTGGAAGCAGGTGAGCTTTGGCGTGGCGGCAGCAGGTGCGGCCGAGGTGGTCTTTGCGTGCGCGGTGTCGACGGCGGCGGTGGGAGCCGAGTTTCAGTTTTCCGACTTTGTCATGAACGAGAGCTGTTGATTTTCGTCTGTGCCATTTCCTTCTGTTGTCTCATACATCTACGGCGTTAAATTCTGTTAGTTAATTACAATACTGCTTATTAAAGAGGGCAGTCCGTGACAAATGATGCTTCTCGTCTCTCCTGGGCATCGGACCGTCTGGTCGTCGTCAGACTCGGCAATGAATCATCACCCGTCTTGCTGGTAAACACCAGCACTAGCTAGCTCGATATTAATACGAGTTGATGATAATGCTTTGTGGTTGCATTGTCCGGGGCATGCATCGCAGCATCAATGTCTCGAGTCTGGTGTGACTGTCGTATGACACCTGGATATGCGATTCCGTGCCACTGGCCTACCAAGTGGAGATACGCTCTACTAATACTTGCCTACAACCTGGATAAGCAGACCCTCGTGCCTCCATGAATCACTGGATACTAATGAGGAAAATATAAAAATCAATAACGTTCAACACGATCGAGGACAAGCGTCGACGGAAACCTGGGGTTCGCGGGGTAGTCAGCCAAGCCGGAGCTCAAGTAGAATATCGAATGTCGACGTCTCCTCTGTCTGTCTGCGATCCCATGTCTACCTCTGTCTATCTGTACAAAATATCTTGCCGTTAACAGAGTCTCGTCCTCGCTCAGGCCGTCCATGTCTCGGTCTCTCATGCGCGCATATTTATTAGTCATCTGTTTGGTGCATATCATGTCCACCAAGCTGCAGGAATATACAGCATAGAATCATTCAATAATAAAAACAAAAGCAAACAAAAACAGATAAAAACAAATACAGATACAAATACATATACAAACAAGTACAAACAAATAAAGTGTGGTTGCCAAGAGCACAGCTGCACAGGAGATTGACCACCCTGGTCGATCAGGTATTATTCGGTCTAATGACCCCCTAATGATTCGTTTTCATGGCCATACGTAGATACAGAATAGGAAGGAGATGCGTGGTCGACGACACGGCACGTCTGCTGTCTCTGCATCTATTTGCTCTCTGATCTCTACATATTAAACGCAGGATCCGTCGATCTTGTCTGATTCCATCGCCTCGTGCATGTCGTGATTCCTTTTGTTTTAAGCTGGTCTTTTGTGTAATCCGAGCTCCTTCTCCTGTTCTTTGGATCGACTACCAAGAGAGGCGAGAACAGAGCTGAAGCTTTCTTCTGGCAGATCGTCCTGATCATCACGACCACCCACCGTCCCGATATTCTCGCTGTTTACAGTCTGCATCAGTCGATACAGTAGATTTTAATTCGCCGTCGTTTTACTTTACATATTTCACGTCTCTCCCGCCTGTCCACATCTCTCTAATCCTTCAGAACCCTCTACGAGTCTCACGACACAATGACGGACAAGGCACAGATAGACACGATAGAGGCCGACGCAAGAGACGTCCCGTCCGACTATGAGCCCACAGAGAAAGCAGATAAAGTAGAAACAGAGAAGACAGATAAATCAGAGAAAACAGAGACCCTCAGCGACTCCGCCTCCATCAACTCGGCCGCCCTCGGCGACGACCTGCCGCCCGGCTACTACTCCTCGCTCAACTTTGTCGGCGCCGTCACCGGCTTCTGCTTCTCCGCCATCAGCGCCTACCTGTTCCTGCTGCTGCCCACCAACGTCCTGACCTACATCGACGCAGACATCGGCCCCAGCCCCTACATCTCGTGGTTCAACATTGCCCGCACCCTGTCGCTGTCCTTTACCTACACCATCCTCGGCCGCCTCTCCGACCTGTTTGGCCGCCGCTGGTTCTTCATCGGCCTCAACATTGTCGCCCTCCTCGGCATCGTCGTCGCCGCCACCGCCCAGAACGTCAATGCCCTCATTGTCGGCGCCGCCGTCTACGGCCTCGGCGAGACCGCCCAGCTGAGCTTCAATGTCGCCATTGGCGAGCTCGTGCCCAACAAGTACCGCCCCATGGTCCTGTCGTTTGTCTTTCTGACCAACGCGCCCATTGCCGCCTTTGGGCCGCTCATTGCGCGCAAGTTTATCCAGACCCCCGCGCTCGGCTGGCGCTGGTGCTTCTACATCAACATCATCTGCACGGGCCTCGCCGTCGTGCTGCTGTTTTTGTTCTACCACCCGCCCACCTTTGGCCTGCTGCACGAGCGCAAGACGAAGCGCGCCATCCTGCGCGAGCTCGACTACGTCGGCATCGTCCTGTGGACCGCCGGCCTCACCGTCCTCCTGATGGGCGTCTCCTTTGGCGGCAGCATCTACCCCTGGCGCTCGGCCGCCACGATCGCGTCCATTGTCGTCGGCGCCGTGCTGCTCGTGCTGCTCTTCGTCTGGGAGACGTACGCGACGCTGCCGTACCCGGCCGTGCCCGTCGCCTTCTTCCGCAACCGCGGCTTCATGTCCCTCGTCGCCTGCGCCACCGTCGCCAGCATGTTCTACTACTCTGCCGTGCTGCTGTGGCCCCAGCAGATCAGGCACCTGTACACCACCGACATCACCTACGGCGGCTGGCTGTCCGCCACCGTCGGCTCCGCCACCGCGCTCGGCCAGATCTGCGCCGGCGGCATCATCCGCTGGGGCGGCAACGTGCGCTACTGGCTCATCTTCTCGACGCTCGCCATGGTCGGCTTTGTCGCCGCCCTGGCCTCGCTGACGCCCGACACGCTCGGCACCGGCATTGCGCTGACCATCCTGGGGCCCTTTTTCGTCGGCTTCATCGAGCTGGCGTCGCTGGCGCTGGCGCCGCTGTTCTGCAGGCCCGAGGACATTGGCGTCGCGTCCGGCCTGCTGGCGTCCATCCGCTCGGCCGGCGGCTCGCTCGCCGTCACCGTGTACTCGACGATCCTGAGCAACCGGCTGCTGACGACGATCCCGAGCAACATTGTGCCGGCCGCCGAGAGCGCGGGCCTTGCTGCAGGCGACGCGGCCGCTCTCGTGGCCGCCTACAAGAAGGGTAACATGACGACCTACTCGCTGGAGATCCAGGCCGCCGTCGCCGCCGCCGTGCCCCAGGCGTACACGCAGGCCTTCCGGACGGTCTACCTGGCCAGTCTCGGGTTTGGCGGCATCGCCATCATCGGCTGTCTCTTTGCCAAAGACGCGCAGCAGCACCTCACGCACAAGGTGGAGCGGAAGATGGGCGGCACGGCAGTCAAGGTGTAGGCTTGAGTTTAGGGAGCTGTAGAGGAGACGCTATCAGATAGAAGGTGAATTAAAGATTTGTTTTTGCTGCAAAGTAAAATATGAAAATGAAGTAAATAGTAGCAATGGAGATGAGCGAGCTGTGAGACCCACTTAAGCGGCCTCCTATTCAGCACTAACCGGATTAGTCCCTGTCAATGGTAGTAGTGTTAAGTATTCAGCAATTACGGAGTAATAATTAGTCAATTAGGTCATTACATTCACATACATAGTAGTACAGAATAGAGATCGCTTGCGCTCTTATTCGTATTCCTTGGGCAAAGTAATAGTACAAAGTACTGGCAACAAGACCGAGATCAAAGAGACCACAGATCAAAGGAGAGACGACACCACCCCTTTGAGACGTCATTCCTTGTTACTGCAAGGCTGCAGCCGCATTTGAACGGCCGCACTGCCAATGGCTTAGCGACGTCGTCGTCGGCAGAGACTTTGTTTTTTGCGACTTTGCGACAGCATCGAGAAAAACATCCAACTACGAAACACAATCGATGACCGACAGCTACGGGTCAACAGCCGGTGCAGGCCACCCTGCAGACCACCCTGCGGACCGCGTCTACGACAGCTACAGCGACCGCGACGACAACAGCAGCATTGCGCCGTTTCCCCCGTACCGCGAGCGCGATGCCGATGACGACGAAGTAGTCCAGGAGGACGACGTGGTCGAGCAGGTGGTCGACGCATATGGGCCTGTTGATGTCGGCATCGACGACGAGTCGGGCCAGCCGACGCCAACGCCTGCCGCTACATCCGACACTGCATCGACCGGCAGAGGGCGCCTCTTCTCGGACGCCGCGCAGCCAACGTCGCCCTCCGAGTCGCCCACCGAGTCGCCGACATCCCCTACGTCTACCACCCAGGGGCCGGCCAAACCTCCCTCGCCCCAGCCTGCGCCGCCGCCGCCATACTGGAAACACAGCCGCGACTCGTCCAGCTCGAGCACCCCCCCGGCCCACGAGCCTCCATGCCGAGAGCAGCCATCAGCACATATACCTGCATCTGCGTCTACATCTGCGTCTGCAACATCCCCTACACCACCTGCACCCAAGCCGAAACCGAAATCAAAACCAAGAGGCCTGTCCATCTTTGCACGGCCGGCAAGCCGCACGGCCGCCCCCAACAGCAAGAGATCAGACACCTGTCCGGGGCTGCAGACGCAACCTCAATCCAAAAACCACAACGCGAGCCAGAGCCCGAACCAAATCCACCGCCGAGATACATCCTCGTCGACGCTCGAATTCAATGTCAACCTTATCACGCTGCAGGACAACGAGGCCGACGAGCCAGAGCCGATCACAAGCCCGGCCAGCCAGACCTCGACATCTACATCCACTATATCCAACACCAATCATGCTTGGCTCTTTGGCCGCGAAGAAGCTGCACCGCCTCTGCCTCCCCTTCCTCCTTCTGCAAACTCAAAAAGGAGCCGCTGCTGGGCGCGCCGCGTCGACATTGTCGACCACGTCGTCATCAACGGCGCCAGCTCCAGCCCCCTGAACATCAGCATTGGCGGCGGCAGCCACCCGCGCATCGGCGCCTTTGTCGTGTGGACGGTCAAGGTGGAGACGCTGGACCTGCCGTCGTCGACGTTTGCGATCTACAAGCGCTACTCCGAGTTCGACACGCTGCGGCGGCGGCTGGCGGCGAGCTTCCCGCAGGCGCGGGGCGGCGGCGCGCTGCCGCCGCTGCCGCCCAAGTCGGTGCTGGGCAAGTTCAAGGCGTCGTTTCTGGAGCAGCGGCGGCTGGGGCTGCAGTACTTCCTCAACTGCATCCTGCTGAACCCCGAGTTTGCCGGGTCGCCCATCCTGCAGGAGTTTTTGTTCGAGTAGTGTCCGGTGTTAATTTTTTTGTATGCTTATTTGTGAATCTGTGAATTTGTTTATTTGTTCATTTGTATCTTTTAATGACGGAGTTGGCATGGCAGGCGTTTATATCCTTATCATCTAGTAGCTTAATCAAACAAGACCAACGCACCAATATCAGACGGTCGTTATATATGCAAAATCCACGTCGAGGGTCAAACAAGAAACTTTTGGTCGATACACTGTAGACAATGACTCAAGACACTAGAACACTAGAACACTAGAACACCAAAACAACAAACAAAACACACCAAGCCCAGCCGCACATTAAAGGACAGTAGTTGTTGAACGGATAGCGGAAGCGACAGAACAGAAAAAGATGCAGCAGACTAAACCATTTTGTAACGCCGTAGAGAGAGACAGCACAGAAGAGAGAACCCGTACCAAAAGACAAAAAGAGTAAATAGAAGAGAGGCACACCATTGCCTCAGTCTAGGAAAGACGAGAACCCAGCATCTCCTCAAGCACCAGCGGCCAGTGATCCATCCCCTACTGAACCTTCTTGCCGTTGGTGGCGTGGCCGTTCTGGAGGGCCGCCGCCGCCTTCTCAGCCGCCAGCTTCTGCTTGTTCTCCTGCTGCTTCGCGTGCGGAATCGTCAGCGCGTTGATGCCCAGGAAGCTGCAGATGCTGCCAATCACCAGCTGCGCCCACCGGAAGTAGACCGCGGCCGCAAACACAAAGTACGCCCACAGGTACGCCAGCTCCGCCTCGGCGCTGACGGGCGCAAAGCCGAAGCGCGCCACGTTGGCCATGGCGGCGCCGCCCACGAGCGGCGTCAGCATCACCGTCCAGTAGGGAAACGGCTGGTGCGTCAGGTGCGCCAGGATCATCTTGGTGGTCATGCGGCCAAAGACAAAGGACATGGTGCCGCTGAACAGCACAATGTGGTTGTCGGAGCGGACGTGCGTGTACGGCGAGTACACCCACGCGCCAATGGCGGCCGTGTACACGACCATGGGCGTCCACTCCAGGAAGACGGGGGCCACGGGCAGGTTGCGGGCGCGGCGCGCCTGGACGACGTGCAGGATGCAAAAGGGCACGTGTCCGACAATGAGTGACACCAGGATGGTGGCGACCCAGCCGTCGCGGAACGAGTAGTCGCCCAGGAACGCGACAATGGTCTCGCCCAGCAGGCCGGTGGCGCGGTCCTGGCCGCCGAGGTGGCTGACGAGGCTCTCGGTCCAGATGCCGGGGCCGTAGACGCCCGTCGTGACCATGATGCCGGCGGCGATGAGCAGGACCTCGGTGGGGCCGTTGACGTAGCCGAGGTACAGGGTGTGCGAGTGGTAGGTCTCCCAGGTCGAGAAGAACATGGGCAGGCAGGGGCACAGGATGGTGAAGACGCCCGACTTGGAGGTGCCGAGGCCCATGGCGGCGGCCTCGAGCAGGCTGGCGAGGGTGCAGTTGAGGGAGTCGATGCCGTGGTCAAAGAGCTCGCCGAGGCCGCTGGAGGTGCCGGTGCGGCGGGCCTGTTTGCCGTCGAGGTTGTCCATGGTCTGGTACATGAAGAGGCCGAAGCCGAAGCTGTAGTAGACCCACGAGGGGCCGGGGCCGACGAGGTCGGGGACGTAGACGAGGAGGAGGGCAACGTTTGCGAGGATGAAGAAGAAGCCGATCAGGGTGACCATGTTGGGCGCAAGCCACATGGGCAGCAGCTTGACGGCGGCATTCCACTTGTTTTGTTAGTAGTCCGACTTCCAGGCAAGAGGTGAAGCGGCCGCCGCGAGATGACGTACATAGGGGTTGAGGATATAGTAGGATAATGGGGACTTGTCGACGCTGGAGTATTTGTAGGTTTTGAGGTGCACGAGGGCCTCGTCGGAGATGCTGTCGATGACCTGCAGTTTGTCTGGGCTGTTAGTTACGGTAGGGTAGACGGTGGAGGTGATGGGGCTGTCGAGAGGTGGTGATCTCGAGATGAAGCTTGAAGAAGCATGTGAAACTCGAGGAATGCAGAGCGAAGAAAGGAGAGAGACGGAAAACCAGAAAACCAGAAAAGGGGCGAGATTGCATACTGCTTTTGGGAGCCATGATGGGCGAGTCGGTGGTGGTGCAGGATGATGGCAAAGGCGACAAACGTGAAGAGAAGACAAGTGAAAAGGAGAAAGAAGGACAGAACAAAATGTTAAAAGGCAAGTCGAAGAAGATACCGTCTACATAGTACTTACGTACGGAGTACTGCCAAAATCTCAATTCTAAAATAGGAAATGAGAAGCTAACAGGCAAGTGCGACTGGCTGGCTCCTTCCTTCTAGAATAAGCAGCGAATCAAGCTGGGCGATGGGGTAGTGTGGGGCATACTCGTGGCTGTATGTGCTGTGTAGGCTCTGCTCCTGCTTCTGTAGCTCATGAAGGTCAAATGGCAGGTTTTTCGGTAGAAACGGAAGGAGCTGTCACATATTAGGTAATGCATTATATAAACAAAAACTATCAAGAATCCTAGATCAACAGACCAGCTCGACATCAAGACTCTACAGCTTGCCGACTCTACGACTCTGCAAGACCCTGAAGTCAGGGGAAGCTGCGAGGCAGACGTAGACACTAGTGACGCGGTCGCGACTTTAGCCTCTGCGTGCTAAATCGAGCAAAGGAGAGGAATAGCGTGAGAATGGCCATCTCCAGCGTAATACAGCGCACTGTCTATTACTGCGCTGAAAAGGATAGCAGAGAACAGAGTAGAGAGGCGATAAGATAACTAATAACAGGAGACGTCATTCCTCGATACCTGGCACGTGAAAGCAGAATGGCGGTCCGTTGGGCAGATCTAACAAGGCCGATCTTATTTTTTTTTTATTTCTCTTATTTACTGTTTATTATTGATTTTGTATCTATTGGGTGGTTGTTGGTATCAAGACTTGGCCTGGTTTTACCGAGTGTGCTGTCTATTGGTGTTGTGTTATGCTGTGTCGTTTCGTGTTGTCCAGCTCAAAGCAGTGAAACCCGAGTCGGCTGTTGACGACAAGAGAAAGAAAAGAAGAGTGAGAGGGTCATCAACCTCAAACAGAACAGCACCATAAAACAAAGTGAGTAATATATATTAAGATTATAATACCAAGATCAGAGAGATGCTATGCTGCAGAAATGAATGTGGCCGGCAAGACAAAACAATAGACAAAAGAATAGAGGAAAGACAAACAGAACAAGAACAAGAAAAAGAGAGAACACATCGACATCGGTCCATGTAGCAAGACACTGTAGGAAGACACCAGTATCAAAATGAAACGATGCTCTGCGACACCTACAGAGCAAGGAAGAATCCGGCAGCGATGCCGCCCAGAGTCAGGCCGAGACCCAGCCCGGACGAGTACCGCGACAGAGCCGCCGACGTGCTCGACGAGGAGCTGCTGCTGCCGCTGCTGCTGCCGAGGCCGGTGTAGATGGTGTCCGAGGCCGTGGCCGTGCTGGAGCCGGTGGCCGACGCGCCCGAGGCAGAGGCGGAGGCGTTGGCGCGCGTCGGGTTCTGGGCACCGCAGGGGTGGTTCTGGCGGCAGTCGGAAGAGCAGGCGTTGTCGGAGCCGCAGGCCGTGACGCACTGGTTGCCCCATTCGGCGCAGACAAAGTAGGGCAGGGTGAGGGAGTACTCGGTGATGTTGGGCTGCAGGCCGTCGCCGCAGATGCAGCCGTAGGTGAGGGTGGTCTGTACGTTAGCAATGCTTCAGATAATATGCAGAGGGTGCGGGGACATACCGGATCACAGGTGTTGACTTCTGTGGTGGAGGGCTTTGTCTGCTGGCAGATGAGGGGGCAGGTGCTGAGCTCCGAGGCGCACCAGGCCTTGCGGATGGTGAGGGAGACGGAGTTTGGGTCGATGACATAGTCGGCGCGGACGGACGCGACGACGGTGGCAGCCACGGCCAGGAGGGTCTTGATGGACGGCATTTTGGTGATTTTCTGGTTTGGTTGTTTTGTATATTCTGGCTCGAGTTAGTTGATGTCGATGTCGAGATGGGAAGAGCAGACGAAGAAGATAAAGGTAGACGGCATAAGAGTACGAAAAGACATGTCCGATGGGAGATATCCGGGAGTGAACCACCGTCATGTTGTGCAATGTGCAGGGGTATTTCTCCAATGTTTTTTATGATTCTTTCTTTCTCGTCCCTCCCTCTTCCTGGCCCTCGCAGCCCACGATCGAGATACTCTCAATACCTGTCACAACAAACACAGTGAGACGCTGCGTGCCAGAGACAGGTAGGGCAGAGCAGCAGAGACCACGGCACAGATCACAGATAGTGCTGCCAGGCTCTACTGCAACGAGCCGTGAAGACGAGAATGGACATTGGAAGCGGTGTTTGAGGTAGACGATGTCGGAGCACTTACGGAGGTGTGATTAGATGGCGAGTAGGTAGATGCTGTCGTGAGTAGAGGTGGCAATAGGAGTATTAGATATTAGAGAGTGTCGAGTAACGAGCGTAGAAGCGAGTGCAGAAGCGAGTGCAGAAGCGATTGTAGAAGCGATTGTAGAAGCGAGTGTAGAAGCCAGAGTAGATGAAGAAGGAATCGAGATTAAATGTAGAAGATGCTGTATTACGAAAGAAAGAAGAAACGAAGAAGAAAACAGAAAAAGACGGCTGACGCTGGACGAGGCGAGGGTATGATTATGAAGAAGAGAGGAAAGGGGCTGTAGCAGCGGAGGAGAGAGAAGCAGAAGAAGCAAAAGCAAAGAGCATCAAGTCAACGCCGTCAACACGAATACTAAAAGCCAAACACATAAATGTGATATAAAATACACAATAAAAACAATAAACGAGCTCGTGCCAGCCGCACTGGATCATAGCGTGCCGAGCGTGAGCAGTCTTGAGCTACTCTCCGTATTATTACATGCTGTTATTCCACTTGCGGGTATGTTAAGTCTAATTCTATTTTATTTTTATTTTACCTACTTCACTTACTCTTATAGTAATTTCACATTGTTAAGTCACAGCGGGGAAACAAAGCGACTGCTACCATTGCATTCTGTATTGTTGTTGATGGGAGGACGAGACGCTGCCAGTGGCATTGCATTCCTTGATTTTGCCGTCCTTTTATGTTTCTTCTGTTCTTCTTCCGCTTCACTTGCATCGGTATTGCAGCTTGCCATGTCGTGCAGTAATTGTATGACAGCGACTACGGCTTCGGCTTCGGCAATGGCAATGGCAATGGCAAACACTGTAAAGCAAACAGCAGCATTAAAGAAGCCGAGAGTCAGAACACAGAACACAACACAACACAACACAACACAAAAAAAACACAACACAACACAGCAAAACACAAACAAAACGCCACCAAGCTCGTGCCCGCTCCTCGTACTCCGTTCAAGCTCCCATCTTACGATGGCGGTAGGTGGTAGTACTCTGTAGCGGTAGTAGCGGGCGGGTGGACTGCCTGATGTCGTATTACGGAGTATTACATAGTACCGGATGCTGGTTAGCTGCTGCTATTATTACCTGCCCCAGTATTGAGCATTGCCGGATATATCAACAGTCATGCTGTTCTGTTCTTCTGCTCTTCGCTCTACTCTCTATTGACAAAGCACAAAGAAGACTCTCTTGGTGGCTGTCGACACGGGAGGGAAAACGCGGGGACCAAGATAGTCGAGGCGATAGTCTGTCGATACGATGAGGTGCAGTAGTGCAGACAGATACGATGCATTGCGGGACAACAGATAGTAGACACAAACAAAGAAAGAAAAGACACCTCGTATTATGCAGCCTCGCGCCGGACTTGTTGGCTGTGACAATACGATAGTCTGCCGGCCATCACGGATCATCACGAGATGCACATTGCGACGGTAATCAGGGAAGTGCGGGTATTTGGTTGTATTTGCACATGCACGAGCCTGATTGGCCTGGGAAAGAGAGAATATGGAAGAGGAGAGAGAAACGGAAGAGAGAGCGAAATGGAGCAATGGAGCAATGGAGCAATGGAGCAAGGAGGCCCGGCAAGGGGTTGATCTGGAGAGATGAGATGGGGTAAAGGTGGAAGATGGGCAACGGTGGTGACTGAGACAGTGCATAGGAGATGCCACGCAAATAGTAGGATTTGATGGCCCAACGAGAGAATAATCAGAAATCAAAGAAGGTGGAAGATGAAGCTGAAAGATGGAGGGAGGATGGAATATGGAGGATGGAATATGGAGGATGGAATATGGACTCGGTTGGATGGCCAGAAGCAATGCAGAGAGGGAAAACACAGCATCAATCAATCCAGAAATAAGCAATAAACACTACATAAATAATGAATAATAAATAGACTTTATGACTTGGCTGCTCAATTCCTCCGCGCAGTAAAATCAAACTCTATTTCTTATTTGATTTCCTCCTACTATGTACTCCGTATTGGCTGCCCCTGCTGCCCCACCGACTCCGCATCGCAACTCCAAGTGAGACCAATGTGAACCCTGCGGCATGCAATCTTGTTTCTTTCTTTTCTTTTCTTTTCTTTCTTTCGTTTTTCGTTCGTTTTTCTTTTGTTTTCTTTCCGTCTTCTTTCGTTTTCTCTCTTGCTTATTTTCCCTTTTAATGCGCAGCCTGCCATCTAAGGATCCCAAGATGCCAGACCACAGCCTCTGACCAGCACGTCCGGCCGGTCGTCGCTACGGCCGCCGTGTGGCCTGTTAGATAAGTAGCCACGATGTGATTTCACCTACATACCAGGATGGGATACCGCTTAATGCTGCCTGCAGGAGTGCCCGCGTCAGAGACAAAAGCTGAGCGTTGCCTGCAGACAGCACGGGGTCAAAGACAGCAGTTTGAAGACAGCGGTCTGTCCCAGGGACAATGTAGAAGCAGACGGCGACCCCAGACTTGATTGTAGCTGTGCGAGGCAGAGCCATCGACACGACTTCGTTTGGCGCAAGGCCGGAAGCAGCCCGTACCTCTTGCCGCCTCCCGTCCTGCCGCAGACGACGGCGACCTGGCCAGGCCTGCTCCGGTTGAGCACGGTGCCGAGGTCGGTTCTTGAAAAGACGAGCAGCTGCTGATGAAGAAGGGTGCCCGGCTTGGTCGCTGACTTGGCTCACCACTTGAGAAATGAGATGTCGTCGTTTATAGGACCATGCCGGCGCAGTACGGATACGGCCGTCTTCGTTCGGTGCACGCTTTATTGCATGGCTAGGCGAGGGCAGGACGGGCGGTTTGTGGCTGCCCAGATGGCAGTCGTGCCGCCAACAGTTTTGTACTGTACCGGCCCTGTTTTCTGGTTCTAGTGGAAGTATTACCTAAGCCGCCGCACGCTTCTGTTTGGCAGCCTACCACTCGTAACTTCCTCTTGGGATGACACCACACAACGCTCGATCTGATCATGTTTTTTTATTGTATCGGTTGCTCCTTCCAATTAGAGCATCACTGCGCTTTCCATGTTCAAACTCGACTCCTAGTTTATTTACATTCGATGCACTCTTATTTACAGCCAGAGCTTATCAATAATTCATACCATTTTGTTGAGAAGCCCACGAGGCCGGCCGTTGGACAGGACTCGGCATGGCAAGTCGCGCTAATACCCGAAGAGACTAGCGGAGCCGTTCATCGGCTGCTATCGACCTCCACCCGTGGCTGCTAACAGCTATCTCTAGCTTTTTCTGCATAATTTTCATCGTCTACCCCATCGAGTGATATTGCATCTCACCCTCTTCCTTTCTTCCTTTCCTTCTCCCTTCTTCTTTTGGACTCATCCCCCTACCCTCCCCTCCTGCATCCCCTCACGCCTCACTTCACCCCCCCTGGTGATCAAGTGGTCACTCCCCGGTTGCTTCAGTTCTGGCTGATACGGATTGATCAGCACGTGCTTGACTGCTTTATCTGGGCTTGGTTGTTCTGTTGTATTTTTTTGGTGTTTTTTTTGGTGTTATATCTTGTTATTTGCTGTTAGTTCTTATCTACAACACCCGTCACTTCACAGACTGCACAGATTGCACAGATTACACCATGTCTCAAGCAGATGCTGCCAGCGATGGCAACGACAAGAATGCCCCGGCCTCGGCGCTGCCGGCCTCTGAGCCCGAGGTCGTCGAGTACGACAGCAAGCGCGTCGAGCAGGTCTACCGCAAGCTCGATCTGCGCATCATCCCGCCGTTCTGGGTGCTCTACTTTCTGTGCTCGGCCATCCGCTCCAACATTGGCATCGCCCAGACCATGAACTCGGCGGCCGGCCACGACCTGATGGACGTGCTCGACCTGTCGGCCAAGGACGTGTCGACCGCCCTCGCCCTGTTCTACGTCGCCTACGTCCTCTTCGACTTCCCCTCCAACCTCGTCATGACGCGCCTCAGCCCCCGTGTCTGGATGGCCCGCATTGTGTTTGCCGTCGGCGTCATTGGCATGTGCTTCGCGGCGGTCAAGTCGGCCTGGAGCCTCAAGCTGCTGCGCTTCCTGCTCGGCGTGGTCATTGCCGGCATGTGGCCCGGCATGTCGTACTACCTGACGCTGTTCTACCCGCCGGCCCGCATGGCCAAGCGCATCGGCTACTACTTCACCGCGGCGCAGCTGTCGGCGTCGGTCGTCGGCCTGGTGTCGGCCGGCTTCCAGAAGATGGACGGCCTGCACGGCCTTGTCGGTTTCCAGTGGATGTTCCTCGTCTACGGCATCCTGGCCGTTGTCCTCGGCGTCGTTCTTCTGTGGTGGCTGCCCGACCGCCCCATGCTGCCCGGCCAGACGCGCGCGGCGCCCACGCACCGTCTGCTGGCCTGGGTGCCCCAGCCGCCCGAGGCCCTGACGGGCGAGGATGCGCTGGTGCACTACCACGAGATGCGCCGCGTGTACTGCCCGCGCCCCTGGACCCTGCGCGACCTGGGCATGGTGCTGATCGACTGGCGCCTGTGGCCGCTGGTCATGATGTACTTTGGCGTTGTCGGCGTCGGCATTGGCACGCAGCTGTACGGCTCCGTCATCATCGGCTCGATCAACGCCGGCTTCAGCAGCATCGTTGTCAGCCTGCTGTTTGCGCCCATCTGGATCATGGACCTGATTGCCATCCTGCTGGTCACGCCCCTCTCGGACCGCTTCCACCAGCACCGCGCCCTCTTCTTCTCGGCCGCCGTGTGCATCCAGATTGCCGGTCTCCTGGTCGTGTGCTTTGCACCCACGTCGCACCCGTGGGCCCGCTACGGCGGCATGCTGATGCTCGGCTTCGGCCTGGGCCCCACCGTCCCCATCTGCATGACCTGGACCAACGAGATCTTCCAGCACCGCCACGGCGAGGTCGGCGTCGCCTCTGCCTCTGCCCTGGTCTCGGGCCTCGGCAACCTCGGCAGCATCACCACCACCTATGCCCTGTACTCGGGCTGGCCGGCCGACGCGGCCAAGACCAACCCCCACCGCTACCGCAACAGCAACCTGGTCATGGTCGGCATCCTGGTTGTCAGCATTGCCAGCAGCTTTGTCAATGTGGTGCTCCTCAAATACTTTGGCAACAAGCGCGTCTCGGGCGGCGCCGCGGACGGCAACGACGAGGAGATCATGGACGGTGCTGCCCGGCGCGAGGCGGCCGAGCGCGGTCTCAAGAAGAGCGCCAACATCGAGGCGGGTGCCAACTAAGGCGGCCGTCCCTCTGCTCCTCTGTCCTGTCCCTCTGTCTTCCCCTCTCCATGTCAACCAGCATCCAGCGGCTAGAGGGAAGCCTATGATTCTGCGTGTGCCCCCCCCCCCCCCCAATCACTGCCGCACTGCCGTCTCGAGACAGCACAACTTGTCGACACAACATCTTTTCTCTTCTATTCAGCGCCGCCAGCCCAGCCTTTTATTATTGTTTTCTTATCATTTATATTCGCTTCGCCATGCAGATGCCCGTCTTCTGTCGGAGTCCTGTTTTTTTGTGGTCGACCACATATGTCTTTGTAACGACAACGCTGGAACGCTATCGTTGGGACACGGTGGTCGGTGCAGGCAGGTCTCTGAAGACGGTTATGCGAGGTATTTCTTTCTTTCTGGGCTGGCCGGCTATTTGTGGTTTTCTTTTTACTTTTTTCTTTCTTCTTTCTTTACTTTTTGTCTCCTTCTTTTTCTTTTTTTCTTTTGTTTCTGCTTGCTGTATGATTGGTCATACTATGATACCCCCATTTGTGTTTGAATGCGCTGTCGAATACGACGAACATGATTTACGGTTCGCTTTTAATTCGATGGTCTTTGTTTCTTTCTTTCTATCTATATTGAAGAAAGGAAAAGAAAACGAAGACGCTCGGAGCAGCAACAGTGCTATAACGCCATTGCTGGAAACCGAAGGGACGGCGCGTTAGGACCGAGATCTGCCTTTGCGACAATGCTACAACGCTATTGCTTGCCGGTTTCGTGGGTTGGGACTGCGTTGATTTTGGTTTTGTTTCTTACATCTCTACTTGAGACATGGTGGCTACATGCTGCCCTAGGATATGATATAGACGGCTGTGGTCGTTATCTGCCACATGCAATAAACATGCTATCCTCGACTTGTTTGATTTCTGACCCGTGACTGTGGACTGCTCGACATGCTTTAATACTTAAAAATAAGTCTGCCTTTCATCTCCATCGCGACGCCATCTTGCAATGATTCTTCTACTTCACGGCCTGATCGACGTCGTGATGTCATACACGCTGCCATCGCATCCCGAGTGGCAGTGCCTCGTTTTAGTCGGCCAAGTGTTTGGTCAGCTCTCAACTGCAGGGCACTTAGCCTTGCTCTACTGTGGTGTATTTACTTTGCTAAGAAATGCAAGAATTGTTTGCCTGGAAGTACCTGCTAGTCAGATAACATCATTGGCCTTGCTCCCATGTTTCAAGATCTGCGGCAGGGGATCCTCAGCACCAAAATCTCTCTGCATGTGCGCTCTCTTCAGCGTATCAATCCTGCATTTTTCTGTCCACATCCCCAAGTATTTGATTTGCTCGGTATCGTACGACCTGCTCTGTAATTCTGCTGGCTTACATCCCAGCTTACAATGTATGCTCACCGCTGGATGCCATGCCGTTGAAACCAACACCGATCCCACTGATGGACGACTACCTTGAGAGGGAAGAACAACAAAGAGCAAGGTGTAGTCGGCATTTATGAAGGAATACAACAACTAATACACAAGGGCCTGCCGCCATATAAAAAGAAGAAGAAAAAAGAAAAAAAGAATAGAAGAAGAAAAAGGTAAAAAAAAAAAAACATCACCACATCGCCACGACTTTACGTAGCCCGCACACGTGGTGGTCCTCACCGACAAACCTGCATATATCTTACAATAAACCAATACGAATGCCCCCGCCAAAGGAAGCACCACAAGCAAATATCAATTTTTTTCTTTTGAAAGACGAGAATTGACGCAATCGGAGGCCAGACCTTCAGCTCCGGAAGATGGACCACCGCTAAGGCACGCCGTGACACTAAGCAAGGAGGGACAGCTGGCAGAGTACGTTGTAGAGGCGAGAGGCGACTTGGAGGGGAAAAGGAAAAAGTATGCATTTTTGCATGATCTGGTCTGGCAGCCATCGTCGCCGCCGTCGCCGTCGCCGTCGCCATGATGCCTTTTCTTCTTCACCGTTTCACGGCATCCCAAACTCCAAGGCCCGGATAGCACCCCCTCGATATTGGACTGCCTATCATGACAGGGACCCAAACAAAGAGATAGCAGTAGACTGGCAGATCTCCCTATTGCGTATAATATAGAAATAAAAATAAAACATATAAAATCAGTAAGTCGGGCTTCTTACACCTCGCCTTGGATGCCGTAGTTCAAGTGGGCAAAGATGCCATCTTTAGCGCAATATGGCATGTTATCTCGACGAGGGGTCCTGCTCAAGCGTTGGGAAGGCACGCGACTCAAGCTCTTTCCTCTTGTGTTTCTGCTGCTGTTATCTTTGCTGCTCTTTCCTTCCCCTCCTTTTTCGCAGTCCCATTCCAGTTCAGCTGTGAGTGCACACCCGACTCCTGCCGTTTGCCCAAAAGCCATTAAAGCTGAAAAGTCGTCATCGCTCCTTCCTTGTACTCTGTAGATATTAGTTGATGGTTGACAATAGGAATTAGTCGTCCTCTCCAACTCCCCCGCCTGTCTATGTGCGGCCCATTGCCCATTGCGTCCCATTTTTTGCACGTGAAGATAAGCCTGCCATAACAAGAATAATTACTCCGTGAATACAGTGGCTACAGTAGCTCTGCCACTACCCTGCCCCCTAGCACCTGAAAGGCCTGTCTTTAATTACAGCCCACCGGCCTGAGTGAACCCACCTAAAGGGAAATGCACGCTTTTACAACACGCACACTATTACTCTGTATTGCCTATTATGGTGCCTACCTGCCACCTTTTGACGGGATCGAGTTAAAAGCAGTGGAAAAGTCAAAAAGTCGAAAAGTCGAAAATCGAAAAGGTCGTAAAAACTCGCGAAAGACGACAAGGCAGAAAAGACTAAAGAACGACGCCAATCCGACAGAACGAAGCCGCCCTTGGAACACTCTCTGACCACACCAATACCTCCTTGACTTTTGTGCCTTTCCGCTGGGCACTCTGGCCTGACCCCGACTCGCATTTGCGCCTTTTCGCTCGCCGTCTTTCTATTCGCCCTCGACTCACGGCGTGATACTCCTGTTTGGTGTCTCTTGTCTCTTTGTATCTCTTTGTACATAGTATTCCTGTCTGTACGCAGTGACTGCATCTGCATTCTGCATTCAGCTGCAATCATACGTTCGAAACCCGACGGCCACTCTCTGCCACGCACACGACGGGGATCCCTTGACCGACTCGGCGACATCTGCTCTGACCCTTGGCCTTTCGACAACCCTGCGAGCGAGAGCGATCTTGAAGTGACCTGCAAGCGACCTGCAAGCGACGACACCTGCGACGACGTCTCTACTACGGTGCCTGTCGACCTCAGCAATCTGCACCGGCCTGTATCCATCGCTTCTCTGTTGATACTGACCAGGCTTCGACCCCGGCCTTGACCACCTCGACCACCTCGACCTCGTGCCACTGTAGCACCCCCCGGCCACCGCCCTCTGTCCGACCGCCGACCGCCGACCGCCGACCTCTCAAGGCGCGCGCTGCGCGTTACCGCGCACGCCGCTGATCGACCGCCGTTGGGCTCTCTCTCTTGTTCCCGATATACCCTCAACTCCCCCCCCCCCCCCTCTCGACCACCATGCTGTGGCTATTCCGCGTGCTCTTGAGCACCATCTTCCTTCTGAGCGTCGTGCTCTCCATCCCGATCGCTTTCGACATTGGCGGCCGTGATGCCGGTCTCGCCTACAGTTTGGCCCTCTTTGCCTACTACGGCGCCTACTCCTCCATCAAGATCGCCGTGCGCCTGTTTGCGCCCGCCGACCGCTCCAGCTCGCAGCCTCTCCGCTGGACTGTCGCCGCCACCCTGCGCCTGTCGCAGTGGGTTGTTGTCCCCGCGCTCCTCATCTGGGCCCTCACGCGCTTCTCTGTCGACGCCGACAGCACCGACTGGGTCGCCCGCACCGTCGCCCATGTGACCGGCGGCGAGGGTGCCAGCGCCGCGAGCTCTACCGTCAGCGCGGCCACTGCGGCGGCCAAGGGAGGTTTCGGCCTCTCTGGCTTCTTTGGCCTCGGCGGCGGCAGCGGCGGCAGTGCTTCGAGCGGCAACAGTAACAATGATGCTGCCGCCGCCCCGACTGCCTTTTTTACGGCGCCGGCGCCCGCCGCCAACGATGGCTGGAACGACTGGTTCTTTGGCCGCGGCGGCGTTGTCGAGTCGGCCGCGCTCGGCAGCTGGGACAAGGTGCTGCGCTACTCGAGCCCCATCTTCCAGGTTCTCGAGGGCTTCTGCACGCTTCTCGTCATCCAGGCCTCGGGCCAGATCACGCGCTGGCTTGTCAACCGCGGCCGCAGCGACTCGTGGCTTATTATCCTCGTGGTCTTTTCCGGCTCCGTCATTGCCAGCGCCATCTACTTCTTGTCCCGCATCGCGCGCTTCCCGCAGATCGACAACATCGACGCCATCCTCATCGGCGTCACCATCACGTCGGCCGTCTTCCTGTCGGCCTATGGCATCGGCAGCGGACGCGGCAACCCCGTCGAGTCGTCGCTGTTGTTTGCGTACATTGTGCTGTGCGTCTACCAGATCTTTACCGACTACCAGCCCTCGTCGCCCGAGGCCGCCGCGCGCCGCCAGCTGCAGCAGGAGCAGGCCGCCGCGCTCGAGCCCGAGTTCCCGCCGCTGCCGCCCATCATCATGGCGTCGTACTCGACGCTGGTCCACCTGCTGAGCACGCTGCCCACCGTCTTCAGCTCGGCCCTGCGCTTCCTGCACGCCGCCTTCCAGACAATAACGCCGTCCGTCATCATCTCGCTGACGTACCGCATCATTGTCTTTTACTGCGCCACGCGCATCATCCCGGCCGTGCGCGAGTCGGGCGCGCGCGCGCTGCTGCAGGAGCCCACGCTCGAGGACTCGGACGCCGCGTCCAAGCTGCTGGGCTTCTTGTCGTGGTACTCGGCGTCGATCCTGATCGCCATCTACACGAGCCTGCTGCTGCAGCACTTTACCGTGTCCAATGCGGCCGGCGGCAGCAGCAGCAGCACGGCGGGCTGGACATTACGGGCGGGCGAGTACATTGGCGGCACGACGACGCGCTGGGTCAATGTCGTCGCCGTCATGCTGCTGTATGCGATTGAGCTGTACATTGGCAACGACGACCTCGACGGCGGCCTCACCAACCACTGGAAGATGGAGTAGACGTGCAAACCCGTAATCCTGCTCCGTCACCCTCATCCTCTCGCATTTTTTCTTTCCTTCTTCCTCGTTCTTCCTCCTTCTTCCATCCGTCTCGAGCAGACTGGACTGTGCACCCTCACTACACCTTCTTGCACCTTATACCCCCCTGCACTGCGTTTTCGTTTCTGTCATGTTTTGGTATTTTTATTTCTAGTTATTCATCGGTTCTTTATTACTTTCTACAGGTCTTCTTACTGTCTTTTTACTTCAGCTTGTCACTTGTACTTTGGGAGATGGGAGGGCTGGTTTTATTCCATCCTGCTTTCTTCTCTTTTCTCTTTTCTCTTCTCTTCTCTTTCTTCTTCTCTTCTCTTTATTCTTCTCTTCTCTATATTCTTCTTCTCTCCTGTTTCTGTTTACGCTTTCCATTCACCATTGTCTTTATGTCCACCCTTACCCTTTTGCTCTGCCTCCACTCCTGTTCTGCTCTGTTCTTCATATTAGTTCATGCTAGATTTTACGCACGTCGAGATCTGGTCATGAAATGGAATTCAAAACCACGGGATATGTCTTTACGTTTGTCGGGCTTCTGCTCTTTCTTTTCTTCTTGTTCGGTTTATTTGTCTTCTTCCTATTCCTTCTCTTTTCCTCTCTTTTCCTCTCTTTTACTCTCTTTTCTCTCTTTCCTTTCCTCTCAATCTTCTATTCCTATATCTTCATATTTCCTTTGTGACGGACGGCCATGGCACACAAGCAGCGTGCAAATGTATAAGAAACACAAATAAACTCTATCAAATTATCTTTGATTGCATGTTATGCCATAAATGTCGTCGATGATTGATGATGGAGAATACATATAAATTATGGGTCACCTCGACTCGCGGCCATGCTTTGTCTGTTGTAGGCTGGTTTGGCTGACGGCACGCGGCGCGACTCACGCGCCAGAGTTGGTAGTTGCGTTTGCGCTGAAAGGCTGGCAAACGCCCACTGACCACGCCATGACCCCTGCATAACGGATCTCACACTGCCAAACCTGGTGGGTATTTCAAAGAGGCATATCTAGACTATCTATTGGCGGCGCGCAGATGACAGCCCAGGGCGGTGTATAATGGCAATATATACGCAACAATGATTGGCTCAAAGCCTAACAATAAAAGCACGGACCAGGTCCCTTTACCCGCAAAGAAGCAAAACAGCCAATCACAGCTGTCCTGAACGTGCGATGAGCCTTCTTCTTTGACTCTCTCTCGTCGCTGCCTCTTTCTTCTTTTGGTGGGCCAAGTTCCTTCCCATGCGGGCAAGGCGCAGAACAGCCAAGTGCCCGTGACTAGTGCTCTTGCGGCAGGAGGTATTACGGAGTACTGACAGCGACAGGGCGACAAGGGAGATACTGCGGTATTGGGAAGGAAAGGGAAAATTCAAACTGCAAAATCGCATCGTACTGAGGTCTACACAGAACCGCACCAGGCGGCCCCTGTCCCATCGCTCCTCCCCTTCTTGGTAGTCTCCCAGTCGCACACTCGCTCGGCCTCCCAGTTCCCCCCCCAGTGCTACTCCGTTGTCATCCTCTCCTTTTCTCAGACATCTTCATCGCACCTTCCTTATCATCACGTCCCTCATCGCCATTGTTTTTCTCCATTCCTACCCAGTATTACAGAGTGCTTTGGCGACAATATCCATCGATCCTTCCACTTTTGGTATTTGGGATTGGATTTGCATTTGACGGCCGCCCCATTAGTGCCTTTCTTTTTTTCGTCTCCATAGTCACGTCTGTCCCCCCGTCTCCATCTCGCCTCGCCTTCTCCATCCTCACTTCTTCCATTTTGGCCATTTCGCCCATTCCATTGCCTGTTCCACTTCTTTCTCCCGACACGCCACGGCTTGTCTGACGTCTTCCTTTCCCTTTCCTCCACGCCTTGCTGGTCTGTTGTCGCATCGCATCTCCATCGCATATCCTCCATTCTAATCCAATCTTATCCACTCGCGTGCTGTCGACGCCTTTGCTGTCCTGTCGCGACACGCCTTCTCCTCGACCCTGTTCTCTCGATATCTCCCCCATCCTCACCATCAGTCGTCATCCCGCGCCGCGCGCATCGACGGCCTGCCGACTACATTTATTTCCCGATATATATCCTGTCTACATCTCCGTCTTCCTCTTCTCTCTTGTCCCTTCTCTCTCTTTAATAGCGGAAACACATTCACCCGCAACCATGGGTCTTCCGTAAGTTCCGCTAGACGACATCTTTGATCTTTGTCAAACGTCAAACGTCATCGGTATCATTCGTATCTTCGTCGACGTTGCCCGAGTCTATGCCCAGATGCTGACATTACAGTCTTTATACCCCCCCGATTGAGTCCGACCTCCGCACCAAAAACACGGCCCCTTCTAATCAAAATGCCAACCGCATCCGCCGCACGCGCCGGCGCAGCAGCGATACACTGCGCGAGATTCGCCGTCGCGCCATTTTGACCGAGGCCATGTCCCAGGCCGTGTCCACGGCCCAGTCAGACCTCGAAAGAGAGCAAGGCAATAGCCGGCAAATTTCGCGCCTGCGCCTCGAGCGGCAAGCTCGCGCATTGGAGACGGACCCAGCCCACCAGATTCCCATCAACAACGCTCGTCGCGAGTCGGCGATGCGGGAATCGATGCGGGAATCGATGCGTGAATCGATGCGGGAGCCGATACGGGAGCCGATGCGGGAGCCGATGCGGGAGCCGATGCGTGATTCGACGCGGGATTCGATGCGGGATTCGATGCGGGACCACCCTACCCCCCGCGTGTCCGACGAGTTGATGGCCAATTTTCAGCGTCATAGCGGCCGTGCCCGCCTGATTCTCAACAACGAGCTGAACTCGACTAGTGACCCAGCCTACGAGCAGTCCATTCAGCGCTTCCTGGCAAATATTCGCGAGCCCAATCAGAGCCCCTTCCCGCCCGCACACCGTTCTGCTGCCAATCCGGCTGGGCTGCCAAGTGCTCCGAACTCTGCCAACAGCACAAGAAACTTCCCGGTCCCGGCGATGCTGCCACCCAGCGACCCGAGAAGCCAGTATCTGGGCATGATCCGGCCGAGAGGCCCGAGCACCCATGAGATTGCGCCTACTCCGTCGTACGGTCAGAGCATCGCATCAACCGACCAGCCGACGGCCAATGAGCACTACAGCAACACGTTTGTTGGCGCACTGAACCAAGAGCTCGCCCAGGCAGCCGGCCGTCCAACACCCGGCTGGGCTACCGAGGGCCCGTTTCCCATTGATGAGCCCGAGCAGGGACTGCGGTCAACAACAGACCACTTTATGGGATTTGACGAGCCGGAGCCGCCACGCCCACCGCGCCGGCGGATAACATCGTCACTTCGCCGAGTTGCTGTAAGATATCACCAAGACGATGGCGTTTAGCCCCAAGACTGCAATACTAACATGCCGTTCCCAAAAGGCTGCGTCAAGCAACCCGGCACGCCGCCCTACTGTTGGGTGGTCAGACAGCGCCAATCTCCCAACTGCGCCTCCCAGCGCACCTTCTACTACGACTACATCGGCAACATCACGCATCTTTGGCGATATCAATCAGATCCGCAACGGACCTGAAGCGGCCAGTGCTCGTCAGTATGGCTGGGCCGTCCGCTACATTGACAGCAACGGCGTGGACAGCCCGGGGCCTCCCGGCCCGGATTTGCTCGGCCACAACCAGGTGGACGGCCTCGGGGACCGCCAGCGCAGTCTTAGCCCAGAAGGCCATGGTGTCTGGGACACCTTGCTGTCCACACTCACGCCCGACCCCCAGGGGCCGAGCCTGGGCTCGTCATTTGCCTCAACCACCGAGGCTCTGGCCGCTGCCGCTGCTCACGAGCAGCCATCATCGTCTCAGCCGACAGTTGTGCCCACACCCAACCTCTCTGCACCACCAGCTGTGCCTTCGCCCGCCGCGCGCCGTGGCGATGGAGATGATAGTGATGTCGCGTCTCTGGCGTCGGCACTGCACCCGTCTGCAGCCGCTCGTGCGCAGTTGGCTGCCGTCGTCGCAGCATTGCGGGCCAGCAACTCTACCTCGCCTGCGGGCGGGTCTTCGGGTCGCACATCAGCGACCGCGTCTCAGCGCATTCGGTCACCGTTTACTGCTGCTTCTGCCGGCACATCCACCGGCGACGAGTCTGCCGTGCTCGGTGGTGTTGGCTTGGAAGACGATGACGGCTGTGACGACATGGACCACGACCATCATCACGAGTACTTTGACCTGGATGAGGATGAGGAAGACGAGGAGGAGCAGGCCGACTTTCTCGGCCTCTCAACCCATCCTTCGCTGGCGCGGATCGGCTACCTCCGCGCGGATGCGAACCACCAGAGACTGATGCAGGAGCAGCTGCAGCTGCAGCATGGACTCGCGCGGCAAATACTGCACGAACGGGGCATCAGCAGCGGGCCCCGTCCACGCGCGCCGCCGATCAGCACTGGATCGCGGCAAACGGAGGAGGCTCTCGACAGCCTTGGCATTGGCGGCATGCAGCACATTGTGCGGAGCCTGGCGCGGCGCGAGGACATTCCGGATGAGTGGTGGGCCGAGGTCGGTCTGAGCCGGAATTTGCCTGAAGGAGGCAACTAGGCCGCGCCGCGCTCTACAAAACCAACACAAAACCAACGAAAAAAAAGTTTCAAATTTACGAAAAAGCTACTGTGAGGTATCTCACTCATTTGCACCCTGTCATTTATTTCTGATCTATTTTATTGCCGGTTTTTTTGTCCGAAAGATTGTCGGATACGGCGTCACGATGTTCCAAACGATAATGGTTCGAGCGGGTGTTTATGGTTTTTGGGTTTTAGTTTTTAGTTTTTATTCCACGCTCTTCCTTTCAGACCCAGCTACAGCTACAGCTTCACCTGAGCAGCAACGCTTCTTCCATCCTCATGGGAGACCAAAAAAAAGTTCAAGAACGGGCTTTGTCCAGGCAGGGACAGGCCACGACGATACACTCAGATAATACCAGCGATTTCGAGATTCAATTCCAAGATACAAGATCAATATCTTTTACAGATCCTTTACCAGTTGCTCAAAAGTTCCGCAGGCGATATCCGTGACAACAACATGTTCTCTAGTTGCGAGCTCTCGAAATTTTTCGATTCATATCTCGATCATCTACTCACTTACGGCACCGGCTGTTGATCGCATGACGACGAGACACGGTCTGCAATACCGGGCTTTCAGGTGTGTGCCGTTGTTCCTTTTTGACTTGCTTCCCATGTTCTTGAACTGTTTGCCTCTTTGTGTGTCTATATGCCCCTTTTTGCCCGTTGGGTAATAACACAGGTCCTTTGTCTGGCTGCTAGCTGCCGCCGCCATAGCTAGTCCAGGGGCACCAGCACACTGACCCGGGCAAGACGGACTGCAAGCAAATCCTCGCAGATGTCCTAGTCAGCGCAAGTCCTGGCCTGGTTCTGATGCTCATTTATTTTTCTTCATTTCAGCTTTGAGCTTCTAGTGATCATCTTCGTAATGTTGTTGTTGGAGATCCTAGATAGAGACTAGAGAAGTGTGCCGGGAAGAGCGACCTACACATGCGTGCAGCATCGAGCATTCGTGTCTGTCTGGGTTTGGCGAGCATTTATGCCCGTTAGGCATGGCTGGCCGATGGATGTCTGGGAATAGACGTAGACATATTAATGTAGATTACTAGGCTGTTTTCTTCTGGGGTAGTCTTGAATGTGTAATCTCGAAATGACTAAGCCGACGCTCAACGTGTCAGCATCGACGTACTTTCAAGAATGTCAACTCTTTTAATATCTCCTAGTATTCTAATACAATCTAATCAAGGCACCGGCATGCAATTAACGTGTGCGACTTCTGCCAGCCGGGTAGGAATGTGGTATGTATTTCGGGTCGCAAGTCGTTGTTTGATTCATTCCCCTGCGCCCTGGCATGCGCTACAGAGGTGTATAATCGCTTGTCTGTGTGAGCATATCTGCCGGTCGTGCCTTCCTTGATTTGTCGTCCCTCTTTCTTCGTTCGTTTTGTATTTATGTGCCAATATAATATTACGTCAGCCTCCTTTCACTCAGGACATCTACGACTTTCCATTGTGCCTGCTCGACATATACATCCCCATTAGCATCGTTTTACAGGTGCATGCATCCTTCATAATTACAGAGTGATCTCTACCTGGTCCAGTCCAGCTTTCGCTTTTCAGCCTCGACCCGCTTTATGCCCACACCACGTACTGCACACCACTATTGCACTATTGTGACCACACACACCCGCGCTCTCAGTGCCCCCCCCCCCCCCCCCTCTCTCACACGCCCTGGCTATCCATACCCAATGAGGCCAGCACCAAAAAAGGGAAAGGGAAAACAACAAGCAAAGCTCAACCGCCAAGCATCGGGAATGGGCACTGCGAGGCCATGACCGACGACGACCGACGAGAGGACACGACCTAGATCTGGACCTGCTTGCTGGACTAAGAACCACCTCTAGACCCTAGACTGACGGGTGGACTGCCGCGTCGACACGCCTCAACTAAAATACATACATTCTCTACATTCCCTTGGCCTCGTCCAGCGTGCCTGGACTGGACCCTCCTTTGGCCTGGCCATCTCGACACCCCTCGACTGCTGGAAGCGCCAACCCTTGTCCGCCAATTCTCCGCCTGCTCTTGGAGTTGTCGAGTTGCCGAGCTGTCGAGTAGTCGAGTTGTGCAGGGTGCATCGCAAAGCCTTTCTGCATTCTCCATTCTCGTCGCAGGGATCCATCGAGAATACCAGCAACGAGTGTAGCGATCACACTGCAGACTCGATTCCTACCCAACTGCGTCTGCCGCCTCCGACTCCCGACGCGACCCAAAAACGCAAAGATCACCATTTTCAAACAGCCCACGAACTCCGCCCAATCTCGACCACACGAGCCCAGAACGTCCCGACAGGCACATCGAGAAGAAAAGAAGAAAACGGCCTTTCATATTGGTGGCATTTCATTGCCTTCCACACCCCGCCTCACCGACGGCAACGACATCTACAAGACCACACTACAACACCCGCGAGACATACAAGCGAGGACCGACACACTGAGATTCTGAGACTCCGAGATACTGAGATTCTGAGATACTGAGACGCTGTGCCCACAACAGGGTCACGAGCTGGGACACACCTTTGCGCAGAGCCTCTGCCCTGGAGCCGCTTCGGCCATGGCGTCAGGTGGCTCCTCGTCCGCCGAGCAGCGCGGAACCCCCTCACAGTCGCACTTGCTGCATTCACATTCACACTCGACATCACAGTCACGGCACGAGAGCCGGCAGCAGAGGAACAATGGCGACGGCAGTACCGGCAGTACCGGAAGCAGTGGCAGCAGTGGCAGAAACCGCAGCCGCAGCGGCGGACAGAGTGTCAGCAATAGCGGCAGCGGCAGCGGTCACGGCAGTGGTGGCCGAGCGGTAGCAGCCAAAATTGTACCCGGCACACCGCGGCGGGAGGCACAGTCGTCGTCTGGCAGCGGGCATCGCGGCAGCGCCAGCACAGGCGGCCCTCCATCGACGGCGTCGTCCGCATCATCACACACGCCAGCACTCCGCAAGGCCCCCAGCAATAGCAGCAACCTGGGCGGCGGAAATGCCCGCGACCGGTCCGGCGCACTCCAGGACCCGGGCCTGAAAGACTACGTACGGTCCTTCCCGCTTTCGCCACCAGGGCCCTTTGTCACCTTTGTCCACGATTGAGACCACCGGCTAACCAACTATTCTAGCGTCTCGGAGACTGCATCGGCAAGGGTGCTTTTGGCTCAGTGTACAAGGCCTTCAACTGGGGCACGGGCGAGGCTGTGGCCGTCAAGCAGATCAAGCTGACCGACCTGCCAAAAAGCGAGCTGCGCATGATCGAGGTAGGTCTTGCAGCGTGTGCATCATCATGGCTGACCAAGGACTAAAGACTGCTAACAACTGACAACTACAGGCCGAGATTGACCTGCTCAAAAACCTACATGTACGTGCATGCCGAGGACGATGATGCTGTGCTGCCTACTCTCACTCCTGCTGACTTTCGCCTAGCACGACAACATTGTCAAATACATTGGCTTCGTCAAGTCGGTCGACTGCCTAAACATCATCCTTGAGTGAGCTTCCTCAAACCCTCTGCCCTCTGCCCTCTGCAGAGACTGCATGTCCACGAAAACAAGGCGCGCATACTAATATATATGCGCAGATATTGCGAGAACGGCTCTCTCCACTCTATATGCAAGGCGTATGGCAAGTTCCCCGAAAACCTCGTCGGTGTCTACATGACCCAGGTCCTCAACGGCCTCCAGTACCTGCACGACCAGGGTGTCATTCACCGCGACATCAAGGGCGCCAATATCTTGACCACCAAGGATGGCAGCGTCAAACTCGCCGACTTTGGTGTCTCGACCAGCAGCTTAGCCGGCCCCGACAAAGAAGCACAGGTTGTCGGCACCCCGTACTGGATGGCGCCCGAGATCATCCAGCTGTCAGGTGCGACATCGTCGTCAGATATCTGGAGTGTCGGCTGCACTGTCATTGAGCTGCTGCAGGGCAAGCCGCCTTACCATAACCTCGCAGCCATGCCCGCGCTCTTTGCCATTGTCAACGACGACCACCCGCCATTACCAGAGGGCGTCTCCCCGGCTGCCCGCGACTTTCTCATGCAATGCTTCCAGAAAGACCCAAATCTGCGAGTGTCGGCCAAGAAACTGGGCAGGCATCCGTGGATCGTCAGCTGCCGGCGAAGCGATGCACCTGCATCCAAGAACCCGTCAGAGGCTGTCGAGGAGGTGGTCCGCTGGAACCGTGCCTTGGAGTCGTCCGAAACGAACCTGCGGGCATCGACAGGCTCAGACAGCTCTGGCCCTCCCCTGATGGGCCCTCTGATTTCACGGCATATCGGCAGTGATGTCCAGCGGAGCGGCCGGCCACTCAACCTTGCCAAGCCCCGTCCTATGGCCGACCTATTCAGCTCGCCAGAACTAGCCGACGAGGACAACTGGGACAACGACTTTGCAACTGCGATTTCTCCTACAGCCTTGCAAAATCTGAAGCCGCAGGACAACTTTGGCGGTCTCCTGTCCAGCGACCGGCTGAAGCAGTTTGCGTCTAATGACTCGCGCAACGTGTCTGGCAACTGGGACAGCGACTTTATGGACAGCGAACAGCTGGTGACCATCAAGGGACCGTCGAGAGACCTCAGCGACATTGACTTCCAGGAGCAAACAATCCGGCCCCTGAATCGCCGGTCAGACAAGGCTGCCGTCACCGCCGCCATCGCCGCCGCCACTGCGCAAAGCAATGCCAGCAGCCTCTTCTCCGCACTTGCTGATCCGCTGGCATCACCGCCGTCATACTCCCCGTCTGCGAGTTTCCCGACCTCGCCACAGTCCGACTCGCCCAAGCCGATTCGCCGCCGCAGAAGCAAGTTCGCGTCGCCTAGCACGTACGAAGCGTCCATGGCACGATCTCCCACAAAGATTGCCTTTGGCAACAAGTTTGAGCTTCCGTCCCGGCCCGAGATGGCCTACCAGGAACAGCAAGTCGAGGACTACTCTGACCTGCTAGCCGAGAGCGATCTTGTGTTCACCAGCAACCGTCTCAACATGGTTTTGAATGGCCCGGCAGAACCACCCGTTCAGGCGCCACGATCAGAGCTCGTGCGGTCGTACAGCACCCCGCAAGATTCACCGCAGCTATTCCACCCTTCCGACCTAACGAGTCTCCCCCGGTCCATGCAAGCCCCTGCAGCAAGCAGCATGCGCCGGCAAGCCGCGTCGCGGCCGTCTGTGCTACCAGACCGGCCTATGCGCAGAACAAGGTCGTCGGTCGAGATTGAGCGGTTTGCGGAAGATGCCGAGGACGAAGACTTTTCCGACATCTTTGGGCCGAGCGACGATCTCACGGAAAAGGAAGAGAGCGAGGTCGGGTCCGAAGACGGCGCAGGCCTGATGCTTCTGTCCAAGCTGTCTCACAACTCGTGGCTTGGCGATGAAGAGGACGAAGACGACCCGTTCGCCATGATGGACCCTGGCTGGGACGAGATGGACCTCGAGGCCAACATTGCCCGAGACCGGCACGCGCGCCTTGCCGAGCGGGTCGAGGAGCTGGTGCGGTCTCTCAAGTTCACCGAGGGCGAAGACCAGCTGTCGGAGCTGACAGAAGATCTGCTGGCCCTGCTGTGGGAGAACACGGAGATCAAAGACCTCATCATCAGCGCCCACGGTCTGCTGCCCATTCTCGAAATCCTCGAACCCTGCACGGTTAAAAGCCGGCAGCAAATGATTTTGCAGCTCCTCAAAATAGTCAACGCCATTATCCTCGACGACGTGGAACTGCAGGAAAACCTCTGCTTCGTCGGCGGCATTCCCATCATCACCAAGTTTGCGGCGCGTCAGTACTCCAACGAGATCCGGCTGGAAGCAGCTGCGTTTGTGCGCCAAATGTACCAGACATCGACGACAACGCTGCAAATGTTTGTTTCTGCCGGTGGCCTGAATGTGCTCGTCGAGTTTCTGGACGAAGACTACGACTCGTCGAGCGACCTCGTCCTGATTGGCGTCAACGGCATCTGGAACGTCTTTGAGCTGCAGGGCCCGACGCCCAAGAACGACTTTTGCCGCATCTTCTCGCGCAGCAAGATTCTCGACCCGCTGGCCCTGGTCCTGCACAAGGTCCTCGACGAAGACAAGACGGAGCTGTCTGAGCTGATCGAGGGCCGCATTGTCAATATCTTTTATCTCTTTTCGCAGGCCGAGAACTACGTCAAGGAGGTCGTCGCCGACCGCCAGGTGCTCAAGACGGTCCTCAAGGATCTGCGGTTCATGTCGCCCATCCACCAGATCACGATGCTCAAGTTTATCAAGAACCTGTCCATGTTGTCGACGACTCTGGAGTCTCTCCACTCTGCCGATGCCATTGATTTCTTGATCGACGTCCTCAGCCAGAGCATGAAGCGGGGCCAGCAGCATTTCCGCGAGATCTCCAACCAGGTTCTCAACACCATGTTCAACCTCTGCCGCCTGAGCAAGGAGCGCCAGGAATACGCCGCCGTCAACGGCATCATCCCGCTGCTGCTGAAGATTATGCAGACCGAACGCCCGCCCAAGGAGTTTGCTCTCCCCATTCTCTGCGACATGGCCCATTCGGGCAGCAAGGGCCGCCGCTACCTGTGGCAGAACAAGGGCCTCGACTTTTACGTGTCGCTGCTCGGCGACCAGTACTGGCAGGTGACCGCCCTCGATGCCATCTACATTTGGCTGCAGGAGGAGACGGCCAAGGTCGAGACGCACCTACTCGACGACAGCCGGTTCAAGGACGCCATTGTTGCGTGCTTCACGACGGCCAAGATCAATGCCTTTGACCCCAACCTGCTCGAGCCGCTCCTCAAGGTGCTCCGGCTGAGTCCGTCGCTGGCGGCCGACCTGGCCCAGGCCGAGATGTACTCGGGCGTCGCGCAGAAGTTGACGCACAAAAAGGCCGTCGTGCGCCTCAACCTGCTGCGTCTGGTGCGCAACATCATGGACAACTCCGACTCCAACATGGGCGTCGGCTCGACGCGTGCTGGCCGCCACCACCTCTCCGTGCTCTTTGAAGCCGTCCAGAAACTCGCCGACAAGGACTCGGCCGTGCTGGTGCGCAATCTGGCGGCCGAGCTGGTGCGCTCGCATATCGATGTGCCGCCGAACGCCGCCGAGCTGGCCATGGCAGCAACCGGGCCGTCGTCGGCAGCCCCGAGTTCCTCGCGGTCGCGGTCCAGTGCCGCCCACGCACAGGCGCAGCGCCGCACGACAACCTCGTACACGCCGCCCAATCTGCAGTCGTCCGTCTCTGCGCCTATGACGCCAACAGGGTCGCACCCGCACAATCCGCACAATCCGCACAATTCGCGGCACGGCCACTACAACCAGCAGTACCGCGGCCTCCACCACTCGCAATCCTCGCTCTCGTCGGCCAGTCCTGCACTCATCGAGGTTGCCGCCACGCATCGGCGGTCGGCTGTGGCGCTCGCCCACGAGCGCGACGCTCTTGCCTATCGCCCGCGCAGCAGAGAGGGCTCGGTCGTCGCGTCTGCCATTCCGCGCCGTGTCAGCGGGGACTCGAGCAGCGGCAGCAGCGTCTCGTCGCTGTCCAAGGTCAGCGCCAGCAACAGCAGTCTCAGCTCGCTCGGGATCAGTGTGGGCGGCCCATCATCGCATTCGCCGCATTCGTCGCATTCAACGCCTACTGGTGGCGGCCGGCATGCTCGACAGTCCATCGGCCACCAGGGCCACCAGGGCCACCAGCTCCATCACCATTCGAGCCGGTCCAGCATGGGCCCGGCCATCATCAGCCGGTCGGACAGCTCAATGTCGAACAAGGAAAACGTCACTGGGCGGTACTCCATGGCCGGCGGTATCGGTCCTTCGTCCCTCGCGTCGACGTCTGAGCGCGAGGAGCGCATGCTTGCTCTCGCCGAAGCCGGCATCAGCGGTCGGCGCGGCAGTGCCATATCCGCCGGCAGCTCGCACTCCCACTCGAATTCAAGCTCAAACGCCAACGGCGGCGAGATCAAAGTGAGCGGCCGTCGCCGGACACGTGCACCCAGCACGGACGTCAAGTGGACATAGGAGCACTATCGACGGAGACGGCGAGCCAAGCCGGGCGTTGCACGGCGGCTGCTGCTGAGCGACTTTCTTGGTCAGAACTGGCCGTCGCATGACACTACCCAGCGGATGGGCTGAATCCATCCATCCTTCTGTCCTTCTATCCTCTACCTAATTCTCTTTTGTGTTATATTCTTTACTACGTTTGCCGCGTCAGATTCCAGCATAGCATTTGGATGGACGAGCATTATGAAAGCATGCTTGCTATATACTTATTTCTGCCACTCTTTGAATGATTCGTTGTTACAGTATACACTTTGTAAAGTGACATCTTGTAGGTCGTTATTTGCATCCCGCGTATAAGGGGTTAGTCATCGCCGCCAGCATCAACAGCTCCTTCTTCGATGTTGTTCATATACTATGGAAGGCACAACGGTGCTCTTGCCTATTTTATCATTGACTTAGCAATGTGCTCAACTTGCATGTGAAATTGAATATTCAATGAATTCATCAGGGTGCTTTTTGATAGTCACAATTCGCAGTGTTATTAGTTCAGTTGGGTGCCATCTAGCCAAAGTACACTTTCCGGCACATCACCAAAAAAAGCACTTAGCCCATGCGGCCCACCTTTGCACTTTTACAATTGTTCACTTCCATGTTGAAACCTTGACACTCTCCTTTTAGATAAATTACCACTAAAAGGGAAGCCATCGCTGCAATGATTGATCTCGGCTTGGCCCGCATTGGCCGTCTTCTGCAGCATGGGCCGCCGCCGGCGTGGAGGGCAATACAGGTCTCGGGCACCAACGGCAAGGGCTCCGTGTGCGCGTACCTGTCGGCCATGCTGCATGCGCGCAGTATCCCGTCGGCGCGCTTCACATCGCCGCACATTGTCGACCGCTGGGACTGCATCGTCATCAATGAGCGCGTCGTGGCCGAAGCGCCCTTCCGCGCCGCCGAGCAGGCCGTCCTGCAGCGCGACCGCGACGCGCAGATTGGCGCCACCGAGTTTGAGCTCCTGACGGCGACGGCCTTTGAGCTGTTTGACGCGAGGCTGCCCGCTTCGACGCCGTCTCTCGCCGTCATCGAGTGCGGCCTCGGCGGCGGCTCCGATGCGACAACGGCCATGCGTGCCGACCGCGCCGTCACCGTCATCACGCGCATCGGCCTCGACCACCAGGGCCTGCTCGGCAACACGGTGGCCGACATTGCGACGCACAAGGCTGGCATTATGCGCCCGGGCGTGCCGTGCGTCGTGGACCCGGCCAACGGTGACGACCCGGACATCCGCCGCGTGCTCGAGGCCCGCGCGCGCGAGGTCGGCACGACGCTCGTCTACCCCACGGCCAAGCACCTGCTGAGTGCCGCTCGTGTCTCGTCTAGCGCTTCAGAGGATACCAAAAACACAATTGCAAGGCTGGAGCCTCACCAGCTGAGCAATCTGGCGTGCGCTTATGCTGCTTTCCGGATCGCTACCGGCGAGGACACTGCCGATGCAGAGGCAGAGGCAAAGCCGCCCGCCGACACGGCATTCCTCGCTTCTATTCTGGAGCAGGTTCGCTGGCCAGGCCGGCTGCAAAAGGTTGATATCGGCCCCTTGCTGGCGCAGGACTCGTCAACATCAGCTACCAAGTCCAGCCAGTCCATCCCGGCCCTGCTGGACGGCGCACACAATGCACAGTCGGCCGATGTCCTGGGGGCCTACGTCAACAAGCACCTACGCAGCGAGGGCGGGAACGACAGCAAGCCCATTACATGGATTCTCGCTGCGTCGCACGGCAAGGACCTGGGCGAGATTCTGCGGCCTCTTCTACGCAAAGGAGACCGTGCTGCTGCCGTCACGTTTGGTGCTGTCGACGGCATGCCGTGGGTGCAGCCGGCCCTGCCGCAAACGATCCTCGACGGCGCTGCAGCTCTGGGCATTGATGCAAGCACACACCAGTATACACTCAAGTCTCAAGACGACGGCGCGCCCCGTCACCGCCCCGACAGCCTCATTTCTGCTCTGAGATGGGCAACGTCGGCCGAGTCTGGAAGCACCGGCGGGCCGATTGTGATTGCGGGCAGCCTGTACCTGGTCTCCGATACTCTGCGGCAGCTGCAGAAAGCTGGCGGTGAAACGGGAATGCCATTGTAAATAGTATACTCCATTGATTTCAATATTGGATATTCCTTTTCACTTTGACGATGCTTCTGTGGTGTTGGGCATCCCCTCTTCAGATGACTAAGCCGGTTTCGGCCACCTAATGGTCTTCACCCACTTTCGGGCAAAGGGAACTGCAACTTGTTCTCTCAACAGCAACAAAACACAAGTCACAAATCACACAAAATGTCGACTGCTAAGCCGCTTCCCAACCATCTTGTTGTCGTCTGCGGCCACGGCATCTGGCGCGGCGGTCCGGCCAAGGGCTTTGACGAGTCGGAGTGGTACATTGAAAGCTTCAAGGCGGGCGAGACGCCGACGTTCATCGAGCACATCAAGGCGGGCATCGCGGTGCTGGCCGAAGATGAGCGTGCTATCCTGGCGTTTTCTGGGTGAGTCTGTCTGTATCTATCCCAATCACATTCGAGCACTGCTAATGCAACTCAATGCACCTCAGCGGCCCGACACGCAAGCTCACCCCCGTGTCCGAGGCCCGGAGCTATGCCAACCTGGCCGCGGCCAACGACTACTTTGGCCTTCTACCCCCGCTGACTGCGGAGGAAGAAGCCGAGGTCACGGCCAATCTCCACCCACTGTCTCCCACCCCCATCCGGCCGCGCATCATTGTCGAGGAAAAGGCACTCGACTCGTACTACAACATCCTGTTCAGCCTCGTCGCGTTCTGGCGGCACGTCAACCGCCTCAACTCGTCTCTGCCCGCCGACTCCCCGCTGGCGTCAGGCTCGTCATGGCCTAGCAAGCTCACCATTGTCAGTCACGGCTTCAAGCAGTCACGTCTTGTTGACGGCCACTGCGGGCCCGATGCGATTGCATTCCTGCCGCTGGACAAGAGAGTCACGTTTATCGGCATCAACCCACCCAACCTGCCGGCGGAGTTTGGCGGTGCACAAGGCGCATCGGATGCTTCCAAGAAAGAAGCCATGGCGGGAGCCACGCACGTTGTCGACGACTGGGTCAAGGATCCCCACGGAGTCGGCGCCCTCTTGGCCGGCAAGCGGCGCGGCCGCAATCTCTGGGACAGCGACCAGAAGCTTTTTGTGGACGACGAGGAACGCAAGCTCAGCGGTCTCCAGACGCGCTTCATCGGGCCCAAGAGCGATATGGAAGCGTTGGAGGACGACAGCCCGCGGCCATGGAATGACATTGCATAGGCCTTGCTATATAGACGCTATAGATTACTGTCATGAATTCAAATGTATTATGTTTATGTTTAATATCTAGATTTTAGAAGTCTTTGGCGACCCCGAGCCTTGTGACGCCAGAGCCGCAGGCGTGGGTGCTTCCGACACCGTGTCGACAACAAACTTGACGGCATCCGCCACCATGGCCGCGCTGAACGAGTGTCCAATGCCGTCGTAGATGTTGTTGGTCACCGTCAGCGCAAGGTCCGGCCACGTATCGGCAGCCTTTTGGAACACGGACATGAACGGCTCGGTAGACCGGTACGGGACCAGCTTGTCGGCGCCGCCCGAGCACACCAGCAGCCTCTTGCCGCCGACGTGGCGCTGCAGCGTGTCGTGCAACTGCTTCGCCTCCGGGGTGCCCGGCGCAGGCCACGCCGGCTTGTCCAGGCCAAACACAATGCCCTTGGGGTCGTGCTTGCGGCACGAGTCCACCAGCGCCGCCGAGAAATCGTGGCTGCCGAAGAACGGCTTGCTCTCGGTCGCGGCCGTGTACGACGGCAGCTTGGTCAGCCGCGCGCGGTCGGCCATCATGTCCATGTAATCGGGACACCCGATGATCAGGGCGCCGGCCGTCACGCGCGCGTCGGCAAACAGCAGCTGCCAGCCGGTGTGGCCGCCGAGCGACACGCCGAGCTGGAGGTGCTGCGTCACGGCAATGTGGGCAGGCAGCGCGCCGTTGGAGTAGAACAGACCCTCGGCGGCCTGCACGGGGTCGTCGTAGGGCGCATCGCCGTCCTTGTGGATGTACGTGTCGACCAGGTCGAGCAGCAGCTGCTGGTCCGCCACGGTGCCGGCGATCATGCCCAGCATGTCCTGCGCATGGGTCGTGTTGCCCTCGCGCCAGGCCTTGTTGGCACGGGCCGACACGAGCCGCGAGCCGTGGTTGCGCTGGTCAAACGCGGCGGCGACGAGCCCGTGCTTTGGCGTTGGCTTTCGCTGTGCCGGGGTGGCCGGGGCGGCCGGGGCGGCCGGGGCGGCCGAGGCGTTGACGGCATGCACGCAGCGCGCGGCAATGTCGGCCATGTCCTCGCGCGACCGCAGCCGCGGGTGGTGCAGCCACAGCAGCGACACGGACTCTGTATCGGCGGCGAGCTCCTCGATGCCGTAAAAGTCGACAATGATGCCGGAGATGGGGATGGTGCGCCGGGACACGGGCGGCGGCGGCGGCAAGTCCGGCATGGGGTTGTTTGTCTGGGCCATTGTGGTCTGGGTTGAGGTTGACGCCAACACACAAGTCAATGCTTTGAGTCTCGAGTCTGAGTCTCGAGTCTTGACTATGGGAGGTGAGGCCGGAAGTCGCCGCTCACTGAAGCTCACTGAAGCACTGAAGCCTCGGCATTGCTAGTGGTGGAAAGAGGGGAAGGCGCGGGAAAGTGCACGCAGCAGCGACACGACTGACATGCAGCGACGCGGCCACCTTGAGAGAGAAGCCAAAATAGTTTGTTCATAAAAACAGCATCTTCTCTATTTTTAGTATTACCCAAATTGAATATCGCGAGATGCGATGCTGTGTGATGAGATATATGTCCATACTGTAGCTGCAGCACGCTTTACAACTTACAGTGCTAATGTACCTGTATTATAGCGAGCTACCGACCGTCTCTACTGCCCAGCCGCGCCACGTGCTTACATCTCGAACAGGAAGGAAGAACCGTTACATACTCGACGAGAAAGGAAGGAGGCATAAAGGACCCCTCCTGCCGGGCTCACGGCGACACCTGTGTGCCTTGCATATCCCTCTATTCTCTCCCTCTACTCTCTCGTCTTTCTGTGCCCACTGCCAAGCTCGTCGCGCTCGCCTGATAGCTTGTCTATGTCTAGACTGCCAGTGATTCTCTCGTAATTCTTCGGCTTTCCTTTAGCCAGCAGCTCTTGGCCCATCTCGCCCGCAACTAAAGGCAGCTAGTACCGAGCTGGCTCCCCGCCAAAACACCCTTATCACGGCCTTGCTCGGCTCGCAAACGGGCCCCTCTGACACCATTCTCTGGTCCCCTGATCCTCTGAGTCTCTGATCCTTGTGGCCATTCTGCTTCTGCTAGTGGAGCAGCCGAGAAATACCAAGCAAAAAGCACACGATAACACTCTGGGCGGCTGAATAGTCTTGCGTACAGAGTACATAATCCAGCCCTGTCCGTCCCTCCCGAGTCGCCGATTGACGATCCTCCAAACCACTTTCAAGCAGAAAAGATATCAGATACTATATAATACCACCTGCAATCATGGCTCAAGGACTCACGCCCGATCAGGTTGCCGCCTTTGAGCGCGACGGCTATCTCATTGTCCCAGACGCCCTGCCACCGGCCGCCCTGGAGGCCCTCCTCAACGAGACCCAGCGCCTGCTCGAAGAGGACTTCACCCTCGACGGCCACCCGCTCACAAAGTTCCAGACCGGCGGCGACGACGGCGAGGAGCATGTGGGGGACGACTACTTTCTCGGCTCCGGCGACCAGGTCCGCTTCTTCCTCGAGGAGGACGCCTTTGACGCCGCCACCGGCAAGCTCGCCAAGCCCAAGGAGCGCGCCGTCAACAAGATCGGCCACTACCTGCACGCCCTCAACCCCGTCTTTGCCGACATCACCAAGCCCGCGCCGGCGTCCGCCAGCTTTGCCGGCGCCGTGCCCGTCGCCCCGATTGCGCGCAGCCTCGGCTTCCAGGACCCGCGCTGTCTGCAGAGCATGATCATCTGCAAGCAGCCCGAGATTGGCGGCGCCGTGCCGCCGCACCAGGACAGCACGTTCCTGTACACGGACCCGCCGAGCGCAGTGGGCTTCTGGTATGCGCTCGAGGACGCCACGGCAACCAACGGCTGCCTGTCGTTCTGGCCAGGCTCGCACAAGACGGCGCCGGTGCGCAACCGGCTGATGCGCAAGGCGGGCGGCGGCACACACATCACGCCGAACCCCGGCCCGCAGTTCCCGACCGCGCTGCAGTCGCCGTCAACGACCATCGACCCCGCAGAGGAAGACGACGCGAGCAAGTACGTCATGGGCGAGGTCAAGGCGGGCTCGCTGGTGCTGATCCACGGCAACACGCTGCACAAGAGCGAGAAGAACCTGAGCGACAAGGGCCGCATCATCTACACGTTCCATGTGATTGAGGGCGCGGGCGCCGTCTATGACGAGAAGAACTGGCTGCAGCCGCCGGCCGAGGGCTTCACCAAGCTGTTCTAGGTCGATCTAGTTTGTATGCACCTTGTATCTGCGCAAGCACTATGTAGACTGTCCCATGAAGTGAAGAAATTAAAAAAAAGATTGAATAGTTAACTAGGTCCTTGAGCGAATAAACGAGAAAGATTACAATGTAGAGAGAAAGTAGAAACGGCAGACTAGCAGGATGACACCACGAAATCGAAGCAGTAAACGTTCAAAGAGGAAGAGCCAGAGGAGAAGAGAAAAGACGAAACGTAGAAAGGTGGCAGTCGGAAACCGAAAAGAAACAAACAAGAGATAACAAAGAAAAGAACAAAAGAAAAGAAAAGAAAAGAAAAGAAAAGAGAAAAACAGATTTTGTTACATGTAAGGAGACTGTGCAGAACGATCACCGCACCAGATCGTCAGGTCCTTCTAGTTCCGCGAGTATGGGTGGAAGCCGCGGCTGTTGCCCCCTCCGCTGCGGCCGCCGCCACGGTAGTTTGCACCGGGCCGCCCAGCATTCTTGGGGCCGGTGGGCGCATTGGCCGGAGGTGCGTTGTTGGGATCCATGGGGCCATTGCTGCCGCCACGGTTGTTGCGGTTGTTGAAGCCACCACCGCGGTTGTTGTTGTTGTTGTTGTTGTTGTTGCTGTTCTGGCTCTGGCTGCCGTCCTCGTATCCGTCACCACCGCCAGCACTTCCGTTCTGGCCCCACGGCGACTGGCCGCCGTTGTTGCTACCGCCAGCAGCACTGCCCGGGCCGCCACCGCCGGGCCCGACACTGCCGCCCCGACGGTTCTGCTCGTACTTTTGCTGCTCAAACTGCTGCTGCTCCATGGCATTGAAGTTGTTGCGGCCGCCTGGTCCACCACCCGGGCCATTGGGGCCATTGGGGCCATTGGGACCGCCAGGACCACCAGGACCGCCAGGACCGCCTCCATGCTGGCCCATCATCTGCTGCATCATCTGGGGATTCATCGGACCGCCCATCGGACCACCCATCGGACCACCCATCGGGCCGCCCATCGGGCCGCCCATGCCGCCAGGTCCGCCGCCATTGCGGTTCATCATCTGCTGCTGCTGCTGCATATGCTGCATCTGCATCATTTGCATAAGCTGGGGGTTCATGCCACCCATGGGCATGTTGGGCATGTTCGGCATGTTGGGCATATTCGGCATGTTGGGCATGTTGGGCATGCCGGGGCCGCCCATGCCACGGTTCATGGCCATCTGCTGCTGCATCACAGCAAAGTACTGCTGCATGCGCTGCCAGTACTGGGCCATGACCTGGGGCGTCATGCCACCAGGAGCACTGCCGCCGCTGTTGTGGTCTTCGTAGCCACCGCCGGGGCCCTTGCGGCCAAACTTGTTCATGGGACCACCGCGGCGGCCCTGGTCCTCCTCCTCGCGCAGGTTGCCGCGGGGCTGGGCCTTCTTGACCTCAATGGGCTTGCCGTGGATCTCGAGATGGGTGCTCAGGCACGCGTCGACACCGGCGTCCGACTCGAACGTGACAAAGCCGAAGCCGCGGGGACGTCCCGTGTCCTTGTCCATCATAAGGGTAGCGTCCACGACACGACCAAACTGGGCAAAGTAGTCTCTGAACTCCTGGTCCGTCGTTTCCTGCGACACACCACCGACGAAGATCTTGGAGGTTTTCTCCTGCTCGTCACGGGGAATTGCACGCTTCGGGTCGATCTGGCTTGTTAGAATCAATTCTCTAGAGTCCCTCTCAAGTGGGATATCAAGGTGGAAAAATAGGCAGAGGCCGGCACTCACAATTTTGCCGTCGAGGTGGTGCTCCTTGACCATGACAATGTTGACAGTCTTGGGGTCCTTGAAGGTCAGGAAGCCGAAGCCGCGAGACCGGCCGGTGGCGCCATCGCGCATCACAGTGCACTCCAGCACCTCACCAAACTGAGAAAAGTAGTCCCGGAGAGATTCTGTTCCGTTAGTTTTGTTCAGGGTCGTGCTCTTGGTGCTTGAAGGCCTATAGCCGAAAGCTAGACTTACGATCTGTCGTCTCCCAGTTGAGACCGCCAATAAACATTTTTCTAGCACGCTTGTTAGCTTCTGTGAGTTGCCCATTTGCAAAAATAGACAAAAGATCGTGCGTGAGCTGATGGGCGGCAAGCCAAAACATCGAGGCAGCACTGGGGCTGGGACCGTCGATGCCGGTGGCTACACTACAGCTAGAACAGAAGCGAGAATGTGTGAAGCAAAAAGAACAGAAGCAGATATCAGCACAAGACAGTTGACCCTTGACACACTCTATATTGCTGCTTTGAACCGGTACGGCACCACGATCATATGCACCCGCTCTTCCATGGAGAGATGGCACGGGAAAGCCATCATGAATCAGGTGGCCATACGGCGTGCTGACGTCGTCATAGTCGAGGTACGTGTCGGGCACAGACGGCAGATGCCTATGGACAGATTGGTGGGCAGCTTGGACGGCTTGGCCAGGTTGAGCAAGGTGGTGATCGTTGCAGCCAGGGCAGTTTTGGAAGCCATGGTGCTGTCCGTTTCCAACAAAGCCCATCATTTTGTTCTCTCAGTCCCGTTGGTGTTGGTGTCGGCGTTTTGAGCTGAGAAGGTGCTCTTGGAAGGCCAGGGTACAGCAGCACAGTCAAATAGCTGGATGGTAGTCGAATTTTGAAGGAGTCAACGAGCAGAGTAGACGTGTATAAAACATAAAATCCGACATGAAATGGTGTGAAGAGTTTGCACGAATTGGCGTATAACCAGTACTGTGGGATGGTGTAACGGAGAGCCAGCCCTGAGAAGGATCTGAGCTCGTGCTGAGAGCAAAGTGATGGGTCGTTTGAGAGATGGACAGGCACCACGGGAGCCACGGGAACCACGGCACGGCGGCGCTACAGCACCACAACACCACAGCCGCCACAGTGCAGCACTGCTAGACGGGAGACGCAAACGCGACGACTATCGGTTGCGAGTAGGTGGTGAGCAGCTGGTGGGTAGCTTGTGAGTTTGCAACGTCAGAGCACACACAAGTGCGCTGTTTCTCTTCTGATACTGTTGGATTTCTCTTTCTGCTTGGCTTTGAACTCTTTTATACTGTCTGTCTGACTGTCTGGCTGTCTGGCTGTCTGGTCTGTCTGGTCTGTCTGAAGTAGTCTGAAGTAGTCTGAAGTAGTCTGAAGCTGTCTGGGCTGTCTGATGTGGTCTGTCTGCTCTACAGAGCTTTGCTGTCGATATATGATTGCTTCTCGCTTCTCGCTTCTTAATTCTTCTCTCTTCTCGCTTCTCTCCACTGCAATAGCTTTGTTTTGCCTCGTTGCCGTGTCGGCCTCGCTATGGGCGAGCAGAGTCCGTCACGATAGCAACTCCTGGCAAGCTACCAGCAGCTCTTCGACACACACAACAGCAAGGCGTCATCACAAGAATGCACCCGCCACGTCGACTGTAAAATGAAGCAACAGCGGCGGCACGGCGATCCCGTTTGAAAAGAGACGCGTATCCTGCCTACTGTCGTCAAGCCGGCCTAAAGCTGAGCCTTGCCCATCACTCGATGTTGGCCGTTGGCCGCCCTGCCAAGAGGCTGTAGAAGCATCTCGTCCTCCCTGATGCCGCCCATATTGCTTCCAAGCCGTTTCCACTTCCCAACAAGGCCTTCCAGGTTCTTTTTCTCTTCACAACCGACCAAGATAAAGCCAGAAACTCATCAAACTCATCAAAACCGGACTGGAAAAGGAACAACTGGAAATTAAAACCACAAGATAAACAGCGTATCCTTGGCTGCCCGTCTAATCGCTGGTATAGCTTCTCATAAATCGTCAATCACAAATCACAGTCTCACTTACCCGTCTTCTTTAGAGTTGGAGCCGCCACCTCTTCCTTGTCCGCCAGACCGCGAGTCCGAGTAGTGGCCGCCACCTCCGCCGCCGCCACCGGGCTGGGGTGTCTCTTCTGAGCGCTGGCCGTATCCGCCGCCCCCGTTGTTTGCATTGTTGGAGCTGCTCGCGTTGTTGGTGCTGCCATTGCCCAGGTTGAAGTCGACGTCGTCGTCGTCATACTCGTCCTCGTGCATTGTATCGTCATATTCGCTGTTGCCGCCTAGGTGCGACTCGTCTCCGTAGTCCTCATCCTGCTGCTGCTGTGTCGAAGCCGCTGCTGCCGGTGCCGCTGCTGCCGGCTTGGACTGGGTCTGAGGAGGAGCAGGCGCTGATGCTGCCGGCTTGGAAGATGAAGATTGTGGCTCGTCGTCGTTGTACCTGCAGGTGTGGAGAACAAAAAAACTGTCAGAACTGCGCCATTGGCCGCATGGAAGGGAGAGCCTCGCGATCACCGGCAGCCTTGCAGCTAACAGCAAAGGAGCTGGTCTCCCGAGACAATTGGGATGCTCTGGACCCGAATCGGCATCGGCTTGGCTTTGGGAAAGTGCTTTGGGGATAGGGGCTGCTTACAAGTCTGCAAAGAGCTCGTCGTCAAAGTTGTCGGCGTCGGTCATTGTTGCGGTTTGGGGTCACGATTACAAAGCAGGAAAGAAGAAGATAAATAGGGAACAGAGAACAGAAAAGAGGAACAAGGAGGAGGGATGGGGAGATGGCGCAAATAAATCCTACACAGATTCAAAGGTTGCCGTGATGAAGGGGTGAAAAGGGATGGCGGAAGAGCGAACGGGTCGTCGTTTGTTGATGGGAAGAAGGAAAGAGAAGGAATGGAGACGAAATACTGCAGGATAAGCCAGAACGCCAAAAAGGGCAGCAAACGAGCTTCTGTCCGGTTGCTCCTGCCGCTACGCCACTGGGTCCTTCCTTCCGACTGCGACTGATTAGTCATCGTGCTAGCTCCAGAATACATGCCTGAGGCCAAAACAGTCTCAACCGTCGCAAGTGTGTACATAGTAATTACTTAGTACAGAGCACTCCGGCAGGAGCTATTGAGACCAATATACGGTGTAATCCCCCGGGGCGAACCCACTGTAATCTGCAAGAGCGGAGCTCCCATAGCAGCGTACATAGTATCTTACTATGTAATACAGAGAGCAGCTCTAGCAGCCCTCCAACAGCCCACAGTACATCCCCGCGTTGCATAGTCGGTCATTGTCGAATCAGTAGTATGTATCAGCTGTATCAGTTGTGCCACTCCTGCGCGCAAACGGCTAGTGGGGTATACAGCAAGGGTAGCAACACTGAGTACACAGCACACAGCAGCGTCAGTGCACACTGGCTACGTACTCAGTTATGGCATCTGATCGATCTGATACACCTCTCCTGTTGCCGTCTCGAACCACCGCCACGACGACGCCGGAGCTCGCCACAACTGCAAATCGAGACATACCGGCAGCACGAGCACCGACAGTGGCAGACAGTAGCGAACAGTGCTCGATCTAGTGCATAGCAAGCTCGACGACAGCTTGCTTGCCTCGAAAGTTGCCACCTCGACCACGACAACGACGACAACGACGACACGTATATATATAAGAATATATGAGAACACCATACACACAGAACACAGGCATATGACCTCGACACCCGCATACACATGATAGCAGCCCGAAGCGCTGAAAGCACCATGTTTTCCTCGTCGGGAAGCGGCAAGAAGCCGCCAGCGCAGGTGTGTTTTCCGCGATGCTGCCGCCCTCCAAGCAGGACGAGCTTCAGCCCCGCCAAGACTTTTGACTCGAGGGACCGTGCTAACTCTAGCAGCAGCAACAGGAAATGGTGCAAGTCGGTATGTGACTCTGCAGGGGAGCAGGAGAACAGGAGAGCAGGAGAGCAGGAGAGCAGGAGAGAATGGGTTGGTATCTGTGTCGTGCAGAACCCGTTTGCTAACTTGTTTGCCTTTTGAGGAACAGACAGAGCCGAGTAAGTTTTTAGAAGCCACACCTCACTTGCACTCACTTGTCGCCGGTGCTAACATCCCAGCTCAACATCACCGTTCTGGCGCGCATCGCAGCGCGAGGCGTCGTCCTCCAAGAAGAGCTCCGATAACGGCGGCCGGCGCGATGCGAGCATCGTTGTTGGCGCAGCATACTCGCACGCCGACATTCTCAAGTTTGATAACCTGTAGGTTTGTTGTTTGTATGGAGACCTGTGACCAAGCGCTGACCGACAGGAACATCTCGGGCTCGTCTTCGCGGCCACGAACACCGCCATCCAGCAAATCACACAGCGCCAGCGGCGCACAGTCGCCAACGGCCAAGCAGCACGGACACGGCCACAGCCACAGCCACAGCCAGAGTCAGAGCCAGAGCCATGGCCATAGCCACGACCAAAGCGGTCGACCCCCCAAGAACTACAAGAGCTTTCTCACCAATACCGACAAAGACTGGGATGCAGACGAGCCCGAGGACGAATATGGATACGACGAGGACGACGGCGACGATTTCGGGCTGCCGAGCCTGTCCAACATGAAGCGGAGGACGCGGAGGATGGCGGCGGCGGCAGCATCCCAAAATACCCAGCAAGACCCGCAAAGGACGCCGACTGCACCAAGCAGGGGCATGTCGTTTGGCAACAGTTTTGGCGGCGGCGGCGGCGGCGGCGGCGGCGGTCTATCTACAAGCACCACCAACCAGAGCCTCTCCGCCCTCGACGAAGGCCAGGATCTAGCGTCGCCACTCGGCGGGCCCAGTGCGCGGCGGTACTCCAACAGTGCCGACATTGCCGTGGAGCGGCCAGCACCGTCGTACCCCGTGCCGAAGAAGAGCGAGGGCAAGATCCTGCGGCCGCAGTACAAGGACATTCTGCGCGACCCGGCCAACGCGCTCCACCTGATCGACTACCCCTCCACCCCACCCAATGCGACGCCCAAGGAGGTCGAGACGATCAACTCGCGCATACACAGAATAAATCGCTTCAAGAAGCTGCTGCAGGCCACCACCATCCCGCTGCCCGAGCTGCGGTCTCTTGCATGGTCCGGCATCCCGCAAGAGGTGCGCGCCATGACGTGGCAGCTGCTGCTGAGCTACCTGCCGACGAGCGGCGAGCGGCGCGTGGCGACACTCGAGCGGAAACGAAAAGAGTACCTGGACGGCGTGCGGCAAGCCTTTGAGCGCAGCGGCGATGCCGGCAGCAGTGGTGCGAATACGAATAACGGAGGCGGGGGCAGTGTGCGCGGGCAGTCTGGCAAGTCCTCGAGCGGCGGCGGCGGCAGCCGGGGCCTGGACGAGGCCGTGTGGCACCAGATCAGCATCGACGTGCCGCGCACGAACCCGCACATTGAGCTGTATGGCTACGAGGCGACGCAGCGGTCGCTGGAGCGGATCCTGTACGTGTGGGCAGTGCGGCACCCGGCGAGCGGCTACGTGCAGGGCATCAACGACCTGGTGACGCCGTTCTGGCAGGTGTTTCTGGGGGCGTACATTGCCGATCCGGACATTGAGACGGGCATGGACCCCGGGCAGCTGCCCAAGGCGGTGCTGGACGCGGTGGAGGCGGACTCGTTCTGGTGCCTGACGAAGCTGCTGGACGGCATCCAGGACCACTACATTGTGGCGCAGCCGGGGATCCAGCGGCAGGTGGCGGCGCTGCGCGACCTGACGTTCCGGATCGACATGAACCTGGCGCGGCACCTGGAGTCGGAGAGCGTGGAGTTTATCCAGTTCAGCTTCCGGTGGATGAACTGCCTGCTGATGCGCGAGATCAGCGTGCGGAACACGGTGCGGATGTGGGACACGTACATGGCGGAGGAGAATGGGTTTTCCGAGTTCCACCTGTATGTGTGCGCGGCCTTTCTGGTCAAGTGGTCGCGCAAGCTGTGCGAGATGGACTTCCAGGAGATCATGATGTTTCTGCAGTCGCTGCCGACGCGCGACTGGACGGAAAAGGACATTGAGTTGCTGCTGAGCGAGGCGTACATCTGGCAGAGCCTGTACAAGGGCTCGTCTGCGCATCTCCGGGGCACTGCCAGCCGGACGCCATCCATGAGCATGCAGCTGTGATTGTTTTTTTTTCGTTTTTTATTTTTCATTTGACATACATCCTTATTTCTTACTATCATTCTCTCCGTTATTATTGTTAGCTTTTGCATGGGCGTAATGTTTTGGGAGAACTGCTTGTATTTGAATCATGCGTTTCCAGTATCTATAAATGCGACTGTACATTCAACATATCACACTTTTTTTTAGTTTCTAGTTTTGGAGTGTTCCTTAATAATTTGTTTATAATGTGTCGATGTGAATGTGCCGTTCCTAAAGTGCAATTCACGCAAGCTATATGATGTCTCGGAAAAGGGGTGTCAACAATGGAAGCAAATGTGCGTTCATCCCAGCACAGTGAATAATCATCCAAGGCAGCCTTTTGATATCTGATATGTCGACAGAGTCTAGATTTATTATATTGATCATATTGACAGTCTCATAATCTCTGATAATCTCTGACAATTTCTGATAGTATCTGATATAATCTGATATAATCTGATAAATCCAAAACAAAAAAAAAAGTATTCAGCTCTCGGACATGCAAATCACAACCTTTACTCGACAATAAGCACAGCACTCATCTGACCATGCCTGATCAACACCGGGCGTTCAGATGACGTGGCAGTACCCTTCCCTTTATTTTCTTCATTTTTATTGTTGGTTCTTCTTCCCTTTTCTCTTCGCCATGCTCGTCCGAGTCACTGGCTGCATCGGCTTGAGCACGAATTGGATAGGCGGCCAGCTGTGCGCGATACGAGCAGGCAATGGCAAGCCGTCCTGCGACACAGCATGGGAGGAAGAAGGGGGAGGAAGAAGAAAACCGCCTGCATGAAGAGAACGATTCGGCACAGCGTCTTTTGTGCTCCTTGCTCCTGCTACGCCCTCGGAGACGATTCCTGGCAGACAGCCATATACTGCACATGCGGTGCACTGGCTTCTTTTTTTATGTGCCCTCGGCCCTCGTCATCTGCCCTCTGCCCTGTCCTCTGCCCTTGTCCTTTGTGTCTGTGCTTGTGAGATACCGGAAGAAAATAGGATGCGGTCTTACTCTGCGGGCTCGCCACGGGAGATGCGGGAGATGCGGATGATGGAGGAATCCAGGAGTCTAGGGATGCAGGATTATGTGATTCCATTGTACCCTTTGTCTACTGCAGGTGCTGATACTAGTAGAAGCGACAAGTCTCTGACGTTGTAGTCTGTGTGGGATGAGGAGAGGCGGCAGTATGGCAGTATAATCTACTCTACAGGCTTGAACTGTCATCTGCAGTCTTCAGTCATGTTCCCTGAATGCACAAGTCTCACGGCCACGACGAGCATGATTCTGCACGGCGCAGTGCAGTGCCACCACATCTGTATCCAGGCCTCATCACTGTCAACCGACTGGTAGACATGGACGTCTACCTCTTGATGGATCCGCATAGAACGGGCCTCGTCGGATCCCCTCTGTGCAGCGTCCGGGCGGAACCGAGGTGAGCTGATGTAGCGGCTATGTCTACTGTGACTATGGCTACGATCCTGGGAGTGAGAGTGAGCGGGCGACACTCGGGCATCCTGTATAGAAACGAAGAGGGGCGGTCCCAGAATACCCGCGCAGTGTAATACTATGTATGCAATCTGGAGCTCATATTGGTGCCGTGTTTGTGTTTCCGCTAGGAGCGGCTGCTCTGTCTTGTCTTGTCTCGTGCCTCGTGTCTCGTGTGTGGTTGCCACGATGAGTGGCGATATACTAGGAGACGCCTACTCTCAAGTCTACCGCTACGTATATTCTGTATATTCTGTGTGTTCGACTATTCTGTGTTCGTCTTGCCTCTTCGAATAAAAGACTAACGATCGTGAATCATAGCTGCAAACATCTAAGCGAGTAGGCCTGCTGCAAGCCAACCGTCAGCGACCGCATCCGAGGCCAAGACAAGCAAAACAAATACAAAGGCAGAGGCAAAACAAAGGCAAAGGCACAGGCAAATCAATGGCAAAGGCAAATCAGCTACAAAGGCAATGGCATTGTCGAACAGTACATTGTACGCAAGGAGCATGGCCCTCGAGACCCCAAAGACCATCTCCGCTCCAACGGCAAGTGCTTTGTCTAGAGGTCATTTATTGAAAGATTTTCCCTGAAAGATGGCAAAGGCCTGGGCAACGAGGCTTTTCCGTCGTCAGCCCTGGTAAGTTACCTGGCAAGTTAGCTGGTAAGTTGGTCATTGCATAGCAAAATTGTTGAGTCAGGTGCCTGCTTGCCTTTCATGTGGCAGAGGCAGTGGCCAGACATGTGCGTCGCCTCGTTGATGAGTGGCCAGTATTCGTCTCCTCTATGGGTCTATAGCCTGCAGTCTATAGGGTATGGGGCCAGCCTCGAGAAAGCCTCGAGAAAGCCCCATAATGCTGCCGATGCAGCCATTTCGTGCCATTACTATGGATTAGGGCATTGACGACGTTATGCTGCCGGGAGGCCTGGCCGCTAGAGAGTATGAAGCAATTGACAGCACTGCGTACGCGGTTGATGCTCGAGGGGATCGGCTGTGCAGCGGTCATATGTGCTATTGCCGAGCGTTGTTTCCGTTGATTTGTGGTTCAGTTCTTTTGTTGCCTCTGCCTGTTATGCTCCAAGAACGATGCAAGCTCCGGCGAACAAGGCACGAACGTTGTTTTGGCTTGCGTATTCTAGGGCGCCGACAGTGCAGCCTTTGTTTTGGTTTTGATTTGGTTTTGACTTCACTTTGGGTTAAACTGTGATGAGTAGACTAAGCACGCAGATGAGATGGCAGTCATCGGATGCAGCATGCTATTAGTGACGCCTTGTTCTTTGAGCCTCAAAATGCTGTCCTCAAAGGGCAGTGTTTTTCCAACAAACAACGGCAGAAGCTGGACTAAGTGCCCATGGTGTGAGGTAAATACAGCGATGCTTATCGGCTCTTCTATCTTCTGCTCTGCTCTGTACAGTGCACATGAATCAAACGAAAAGAGTCCTCTCAAGCTGTATGGTGTCGGGCTGGATCGGCAAGTCTGTCCAACAGATACTCGTCTATATATGCGCAGGATGCCACCTTGACGAGAACAGCTGATTTATTATCGTGGCAAAGTGTAGAGTAAGATACATAGTAGACAGGCACTTGGTCCCGAGAGGTGCATCCATAGTGGCAGTGGCAGTATCAGACACCCAGACTAAGAAGAAGAGAAGAAAACAAGACAACTCGGGTTCAAGCTGTGCGACACACCCCGCCGGGTTGAGTTGGCCCTGGCTCCGCGCAGAACGTGCCCGTGCGTGTACAGAGTATTGTGTATTTGTCTCGTATGCACGCCCAACGGCTACCGGCAGTCGCTCTGTATTTTGGTTATGTATATTTATTTATGTGTGGAAGAAAGACGGCCTCGTGCAAGCACTGCAGATGCAAATAGATGGATGGAAATAGGCGTAGTGTAGAAGCAGAAACGGCAAAGAACCCCGAGTGAGCGCGCATAGCATCGAGTGTATTCGGGTTGGTGTTTGTTTTTGTTTTCCATCTTTCTATTTGGTAGTTGATCATCAGGACTGAGAAAGACATCATGGCCATCTACTCTACAGACTACTAGAGACTGCTGCGGTGTAACGGGACTGACGGACTCGACGATATTAAGCACAACGCACAAGCACAAGCACAAGCACAAGCACAAGCACAAGCACAAGCACAAGCACAGAAAGGATGCATGACAAATTGCAGCTGCAGCTGCAGTTGCAGTCAGTCGACAGTTTTAAAGTTGGTTTTCGAAGCCTTCGGACGAGCGTCTGGCTTTGCCGAATGCTACGCCGGTGGGCAGGTCGCCAGGTAGTCTCATACGATCTCTGGAATGTTCACGACGAGTACCCGACCGCCTGCACGCAGGGGCAATGATTTGAGTTCTCGAGACGATCGGAAGATTACTAATTAGAGTAGATAGTAGAGCGCAAAAGTAGAATAAATATCATAACTAATCAATAAAACTTAACTGAATAATAAAAAATAAAATACCAGACGACAAAACAGGAGTCGGCGTGTCAAGATTTGTCTCTTGTTCAGGAGGTGTTTGGTCGGCAGGTGGCATGTGAAGGTGTTTGGATCTTGGAAGACTAGAGCTTCGAATACTGGATGCAAAATATAGACAATATCCATCCTCCAGCAGTGCTCTCGCAAGGGCAATGTCGCGGTCAAGAGGTGAGGTTGAGCAGTGGAGGCCAAGCTGAGCTTCAGATTGAGACACTGTTTTGGCTGACACGTGCGCCAGGTGGTTGTGAGACAGCAGGAACGACCGGCGCTGAGGAAGGAGCCAGCTTCGACAACAACTTCTGACTTCTGGTCTTGCATTAGTAATCGTAGAGAACAAGACGACAAAATCGAGAAGGGAAGAAAAAGAAAACAAGACGAGGAAAGAACTAGAGGTGGCCAGGGTGGCCTGGGTCGCAGCTTCCAGGACAGGATGTCCGGGGATGCTGCCGCTGCATGGATTCACTTCACTATCTATGTAAATAATCGTTAATTAGTAACCATTTAACGATAGCACTAACAATAACAGATGGACATACAAGGCAAGACATCCTGTGCCGCGTGATGCTCAGACAAAAATCCAGGTTTAACAACACGCTCGAGAAAAGTACAGAGACATGCATGGGTAGAGGTACAAAGGATACGGAGAGAAAAGAAAGAGCAGAAAAGCAAAGAAAGAAGAAAAGAAGAAAAAAAGAAAAAAAGAAAAAAAGAACCCCCCGAATCAAAAGCAAACACAAACATCAGCACACACAAATCATCGGCAAGACTCAAGACCCAGGACTTGCAACGTCGAACAGTGCTGTTGCAAGGTAGCCCCCGTCTCAGGGAGAGCAGTCGGGACGCCTGCTTGCCAAAATGCAGTCACACTCCCCACACCAATACCACATACCTGCCACCCGAAACGCTGTCGCTCGCCGCTCTGTCGTTCAGTCTCAGTCTCAACTCGGTCTCAACTCGTTCCTTCTCTATCTACTATGTAGTATGTAGACAGTCTGCCTGCTGACCCGATTCTCGGAACTGTGGGACTGTGCCGCACTCGCCATGGTGTCTCTGAGCCGAGCATGAGCAGATCCGACTGAAACGAGTCGATAGTACTCGTAGATAGATAGTAGATAGCAGATAGCAGAGAGAGAGAGAGAGACAACAATACAGCCGCAAAACTCAAACAGCAAACATTCCGTCTTCTTCCTGCCGCAGCCCCTCCAGAGGCCGCCTGCATCTCTGGATCGACTGCATCTGCATAACCAGGTGAGTGGCATCGTGCTGCGCCGCTCACGGTGTAGTTTGTTGTTCTCTCTGTTCCTCTCTTTTGTTCTTTTATTCTTGTATTCTTGTATTCCTCCTCTTTCTTTCTGTCGTTGCTCGCCAGTGTACTTTATGCACATTGCGTTCTTATGTCGGCTTCTGCAGTTTCACCCTCGATCTACATTGCTTAGTCATCTCACACTTCATCCGACGTACTTTTCGTCTTGAATTCTCGTCGTGCATTTTTCGTCTTGCATCCAGCTGCACGGCATCAGCAGCATCAGCATCAACCGTCTGGTGTCTACAATGCCGTCTCTTCTCTTTCTTTCTTCTTTCTATTATCTATTTTTTTATTATCTTTTCTTTTACCTTTCATAAACCTTCTGTCGACTCGTTACACTGAATACGCACTCGAAGTTTATGCATCTGCTGACGTGATATATGTCATCCAATCCGCACACTATAAATATATATAAGCTATATAATCTATATAATATATATAAATAAAATATAAAACCCTGCTGTTCGATCTGAAACACGACCAGACAACGTGCAGCGACCAATCGCTGGGATGCGCCACCACCCTTGCCAGCGCAAGCCGAGGGTTAGTGCCAGCCTAGCTGGTTCGATGCTCCGGGCTAGAGCCAAGGGGGTTAGTCCGCGTGCAGTTGCGTGGTCGGTATGCGGTATGGAGTATGCGTACGGAGCAGATGTGCAGTAGTCTTGCGTCGTAGTTGCAGTCGAGACGAAACAGAAACAAACAGCTCAACGGCATTTAGATGTAGATAAGAGAGTGTAGAGAGACAGGGTTTTTTATTCTTAACGTTGATTTTTCTTCGTTTTTTACTTTTCTTGTTCTCAATTCTGATTTACTTGTTTACTTGTTTAGATCTCTTAATTGCATGAGGCAAGTGGTTGTCGGAAAGCAATATTCATGAAAATAAGCACTGAACAAAAAGGCAGATACAAATACAAACACAAGAGACTCGTTCAGAACAGAAGAAAAAGAATTGATCTAAAAAAAGCAAAGCATTGCGTGTCCTCCAGGCCACCACATAACACCCACATCTGTGCATACGGCATACGTACTATGTACGCCCCGTGGCTCCAGAAGAACGCGCGCCATTGCTTGTACGGAGTATATGACCTATAGATGGCTTGGGTTTACTGTTGAATTGTATTGTATTAATTATATTGTTGTTTTGATTGTTGTTTGATTGTTTGTTTGATTGTTTGTTTGATTGCATTGCATTGATTGTATAAAGTATGGATTTGGACGTCGTGTGCAGGCAATCACAGCAGTCAGACGACAGGACAGGACTCTTGCAATTAAGTGAGGAATCAGAAGAAGGAAGAAATGAGGGTGGTCACGAATACATACATACATAGCGAAGGATTACACAAAAGACTACAGACTACGTGCCCCGCCACCGTTGACTGTGAGCCACAACATTACGAATCAGCCGTCCGTAGTTCTATGCCTAGACTTCCTTCTTCTACATACTAGTTATTTTCAACGTCTTCGATGGTCTGCCAAACCAAGGGCAGCTAGCAAATAAGCTATGTACTCCCAAGCCGTGGTTACTGCTTTTTGCACTTTATGGAGGTTTACTGCCATGATCGTCAAGGCATTGATGGCGAAATTGTATTTTTAGAAGCACAGCCAGCCAGCCGGTATTGTAGATTTGATTCTTTTCTTTTTCTTCTTTTTTGGAGGTATTCTTCTTGCTCAACGTCTGTTGACCTTGTATCAATCTTTATTCTATTACATTTTTATTAATGAACTTGATTTGATTTGTTCTATTTTCTATTTTTTGTATTATATTCAGTATTGTTTACCAGCTATTACATATTTTATTATTCGTTAGAAAGATCTCTGATTCCTATTTCATTTCAGTCACCTTGTAATTACACAGTCATATTCTACACACAGCCATCTCCCGCACTGCCGATACCACGACACAGGATCCCCAATTCTAACCGCATCGGGCTATTCGGTTACATCAGACGCAACAAGGCAGAGACAGCGACACAGCGACGCACACACACAAGACCTGAGAGCTGTACGCTGTATTACATGTTGTTTTATTTTTGCTTATTACGGAGAATACGGCTTATCAGTTTAGATCCTGCATCCTCTGCTATGCATTCCTTCGATTCCTCCTCCTATCCAGCACACGACAGATGCTGTGTATGATTATTAATGCTTGGAACAACCACATGAACGAGACCTCGCACTGACAAGCAACGGCCTACTTCTACCATGTATTATGTACTGTGTACTAATACTACACAGAACATCGACCGACTAATTCCATTTTGTATGATCGGTTTCAAGCCATGCCATACTGTCTCAGGCCGTCGATCCTAAACATGCTGCGCCTCAAGTCGTGGTATACTCTGTAGGGAGTATCTGACTGAAAGTATTGCTGAAGGATTGCTGAAAGTATTGCTGGATAGCGAGTTCTGTTCTGTCTTCTGCTTGAACACCGCTTGCGACTGCAAACCCAAGCTGATGCATCTCTGCATCTTGGCCTTGGAGCGTGCGCTATGCAGCTAGAAATGCACAGTACTATATAAGCATATGCGTGCATACTTTTCTTTGAGTAAATTATTGAATGGCTTTATTTGCTCTTGTGTTTACAGATATCTGTGCCCCTTGTGGAGATCCTCGAGGTTCAGACGGCCTTCTCTACGATGGCCTTGTATTTCTTTTCTTCTTCTTCATTTTTATTTTTATTAATATATTTATTTATTTCTTATTTCTTATTTCTTATTTCTTATTTCTTATTTCTTATTTCTTATTTCTTAGTCATATTTTATTATTTTCTTTTCTCTATAATTTCTAGTCTTTCTCAATAGTTCTTTTGTTTCCCTCACTCTAACATTTATTCCTTTTCAAATCTTTAATCTACAATGTCTTGGTCGTCTGTTCTGCAAGTCCGATACATCGATCCAATGCTCACCGCGAATGTCACTCAAGCCTGCAAGTCCACAGTCTGCACACACTCTGGCAGGAGCACTCCCAAGAACCCTGTATTGCTACTATGTAGTTGCTTGCTATTGCTATGTATCTTATGTACTTGCGCCTTCTTGCCTTGAATGATATACTTTGCGATACTTTGCTACAGAGCCCTGTCAAGACGGTCCACTCTCTACTATGTATGTACATACATACAGTCTGTCGTTGCCTTGCCCTGCCTTTAGTACATAGTACATATTACTAGTATCTTCACTCATCTGTACTTCTCTGGTCTGCTCGTCTTTAACTCGTGTACTATGTAGTCTTTTGCTCTCTTCGTCTCTCCTTGTCGTCCTCGTCTACTCTATTTCTCTTGTAACTCGTCTGACCGTTCAACGGGCATTCTACCTCGCCATTTGCCGTATATCTACATCCCCAAGTCGATGCGTAACACTCTTTCTACTTTCATATAATTTTTTAGATATTCTTTTTTATGTTCCGCCTCTTCTCTTCTCTTCTCTCTCTTTTCTCATCCTTTTCTTCCCTTTCAGCTCTCCCATTCCCTGCCTTTTCTCTCCTTCCTCCCCTCTCCCCTCCAATATCGCCGCTCAACCCATCGAGCCTTCCACATACCGAGTAGGGCTTCCCTTTTCCACAGGTACGTCTTCACCCGCATCCACGTCTGCACGATGACATCCACCTCCACCTTGCGTCCACACTCAGTACATAGTACGTCCACACACCCACCTCTACCCTCACCCTCTACCCTCACCCTCCACCCTCCACGCCTCCACCTCCAGGTCTAGTCTCTAGTCTTTAGTCTCTCTTCTTCCAGGATCACTGCCGTTTCGGCCGTTTCAATCTTTATACAGCAGTCAGTGCGACTCTCAAACGTCGATCCCGGGAGTCTCATTGATCGTTAACTGCCCCTTATTCTTTTCTTCTTCTTTTCTTTTTCGTCTATTTTCTTTTCGGGGTTCCTCTCTATTATCCTGACTGTTATCCTTTCGATTCTATTTTCTATTATATTTTCCATTCTATTACCATCTTTCTCCCGTTATTCCTTGCGGCTTTACTTCTTGACAGATCTTGACACTCTTGACACTCTTGACAGACTCCTTTTTTGTTTTCCTTTCCTTTCTGTTTCCTTTCTGTTTCCTTTACTCTCTCTTATTCTCTTCTTTGATTCTTGATTCTTGATTCTTTCAATTTTTTATGTTCCTTCTGATACTTATTCTTTTCTTGTTCTTTCTTGTCAATTTCTTCTACTTTTCTCGACTTTCCCTTTCTTCACTTTGCTTCTTCCTCTTGGCCATCCGGTCTTTGCTTCTGTTTCTTTTGACCTTTGATCCTTGATTCTCTTGATTCTCTTGATTGTCTTTTGTTGATTTGATTTATATTCTTCTGACGCTCTCTCTTCCTCGGATTCAGCCACCACATATTTGCCTCATCGACATCGACTCGGGAACAACACATGACGCACGCTTGGAAACCAAAGTACAATACTCAACAAATAGTCCGGTCGACGTCAACGCCAACGTCGACACCGTCGGCCACCGCAACCACCGCAACCACCGCAACCATGCCCATCCACAGCGATTTCGCCTCGCTGGTTCTCAACCAGACCACTCGCAATGGCTCGCCATCTCAGTCCCCGGCCCGCCCGCGCCTGCCCTCCATTTCGGAAGTGCGGCCCCACGACGGCCACTCGCCGTCTCAGTCACAGTCCCACTCACACTCGCATTCGCACTCACACTCACACTCGCATTCCCATTCCCACTCGCACTCGCACTCACACTCCCATTCAGACCTGCCGGAACACGACGGCCACGACGGCTTTGACAGGTCCCAGAAATCCGAATTGGACAGAGCGGCCGCCGAATCGTCAAGACAAGTGCTCGATGTGAAACGCATGTCCCACCTCCGCGTGCCGCGTAGCCGCACCCCGTGGGACGGCAACGGCTACTCTCTGTCCCGCGCCCAGAACAGGAGGGCCGACGACATCTCAGAGGTTTCCGAGACGGCAGAGGTGGAGTCCGAGGCCGAGTCTCACGACCGCCGGCCCTTGTTCCAGACGCTCGTCGTCGACAGCCACCACCGCCAGTACTCGTCATCGACCGCCTCCCTGGCCACCAGCTACGGCAGCGTCGGTAGTGTCGGCAGTGTCGGCAGTGTCGGTAGTGTCGTCAGCGCCGGCAGCGTCGTCAGCGCCGGCACCAACACCAGCGGCTCGTCGCCCTACACCACCCACCCGCACTCAAAGACAAACTCGGCCGAGTCGGCCGTCGCCCCAGCCCATTCGCACTCCCACCCCGTCGAGCTGCCGTCGTTTGCCGACCTCGACAAGCACACCCGCCGCCATGCAGACAACAGATCGTCTCGCTCAGGCTCGACCTCGAACAGCCACAATGTGCCCGACCTGGACATGCCCTACAGCAATACAGCCCGTGCTCCGGCAGAGCGCATGCCGGCGATGGCTGCCGGCCTTGACCATTTTCCTGCGCACGAGAGCCAGCCTTACACACGTGCGGGTGCCGACCGCACAACACACGCACCTGCCTCGTAAGTTTTTTTTGTTTTGTTTTGTTTTGTTTTTGCTTTCTTTATTAGTAATAAATTGCCGCGCTGCCACTCGTGCCTTATGTGGGCTTGAGATTGGCGTCAGCAGTGTGCTGTCCTGGCGAGGATTCGTCATCGTCCCGTCGCTCCTTCCTCACTTCATCTCAAGTCAAAATGTTGAAAGCAGCCTTCCTTCCTATTGTGGCCAACTGAGTCACTCGCTCCTGCCGTTTTTTTCTTTCTTATAAAACAACGCTTGAAAGCCTGGGGACGCACTTGCCGCGCCTATTGCCTGTTCGATGCCCTCTGCAGCCAGCTGTTTTTGCTTGCCAGCCCCCCTCACAGACCTTGCACTGCATCTCTCTCCTCTTCATCTCTCCTCTTCATCTCTCATCTCTCATCCAGACCCGTCTCCGATCCCTCGTCACAAAAGTTTGTGCCATTTTGGGATCCTGCAACCCCTCCACCTCGTCTTTTACCGGTGCCATTGCTCTCATCTGGTACCAGCACACCGTTCACCATCGTATTTAAACCTCAGGTCGTTTCTCTCCCAATCTCTGCATTCCGAGGTGCGTAGTGCCTCCTTGGTTTGTGTTTTCTTCTTCTCTTCTTTTTTGTCTACTTTTGCTTGGCTTCAGCCCGCTACAGACATAAACAGGCATACTGACATCACAGAACCGCTGAGCAGCGCGACGCTCATCAGCACCGCCGCACTGCATCGGCACCGGCACCGCAGCCCATGGAGCCTTTTGTCCCCCAGAGCAGCCGCGGAGCTGCCCCAGCCAGCGGCTACGCGAAAACCTACCTGACCACGCCGCAAGGAACCCCGGATCAGGTATTCTCCAACATTGACGACACGGGCTATGCGCGCCAGAGAAGCAGCAGCCTCTATCGACACAACATGCCGTCTCCGTCCGACGGCCTGCCAAGGACCCCTTCCAGCCACACGTCTCCAGACCAAGCGCCGGCATCCCTCCCTACGCCTGCTCCCGTGTTTGGCGAGCCCGTCCAGCAGCCCGCCCAGCAAAACGGGCAAACCGGACAAAATGGGCAAAACGGGCAGTCCAGAAACGCTACGCACCGTCACCGCCAGAGTGTCGAGTCCTCGAGCGATGGCCAGAGCGAGCCCAACTTTTTCGAGCTTGGCAACTTCCGTGATGTCAACGAGGCCGACGGCGACAAGTGCGTCTTTGTTAACTACTGCGGGACCGGCTCGAAGCCGCGCAAGGCCATTTCTCACTTTTTTGGCCGGAACAAGACATGCACGCGCCAGATTCGTGAGTATGTGTGGGTGCACTGGTGCAGAAAGCACTACCAGCGTACACGGTATGAGCAAAAGGCCAACTACCCGCTACGGCAGGCGAAGCTGCTGCGGGCGCAGATTGAGCGTGTGCAGATCTGGGGTGACCAGAACAGAGCGGCCGGCAGAGGCCCGGTGCTGGTCAACTGGACTCTGGCACTGCGCAAGCGGGAGCAGGACCGGATCGACGCGCTCAAGAAGAAGGATAAGCAAGATCGTGCCGACAAGGCTCTGGGAAAGCGGAAGAGAGACGATGGCAGCAACGAGTACTACGACGGCAATGAAGGCGTCGGCGGCCGTGGCGTCGACAGCGGCGCCAACGACGGCGCCACCAACGGCTACCCAGACTATGATGGCGAGGCCGGGCTTGACCTGGACGACATCCCGTCCCACGCGCCCGACTGGCTCTTGGAGTTTGTTGGCCGCGAGTGTGACACGCAGTTTCTCCTGCAGCTCATTGACCGTATTGAAGGAGAAATCAACGCAGGCACGCTGCCCATGATTCCCGACATTGAGATGCTGCCAAACTTTGAGGACCCTGCCGACGCGAGCAGCAAGAAGAAGAAGCCCACCAAACGCCGGCAGACAACCGCGCGACGGGCCCCCCTCGGCCACCGCCAGACGCAGTCAGTCAGCGGCCCGATCATGCACTCTGCAGCACATGGTCACAGCCCTGCCCCGTCATTTGACTTCCGGCAACCACACTACCCGCACCCGCCGCCGCAGCACGCAGCGTTCCCGCACCAGCCGCACTACCCATCACCGCACTACTCGTCGCCCCACCCGCACCATCACCAACAGCCGTATGCCAACGGCGAGGGCTACAACTCGCCCGCTGCTCCCCACAGCTCTCACGCTGCTCCCCACAGTTCGCACAACCGCTACCACAGCATGGGCAATCTGGCTCTCGCACCTAGCAGCACTGCCGGTAGCAACGGCCGTACCCAGCTGCCAGCGATTGACGCGCGGAGCTTTGACAGACCGGCGGCTGCTGGACAGTACTCTGAGCATGGGTACCCGCCTGCCTTTGCGGAGAGCGAGTTTGCGCCGCGAGATATGCCGCGAGACATGCCGCGAGACATGCCGCGCTCGCACCAGCGGTCGCAGTCCGAAGCGGTGCCCCGGCAGTACCCGGGACACTACACCGGGGAGATGAATAAAATCCATCTCCCGCCCCTGCATACCATGACTGCGTCTGATATGCGCCCAGCCTCACCGCAAACGCTGCTGCGACACGCTCGCCACCACAGCTCGTCGTCGCACATGGGCATGCCCGGTGGCACAGACGGTGCCAGCGACGCGGACCGCGAGCAGCCGGACAGCAGACCCCCTTTTTACAGGGGTCCTATTCACAGGCCGCATGCCTTGGATGTTTGATCTTTCCAATCATGTTTTCGTTGATTTTCGGTCCTTTTTCTTGAACCCCTTTTATCTTTTTTTTCTTTGTTTCATCATTTTGTCATTTCCTTTGTCGCTTCACCCGCGAGGCTGGTTAACTCGCGGCATGACCATGGATATCCCCGGAGTTTGGAGATGGATGACTGCTTGTAGAGCAGACTGATTCGAAACGGGTTTTCGTTTTGCGTCTCTTGGTTGCCAAAGTTCTTGGCGGCGTTTACGTTGATCTACGTTCGTTTTACCTTGTTTCTCTGTCTACGTCTTTTTTCTATTTTTTTTTTTTTTTTTTTTTTGGTTTTACAGGTCCGACCAACGCGACGTTCGGCTACGGAAGGAAAATACGGCCACCAAGGCCTGGAGTTTGGATTGCTTTTTCGTTTCAGATACAAGACGGTGTTTTTCGTCTTTCTTTACCGCGTTGATTATAGCTGCGCAGCAGTACATGCAATGCTATTACATGTTCAGCCTTTTCGTCGTAGCCATGGGCAGTGATCACCAGCGTAGTTGGCGTGATTATGCAGTGCAGTCTCGATAGTAAAGCAGGCCGGCAGCTTGACGGGTCCGACGAAACAAAACATAAACAAGGTATTCAATAAAGTCTTTGTTAACCCAGACCTCGCCAGCCAGCCGCCGGTCTAGATACAGAGGCATATCAGGTGGAGGAAGAGACACCCGACATCAGCAGAAGTGGCACTGTCCGTTCTGCCAAGTAGTAAGTACCTATGTACGGAGTACTAGTAGAGATGCTTCGGGCAAGGGTTCTGCAGCACACGTCGACCTTTTTTTTGTAGTTTCTTTGGGCAAGTCGCTGACCGCTCCTTCCTGGCTGTGTTCTCTTGTAATTCACAAAGGTCTGGACAAACTCAAGCGAGACAGAGTACTCCGTACATACATACATACATACAGAAAGTCGTGTTAGCGGCTCGCGCTAGCTGAAAGTGCCCAGTCTCGGCTCGTCGCCGTTCCGAGAGATCAGCCCCGCCGGCGACTGCCGCAGCGTGTTTGGATGGGGGATATTTGTACATACCTATGATAGTATGGGCTGGTCGAGCATACATAGTAGGCGTTTGTTGGCATGTTCTGTAGGCATTTGAAATGCGTGATGTAGACAATTTGATAGCAAGAACTGTCCAGTGCCGAGTGCCCAGTGCCTCATTCTATATTACTAAGCAACCCGGAGTGCCCAGCACATAATTTGTTTTTTTTTTATTTACTTCGTTTCGTCTGCCCTCTCTCACCGTCAACGCCAGCATCAACTCTTATTTGGTTTGCTGTTTCTTGTCCAATACTCGATAGAGTGCCCTCTGCCAATAAGATCATCAGCGATGCATTTCAAAATCTAAGATACGATGAACACTGCACGCAAAGTACGCAAAGTATTACACAAAAGTCCAGCAAACTGAAACACGGGCAGCGTGACAGCCGTTCCTAGCTCCAGCAGAGGTATGTACCTATGTAGCTTAGCTCGAAGGATTGAAAGACTGAAGGATCGAAAGAAAAGAACTGAAAGATTCTCCGTGGACTGGGACTAACACGCTAGCCGCTAAAATCGCCGCACCCGTACGGCAGCAGAGCTCCTTTTTTCGAACACAAAGTCGATCCTCCAGATGCTCTTTCCTTCCCCCCCGACATGCAGCTGCCCGAATCCATTGCCCTTCCTGCCCTTCTGGACCATCCAGGCCCCATCGGATCGGAAACGGGTCAATACAAGTCTGCGGCTTTATTTAATTTTCTTTATTGTTTATTTTATGGTTGGCTCGAGATGGACAAAAAAGTAAAGGCCTGGCCCCCCATGTCTGTTCTGAGGAAAGAGCTACATACGTAGTGCAAACACAGTAGCGCCGTCTTAGCTGAGCTGGGCCCTGTTGGTTATCAAGCCGTTCCCATTTGCCGCTCCTCTTTCTGTCGTCATTCGTACTGCTGGATATGTAGAGGCTTTGGTACTACTTGTATAAAAGGGTCTCGCCTCTTTTGTTTCGACTTTTTCGACCGTCGCCTGTTGACTGTTTGTTTCGTTTCTCGTTTCTCTTTTCTCTCGTCTCTTTTTTTCTCGTCTCCCGTCTCTCGTCTCTCGGACCCTACGGAGTGACCACCAACCCGCGGCAAGGATAGCTTAAACCTGAGACAGGACAGAGTAGTAGGGGCTGGAGCAACTCGACACGACGCCCAAACCGACATTTTGTTTGCTCGGCATCTGCATTGCATTTTACTTTTTACTTTTTACCTTTAATCATTATTCCTACTTGTCTCTTGCGCTTTCAGCAACACCGCTAAAACACACACCACACACACACCACACACACACACACCATGGTATCTGCCGTCCTCTTGGTGGCTGCTGCCGGCGTGGCTTACACGGTCTTCAGCACTGCCAACGGCCTGCGGTCCAACATTGCCAAAGCCCGCAAGGCCGGCCTGCCATATATCGTCACCCGTGCGTGTCTCTCCTTGCTCATACACTCTCAAAATAACAAATCTAACACACAATAGCCTGCTCGTCGCAAAACACATTATGGCAGATCACCCACAAGTTCTGGGTTGCCCTCATCCGGCTGCTGCCCGCGCATCTCTGGGAGAACTGGCTCTTCTACCTCCTCCCCGACTGGGGATACGTAGACGGCCAGGAGCCGTGGGACCGCCTGGGCGACAACTTCCTCGCCGTCTCGCCCGGCCTCATCACCCTCAACACCCAGAGCCCCAGCGCCATCCACCAGATCGCCTCGCGCCGCGAGCACTTCCCCAAGGCCACCATGCACTACTCCATCCTCGAGATCTTTGGCCGCAACATCCTCACCACCGAGGGCGCCACCTGGCGCTTCCACCGCAAAGCCACCAGCGCCTCGTTCAATGAGAAGAACGCCGCCCACACCTTTGCCGAGGCCATCCACCAGACCCGCGGCATGCTCGCCAAGTGGGAGGCCACCGCCCACAGCGACGCGCCCACCATCGCGACGCTCGAAAAGGACACCATGGCCCTGGCCCTGCACATCATCGGCTATGTCGGCTTCGGCATCCGCTTCACGTGGCCCGGCGAGCCCGTGCCCGTCGACACCGATCCGCGCATGCGCAAGTACGGCAGCAACTCGCCGCCGCCCGGCCACTCCATGACCTTTGCCACGTCGGTCGAGCTCGTGCTGCACCACATCCTGATGCTGCTGCTGATGCCCGCGTGGCTGATGCGCGTGCTCGGCTTGTTCATGGCAGGGCCGCGTGCCGCCTACGAGGCCAACCGCAACTATGCCCAGTACATGGGCGAGTTCCTGTCGGACAAGACGGCCGCCGCCAAAGAGGGCACGCACAGCGACGGCATGGACCTCATGGGCCAGCTCGTGCGCAGGCGGCTGGAGAGCAGCAAAGGCGGCGGCGACGACAAAACGAACAACAAAAGCAAGAGCGGCGAAAGTGCACAGCTGACCGACGACGAAATCATCGGCAACGCCTTCATCATGCTCGTGGCCGGCCACGAGACCACGGCCGACGCGCTGCACTTTACCTTTATCGAGCTCGCCAACAACCCGGCGAGCCAGCGCGCGCTGCAGGCCGACATTGACCGCCTGCTCGGCCGCGACACCGACCCGACCACGTGGAACTACGAGTCCAGCATCAACCTCATGACCGCGTCCATGCTCGGCGCCGCCATCAACGAGACCCTGCGCCTCATCCCCCCCGTCGTCACCGTGCCCAAATGGATCCAGCCCCACGCCGACCAGCCGCTCGCCCTCGCCGAGACCGGCCAGACGCACGTGCTGCCCGCCGGCACGCACATTCTCATCAGCGTCGTCACCGCCCACCGCCACCCCAAGTACTGGCCGGCGGCGAAGGAGACAAAAGCGGCGGACGGCAGCAGCGGCAGCGGCAACAGCAGCCGCACCACCGACCTCGACTCGTTCATCCCCGAGAGATGGTACCGCACGCAAGACGACGTCTCGGAAAGCGAACAGGACAAGGAAATCGACGGCGCCGACACGGAAGACTACGGCGGCTTCCAGGGCCCCGACACCAGCGCGCAGATGTTCCGCCCCGTGCGCGGCAGCTTTGTGCCCTTTTCCGACGGGCCGCGCAGCTGTCTCGGCCGCCGCATCGCCCAGGTGGAAATGCTGGCCGCGCTGGCCGTCGTGTTCCAAAAGTACAGCCTCGAGCTGGCCGTGGACTGCGACGACGCGACCGTGGCCAACATGACCGACGACGAGCGGCGCGCGCTCTACGGCACGGCGCAGGCCAAGTCGCGGGCGACGCTGCGGGCGGCGCGGGCGATGCTGACGCTGAAGCTGCACGGCACGGCGGCGGTGTCGGTGCGCCTGGTGCCGCGGGGCCAAGAGCGGTTTGCCAGCATTGTGAACTAGATGATTCAGATGTTGGCTTGATGTTGGGTTTAGATGTACGACTAGGCTATTATATACTGAATGAATGACGATCTACGCGATAATCAGAAAGTGTGCGTGACAGACGTTGCATGCGGGCTGTGGACGACTGTGTACGTAGTATGCAAGACAGCTGGCAGGTGCCCAATCTGGCAGTTTGTGAATTGGGTACTGTTTGGCAATGCTCTACTCTGCAAGGAAGGCGCGACACTGCCGCTGACGAAACGACAGCACTATCGTGCCGGGCACTTGTGAAGAATCTACAAAGAATAGAGCAACACTGCCGCTCTTTCCTATTTGGCTTCAATACAAATACAATGTACAAATAATGTACAAATCAATGTACTATGGAATCAATGTACAACCAGTCGCGCCTTCTTCATCACGGCCTCGCGGCCGATCACGACCTTGCCGGGCGCACCTTCCCCAAACGCGGAGCCAACGCGTCGTTCTTCATCTCGCGGGTATTTTAATTGCTGTGTAGAAGGGGAAGGAGGAGAACATGAACAAGAAGGGAAAGCGGGAAAAGGAAAAAGGGAAAAGGGAAAAAGGAAAAAGAAAGAGGGAAAGGGAAGCCGAATAGGAAAGGAAAGTGCTCGTCAACGGGGTGGGCCTTGCAATCTGATTTGGCGATTTGCGCATACCTTTCCATTCCTGTGCCTGTCGCTCCCCTGTTGTCGTTGTCGCACCCCCCCCACGTTGTGTAGTATTCTTGGTACTGTACATACTATGTAGTGTACACCGGACATAGTATGTATTACTCTGTGCCTTTTTCTACTGACACGCGACGCCGCCAGAAAACGTAAACAAACCGCCGCCGCATCCCAGTCGCAGCCAGTCCTCCCCCCCCCAATACCCGCCGCCCCTCTGCCCTCTACTCTTTCCGCTCTGGACTAACATCTTATTATCTCTAATATCCATCTGCTCCGTAATAATCGCACCTTCTTACACCGCATCGCATCCAAACCCTAACACGCATCGATCGCATCGCATCACCAACTTTGCATCACAGATCACCATATTCTACTTTTTTCTCTCATTGGAATACAGACCACGTCATTTGTACAAGCCATCTATCTCCATCAACGTTTCAACGCTCCACATCCATCACAATGACTTCCTGGTTGCGCGCGCAAAAGAAGTCGGACCTCGTCGACATTGCCGAGACCATTGGCCTGAAGAGGTGAGTCTTTGCTTGTTTTATGACTGTGTTTTGTATACTGTGTGTTCTATTGTTGCAATACTGTCTTTACGCGCGTGCTGTGCGTCTGTTGGTGGTTCTGCAGCAGCCCGCGCACAGATAGCGTTCGCATCGCAGCGCATCATCAACACAACAACAGCACACCTCGACGAAATCAACAAATGAAAAAGCAAAAAGCCTAAAATAACGCGTCACTAACTCCCCAGCGTCTCGAGCCTCAAGAAGAGCGAGCTCGAGTCCGCCCTCGACGAGTACCTCACCGAGAACGCGTCGCTGCTCTCGTCCGACCCCAAGCTCGCGCCCTTCTACAACATCCGCTCCAAGACCTCGGGATCGCCAGTCAAGCGCGAAGTCTCCGCCTCGGGCGAGATCAAGGTCACCAAGCGCCGCTCAAAGGCCGCCGCAACCGAAGAGCCTCCCACACCCGCTGAGGATGTCTCGGTCCCGTCTGCGCAAACGCCCTCGGCCCCCTCGTCGGCCCTGATCCGCACACCCGCGCGCGCGCTGTCCCTCGCTGCCAGCCGCATTGCACTGCCGGCCTCGCCTGCCGACGTCGCCCTGGCCGTCGACCGCAGCGCTGTGGCTGTGCGCACGCGCGCGCTGTCCATCTACGCCGACTCTGGTATCACCGAGGCCACGCAGGCAACGCGCGAGTCGCTGTCCACGGTCTACTCCATCGCCCTGCTCGTGTCCGCCTTTGAGTGGTTCAACCTGCGCGCCGAGGTCCTGCCCGTGCGCTACGCCTTCTCCATCCCCGCCATCCAGCTGCTCGGCACCGACTCGTACCCCGTCTCGCTGCCCGACATTTTCCTGCTGCTCACCTGGCACTTTTGGGCCCCCGTGCTGCTGTGGTTCTTTGTCAGCACCGCCATTCCGTCGTTTGTCGGCTACTTTTTCAACCTGTCCGCCGCCAGCGCCAGCCACCACACGGGCCGCGGCCGCTCGCGGCCCTTTTCCACCGCCGAGTACGCCGTCGACCCGCTGACGTTCAGCCTGGCCAAGGGCCTCCTTGTCTTTGTTGTCCTGGCCCAGGGCGTGTCTCTGGGCGGCTACATTGACGGCAAGGTCGTTGCGCGTCTCAACTCTGGCCTCTACGGCGGCTGGCAGGGCGCCATCTCCGGCGCAGCCATTACCGGCCTCGTCAGCCTGTACGATGCCGTCCTGCGCAAGTAGCCGCACAATAGCGGCTGCGGGCGACTACAGACGCCTATAAAATTTCAATAATTTCTGTGTGACGGTTAGGACGGCAGTCCTGTTGGCGTATGAGGCGTTTACGGCGTTGTGCCCCGGCTCTCACTGTCGCCCAGTACCCTTTCCTCTTTTCTCTTTCTCTTTTCTCTTTTCTCTTTTCCCCTTTCTCTTTTTTGGTTTCTGTTTCTGTTTCTGTTTTCTTTCCTTCGTGTTGGCTCACGCCAGCGACTGTTTCTTGGATTGCTTCTTTGAGGTTTTCCCGGCGGACTTTATGCTTTAATGTGCATGTGTCGAAGAGGTCGGGCCGCGTCCCATCTCTTGCGCGCATACGGACGACTTGTATTGTATCTTGTGTTTGTTTGGTTTGCTTGGCTTTTGCTTTTTTTGTTTTGTCCTTTTTGATTTATGGTTTACTGTCTACTTGTTTGTGATACCGCGCCTTGAATAATATCTATGTTCTCAAGACTCTCAAGACTCAAGATTCTCAAGATGGCCCCCGGATGTTGTTGTTATTGTCATTGGTATCGAATTGCTACTGTTTCAAAGGAGATGGAAAAGGGGCGATGTCGTGGGAAACAAATAGCAATGTTGGTTTACTTTGTTGCTTCTTATTATGTTGACCACTCTTACTACACCGCTGTTGTCATTGATCTTGTGATGCGTGATTTGGCTTGGCCAGACGTCGATGGGGTAAACGCATTAATAACGTCGACGTCTAGCCGCTCTAGCCTTATCTGGCCCGCTGATAGGCCTGGCCTAGGTTTATCGGCCCGCACCAATGCTCTGTACGGTTGACTTGACATTTGACTGGCACCCATCGTGAACTGGACAATTCTAGAGTCTCTACTGGACCATTCTACACAGAACACTGAGCACAGGATGAGCGCCGCTATTGGGGACGGCCTCCCACCCGCGCTGCCGCACCGCACCGATGACGACATTGACCGGGAGATTGCCGATCTCGAGGCCCGGCTGCATGCCGCGAAGCAGCGCCGGCAGCAGCAGACGCCAGCACAGTCACAGTCACAGTCACAGTTACAATCACAGTCACAACTACAGCAGCAGCAGCACTTCCTCTTCCTCCTCTCCGACTCGGCCCTGCCCCTCGGCTCCTTTGCCTTTAGCAGCGGCCTCGAGTCGTTTCTCGCCCACGACAAGGCCGCCGCCTCCGCAACACTCGCCGCCGCCGCCAATGCGCTGCCCAGGGGGCTCAAGAGCGGCCCGGCTGCCTTTGGCGCCTTTCTGCCGCTCTCCATCACGTCCTACGCCCACAGCAGTCTGCCCTTTGTCCTCGCCGCCCACGATGCCGCGTCTGCTGTAAGATCCAGATCCGACTTTGCTACGCTGGACCTCTTCACATCCACCCTCGCCGCCCTCGACGACACCTTTGACGCCACCATCATCTGCACCGTCGGCCGCCGCGCGTCCGTCGCCCAGGGCCGCGCGCTGCTGTCCGTCTGGGAGCGCGCATTTGCGCCCGTGCTCGCCGCGCCCCCGCTCATGCCGCACGACCCCCTGCGGCCGTTCGCGCTGCTCGTCAAGCGCTCGTCCAACCCGCCGCCGGGCACGCTCTCCGACGCATCGGCACACATCCCGCCGCTGTTTGGTGCCGTCGCGGCGTTTGCGGGGCTGGACCGGCGGCAGACGGCGGACGTGTTTATGCTGTCGCACGTCAAGGCGCTGGTGTCGGCGGCGGTGCGGGCGAACCTGCTGGGCCCGTACCAGGCGCAGAAGCTGCTGGCGTCGGCGCATGTGCAGAAGCTGGTGGTGCAGGCGGTGGAGGGCGCATGGGGCGTGGCGGTGGAGGATGCCGGGCAGACGATGCCCGTGGTCGATCTGTGGATGGGCCGGCACGAGATGCTGTATTCGCGGATTTTCAATAGCTAGCATTTACTTGGAGATATGTACTTTGTAGAAGATAATGATTACGGCGATTATGATTGAGACACACTACAGTGGTGACAGCACTGGATTAGCGCAGTACAGCGTAGCGAGTGCCTGCCAACGTACATACCGAGAAAGACGCAATGGCAAAGAGTACTCCGTAATACATAGTAAAAAACCATGGGAGCGCCCCACTTTTAGCACCCCGCAGGAAAGTCGTTCGCATCAACGACGGCAAGCTTTGCCATTGACGCGCAGCACCGGCGACGACGACGACTCCTCGAGAAACGACGGCAGATGAAGTAAAATAAACAACAGACAGAAACCAGCAACTATCGTCACCTCGAGAGCGCGTACATACAACACAAGACAAGACCGCACTGACCGCAGCGCCCTGCTGCCCACGCCGCCACGATGGTGAACATTACAGAAAAGATCAAGGAGTACGTCGTGCCCGGCATAGCGGCCCGGCTTCAGGCTGAATACTGAATACTGAATACTGAATACTGATACTGACCGTCTAGGATCGAGGATGAGATGAGAAAGACACAGAGTAAGACCCGGCACCGGACGCTGCTGCATGGATGACGGCCACATACTGACACCACCGCCCACAGAGAACAAGGCGACAGGTAAGCTCTATCCAATCTGCACTGATATCATGAGTTGAACAAAGACTAACAGGCTAGAATACCATCTTGGTTTATTAAAAGGGTGAGCCTACCAGTATACTGTAGACGGTATTGCATACTTCATATGCTGACTAATCAGAAAAATTGCACGGTTGAGAGCACAGCTGCTGGAGCCCGGCCCGGGAGCGGGCGGCGGGCCGGGTGCCGGCTTCGATGTGAGCAAGAGCGGCGATGCACGCATAGCGCTGGTGGGCTTCCCGTCGGTGGGCAAGTCGACGTTTTTGTCCAAGGTCACAAAAACACGGTCCGAGGTGGCGGCCTACTCGTTCACGACGCTGACGGCGATTCCCGGCGTGCTCGAGTACGGCGGCGCCGAGATCCAGCTGCTGGATCTGCCCGGCATCATCGAGGGCGCCGCCGAGGGCAAGGGCCGCGGCCGGCAGGTGATCTCGGCGGCCAAGACGAGCGACCTGATCCTGATGGTGCTGGACGCGACGAAGAAGCTGGAGCAGCGCGCGCTGCTGGAGGCGGAGCTCGAGGCGGTGGGCATCCGGCTGAACCGCGACCCGCCCAATATCTACCTGAAGCCGAAGAAGGCGGGCGGCGTCAAGATCACGTTCCAGGCGCCACCGAAGCGGCTGGACGAGAAGATGGTGTTCAACATCCTGCGCGACTACAAGATGCTCAACTGCGAGGTGCTGGTGCGCGACGAGAACGCAACGGTGGACGACTTTATCGACGTGATCATGAAGGACCACCGCAAGTACATCCGGTGCCTGTACGTGTACAACAAGGTGGACAGCGTGTCGCTCGAGTTCCTCGACCAGCTGGCGCGCGAGCCGTACTCGGCGGTCATGAGCTGCGAGCTGGACCTGGGCATCCAGGCGGTGATCGACCGGTGCTGGCAGGAGCTGCGGCTGATCCGCATCTACACGAAGCGCAAGGGCATGGACCCCGACTTCAGCGAGGCGCTGATTGTGCGGTCCAACAGCTCGATCGAGGACGTGTGCGACCGCATCCACCGCACGCTCAAGGACACGTTCAAGTATGCGCTGGTCTGGGGCGCGAGTGCACGGCATGTGCCGCAGCGCGTCGGCCTGGGGCACATGGTATCGGACGAGGATGTTGTGTATATTGTGAGCGGATGGAAGGCGTAGTCGTCAAGAGTTATTTGATTGTTATGAAGCATTTTGTTTTACAGGAAATAGAAAGAGAATGAATTGTGTAATGATAACTCCTGTTCAACGCCGTTTTCCCAGCCAATAGAATCAACGGCAGATAAAAAACAAAGGACAACATGGTCCTAACAGAAACAGAACAAAGCATAAACAGTCGTAAAGACGCCTCAAGAAGAGGCAAAGACATCTAAGAAGACATCTAGAAGGCATCTAGAAGGCATCTAAAAAGGAGACTCGCTGCCCTCCTTCATCTTGCGGGCGGATGCTTGCGCAAAGAGCGACTTGGGCTTGGTCTTGCCGACCTGCTTGTTGCGCAGCGCCTTGAGCTTGGCCGTGCACGGGCTCATAATGTTGTCGGACGGCGAGACATACTGCTTGGGTCTGTTTGTCATTAGTATACTCGTATGCAGCAGATGCAAGGTCGGGCCGTCGGCAAAAGACTTACTCGTCGGACTGCATCTTGGACTGGAGGACCTGGCGATGGTACTCCATGCTCTTGATGTCCTTGCCGGCGTCCTTGGCTGTGTCGGCCGCAATGGCAGCGTTGACGTCCTTGTCGCCGAGAACGGGCTTTGTCGAGAACATTGTGTGTGTTGTGTAGAGTATGGAGAGTGTAGGAGTGAAGGAGTGAAGACGAGGTCTGCTAAGATGCGTAGATGCGTAGACGTGTTGAAGACGAGTGTTCACGGTATGGGTGAGCGTGAATCGGAAGAAGTAGAAGGGTGTGAGTAGAAGGGTGTGAGTAGAAGTGGAAGTAGAAGTAGAGTGAAGTAGAGTGAAGTAGAGTGAAGTAAGTGGAAATCTAATGGAAAACAGAAACGGAATAGAAGCGACGGTGGAGGGCTCTTTGTATTTTATCTGCTGCTTTGCACAAGCAAAAAAGAATGACGTGAAGAGCACACAGTGAAACAAGGCAAGGCTAGTCAGGCAAAGTCCACACAGGCAAGGTCCGCTGATACGCAAAGTCAGCAAGCCCAATTGGAATTAAAATTTAATCATGGAATATGGGAAAAATCAGATATAAACAGACTTCCGAAATAGGAAGGGGAGAGAGTGCTCTGCCCCGATTGCCTCTTTAATAGCCAGAAAGCGGATGGTTGGCGTGGCAACAACTGCCAGGTGGCATCGGCCGGCATGGGCCCACACAAGCTCCCTCTTTCCTTCTTTCCTTCTTTCTGCCTGTCCACTCTTTTCCACTCTTTCCCTTCCCGTCCCCAGACCACCACCGCCAATGCATTTCTCGCAACGGCCCCTTCTGTGGCCCTTGGTACCGCATTTCTACCACATTTCCAGGGTACCCCAATAATCCCATGTCACGGACCATTCGATTGACTCACATCTCGCGTATATGCCGTGGCACGGAGCATGCTGGCAGCATCACCGCAGAAACGGCAGAGGCAAAGAAACAGACGACAGGCAGGGAAAGAAAAGACTGGGTACGGATTGATGTGAACAGACGACTGGGTGTAGATAGTAGAAAGAGTAAGCATGGTGTAATGTGTAGAGCTCGATAGGCCGTGGTTGCAAGTCGTGAATAATAAGTCCCGAGCTATGTTTGGGATGAGAGAAATAGCACAAGAAAAAGTAGAAGTAGATAGTAAAAGTGAAAAGTAGAATGTAAAAAGTAGAAAAAATCAATAAAGTAGGATGCGTCAACAAAAAGACAACCGTGCAATTAACGGAAAACAAGCAAGCGTTGAATCTCAATAGAACATTTATACATTTGCTAATCAACTAAATGACAACCCAAACTAAATCAAACCAGACCCCGAGACATCTAGAGAACAGCCTCTGCGGCTCTACAGCTTGGCGGCCTTGTTCAGGCGGTGCTGGATCCGCGTGCCCGGCTGCACCCGCGTCAGGTTGCGCTCCTTGAGCAGCTGCTCCGACTTGGCCTTTTGCCACTGGATCTGCTTGGCCACCGCCTCGCCGCGCTTGTTCTCGTTGCGGCCCATCTGCGCCAGGTGCACCTCGTCCGGGCCGTCCGCCAGCCGCAGCGTCCGCACATTCGCCCACATGTAGGCCAGCGGCGTGTCCTGGCTCACGCCCGCGCCGCCAAACGCCTGCACCGCCCGGTCAATCACCGTCAGCGCCATGCTCGGCACCATCACCTTGGCCTCGGCAATCTGCGACAGCGCCGCCTTGGGGCCCTGCTCGTCCATCGTGATGGCCGCGTTGAGCACCAGCATGCGCGACGCGTCAATCTCGATGCGCGACCGCGCCACCCACTCCATGATCACGCCGTGCTCACGCAGCTGCTTGCCAAACGGCGTCTTGGACGGGTCGTTGATGCGCATCAGCATCCAGTCCAGCGCGCGCTCGGCCGCGCCAATCGTGCGCATCGCGTGGTGGATACGACCGGGGCCCAGCCGGCCCTGGATGATCTCGAAGCCGCGGCCCTCGCCGAGCACCATGCTCGACGCCGGCACGCGCACATTGCTAAACGTAATGTGGCCGTGGCCGTGCGGCGCATCGTCGAACCCGTAGACGTTGAGCATGCGGTGCACCGTGATGCCGGGCGTGTCGGCGGGCACCAGCACGACCGACTGCTGGCGGTACGGGTCCTTGCTGTTGGCGTCGGTCTTGCCCATCACAATGTAGATCTTGCAGCGCGGGTCGCCGGCGCCGCTGGACCACCACTTCTGGCCGTTGAGCACGTAGTCGCCGCCGTCGCGCGTAATGTTCATCTCAATGTTGCGGGCGTCGGACGACGCGACCTGGGGCTCGGTCATAAGAAAGGCGGAGCGGATGCGGCCTTCCATGAGCGGGCGCAGCCACTGCGCCTTTTGCGCGTCGTTGCCGTACTTGGCCAGCACCTCCATGTTGCCGGTGTCGGGCGCGGCGCAGTTGCAGGCCTCGGACGCGGTGCGCGAGCGGCCCATCCACTCGGCCATGAGGCCGTACTCGAGGTTGGTGAAGCCGGGGCTCTCCTTGTAGTGGCCCTTGGGCAGGAACATATTCCACAGGCCGAGGGCCTGGGCCTTGGCCTTGAGCTCCTCAATGATCTGGGGGTGGCCCTCCCAGCGCGCATCGCCGGCGCCCGTCTGGGCCTCGAACACGGCGTCGGCGCTGTTTGTTAGCAGGTATTCAGTCTTTGGTAGTCTTTGTAGCCTTTGTAGTCCTTGTGGTTATTGTAGAAGATAGAAAGAACCTACGGAATGCATTCCTCCTGGACAAACTTGGCGACGGCGTCCAGCGTCTTCTTTGCGCGGTCCGACACGCGGTTCGCGGCCTCGGGTTGTTAGATGAGATGTCGATGCAGAGGAGGTGATTCGGGAAACACTCACGATAGTAGGGATCTTGTCAGCCATTGTGTCTTTTTTGGTGGAAGTAGTATAACAAAAAAAATATACAAAGACAAGTATCAATTCAAAATCTACAAACGCAGATGGGAACAACGAGCTTATGGGGATTTTGGAATGTCTGGGGAACACCAGCCGATGGGCCACAGGAACGTATGAGCTAGTCCTGGGCTCGACTTCCCCCGCCCTCGGCCCACTGAGCGATCCCCATATTTACTCCATCCAGGGCCATAGCTGCAGGTCTTGTTACTGGAAAGCTGCTAGGAAAGCACTAGGGGGCCGCTGCCGAGGTCCAGAGTCCATACTGGCGTGTGGGGAACACCAAGCTATGAGCTATGACTGTGTATGCCCAAGTTCAGCCATACATAGCACAGAGAGAGTTGAACACGACTCGGTGAAATGGATTCCGGGGTAACTCGAGACGGAACTCAAGTCCGAGAATAGATGAGCCGGGCATTGCTAGTATTATATTATTTACTACTATCACCACACTTTTGGTCGTCGAATGTACGAGTGTGGCCAGTTTGAGCAGGCAAAGGAAGAGAAAACGCATATGCTTTGCATTTCGGGCATGTCTACAAAGGGCTCCAAAGCATAAAGCATATGATGCACGAGATTGTTGCCGAGCAATCGATACGTCGGGGTGTTGGCACGGGGCGAAACGCCGCGGCAGCCTTCCGACCAGATGACAGGTGCAGGGGTAGATGACTAATCAACGGGCTGCAGGAATCGGAGTCGCCGTTGGATGCTTATGTAAGAACGAAGTGACTCGGTGCTCTTTGCTTGTTTCACTTCTCGTCTGTCTTCAAACGGTTTACTACTAGTTGTCTGCCTTGGACAGTATTTCATTTTGTCGAGCCTCTAGCTCGTCAAACATCGGCAGCGCCATGGCCTGGCTTGTGCCGCTCCTCATGTCTGGTCTTTGGATGATCTTCAGGTGCCGTCTACAGGTCGTGTTCCATATGATGACTCGGCTGACTCGGTATGCACACTCGGTATTCACAACTCAGTATTCGCGACTAGCAGGTTCGTTTCGCTTCGAGAGAAAGACAGTCATCTACTTGCATCTACCAAGTACATCATGATACCGGAGCAGAGTGCGCGGCGTCTTTGCTTGCCGACTGCCACGGCCCGGTCATGTCTGGTAATCAGGTTGTGCTGCGTGGGGTTTGTGTCGTGTGTCGTGTGTCGTGTGTCGTGAGTTGTGAGCTGACCTGCCTCAATGCTGCCCTGGCGCGTCTTGTGAGAAGCAAGCATCACCTGCTGATCTGCTGGTGAAGAGAGGCCAATAACGCAAACAGAATAAGCTCGGAGAAAAGTCACTCGAGTTGTCGGAATGGCGTCGGTATGACAGACTGAAAGTGAAGTATAGACTGCAATCTCAGCATCGAGTGAACACGGATCAAGCGTCAATATTCCCAACAGTCTCTGGCTGTATACACGGCGGCAGAAACCGACCGGGGGTGTCCTACACCAACAGGCAGACAGCACTGCTCTGTACGTCCAGAGGTCGCTCCCGGCTGCCAAATCAGGATACGCCGAAATGCCCTGGGCTTGTAAAGATAGACTGGATGAGTGTGTATGTAGAAATAAAACCCTAAAAAGTCTGACAGCTCAGGACAGCTGCTTTACAGGTCTGGACCCCGAGTTTTTCTCTTTCCAGCCCGATCGGCCCCATAGCCTGGGCTGGACCCTCCCTTCCCGACCGCCCATCCTTGCGCGTCCGCAGAAAAGGCGATGATGATACAATGATTCTGCAGACTATGGCGTTCTATTGCTGAAAGAATCGTTTAGTGCAGTTGGCATGTCTAGTTTGTGATGTCGTATCGCTTATTCTCGGTGACGGTGCCCGGGTCTTTTGAAGAGAACAGAAGAAAAGAGACCCGGCTATGGCAGACTCGCTTTCGCAAACCTCTCAGCCTAGACAAGGCATCCATCCCATGGCTCGGTCAAGCAAAGGCATAATTCGAGCTCGAGTTTCCGTATTGAATTCCTTTATTTCAATCTCGATGAAAGCTCGCCTCTGCCCCGTGCCCGAACAAAAGCATCAGACTTTGTTATGTGGCGATACACCCAGTCTGTACCCAGCTCACACAATACCACACGACTGCAGGGTGCAGGTAGCCGATCGGCCCTGGACCCGACGGATATAATCGGCCATTTAGATAAGAAAAATCCTCAACAGGCACCATACCACCCTCGTCTGATGGCGTGCGCCGCGGGATGAACTCGATGTGCTCGTAATGCATGCTGCGGGTCGATTCGGGGTGAGCATCGGCTTCTAGAAGAAGTTTATCTGGCAGCGTGTCTTGCGTCTTCCTGCCTCGGGTCTACTCAGTAATAATCCCAACAGTTGTGATTAATTTTCTGCTTCGTAAGATGTTATATCCTCCTCGCCATCGCCAATCTTCCATGAGCATCATCTGATTCTGACTTTTTAGCTGTGAGTTTTTGTTTCCTCTACAACACAACACGCGATTCCTACTTAAATTCAATAGCCTCTCCTCTCCACCCTACCGACACTGACCACCGTCTCTTTGCACCTGTCTAGCGGCTATTTCTACATGGCTGTCCCCATCCGCCATAGCACCGAAAAGCTTTCCATGCAGGTCACACGTTGTCGTCCTTAGCGCACTCCCATTCGCTGCTTCTATTATTATAATACCTGGCTTCCCAATCGGGTCGAATTCGGCCACGCCGCTGCAGCAGGATTTGATTTTTACTTTACAAGAGTCATGGGTAATGAACGGTAAAGCTCAGTCTAATATGACTGGAAATTGAAAACCGAGAAACCCAAAAATAAGAATAAAAAATCATCAGTCAGCAGTCAATGACAACTGAAAGGGAAGGAACTATCGAGAAAAGTTCTGCCTGCGCTCTCTGTTCTCTGCTCTTTCCAATAATGGTTGCCTTGACCACTGTCCAACAGAACACCTTCTCTAGCTCCTTGTCATCTCGTCGTCATCCGGCCTCTTTCCTCTTTGATACTGCTGCACAGCTCCTTCCTTCTTGCACCGTATTCGCCTCCTCACCAACCAGGACCCCTCGCCCCTTCCCAAAAACGATCCCTAAACAGACAGTCTGACAGACCCGAACCACTGACCGCCCGCTAAAACGCCCCGCCTTGCCAACGTCCTGTCTGTCCCCCGCGCCTGACGTCGACACCACTAGCAATTTACTGCCACTTTACGCCCTTCAGCTCCCCGAGAACGCCTTACAAAAAAAAAGAAGGTGCGATCCAGGACAAAGAGCTTTGCTCTGCTTGGCTATTTTCTAATTTATTTTCTGCTCTTCCTTCCTTCTCTGCTATTGCCATTTCGAAACTAGAAGGAGCGACTCTCTCTGTCCATACACTCTTGCCTCTTTTGTCTTTTTGTCTTTTCTGCCTCGTCCCCCCCTGCTCCCCTTTTCGTCTCCTCTTCGTCTCATCCTCTCTCTTCATCCACCTCCCACCTCCCACCTCCACTTCAACCATCTCTTCCCTCTCAACAACTCGATCTGCGCCGCTCGGTCAATCTTACAGCGACAGTCCACCGCCAACCGCATATCATATACGTCTACATTCCCTACACCGGGCATTCGCAATCCAGCAATCTCTACTCTGCTTCAGCCCGAATCGATAGCATCCGATCCCCGCCCATATCCTCCCATCTCTTATTACCATCTCGACCTCGAATTCGGCCTGTCAACCTCGTCCAGTCTCTGCGCCCGCTTACCCTTTATAATGCGCCCTGCACGCGCCGGCGTCGAGCTCTGAAAATATTGTGCGTCTTCATTGTTTCCTCTAGCAGTATCAATCGGCCACAGCTTCAAGCTTCACTAGCGTCAACTTGACTTATTCAAGAGATCGCCGTCGCCATCGATCATCTCTACTGCCCGACCCCGATTTCGTCTTCAACTTCGACTTCGGCCTCAACTTCACCTGGGATTGCGAGGGTCTCCCATACCCGTTCCCCGCACCCTCCGTCTCTCCTCCCTCTCTACTCCCACCCTACCTCGACTTTATCCTTCCACTGCCACAATGAAAGGCTCTATACCTAAGAAGTTCAAGAGCCTTCGGGAAAAGAATGGCACGCACCGTCGGAGCAAATCGTCAGAGCCCGGTGTCAAGGTATGTAGCGCACCAGCTGTCTTTACTGTGTATGAAGGCATGGCTGACCCTTTCCAGTCGTCTGGCGACAATTACTTCATGTTCTGGAAGAATGAGGCACAAAAGCAAGCCATGCGCGAAGAGGCCGAAAAGGCAAACAGCGAAGCCAAGGTCGACCTCATTGCCACCCGCGTCGAACAGCTAGGCCTCGACAGCATCCGAAGAGAACACATTAAACTCGCACTGCTGTCTACGTACTCTGAAGGCGACGTTGAAAAGGCCGTTGAGCTTATCCGGCTGCAACAAGAAGCCTTCTCCGGCACCGTGCTGCCCTACAACCCAAATGTCGAAATGCTCGGTGCCGAAAACCGCAGCAATGTCACCTGCTACCTAGACGCCCTGCTCTTCGCCATGTTCGCCCGTCTCGATGCCTTTGAGTGCATGCTCAAAAACGACCAGCCTGACGGGGACCAGAGCAACCTCGCCAATCTCATCCGGCTCTGGGTCAACATGCTGCGCACGGGCAAGCTCATTCGTATCGACATGACGGAGCGGCTGCAAGCTGCGCTCGCGAGCTGTGGATGGGAGGAGGCCAGGCTCCTCCAGCAGCAAGACACGTCCGAGGCGTTTGCTTTCATCACCGAAACCCTCCAGCTCCCATTATTGACCCTTCAAGTCGATCTATTTCACCACGGCAAACGCGATGTCGACGACCACAAAGTCGTCTACGAGCGCCTCCTTAATCTGGCTGTGCCTCCCGACCCAGAAGGCAAGGGTGTCAAGCTCGAAGACTGCCTCGAAGACTACTTCAACACGCGAGTCGATGTGCTGCGCGACAGCCCTATAGAGAAGAGGGGCTCCTCCAGCGCCAACAAGGCAGCCATGTCGCCCACCGAGACCATTCGCGCCATCTCTCCCGAGAAGTCTTCAAAGCAGGAGCCTGGGCATAAGCCTGAGCAGGAACCTGAGCAGGAGCCGAAGCAGGAGCCGAAGCAGGAGCCGAAGCAGGAGCTTGAGCAGGAGCCGAAGCAGGAGCCGAAGCAGGAGCTTGAGCAGGAGCCGAAGCAGGAGCTTGAGCAGGAGCCGAAGCAGGAGCCCGCCAAGCCAAAAGCACCCAACAGTGATGGCCCCAGTGACAGTAACGAGTCCAGCAAAAATGTCGCAAGCTCTGAGGGTAAGACCGTGTCCCCGGTGTCTGATGGCTCTGTGGAATCAAATACCACAGATGCCACCTCTCTAGTAGAAGCATCGACCATTTCCAACTCTACAGAAGCTGCGGTCATTGCAAAGGGCCCAGGGTCTATTGCAGATACCAACAAGGTCTCTCCAGACGTCCCCGAAGCGATACACGAGGAGGATCCGGCCGCAGCTGCAAACAGTGCTCCTCCATTGACAGCCGATAGCACAGCCGATGGCTCGAGTGAAGCCCCCATCGCCGTCAACGCGGACAGCAGTAACGATGTCGCTGAGTCTGCCAGTGCTCCTGATGAGCAGTCTCTTGTGGCTGCCACTAAGGCTGCAGACGAGCCCGCCACAGAACCAGCCACAGGGTCTGAAGCAGAATCTGTAGACCCAAGCAGCGAGTCTTTTGACCGGGACCCTGGCCCTGTGCGGCGCTGGACCATGGTGGAGCCTCACACACTCACACAAGAAGATCGCACGGCCTCTTCCTCGTCCGACACCAGAGCTTTTATAAACGGGCGCCAGCGCTCTGCAAGTATCATTCAGCGTATTGTTCTGGAGCACGGGCAGTCCTCATCTCCTCACAGCCCTTCGCTCCTGCAGCAGTTTAAGAGACAAGGCTCCACTATCATCAAGGCCGTCACGATCCCTGCCTGGCAGTTCTTCCGTCTAATCCGTGAGTATTATTCAATTTCTGAACTTTCTTTAAAATTTATTTGAAAACACATATCTAACAATATAGCCTGGCACTCAACGTCCAACCGCGAGCCACAAAATGATGTAGAAGTTGTCCGCCAGTTCAACCAACGCCCAGTGGTCGGAATCTGCCTCAAGCGGTATACGATGAACAACAGCGGCCAGTTCCTGAGACAGAACACCTACATCGACATCCCCGACAGCCTTCGCTTACCGGCCTTTATGATGGGCGAAGACGGCATCCCCCGAGACTCAGACGAGATCAGCGCAGACTACAAGCTTGTTCTTCAGTCTGTCGTGTGCCACCGCGGCGCCTCTCTGCATAGCGGCCACTACATCTCCTTTGCCCGGGTCGACCCCAAGGTGCTGACAGACAACCGCCGGCACGAGGTCGACCCACCTCCAGACTACGAAGATGCACAATGGCTCAAATTTGACGATCTGTCTGTGGACAACCGCGTATCGTACGTCAGCGACATCAAGGCCGCCCTCAAGGCGGAGATGCCGTATCTTCTATTCTACCAGATCGTGCCAATGATGGATGGCAAGGTTTCCAATGCCGGCGAGCCAGCAGACGAGCCGCCATCGTATGCGTCGACAACAACAAACACGGCTGGCACGCCACAGCCATCTGACCGTCTGGACTCTAACAACCCGACTGCGGGATACTTTGATTCTTCGACCTGGGGCGGGTCTACGACGACTGGTCCTAGCATTCGATTCTCGTCTGAAATGGATCGCCCCATGCGCTTCAGTCTGGACGAAGACTCGACGACGTCTTCGTCAGTTACCAATGCCGCCCGGAAGACTGCTGATGGGATTTCACGCCGAGGAAGTGCTGCATTTACGAGCTCGATTATCGGCACACCCGTGATCACGCCCGAAGGCGGCCGTTCTCCGGTCATTGCCCCCAACGATGAGCCTACGACAGCTCAGCGTCTATCGAGGGCCGCCGCTCGCCTCACAGGCAAGTCACAGACGCGCAGTCGTCCTCCCAGTCAGGCGGGAGAAGGCAGGATGAGTTTGACCATGTCGCGACTCGGCGGTCTCGTCAGATCGAGCAAAGAGCCTCTGCGGCTGCCCGAGGAGACAAGCACAGATGCGTCTTTGGTCACCATTCCTACGACACCGTCGGCAATAGGGACGGCAGCTGCTCTCACGGCTGTCCATACTGCACCGGCGGCGACGTCGGCGTCGGCTAGTTCGAGTACTGGCAACCAGTCACAGGAGCTGTTGTCGGCACCGACGGCAGACGGTTTGGCACCTGTTGCGTCACCAGGGTCACCTCAGCCGCCGCAGCTCGATGGACAGGACGACCGTGGCCACCACCACTATCACCACCATTACCGGCATCACTCCCACCTGGGAAAGAAGCATAAGGAATCCAAGGACGCCGATGGCGATGGTAACAGCGCGCCTCAGCAGCCAGACGGAGCCGAGCTCGCCGCCACAGGCGCCTCTAAGGGCAAAGACAAGGAGCGTTCCAAGACCAGCAAGATGGGGGTGCCCGAGCGGGAATGTTCGGTCATGTAGGCAGATGGATATTCTTCCAGTCCGGACCCACCAGTCCCATCTGCGGAAAGACCTCGTCGTCCATTTGAGCGCCGCGAACGCCGCGAGCGAAGACACGGGCGCCGATTCGTGCGTTTCAAGCGCTACAAGCGGAAACTCTTTGACAAGTACTGCTGCTGCTGCAACAGCGCTGATTGCCTTTGATTTCTTGGTGTTGTCTTTCACTTTTTGTCTTTTTGTCTTTTTGCCTTCTTTTGATTATTTTATGTTTTCCCTTATTATTCCCACATTTGTCTGTTGCATATTTTTCAGGCGTTGGACGAGACAAAACATGGGCCTCAAGGTACCCTGCTACCACCTATCATTTTTATTGTTATTTTACATCTCTCATTGGCATTGTTACATATAGAAAATGCCGTCTCATCATACCCAGCGGCTGCAGCATCCTGTCTTCCAGCCTTTTCTCTTTTTTGTTTTTGTCAAGTATATCTTACGATTCTTGTTTGCAAAGACTAAGGCTAATATTGGTTATGAAAAGAATACCAGCTTGGAGCTTGGTATCAATATAAATTTATATTCAATAGCAGCTGCTCGTGTATGCTATATACAGATGCACAATCTAGAAATGGTGCTTGTGGTTCTTGCCGTGGTGCTTCTTGTGCTTGGCACCATCCTCGATCTGCTCCTCGGCATGCACCTCGTCCTCGCTGCGCGAGTGGAAGCCAGGAAAGCCCTTGTGGTGCTTGTGGTGCTTGTGGTGCTTCTTGCCGCGGTGCTTGTGGTCAGTCGCATCGGTCTCCTCAGGCTCGGCAGAGCCGTCAGTCTCCTCGGCCGTATCAACGACAGGAGCATCGCGGGGGTGGAATCCCTTGTGGTGCTTGTGGTGCTTTCCGCGGTGCTTGCCAAGACTGTCAACATCGACAGCATCGACATCATTGATAGCGTCGACCGCATTGACAGCATTGACAGCGCCGACAGCCTCAGCCCGAGCAGCGACTTCGATGCCGTTCTATTTGTTAGCATTCGTTTATATAAATAGAATCTAGAGACACATACGCCAACCGGCATGACGGCAGCGAGCACGCCGGGTGCCAGAAGAAGGGCAGTGAGGAGAGTCTTGGAGAGCATGTTCGCTATAGGTTGTTGTTGTTGGTAAAGAGGCTATTGAGGTTGATAGTAGAATGACGAAAAACAAAAAGAAGAAAAAAACGAAGGAGGACATGTCGGCTTTATACGCCAAGACCTCCGGCCTGAGTAGGTACAAGTACGCCATCGCTGAGGATGTCCGTGGCGATGATGCTATTCGGAGATGGAATTAGATTGAGCTGTCTATCTTCGTCACGATCTTTGCCATGAACCGTCGTAAAGAGGCTTTGACGCGTCATCGAGTAGATGGCATAGGGCACTATACTCGTTACGAGATGCAAAGATGCACGATGCAAATGAAGCCGGAGCTGAGCTCGTAGGGAAAGGGCTCGGGCATTGATCTCTCACGATCACTGATCATCTAAAAGACAAGTCCTTGAGCTTACGACAGCGCTTTCCCCGCGCGGTACGATATGGTGCGTGTTGTGTAGAGATCAGTATTAATATCGATGTCAGTAACAATAACAATACCAGCAACAATACCAGTAATATCAATATATGAGCCGCATGACGACGACCACAGAATGGTCACGGAGACCCTGGGTAAATGCAACCGGAACTCAAATACTTTCAACACTCGCTGCTTTTATTTTTTTTACACGACCACAAGACTAGTAACACATGAGAACGCCACAGCCAACCCTCCGGATAGAAAAGAGTAAAAAAAAAGTGACAGGAGAGCGGGAAAAACCAAGAACCAGAATAGGCATTTGAAATTGTACAGGAAACATCAATAAAATAAAGAAAATAAAACGAAATGGGAGAGTGGAGGATTGAGTGTTGTTGTAGGCCATGTGATGGGGATGTGATGATGAATAAACGGAAAAGGATGCAGGTATATGATGCATGTTGGTGCGTATGATGAGATGTGAGATGCTATCCATTCGTGGCGATGCTGTAGAAATGCGGTAGGGGTGCTGCAGAGATGCTGTATGATGGCATGAGAGAGAGCCGACCAGAGATGACTAGAGACGCAGACGCAAAACCCTCGTTTTGTTTCAACCCAGCCCGTACACATAAATTAATCACAATAGATGCTCATTCGATGTCGTCTCATGTCGTCGTCGTCGTCTCCTTTTTCATGTTATCTCGTCCGTCTTCCGTCTTCCATCTCCTCCCTCTCCTTCTCTATAACTCGCTTAGAAGGGGATGTTGTTGGGTGGTGTGTGGACTGGCGAGCCGTCGGGGTTCATCTCCATCTCCTCGCCGCCAGCCTCAATGGACACACCAAGACCGATCTTGGCTTGTTGCTGTTTTTGTTAGCATGTTCTACAAAGTAGATAGGGACCCTTTTTTTGAATAAAAAAAAGAAAGAAAAAGAAAGAAAGAAAACCTACAGTAGCGTGGTCGACGTCGGCGGCAAAGGTCATCATGACGGGCGCTGCTACCCGCTTCTCCAGCAGGACGCCCAGCTTGCCGCGCGTGTCAATCTGTGCGCGGAACGTGGACATGCGGAAGTCGTACTTGGCACCAAACGCAGTCACGCCCTCCTTGGTCAGGCCGCCGCCCATCATGGCCGCAGCAGGGTTGGGCACCAGCGACAGCGTGGTGTCGATGCCGGCCTGCACGTTCTCGGCCAGGCGGCGCCAGAACGTGGTGTTGATCGTGCCCTGGGGCTGGATCTGGGCAGTGGCGACCCAGTCGTTGGCGGCGTAGCGGGCGCTGTAGGACAGGCCGGCCTCGGGCGGCTGCGAGGTGGCGGCGCGCTGCCACACGCCCTCGAGGCCGATGGACAGGCTGGGGGTGACGGACTGCAGGTAGCTGCCAATGTAGATGCCGGTCAGGCCGCCGTCGAGGGCCGAGGGGTTGATCATCTTGAGCGCCGCGGAGAAGTCGCGGCCGGTGTACTCGTGCTCCAGCTGGGCCATGCTCTGCATCTCGCCGGGGGCGATCTGGATGCTGGACTTGGTGACGAGGCCGTCGGTCCAGCGGTAGTTGAAGCGGGCCGAGAGCTGGCCCTCGTTGTCGATGTTTCCTTGAGCAAAGATCTGGGCTGTCAGCAAATAATGTACAAACAATTGGTATCACGTTTAGGGAGGAAACACACCTGGTTGGTGCCGTAGAGACCGGCGAATGTGTATGGTTGTAACCGCTCGCCAATGGCAAACTGGTGCGACACCTGGAACAGCGGTGACATGTTGAAGGGCTTGGTCAGGTCGGCCTTGATGCCGGTAAACATGTGGTTGTTGAGCAGCACGTCGCGCTGCACCTCCTTGGCCAGCGCCTCGATCGTGCCGGGGTTGCTCAGGCCCAGCTTCGAGCGCCGGTCTGTCAGCGACTTCCACGCATCGGCCACCGATGCTGCAATCGGGTTGGACTGCAGCAGCGACAGCACAGAGTCGGCAGCAGACGCCATTGTGTTGTGTGGTGGGTGTGTGGTGGGTGTGGTGAGTATGTAGTAGAGGGAGAGAGTGTGCAAGGGTCGGCGCAAAGGCTGACGTTGGTTCTGTATATGATGAGGTAGAGAGGTATCCGAGTCGGCGCGGGGCGAGGCCGAAGGGTTGAAAGCTGAAAGCGGAGAACAGGTGCAGTCAAGTGAGCAGAAGAAACAGGACAAATGAGAGTCGGGGCTCAATAATGTCGCTTCGTCGTCGTCGTAGGTCCGCTTCGGGAGTCGGAAGAGGGTCGGAGGAGGGGGGGAGGGGAGGCAGTAGGTGACAGAGGTGACGAGGTGACGAGGCGGTGGTGGTGCCGAACTGCAAAGTGAGGTTGTGACGCCAAAATGGAGACTGGAACGGGAAAAAAACTTGTCCGTTGAGAGATGGCGCGAAAAAAAAATCGGGAAAAAATATGGGGATACAGTGGTGCAGCCTGTAGGCGATGTTGGGTGCTGTATTTGGGTGTTGGGTCTGTATTTCTGTATTTCGGATCTCACTGTAATTCAATGCATTTAGTTTCATTTTATTTTTGTATTATGTTTTATAATTTATAATGAATAGCAATGTTTCAAGTCGACAAGGCTGTCGTCGCCGGGCCTCAATACAGAAGGTGCCCGGCAGCTCCTTCCTCAGTAGACAGCTGCTGGCAGCCGCGCCGGTAAAGACCCGGCGGGCACGGTTAAGCAGTTGGGCCGCACGTGTTGTATGTATTCACGTGACTGGATATGACGTCGACTCAACTGCCTCCAGAGTTGACGGGCACCTCTTTTATGTTCATTTTGATTTCACTTCATTCTACTGAACGCTATCATACTTCATTAGACGAAAATAAACTCTTCCAAAGTCTGCTTCATCAAGGTGGCTACTCAGCCGTCAGGCAGTGGCAGAGTCGACGTCCTCTAATATTACAATTCGTCGTCCTGATTGGCCAGCTTATTCGCAGCTTAGTCAACTGAAGCAGCTCTGTATTTGGGCATGGCTTGAGAAGCGCAGAGTCCTGCAACCTCCGAGTTGGCTGGATAGCATTGCATCGAAGCTCTTCTGATTGTATCTGGTTAAGAGCCCTCGCATCGCCTGGGCGGGACTGCAGCAATTGAGCTTGGCTGGCATCTGAAAAGCGGCAAGATATCTGCCTACAGCTGAGCTGCCTGGAAGAATACTACATATCTTACATACAGTCTCTGCACGCTGATAACTCTCAGTATTTCCCACCAGGTGCCACTCTTACAGCAACACCGTCCGTCCAAACCTGCTGTAAGCATGTGCTGTCATCTTGCGTGATTTTCACAGCTTTTGCTTCATTGCTTTTACTTGAATAACTGGCTTCCTCCTGTCTATATTCCAGCTTGCTACATGATAAGAAGTCCATTGTCTCAAACTCTCAAATGCCAAATACGCTTTCTCCGTACTGCCGGCCTCTTTATGCTCTGCAGTACAATTAGTCATCCACAATCATCCCCGGCCGCACTTGCCTGCTTTGTTGTATCTTAAGTACTATAATAGCGGTCTAGCCCCATTCTCCAGCGCTCTTTCCTCTCTCCTCGTTCTTCCCGAGTACCTCGTCATTTGCCTTTGCCCATTTACACATTTTCGTTTGCCAATCGATAAGCAATCAGCAGCCAGTCGCACCTTCCCTGTAAGCCATAATACCTCCCCCGCTGTTGCTTCCGTCGACCCTTCCATTCTCGGCACAACGCAACAACGTAACAGGCATGTGGACTACTCTGTACATTATCGTGCATAATTATACCGAATATTATCGCAGCTCCGCGTGTCGACCTAAATAGCCTCACTTTGGTCGATTCCACCATCAACCACTAAGCCATTTTATCAACGCCTTTTACAAGCTCTACAGATCCCCCAGACACTCTCGCTCGTGTTGGCAACCCCACTTCCCCAGCTCAGGCTCCTGCTCCCCCTCTCTCTCTCCATCGCCAGCCGCCTGCGCAAGACGTCGCGCGAGTAATCCAGACCCGAGCTCGTGGCCGTCAGCATCGGTTTACAGATTGAGAGTGCTGGTAGCCCCGAATTCTGCGTGCCCCCGTCGTCTTAACTTGTAACAGCATGGACACCCTCTTGTGAGTTTTCTTGCTGCAGAGTCCTTTTGTTTTCTTGGTGGCTCGTGAGACAGGTCGGCCTACGTCGGTTTCACATGCTGGTCGCTGCTTGCTCGTCTCATGATGTCACGATTCGAGATCCATACAGCCATGAACATCCTGGTCACTCAACTCTTCTCCCAGTCATACTGACAAATGTCAAACAGAACGGCCGAGATCGCGGCCAACGCCCCCCGGTACCGCCGCAAGAGTTCGACCTTTATCGACGGCATCCACGATGTGGCCACCGACCCCGGCCACATGGCCCCGGCCCAGCTCTACAGCACCATGTCCGGCCGTCTCTTCCACTCTGGTCGTATTGCGATTGTAATGGTCGGCCTGCCGGCCCGTGGCAAAACGTGAGCACTATACCATTCTCTTCAGTCTTGTTTAGGCAGAGCTAACCGAGGTCATCTCATCAGACACATTTGCGTCTCGCTCTCACGGTATCTCCAATGGTAGGTCTTCCTCTATATACATACAGTCCCATAAGCACTCTACTTGGCCGCTAACATCGCAGGCTGGGGGTCAAGACGCGCATCTTCCACCTCGGCGACTACCGCCGCGCAACTGTGCCGGGCGGCGAGGTCCCCGACGACTACTTCTTCCCCAACGCCACGCCCGCGTCCATTATGCTGCGCCAGAAGATCCTCAAGCGCTGCCGTGAGGATGTCTACTCGTGGCTGAACCACGAAAACGGCCAGGTCGCAATCTACGACGCCGTCAACCCGACCGCCGCCGGCCGCAGAGCCTTGGCCAAGGAGTTTGCCAAGCACGATGTCCAGACGCTCTTCCTCGAGTCTTTTGTCGATGATAACCGCATCCTGACCGAGAACGCCATGAATGTCAAGATCTCGTCGCCTGATGTGAGTTTGTGGGAAGGTCTTCAAGTCCCGAATTGTTGTATCAGATAACTAATGGATAGTTTGCCGGCATGGACCCCAAGGAGGCCGCACAGCTGTACCTCCACAGAATCTCGGCCAAGATTCCCGTCTTCGAGACCATGGACGAGCGCGAGCTCAACTTTGTCAAGATGATCAACGCCGGCCAAAAGTTCTTCTACAACAATGTCTCCTTCAACTACCTGTCACACCGCATCGTCTTCTACCTCACCAACCTCCACATCAAGTCGCGCACCACCTATTTTGCACGCGCCGGTGTTGCCGACGACGTGCCCGAGGAGGAAGAGGCCTACCGCGCCGACCCGCCGCTGGGTCCCAAGGGAAAAAAGTATGCCGAGCTCATGTCCGAGGCGCTCCTGGCACATCGCGAAGCCGAACGCCAGGCTGCTGCGGCAGAGTCGGGGTCGGCCGAGCTGCCGCCCCTGCGGCCCCTGTCGGTCTGGACGTCGACACGGCTGCGAACAGTGCAGACGGCCGAGTACCTCGACGAGCGCGGCTACAAGGTGCGGCAGCGCTCGCAGATGAGCCAGATCAACCCGGGCGTGTGCGAAAAGCTGCCCGACCGCACCCTGCGCGCCCTGTACCCGGAAGAAGTCGAGCTGCACGAGCTGGACCCGTACCACCACCGCTTCCCGAGAGCAGAGTCCTACCACGACCTGGCGGTGCGCCTCGAGCCCATCATCCTCGAGCTCGAGCGAGAGCAAAACGACCTGCTGATCATCGCCCACGAGTCGGTGCTGCGCGTGCTTTATGCCTACCTGATGCACTGCAGCACCAAGGACATCACCAAGCTCAAGTTCCCGCGCAACAAGATTATCGAGATTATCCCCGCGGCGTACCAGAACGAGGCCAAGATTGTGCACATCCCGGGCCTCGAGCCCCAGTCGCAGGGCAGCAGCAGCCCCGACAACATCTTCTTCCGCAACGCATCATCGCCCATCTTCACGTTTGGCGGCAGCGGCGCCGCAAGCGCTGCCATGAGCCCCATCCAGAACCTGTCGTCGCCCGCCGAACCGCTCGAGCCGCTCTCGCTGCCGCCGGCCGGCGGGCCCGACACGAGCACGCCGCTGCAAACAGCGGTCCAGTCGCCGACCAGCGGCTCGCAGCCGCACTCGCGCACACACTCGCGCATCCAGTCGGAGACACAGTCACCGGCTCCCGAGCGGGTCATCAACACGGCCAAAGAAGCTGTGGCCGATAAGGTGGCTGATGAGGATTAGTGTACGCGGTTTAGGACTCGTGGCATTTGTTCTGTGTATTGCTTTCTGTTTTCTGTTGTCTGTTTTCTACTTTCTACTTTTTACTGTCTGCAATCTGTTTTCTACTTACTGTTTTTTTTTTGTCCGTTGATCTACCATTGCATGCATTTTTATACTCTGCTGTTTGCTCTTTTCGAATATCCAATATATATAAAGAGAAATCAATGAACAAACTACGTGCTATAAGGTGTAAAATGTGGACGCAATAGGTGAATGTGCTGCAGAAAGGTTGCCGAAACAAAAGGCCGCTCGTCTACAGCTTGGCCTTGGTGTCCTGCTTCTGCATGGTCTCGGCGACAATGCGGCGCTGGATCTTGCCCGTGGCTGTCTTGGGCATGACGTCGGAAAAGTAGATCTTCTTGGGAATCTTGAACTTGGCCAGCTTCTCGGCCAGCCACGCGCGCAGCTGGTCCGCCGACAGCGCCTCGCCGGGCTTGAGCACGACCGCCACGCCAATGTCCTGGCCGTACAGGTCGTCGGGAATGGCAAAGCTGACCGCCTCGGACACGGCCGGGTGCCGCGTCAGCACATTGTCCAGCTCGATCGGGCTGATCTTCTCGCCGCCCTTGTTGATCAGCTCCTTGATGCGGCCCGTGATCTGCACATAGCCGTCCTCGTCCTTGCGGCCCTGGTCGCCCGTGCGGAAGAAACCGTTCTGTGCAAACGCCGTCGCATTGGCCGCCTCATTGTTGAGGTAGCCCGACGTCACATTGTCGCCGCGCACGCAGATCTCGCCCTCCTGGCCCTGCGGCAGCTCGTCGCCGGCGTCGTTCAGGATCTTGACGTCGACGCCCTGGCCGAGGCCGACAAAGCCGGGCTTCCGCTTGGCCGGCGGCAGCGGGTTGGACGTCATCTGGTGCGCAGCCTCGGTCATGGCGTAGGCCTCGAGGACGGGGGCGCCGAGGGCCTTTTCGAGGTTGGCAAAGACGGTGGGCGACAGGGGCGACGAGCACGAGCGTACAAAGCGGATTCTCGGCCGCGGGCTGGGAATGGGGTGCTTGAGCAGGATCTGGTGAATGGTGGGCACGGCGGTGTACCAGTTGGCCTTGTGCTCGATAAAGTCGCGCCAGAACTCGGTGGCAGAGAACTTTGCCGGCACGATCAGCGAGCCGCCGGAGAAGAGAGGCGCCAGCAGGCCGCAGAGCAGGCCGTGAACGTGGAAGAGGGGCATCACGAGCATAGTGCGGTCAGCCGCCGTCAGCGTGTACGTGTCCTGGATATTTTCTAGTGTGTGTGTTAGCGGCGATGCTGTAGATGTGGTTTTGAACGAGAATACACAAGTAAAAGACAACACCCACTCATTGTGACCGTCAGGTTGCGGTGTGTCAATGGCACCTAGTATCGTTAGCATGGCTGTTGAGACGCCTCGAGCATCGTGATCGAGGTGCAACACTCACCACCTTGGGTCTCGATGTCGTTCCACTGCGTAGTTGATTAGCAGCTGAATTTCTTTGCACATTTTGCCGCATTTTACAGGGCATACCTTGTGTGCAGCACGAGAGCCACATCGTGCGGCTTCGGCCACAGGGCCGGCTGCGGACCGCTGTTGAGCTTGCCAAACTCCTTGACGTCCAGCACCACCTCGCCGCGCTCGCCATCCCAGTATGACTCGGCAATGGCCGCATTGAACTTGCGCGCAGCACGCACAGCCGGCGCGTCCGCAGCATAGGCGCCGCGGGGAACAAGCACAATGGCCGACTTGACATCTTCAATGTAGAACTCAAATTCGTCCTGCTTGTAGGCCGGGTTCAGCGGTGCGGCAATGCCACGCTGCCACGCAGCCGCCAGAAAGGCAACAATAAACTCGTACGAGTTGACCGTGGCAATGGAGACGGCGGCGCCGCGGCAAATACCAAGGGCAGCAAGCTTGGCCTGGTAGCGAGACACCTCCGAGACGAGGTCGAGGTAGGAGACGTTGAGGGCGGGCGACGAGGCCGTGGCGGGCACGATCACGGCCGTAGCTGACGAGGAGCCATTGATGGCCGAGCGGAGTGTGAGAGACATTGTTTTTGAAGAGGGGTGTTGGAAACGTTGCTACGAGCGCAAATACACAAAAGTACAAAAGCACGCAAGTTGTCGGATGTCGTTGGAGATGTCGTTGAAAATGGCGTCTTCTGCTTTATTAAGCCAAGGACCAGGGGAGATCAGGTGACGTCTTATAACGGTATCTAGTCTGGCGAGGAAGGAGCGATGGAGAACGAGTACCAGTACTCGTGAGCAGGAAACGATGTGAAGTAGACAATAAGTCTGGTCGCAGACGATAACAAAAGAACAGAATATGAAAGAATTTACAAAATCTAAAAGTTGAGAACAGAACGATACAATGCCGACCTGAGCGGTTTCTGCTGAAACGATCGGACAAAGAAGAGGAGAGGAAGCTGGGGTACTACAGCTTGGGCGGAAAGGAAGTGGGTCTTAAGTTCACCTGTTCCAAGTTCCTTCCCATTGCAACGCTCTCTGCAGTACGAGTATTGCGTGTCTTACGTGATCCATGGCTAAGACGGCACGGAGTTGCCAGCCAGTGTGGCCTTCGTATGTGTACTCTTTTGCTTACACCGTACAATGTGTCGATCTTTGCTACACGGATCTAGAATACACAGTGAAGATCATGCAACAGCGGGCTATCGGTAGATGTGTCTAGGGATGCCGACAGAGGGTTTCCGTATACACTTTGTAGGCTTTCAGTAGGTTATTGCTGCTGCTTTCGCTGCTGCTGAGATTGTGCCCACAGCTAAGCCCTTGGCTGCCGTGGCAGAGAAAGGCAGCAATCACTGGTCGTCGTTCTGTCATTTCATGTCCCGAGAGTATTTATGTACATAGTAGTCCTATCACTAGTATCCACTTTATCTGTATGTAGAAGCGGGTTCCATATGTGCGATGAGTCAGCTAAATCAGTGGTTTTGATTCGCTGGTGTAGACACTTCTGCCATCTGTTGTCCCCAATCGAGGCCGCTAACGGGCTCCTACAGCGATCGGCGGCGGCTCCTATCAAATGTACAGTACTATGTAGCTGCGTCGCATGAACCAGCCAAGACTTTTGACAAGACACGCTCACGTCGCGAACTGCACCTCCAGTTTCCTGCCGCAAATGTCGCAAGTGCCGCACTGCCGCACTGCCGCACTACCGCACTACCGCAACTACTGTGACTGCAATGGCCAATCCTCCACCATCGCTCGGCGGCGGCATGTCGCTGTACGCCGACCTGCTCGACGGCGGGGACAAGGCAGCAGCGCCAGCGCCGGCACCGTCAACAGCGCCCAAGCCGGGAGCGCCCAAAAACCCAGCCCTCCGGTTCCAGCCCGTGATCCGGCGGCCACAGCAGTCCAAAGCCAAGGCCAAGCCAACGCTGCCCACAATACCGGCAGCTCCCACTACGTCTACCACTACATCCACCACCACCTCGACAATACCCTCGACATCCCTTCCTTCTATAGCGTTCGCGCCGCCGTCCAACCGGACGACGCTGGCAGACTGGACCAAGGGCGGCGACGACAACGATGACGACAACGAGTATGGTGCGTCAAACTATAATAACAACAACAACAGCAGCAGCAGCAGCAAATGGCAACAGAGAGGCGGCCGCAAGCGCAAGAACAAGCAGCGCGGCGAGGACAGGGACAGGCATGGCGCTGCCGACGCGTGGGTCGACTGGGACGAGATCTACGACCCGACGCGGCCGACCAACCTGGATGCCTACATGAACAGCGACGAGCGCGTGGCGGCGGCGATCGAGTGGAAGGGTGCACTGTATGCCCACAGGCGAAAGGCAGACAAAAAGAGCAAGGGTAAGGGCAGTAGCCACACGGACACCGATACGGGCAGCGACAAGAGCTCGGATAGCGAGCGGCCGCAGCAGAACAGCAACAGCAACAGCGCCTTTGCGCCGCCGCCGCCAGCAGCGTTTGCGCCTCCGCCAAGCTACGATGCTCCCAAGGCAAAGGCCGCGCCGGCAGCACCGTCGCCGCCAGCTCCTCCTCCAGTAGAGACGCCTGGTCTCGTTGTGTCCCGAGCACCCGTCCGATTTGAGGCTGCTGCTCCCGAAGACGAACAAAACAAAAGAGAAGAAGACGACGACGACGACGACGACGAAGACGACTACAAACCGAGCTTTGCCTTTGACATGGGGGACCACCCGGCAGAGGGCGACGGGGCGCCGCCGCCGCGGTCGAACCGGCCGGGCCAGGCTGGATTTGCGGCGCGACTCATGGCCAAGTACGGCTGGACCAAGGGCACGGGCCTGGGCGCCGACGAGAGCGGCATCGTCAACCCGCTGCGGCACAAGCGCATCCATGCCGGAGCAGGGTCTAGCGGGCCGGCCATGGGGCGCATCGTGGGCGGTCAAAGGGCCGGCAATGCTGGTAAAACTGAAGTGTCTCCATCGGTGTCGCCGGTTGTTGTGCTGCGCAACATGGTCGACGGAATGCCGGATCTTGCAGCCGAGGTGGCCGACGGGCAGCTGGTGCAGGAGATTGGCGAAGAGTGCGGCGAGCAGTACGGGCGCATCGAGCGCGTATACGTCGACGTACCAAGCCAGCTGGTCTTTATCAAGTTTACCGAAACCGTGTCAGCTTTGCGAGTAAGTTGTTATTATGAGTTATCATACGAGATATACTTCCTGTTGTATATGTTCTAACATGCTAACTGGCAGGCTGTCACTGCCTTGAACGGCCGCATATTCAACGGGAGCGCAATAACACCGAGCTTTTACGATGCCGACAAGTTCGAGGCCGGGATATATCAGTGAAGGAGACACAATGATACCATATACACCTAATGAATAAACGAATTGACCTACACACAGGAGCATCAGTATCTAGCAGATGAGGCTCGAATAAAGACATGTCCTTGCACAACTGCGTGACATTCACGTGACCTGCAACTGGCACCGATATGATTTAGGCGGACTACTATTTTGATTACAAATCCCATGAGAAGAATTACTGAAGGTTGTTTTAAAAGACGATTTTGATAAAGAAAGCTATTAGTTGCAGTACTGTATACATGGCGGTGTACTGTGTGGTAACGTCGAGTAGGTGATATGATAAACAGAGTAGACAAAACAAAGCAAAACCTGGGGGTGTAACTCGGTATGAAAGCAAAGGCACTGAAACAAAAAAAAAACAAGAGTGAAAGGAGTGAAAAAATAGTCATATAAGAGTTTCCTTGGAATGAATCCGTCCTAGCAAGAGGCAGTGCACACCAGGCACGCAAGACGTAACAGGCATGCAAAGCCCCAAGCATCCCAAATGAAACCTAGACATAGGCTAAAAAAGCCAGGCCAGATGGCCTTCCTTCATTTCCTTATTGAAAGTGTTTAGAAAACGACACACCGGACCTCTTACAGCAGCTGGGCAATAGCAGCAACACCAGCCAGGCCGAGAACAGCCAGGGAGTTGACGCTGAGGCCAGCGGCGGCAGAGCCAGAGCCAGTCGAGCTGGAGCCAGAGCTGGAGCTGGTGGAGGTGGGGTTGGTGTCGGAGTTGGCGTTGGCGACGTCAGACTCGCAAGTGAAAGTGCCCTGGATGTCGCCGTTGCCACCGTTGGAAGAAGAGGACAGCTTCTTGAAGGTGGTGCAGGAGTCGGTAATATCGCTGGTGGACACAATGCTGAAGGCACCCTTGACATCAGCCAGAGCGGGCAGGTCAACCCTGTTACAGTTAGTATTGTATCAAGATAGAGCACATAATACAAAATAAAGAGGGAAAGAAATACGTACTCAGTGAAGTTACCACGCATCTTGATGGCACCGTTGACAGTCTTGAGCTTCTCGAAGCCGTTGACAATGTTCAGGGCAGTGTTGTTGGCAATCTGGAAACCACCGCCAACGGAGGTCATCAGAGGGATGGTGATGTTGGTCAGGTCAGCGTTGCTAACGAAAGAAACGTCACCGGAGGCAGTGGAGGTCAGGTTGGGAGCAGTGAAGTTGTTGAAGAAGTTGGAGTCGAAACGCATGGAGCCGTTGACAGTCTTCAGCGAGGGAACGCTGAAGCTGGAGACGTTGGAGATGGTCATGTTGGCAATCCAGATCAGGTTGGGGAAGCTGACAGCCAGGTCCTGGCCGTTGGCGTTGATGTTCAGCAGAGTGCTAAGGTTGCCGAGCGACGACGTGTACTCAACCAGGCGACGGTTGTTGTTGATGTTGATGGTGTCGGCAGAGGCAACGTCAATGCCGTCCAGGCTGGCCAGGAAGGTGTCGCTGATGACAATGCTGTCAGCAGAGGTGACACCGGCCGTGAAGGTCAGGGCGTTCAGGGTGGTCAGAGAGACAAAGTTGATCGAGCCGACCGAGGTCAGCTTGGTGAAGGACAGAGTCGACAGGGTAGTCAGGTTCTGCAGGTGGAAGGCACCAGTGATCTCCTCCAGGGTCGAGCTCTGCAGGGTGCTGATAACAGCGTTGCTGGCCAGGGTCAGGTCACCGTCGATGGTCGTGATGCTGCTGATGTCCAGGGTGGCAGCGGTGCTGCCGCTCAGGACAACGTTACCGGTGAGGGTGGAGCACGAAGACAGAGCATCGATATCAGCCTGGGAGCTGAGGGTGAAGGTGGTCTCGGTGCACACATCGGTAGCGGCTGTTTTGTTAGTAGGTGTTCAGAGTCTCTAGGAATCGGAAAGTCCGGGATCGGTGGTCCCGGGTCTAAAAACTTACCAGAGGCAATGCCGGCCACGGCGGCGACAACGGGGAGGAACTTGGCAAGCATTTTTACTGTGAGTGTTAGCCGGACGTTCAGTGGAGAATCGAAACAAGTACTGTTTTAGTCGCCAGCTAAGAAAGGGCCGAAGTGTTGTTGGTGTTGGTTGAAAAATGCGACAAAAATAGCGCGGCGAAAAGAAAGACCCTTTCGAGCAAATCGAGGGAATAGATGGATTTGCAGACCAGACGAGAAGCAGCGTAAGAAGAGGAAAACAATGCAAGGTGAGACGATGTTGAGCCAGATTGCTGGCTGTGTTACACTCTGCCCTGGTGGCATTGCCAGCCAATCTGAGAGCCAAGACTTGTGGCTGTTTGTGCACATTGATGTTGCAGTCCTCGCAATGCTTCAGCTGGTTGGCGTTGGTGGCCGTCTGCTTGCGTCTCGAGTCTCTGATGGCGTGTCGTCTTGATGCAGATGCCACCTTGGCTGGCTCCATGGAAACTGGATTCTGACAAGCCACAATTGGAGAAGCGACTGTCCAACGGATCACCAAGCCCGAGCCCGGTCGCGACGAGCAGCAGCCACGCGTCAATTGCAGACTGATGCACAGGTGGTACTTGTGCTCGTGTCTGTGTCCGTTGCATGTTGCCTCTCTTGCCTGCTGACAGTATATTGAAGCTTGCGTTGGCCACGCCATGCGTGCTTTGATCACACAGCAACAGGCATAAGAGGCAGGCAAAGACGGGCGATTGCGTCGGCTGTTCCCAGAGCTGCGGTTGCGCGTGTGTATATGTGCAGCAGCAGTCTAACGAGTGACGTCGCGTTCCATCTTGGTCTATGATCTTGTCTGGTCCTCTTCTTTGTTGCTGTGGTCCAATTGATGCGTGATGTCGAATCCTTCACTGTTGTTGTTGTTGTTGTTTTCGTTGTTGGTTTCCTCTGCAGCTTCATCTGCTGCCATCTCTGCGCTGCCACGCAGCTCCAGCTCACAATACATACCTGTCTTTTTCTTTGATCGGGATCACGAAGATGAATGATAGTCGAGAAGCGCGAAAGTGATGAGATTAGGATGTTGATTAAGCGAGAGTCGACGTGTACCGGTAAAGAAAAGGGTAGGCACGTATAATTAGAGAGTTGAAGAAGAAAGAAAAAAGAAGCTCAACGACACGAAGCCCGAGATAAACGATGGACGATGAATGGAAGTTAAGAAGGACGTGAGGCCAAGAAAGGGGAGAAAGAAAAAAAGAGAGAAGAGAAAGAAGAGAGGAAGAAGAGAGGAAGGGAGGACAGAGAAAGGGAGCGGGAGGAGAGGGAAGAAAAGAGAGCGAACGAGAGCGAAAAGAGAAACAGGCCCAGGGGGGGAAGGAAGGGGAATGGGAATAAAATTTAATGGCAAATTAAAAGGAGAATAAATACAAAGCAGGTGTTGGTATGAGCATGCCTGGAAAGCAGGAAAGAAGGGGAAAAAAGGAGATGGACACACAATGGCACTACGAGGCGAGACTCTCTCCTCAGAGCATGCTCCGTACAGTGAGAGGCAGGGGTAATTGGGAAGCTAATCACTGGAAGAGTGGGACTGGCACGGTTATGTGCACGCCCTCTATCCACGCCCCCTGGTCTACATAGTATGTACTCGTCAGGCAATACCGACAGAGAGTACACAAGGAATCTGCAGTGTATCGCACAGAGTCTTGTAGTGGCGGCCGCGCAAGAGACAGTACAGAGGATAACTATGTAAAAAGCTGGCACAAGCCAGGAAGGCGTTCCCTGTTTTGGGTGTTTTCAGATATCTATGTTGCTCTTTCCCTATTCAGCAGCATCTGTCGCCGTGTGGTCGTGTGCGTGTTCCAGGCTGACGCAGTAACAGGATTGAGTAATCGTACAGCTAGCTACGTGAATGCGAGGGAGCTCTTTCCTTTTCAAGAGTTGCCATGCATGAATACTATGTACATGAGTACGCGGCCGGGCAGTTGCCACCGAGCCCTGTCGCTATTCAAGGAAGTACTTCAACAAGAGTGGATGACTAATGCATGTACGGTAATATCGATCGAGTACCTTACGTGTACATGCGTTGGCCAGCTCTGTCAAAGCATCCACCGTCACCCACAGGTCCACGCGGCGACTTGTAAGATACAAAGTGTCCTGTGGCGGGTTGTCATGCGTGCCGTCGGTGATTATTTTTAGTATTTTAGGATTTTAGAGTTGTGCATGGCAGACGTAGATTGTGCAGTGTAGACAGCGCACAGCACAGCACAGCACATCGCCAGCCGGGTCTACCGTCGACAAGTGTAAAATGAGTTTATATAAAAGAGCAAGACGATGCCCAAAGACCCCAAAACGACACGGATCAGTCGAGTCCTATCAGGTGCCATCAGCCATGTAATTACAGAGTACACAAATAGACAGTGGCAGAGTGGCACTTTTGCGAGAACAGCTGTGTCATTTCGTGCAGGTACTATGTAAGATACATAGTACATAGTGGAGGAACTAAGCAACAACTGTGCAGAGCATAGAGTAATCAGCCAGTATTACAGTATCAACAAAGATAATGCAGAGACACGGCATACCATTGAAGTGCCCGGTGCCCTCCGCCGTGTGGGCTTGTGGAATGGGATGGAATGAATCACTTTGATATCGGTTGATGTGATATGCTTTGATATGCTCCATCTCCAATATTGATCAACTGATCTTCTACTATTGCTCCATCTAGCGGTGTACTATTCTATCAGATTCATTTGAACCCCCTACTATGTGAGTGCTCTCTTATTTCAAGGTGCCACTTGTGATGCACAGTACACCGCACATATAGAGCTCTGCAACAGTACACCGGTTAATGCAATACACACATACTAAAGAGAGCCACCGCGTCCGGCATTATTGAATGGTCAAAGTTATGTATATAAGCCGAAAAGCGACTTTGTCGCACTAATGTAACTAAAAGCAATTGCTGAGAGGCGACGGAGCTTATGATACTCCGACACCACTTTTGCAACTATCTGTCCGCTCACTGCCCCGCTCTTAACCATACCTACATTCTTATCGCTATCTCCCACATCAACCATTCAACTTTTTTACAATGAGGACCACTGGGGAACAGGACCGACACCCGGGTGATTCCAGCTCGACGGAAAAGTCGACTAGTCCCTGTGGAGACAGAGACAGCTTGCCTGTCCTCCCTGAAGCCAATGCGGGACCCCATGCAACGCTGGAGACAATGGACGGCGAGCTCTGTCATCGTCTCATGGCCACCAGTTTGGAGGGTATCGACGCCACAGTAGGAAGCGCTGCTATCGACGTCTATGCCCTCCACCAGGTTGCAGCCTGGCGATAGTCCCAGCCAGTTACGGCACTTCAAGAAAGCCAGGAAACTGACATTCAAGACACAGTCGCCGAGCTCCTACAGCTGTATGCAGATGACACATCTGGTGAGAACAGGTATGCGCAGCTCACAAAAGATATTACTGCAAGTGAGCAGCTGGCTGCGTCCCAGGAGATCTCCCGTTTTTACCTAGGCGTCATACAGCCGATTTTGGAGCTGTTCGCCCAGTCATTGTGGGAGAAGCTCTGTGCCGCGACCGGCGAAAAGGATGTGCACAAGATCAAGCGAAATGCATCGGCCTTTCTCAGTGGTACCGAAAGAGTGTCACTGTTCCCGCCATGGGAAATCGAGGAGCTCTTTTCGTTTTATGGATTTGCGCTGGATACGTACAATAAGATCTTCGACCGTGTCCAACCTGATGTGCACCCGGACCATCCCCGTTTTGACAACCAAGGCCGGCCGTCTACCCCGGTCGGCGCTTTCGAGCTAAGTAGCTACGGTAAGCTACTATGTAGACCTATCAAACGTATACTAAGCATACAAAGGCTCGAATAATATAAGAAATATAAAAGATTAACAAAAATAGATCGGGATAACTTTCTCGAAGGAACGGCTCTAAAGGGCTTGCCACTGCTACACACAGTCTTGCTCAAGGTTCAAGACCACGACCACCTCGTGTCCCTCATGCAAGAAAACATTACCTCGGTATACATCCCTATCAACGATATCGAAGGCATCTTTGCCGAGCCATATCGATGCAGCCGCCGCCCCTCCGAGAGAGATCAGTGGCAGGCTCACCTAGACAGTTTTCCTTTCCGCGGGAACAGCGATAATAATGGCGACTCTGCAGGCGGGCCCCCGCCGGCTTGGACGGTGATTTGGGGCGGCACTTACAGCGACCTCTTTGGTCGTTACATCCCAAGTTCCATCAGATGCTGGGGCTATGTCTTTTGGGACGCCGCGACACTGGAGAGCACAGGGGCCAGACAGGTCTTGGAGCGCCAATGGGAGGAGGCATATAGCGGCGATGATCCACGGGAATATGTCCCTATCTAATCGTAGCAATACGACGACAAAGCCATGCACGAAATGTCAGCCGGCGACAAACGACGGTTGGCGAGATTTCATGCGTAGGAGGTTTCGCATGTTTACTGTTTTGCTGTTTAATTTGTTATATCAGCGTCCATGTGTCTTTCTATACAGCCGTGCAGGCAGGTATTAGAAATTGTAGGCCGAACCACTTCGCTGTTGTTTTTAGTTACTTTACAGTTTAACAATGACTTAATTATACCCAATATTCAAACATTCAACATTCTGCGGAGTAATTAATGACAATATATATTATAGACTTCTAATTGAGGAGGAAAGCTACTACTTAGGAATAGGAGGGACCTGCTATGACGGCAGCTCTACTATGTACATACTATGCTAGTAGAACAAAGTACCAAAAATAGACCAGGATATATCCGTCAGTCTCGCCGCCAGTCTTGTCTCAATCAGGCCGGCCTGCCAAGGCCAAGGGTACGTCGTCTGTCCAGATGTGTTGCAGTTCTCCACGTTAAATCTCGCAGGAGATTGCATTCTCCTCTTGCACGTCTTTCCGCCTATCTGCAATGTTTGTGTTGTATGTCCTGTCTGTCTCTTGCCTCTCTGGTCAGAGAACCCTGCGAGAGATAACATCATCCACAGAGCAATTACATACATAGTATGTAGTAATACTCCGTAATTCTCTACTATGTAATTCAGAGTACAAACAAAGCAACCCCCTCGTCAGAAGGCTCCTCCTTCGATACGGAGCAATACAGTTCCTCATCTCGCGTGCGGAGAGTGCAGCCTCGTGGTCACGAGATGGGTTTATCAATTTCATGTCAGTCTGCATTCGACGGAAGAGATGGGGTAGATTCATGTCCCATAATACATACATAAGACACAGTACTATGTAGATAGGGGCATTGATTGCATCACTACCATGATCTCATCCTGATAGGATCCTGGTGGTATTACTGTACATCAAGTACTCCGTACTCTGCTATCCAAACCATCCTCAGATACACCCTCTCACCGTAATATCTGTGACCCTCCCATACGAGTACTTCCACACCTCTGTACTCCGTATCACTTCTGTCCATCTTTTACTTTTTATTCTATTTATTCTGTCTTTTATCTTATGTATTTTGTCTTTTTATCTTCTCCTATTCATCAGCCAAAAGGCCTCCGGTGTTCCAAGCTTCGCTAGCCTGTGGAAGATCGCCACTACCCACACTATCTGAATGGAAGCAGAGCTCGGTCGGGCGCTGTGCTGGATCCCGACAGGGCCACTGTACTCTGTACTCTGTACTCTGTACTCTGTACTCTGTACTGTACTCTGTATTCTCACAATGTAGGAGCACATGCCGAAGACTGCAGTCTATAGTACTACTGTACTACTGTACATGCGTAGTAAGATGTGACAGGGAGCAAGTTCAAGCACTTTTTCCTGTGGACTTTCGTACTCGCAAATTAGGACAAGCCTTTTGCTGTGTATCTCAATATTGACCATCTTGATGCGCTGCAAACATAATACTATGTACACCGTAGACATTTTCAACATGGATTATCGGATTTGCACTGAAGATTTGAGGCATGAACATCAAAGAAATATCGTCGTGATATGAAGCATCGACAGTCAACGAACCTGCCATTTGCACAAGAGCTTAGAAAGTGCCGTTTTAGCAGAACCTGTCCATCTATTTTTACTCTTGTATAGGTATCTTTTTATTATTATTGTACCTTCTCTTGTCCCTTTTCAAGCCGCCTGATTGGCTTTTCGCTTTTTTTTTATCCCGAATTCTCGCCACATGCCGCGCACTCTGTGGTTTGGTATTTGCTAGCTCCTTTTGTTTATTTTTGAATAATATTTAAAGAGTGTTTAGAATGTTTCAGGCTCTATCTAGACTATGTGGAAGTATCTCAGCTGCAGTCTGGCTGCTCGTGCTGCACGTCGGCGTCACTCACAACAGCCCATGCAGATGCACGCATACTAATACTTGCTGTAAGATACGTATTGTCAATCAGGCAATGGCTGTTTAGCAGGCATAGTGCATCAATCGCGCCTTCCATTACGAGCTTTTCAGCGTGGTGTGCATCCTAGTTTTCAGTCCTCGGGAGCAGTCAGTCCTATCAGTCTCCGGCCTTTGCACAGTCCATCCATCCCACCCACCATGCCACAGCTCGTATTCCACTGCTCCTTAGTCGTATCTTGTATGTGGTATCAGTGTATCTGGTGCTCCATGTCATATCCCAATGTATCCTCGCAGCAGTGCCGTTGCGACTCTACCGCTTCACGAGTGGTCTATCAGAGATGCTTCGCTGTCCTGTTCAAGTTCATGGCGAACATACATACATGGTAGTACACAATCGCCAACTCAATATCGAATAGTCAAATCTTGCTCCGAGTGCAAAAAAAGCAAACGCAAAAGCAGACGCAAAAGCAAAAGCAAAAGCAAACGCAAAATCGAAATCATTTGCAGAACCCAGAAATCGAAAATGCAAAAACTGGGGCGTGTCGAATCTCAGGGATGCCAGGATGTCTCCACTCTTTGCTTCCCAAAGGGGGTGCGTCTATCATGCAGTCTGCTACGCTACCACCGGGCCAAAGAGCAGAGCATGCAACAGGGGAAGGCGCGCTGTCGCCATTCAGGTACGCTCTACCATGTATAGTCCTAATAGTACTCTGTATTGCAGGGTAAACAACACACTGCCTGTACTATGTACCTTACTTGCTTATGTAGCTGCTAAACTAGCGCACTACATAGTAGGTAAGATATTTACGCGCAAGAGTACTCCGTACTTTGGCATGGGCGACCCACAAGTACCGAGTCTTTGCATACGTAATGCGCGCTCCAATTTCAACTTTCAAGATTTGGCTGTAGTACTATGTAGTGTGATTAGCGTGTACATGGCACTGAGAATAGAGCGCGGCGTGTTCGGAAGTATCTCATCGTTATTACACTGCAGGCTCCGCTCGATCTCAGCTTTGACTTTAGCTGCTATTACATAGAACAGGCTCCGTAGTACTATGTATATGTACAGTACGAAAGTCTATTGCACGGAGTAATCTTACTGGCAATCTCGCAATGTTGCGGAATCAACAACAGCAGCTTTGCATAGCAATCACTACGTAGAACAGTGTCTGAAATACTAGATGAGATGCATTTCTTTTTGTGCTCTGGTTGTATCGTCTTTGTTTCTGCACAGTAACAGATCGAGCTGCCGGCCATGTCTCCCTGGGCTCGGCACGTCGCGTGCTGGCTTGAGTGTTGCCAGTATCGGATGCTTCACGATATCAAGTCGTAGAGAGTGGTCCGCTGGTTTATATGAATTCATTAACCCGTTTATCTTATATCTCTTAAAGACCCGGCGCGTCTCTGGCCGGCAGTCTGGCGGCTGGCTTGGCCAAAGGAGTCGGATAATAAACCATGTAATTTATAAATATACTTTGTAGCTATTCGAGCCAATGTCGAGTCGACCGCCGGCGTACTATGCACACCGTGGAACGCGGGATGGCTGACTGTAGCTTCTGCACGTTGGCATACTACTATGTAGGCCCTGGTATTCAGGCGCGAGACGGGATTGATTTGGATCCTGCAGGATACATAGTATTACGATCTCGAAATCACCAAACATCGTCCTTTGTACATGTAGAGACTAGTACTTGTAGAGACTATGGAAGGGGTTGGCGGTGTACTATGTAGCTCTGTTGTTTGTACTGGACTGTAACATTTGCATCTGGCCTTCAGCTGCTCTGCGGCCGTTCCCTGACACTCGACTCGACTCTCTGCTGCTGATTTTTGAGTTCTTTATGATACCACTGCCGAGAGAGACCATGCCAAGAAGTATCGTCGTCGGACTGCGAGGCTATTGGTTTGTTGGACGTCTCTGTTCTCTACATAGCAATGCTCTGTATGGCAGCTTTGACTGTGTGGTGTGTTTCCCGATGGCATTTCCCGTGCATGTTCGCTGCCGATGTTGTTCCAGCAATCACTGCCGAGGGACTTCATGTTTCGTTTCCGAGGTGAATGCATACATGGGAATACGTATGCTCGACATGGTATGAGCAGGTGCACTCTGGAGGCATAACATAGGTTGCCGTCTGGCATTCCGAATCACACTGTCTGCCAGGTTTTTCTTTACACTGTCCGTGCCTGCGGCATGTGCTGACTATGGCCATTGTTTTGTCTGTCTCGGGGTCAAACTATCACCGTGCCAGGCTCTTCCAATCCTCTTCCAGTCCTCTCTCAAAACTCTTTCAACGCTCTTTCGAAACTCTTTCAGAGCTCTTCCAAGGGTGACTGAATCATACACCTCTCGGCGTCCGTTTCGTAACAACGTCAGTTTCCAGTCCAGCACGCAGTCTATGAAACTGTCGGGGCACGTTTGGGAGTGACATGCTGGTCGGCAGCATACTGAGTGCTGGTTTCAGAGCATGGTTCCATTGCAGTGCTTGTTTTGTCATGCTGGACATCGCTCTGCGTATATTCGGCTTTTTCGTATTATCAGTTGATGTATCTCTAATGTCAATATAACAAGTGGTTTTATAACTTGTGGTAGATATTTAGCTAGAAAGCACCAGATTTTATATAAAAATAAATAAACCAGACCGTGTATTAAAAGAGACAAAATATTTTATAATTAGACAACACAAAACGGAAACAAAAAATACACATGAACAGATAGAGAACAAATGACAGAGTGAACGAACAAAGCTTTAAGCATGGCAAATATCGGTGAAGTCGAGAACGACCGAGTGAGGCCGACGTCCTCACGTATGACCAGGCATAACAACCCCAATACACAGACAAGGCTGACCGTACACAGCCGGTGTCATAATGGCCACGCAGACCTCGCTCTTGTCTATTTATAATTCATATCATTTACATAGAGCAGTCCCGATTTTCATCACGGGTATAGGTATCAAGTATATCGAGCACAGTCGACCATTGTAGCACTCTGGCCTGGCGAGGTGCGACCGGAAACACAAGTAATACAAGATACAAAAGAAGCAAGGAACACAAGAAATACAAGCATAGGCGGCCTCGGCACGACGACACGAACGAGGCGAGGCAGCCAGCCGTATGCGCAGCGGGTGCAACAGCTCCATGGAGACCTACTACCCCATCGTGCTGACATCGACAGACTCGACCTGCCACATATACCACATAAACACACTCCGGTACGGCCGGAACGGCTCCGCCATCGCCACCATCTCCTTGTCCGTCATATACTTCCACTTGGCACTCTTCTTGCTGCCGCTGCTGCCGCCCGCGCGCTTCAGCTTCGCAATGTCCCGGCCCGCAAACGCCGCCATCCCTCGCTGCACGCCCAGGTCGCCAACACTGAAAACGTCCATCCGCTTCAGCCCAAACATGGCAAACATCTCGACGCTCCACAGCCCCAGGCCGCGCACCGCCACCAGCCGCTCGACCAGCACATCGTACGGCGCGTCCGCCAGCAGCTGCGCCGACAGCTCGCCCGACACAAACTTCTCGCCCAGCCCCTTGAGGTACTCGGCCTTGCGCTGCGACAGGCCCGCCGACCGCAGCCTCTCGATGCTCGTCGCTGCCACCTGCGACGGCTGAGGGAATTTTCTTCTCCCTTCCCTTCCCCTTTCCCCTTCCCTTTCCCCTTCCGTCTCCTCTTTCTCTTCTCCCCCAAACAGCCCTACAAAGCGCCCTTTGATTGCGCGCGCGGCTGCCCCCGACACCTGCTGGCTGATGATGCCGCTGGCCAGGCTCTCAAACGGGTCGACCTTCTCGGCGAGCGATTCCGGGCCAAAGGGCTTGCAGTAGTGCGCATCAATCAGCTTCTGCATCCGGGGCTCCACGCCGACGAGGTGTGCACAGGCGTCGTCCAGTATGCTCGACGTCGTCGCCCCGGACGCCTTGGCCGATTTGAAATCCAGAGGGCCGACACTGTCGACACTGTCGAGCGGCAGTGCGGATACGATGCGCGAGGTCTCGGGCGAGATCAGCATGGCGTTGGAGACATCGGGATTGGCCAGGCGGTTGACGGCAGGATGCCTTGGCCGCGGCGGCGTCCTGGGCGTTGCTGGGTGATACGGAATCGGAACAGACGAACGTGGTGGTGTAGCCGGCTCATCGACGAGTAAACCTGGCTCCGACTTGACTGGCGGCTCAGCTTTTGCTGCGGCCGCGGCAGACTCTGCAGCGGGAGGCCGGCCCCGGCGCTTCTTGGGCGGGGGCGTAGAAGGCCGAGGCGGATCCCCTTCGAGCTTGCCATTTTTGTCTTTCAGAAATTCTGGAGACGCCGATGACGCCTTTCTCTTTTGCGCTGCCACCTGTCTGGCGGGTGCCTTGGGTGCCTTTGCCTTGGTGCCTGTGCTCGACACCTCGGGGGCCAGGCTGGAGCTGCTTATCCGCGCAGACCGTCTGAGTGATGTCATGTTTGATGGCAGGTTCGATCTAATGGTCTGGTGGGTGTGGATGTCTCTGTAAAAAGAACGCCCGAACGTCCGAGGGATGCGGTTCCGAGAGCTGCTGACAAAAACAAAGGTAGAAAAGGAAGCTGCAAGACCGCTGCTGCTGATGCGGCCTGGATTGAGGTTGAGGCGTCGAATATTTTGAAGACAAATATACCAAATATACATCCGGTCGAGGCCGAGAAACTGTGGTGATATGGAGAAGGTGGCTGAAAAAGCTTAATCAAAAGACGTCAACGGTAAGGTGGTGCGGGGATGCAGAATTGCCTTTGAAAACAGTTGAAATTACTTGAAATCACTTGGAATCACTTGAAACGGGAGGGGCTGGTTGTCTAGACTGGAGGCTGAATTCAAAAGCAATAAAATAGAGCCGGCGGTCAGACGGAAGAACTACGCGCCTGTGGTTTGTCATCGCGTCGACCATCACTGGCCTGGCCAAAGCTGACGCCAAATTCGACGCCGAGTCACGTGGCATTCTGGATGGCAATTTATACAAAGCGGTGATGAGTGATAAGAAGAGTGGAAGGGCTTAGAGGGCCAGGGGGAGCAGGAGCACGCGAGCAGATCTGCAAGACTGACGGTACAGCAGGCGCGTCCAGTAAGAATCCGAGAAGGTATTCTCTGGAAAAGGAAGGGCCTGAACCTTTTTAGGAAAGAGCGGCCGTTGCGACAGTCGTCATTTCCTACTCTGTAATACTATGTAGACATTATCGCAGACATTTTATATTTCCCATGATTAAATCTGGGCGTCATTTTAATAGTCTAGTATCCATTACTGTGCTTGAAATAGAAGCAACAGAAGCAAGGACCATGGGCCAGGACAGGGCGTAGGACTAGAGAAGCACAAAAGCAGAAAAGCAGAAAACAGAAAAGCATCCCGAGGTAGTACAGCGTAACATGCGTAGCGGAGAAGCACAGGGGAGGCACGAGAAGGACGTCGACAGACGGAAACGGTTGAACGAGAACGACTCGACTGGGTGTGGGCAGAGAAGGCGTCGTCAATACTTACGAGCATGGAAAGTGCATTGTGCATGATCTGTTAGTAGTCCATATCATCAGCAAGTATTCTCATGACTAGACTCATTATGTCCGCACAGTTTAGATCAGCCGGTCGCTCCTTCCTCGGATTGATTGGTCCTTCCTCAGGCTGGCAGGAAGATGACAGCTAAATGAAGCTTAACCACAGCCGCATAGACCCCAGAGCCGTGTCTTCAAGTATTTGAACTTGAGTATTACAGACTCGCAATTGTATCATCGCTGGAACTAAGAAGATCATTTCGCGTGTGTGCTTAAAATATTCTTATCTTGACGCCGAGTCTAACGGTACCGCATCTCGATGCTCTTGCACTTTCCTTGCAGGGTAGGGTGCCGGTGGCTCCTTCCCCGTCTTGTCCAGGCGTTGGGTCGGACGCAATACAACGTGCAGCAAAATCAGGAAATGTGGCGTTTGTTAAAGAAGTACCGAGTACATGACATTTAATAGTAACAGCCCTGCCTGTAGCGTTTCTACGCAGTTGGGAATGGCTGCATGTGTTTGCAACTGATTGATTGTCTCAACGTTATTCAGTCAGCCCTTGGATTGCCTGCACTCTTCCTGTGCAGCTTTGCAGCGTAATACTATGCATTGGGCGCCTGCCACAATCATGCTGAATACGCAGCCAAAGCCGCTTTTATACTGGTCGCTCTTTCCTTATTTTCTATTTGCCTGCCAACTCGACCGCTCCTTCCCGCTGTAGATGTCTGTCGAGATAATCAGCAAGTACCCGGTACAAAAAGACCGCGTAAGTGATGGAAGAAATTGTGAAAGGCCCCACCGGGCCTGCCGTCGTCCCTCGTGCCTTCCCGCACCCTTGATTGGCCCGGCCGGTCATCCCTCCCCATTCTTCCCCCTAGCAATGGTTTTTGGCTCCCTATGGGCCCTACATGAATCAACGCCTACGGGGCCTAGAGTGCGCTGCAGCCCTCTATCTGGCAACGCCAATCGCCCCTTCCTGTTTCGTTTCTTTCGTTACTTACGTAGCAGGTCGTTAGTGCCGTACGCACCTTCTCCGTTCTCCGTAATCACTATCGTTCTGACTACTGAGTAAGAGCTCAAGCTTGTGTCCCTGTCTCTTCTTTCTCGGATTCTTCGACATCATCTCAACTCCCACCACGACCTCACACCCTCTATTTCTTCTCCATTCCTGTGCGACCATTCCCGCTTGTTTCTCGTCGGTGTATTGATTGGAATTGTCTTTGTTTTCCCTCGTCCCTAATTCCCCCTTCAATCTCAATCAAATCGACAAAATACAAGAACAGCCGCTGGTCTAGACTCTACGCTCTCGTCCTTCTTTTTCCATTTCCTGGAACCTCCCCGTCACCACAATCCCCAAGGCCACCTACTGACTGTCCTCCGCCTTGTTTAACCCGCCAGCTCCCAACTCTCTCTTCCCGACTTTTAATCCTCGCCTTTTGAGCTCTGACATACAGAGTACGACCTCCTCAAAAGACTGACGACCAGTGATACGACCTTGCTCACGGACATCTCGACGCTCGTTTCCAGCCCGGCACCTCGTCTTGCTTCCGTCTACCTTTTCCCTTCTTCCTTCTTTGTTTCTTCTTTTTGGACGTCGAGGCCGTTTTACTTGGGTTGATCGGCGTTTTGGGTGACACGCGGAAGTCTTGCGCGTAAATTGGTCGACAACCACCTACACTACACCCGCGACGGCGACGACGACGGCGACTGAGACGGCGACTGCGACTGCGACCGCATCGACGCACTCCAAGGCCGTTTTCGTACTTGCACTGCATTGGCAGTCACCGATAGAACACACACTCCCACCTCACACACCATGCTGCTTCCCAAGGGCGGTATTAACTGGAAGGCGGCCAAGGCCAACCTTCCACCCTATCGCGCCGTCATTGTCTTCGTGACGCGCACCCGCTTTCTCCTTATCGCTGCATTCACAGCCGCGGTCCTGTTATTATGGCGTGGCATTAGCTCGTCCGCGTCTGAGATGCAGAGGTATGTCTCACTTCTTTCTGCATGTGCAAATGGTCGATGCATACATGCACAGTAGCTAACCTTGCTTACAGCTTCTACTGCTGGGGCCCGAACAAGTCTCCCATGGAGATGACTGCCAACGAGCAGGAGTCATGGAACGCCCGGATGCAGACGCCAGTCATGTTCAACCACCACGTTCCTCTCGAGATCAACTCGTCCTCAATAGAGCACGTTAACCTCAACCCGGTCCACTCGACCCGCAAAGCCATTGCCAACGAGGAGCGTGTTCTTATCCTGACGCCGGTCAAGGATGCTGCCCGCTACTTGTCCAAGTACTTTGAGCTTGTGTCGCAGCTGACTTACCCGCATCACCTGATCGACCTCGCCTTTCTCGTTTCCGACTCGACCGACGATACCATGGCTGTGCTGGCCTCGGAGCTGGACCGCATCCAGAAGCGCAGTGACTCTGCGCCTTTCCGCAGCGCCATGATCGTCGAAAAGGACTTTGACTTCCACCTGAGCCAGGACGTGAAGGACCGCCACTCTTTCGAGGCACAGGGCCCGCGCCGAAAGGCTCTTGGCCGTGCGCGCAACTACCTGCTCTATGCCGCGCTCAAGCCGGACCACTCGTGGGTGTACTGGCGCGACGTCGACATTGTCGAGAACCCCAAGGAGATCCTGGAGGACTTTATCGCCCACGACCGCGATGTCCTGGTGCCTAGTAAGTTTTCTTTCTTGGATGTATCTCCTGGAGATATATCTTGTTCGTATGCCACTAACACAATCTAGACATTTGGTTCCACCGCTACAGAGACGGCAAGGATATCGAGGGACGCTGTAAGTTTACCATGCTTGACAAAGCTGTATATGGTAATGGAGACTGACTAACCTTTTGCAGTCGACTACAACTCGTGGGTCGAGTCGGACAAGGCCCGCAAGCTGGTGAATAAGCTCAGCAAGGACATCGTTCTTGCCGAGGGCTACAGACAGTACGACACCGGGCGCACCTACATGGCGCGCATGGGCGACTGGCGCAAGGACAAGGACGAGGAGATTGAGCTCGACGGTGTTGGTGGCGTGAGCATTCTCGTCAAGGCCGATGTGCACAGATCAGGCATCAACTTCCCCTGCTACGCCTTTGAGAACCAGGCCGAGACGGAGGGTTTTGCCAAGATGGCCAAGCGTGCCGGCTATGGCGTCTACGGTCTTCCCAACTACGTTGTCTGGCACATCGACACGGACGAGAAGGCCGGCAACGCATAAGAGTCGCCGGCATGACGACTCTTTCCAAGTTGGGGACATTGACTCTGACTATGTGACACGAACATATATCCTTTCACCTTTTATTCTCATCTTTCATCTTTCATCTTTCATCTTTCATCTTTCATCTGTTGTCTTTCATCATCCTCTCTCCCCCCCCCTCTCTCTCTCTCCTGGTATATGAGGCTTTGCCCCGCACCGGCCGCTCATTGAAAAGCCAAGATGGTTCCGAGTGCTTAATAGCTGTATCTTAATATGGCACTAATGTGTGGCAGGCCGGGAGAGCACCTCGAGCCTCGACGGGGCCGACCAGAAGCGTATACTGTGCCGAGGTATGGTTCTGTGTCTTCTGACTTGTGTCTTGTGGCACTGGTGAATTGAGCTGGGCAGCATCCATAACATACTTTTTTGTTTCCATCTGGTTTCCATCTTGCTTCTCTCCGTTGTCTACTTATTTTGTCATTTTTTTTCCGGGTTGCTGTCGTCTGTCGTTGTCTTTTGTGTCTTTTGAGTCTTTGTCTGAGTGTTTTGTCGTGTACGAGCAGAGAGATGATATACTATATTGCTATCAACGCTGCTGCGTACCTTGTATTTTGGGGCGCACTTATAGAACGGTTCGGGCTGCGCTGCTTTGTTTGTTTGTCTGTTGTGTTCGTTTCTGTTGCTGCTGTATATAGCAATACACCATACATATATCACCGTCTCTGTCCTCTGCCCTGTAAGGTAGTTGAAGTGTATCTTTTTTTCCGTAAAAGTCTTCTATGCTGCTGTATGATACAAAAAATAGGTTGAAGAGGCAAAATATAAAATAAATATCAAGAGAACGCATCGTGTTTGGATCGGTCATGTCGATCACAGGGCACTTTCCCTTGCAGCCTCGTCGTCGTCTGCTAATCTTCTCATCTTCTCATCTTCTCCGTCTGCCGCCGTCTGCTCAGTCCGCCCACGATTAGTGGCTCTTGATGATCTCAATCGAGTCCAGCTCCTGGCGCTCCTTGAGCTCGGCCTCGACCTGGTGGATCAGGGGCAGCAGGTAGGGGGTGTCCTCCTCGGGCTTGGTCCAGTCCTTCTTGGGCAGCAGCTTGTGTGTCAAGCTGCACTGCACGGCACGGCGCATGCGGTAGACGCGGTCGAGTCTCTCCTTCTCTGACAGGCGCTTCAGGGCCTGCTGGACAACGTCGCTCTCCTCGGGGATCAGGTCGTCGGTTCTGTCTGTTAGTTGTCGGGGCCGGGACAGAGTCGCGGGGGGCAGAGTCGCGGTCGACTATGCGTTGTGGAAATAACTCACCTCAGACCCATTTGGCGGTGGCCGGCCAGGTTGACGTACCAGTTGGCCACGGGCTTGAGAGCCTGCAGCAGCCACGGCCGCTGGCGGATAAAAGGAGCGAGAGAAATGTAGGACATTGTGGTTGTGGTTGTGGTGGTTGTGGTGTTTGAGGAGGACGCTCGAATCAATCGGCCAATTGAATGGATTCGCTCGGGATAGAGAGCAGAGAGTCGAGAGTCGAGAACCGAAGAAAGTGGCTCGAAATTCGAAAGACAGGAAAATCGAAATAAGCGGACGTCGTCGTCGTCGTCGTCGGCGGTCGTCGGAGGGGGGTGATGCGAGGGTAGAGGTGGTGAGGTGTGGTGTGTCGTGTACCCAGAGTGCTGCTATTTGCTTGCTGCTTCCATTTTTTCTCCCACGTCCTCGTCCAGACCAGCACGCTCATAGTTCCTCAAATTCCCGCCAGGCCGAAGCGCAACGAAAAATTATGGGCAGGCCACCCACCAAGCCGTCTTGTGATTGGCCCAATCCACCAGGCGAGGTCCAATTGAGCTCTCTGGCATTGGGGGAACGTCAGCAACGCATCAAAAGGCCGCGTCTGTGATTGGCTGGGGTCGAGGGCCCGCTCTTCATCTTTTATGCCTGAGGCATTCATTTGAGAGGGAGAGGCCGTTGTATCTGTGGGTTACATAATCAAACCGCCCGCCATGATAATTCTCTAACTAAAACTATAAAGCGCCAACTTTATATACTTTATCATAACTATACATCGTATGCTGGCCCGTGGAGCTGTCCCGTCCCACTACAAATGTCTTTGGCGCCCTTTTCATTGACCGTGTCTTTTGACGGCCCCGAAATGACAATACGGACAATATATGACGTGAAGCTGCATATATTTGACATGGTCAAGGGCGCGGGATACCGTCTGCGGCTCTCGTGAGTCGTATTACTCGGTAGAGGGCGATCTAACAAAGCAATCTAACAAATACAATTGCAGAAACAAACAACAGTGATTTTAATTAGCACCAGAAGATACTGCCAACGTGCCCTCCTGTTTTTTTCTTCTTTTTGGATGTTGAAGGGCTACATTTACAGATACAAGACAGACAATAGGCGATACTGTGGCGGTAGAAAATAAACATGAACAAACTAGGAGGTTTGATAAAGCTCGTCAGAGTTTCAATGTAAAGCCGAGCTCTGTCGACGGCATTTATCCGCCTTGAGATCGTTCTACATATGGACAAAGCACTGCTCCTGCCGAGAGCGGCCAACTCCACGTTTCCGCTGTTGCTTGGGGAAGGGCCACCTGCTTTCCCCAGGCACGAACCCCTCTTTCCTCTTTCCTCTCCTCTGCTTCCGATTTCCGTGCCGGCCATTCTCACCCGACGGAAAGCGCAGTTTAAAGGGAAGGCGCAGTGCTTTCAGTCAACTGCGAGCTGCCACAGTAATATATTGTAGTAATACGGAGAAGTACATGTTGGTTCTGGTTGAAATGGTCGGCCTATATTCCCCCGCCAGTTGCTGCTTCCCCCTCTGTCGTGGTTGTCTCGCTCTTTCCCGCTGCCACAAGAGGAAAAACTGCAGGCGAGAGCGGCCCTTATAATAATAATAAATAAATAACAAACAATAAAGAAAGAAAGAACAACCAAGCAGCTAGCTTACCGATCGGGAAAGACGCAACGACAGCACAGCACGCGGACGGACATTCACGTAATCTCGCACGCTCTCTCTCGTCTTGTCTCTCCTTCTCTCTATCCACCCCCCCCTTCCCTTCGTTCCTTACCCACGACTATAAGACCACTCCAATGGCCGCCCGTTTTCTGCGTCCCTTGCCCCAGTCGTCTTCACTACTACTGTCCAAGTCTACAGCCTGCCCAGTCTCTCGCAACGCCAGCACCTTCCTCATCCGCAGCATGTCTTCCTCTGCACCAGCCAAGGCCGAGTGGCTCGCCGTCATCCCCGACAAGCCCAACACTCTGGCCAAGCGTCTCGAAGTCCGCCCGTATGTCGTGTTTTATTTTCATTTTAATAAAATTTGTTTATCTAATCTTAACTCTGCCTATGCTAACTGCCCAGCGTCCACTTTGCCAACCTGGAGGCTACCAGAAAGACTGGTGCCATGAAGTTTGGTGGTATGTCTTCTGAGCGGCCCATATCCATACACATAGATATATATTTATATCTTTATATATCTCTACATACACACGACTGACCTATAGGTGCCATTCTGAGCGACACCCCCTCCGACCCGGCCGACCCCAACACATTCGACTTCAAGGGTAGCTCGCTGATCCTCGAGGCCGCCTCCAAGGCCGATGTCATCGCGTTCCTCAAGACCGACGTCTACTACAAGGAGGGCGTCTGGGACGTCGACAATGCCCAGGTCTACTATCTTAAGACCGCCCTGCGCGAGCAGTACCCATAGGTTCTGCATATATCAGCTAAAATGATTCAATGAATACAAATTAAACGGACAACATGCCCAGTCAGTATATGCAGCTCGGTGGACAGGCGTGATGAGAACCGACTGTGATCGTATTATCGAGCTTCATGGGGGCTTCATCTAAACACACCTCGATACAGGAACATGGAATACAAATCCAGCGCCATTCCTTGGCAAACCAGTGTGCTGCGCGATGTAGAGTTGGGAGTGGGAATTGCAATAAAATAAGGGATAAGTGTAAAAGACCAAGAAAGCCCATTAAAAGTATAGCAATACAATATTGACTCCGATCGATGGGTCGAAAGGGCCAATAGACCAGATATTACCAAATAGCAGCAAAACAAGACCAAGAAGAAGAGTACAAGAGGGGGTAATATATCAAATGTAGCCAGTCCAAGAAAATAAAAGACTGAAAGAGACTGAAAAAAACACACAAATAAAAGCAGTCATGAGGGTGAATAGAGAGTATAGACATTATAGACAGTATACAAACATGGACAAACAGCAACGAGCTAGCCAGGGTGCCGCTCTCATGCGGCGTCGTTTGTCTTGTCTTCGGCGTCTATTCTCAGCTCATAGTTGAGATCGAAACACTCGGCCAGGAGCTCGTTGACATTGCCCTGGCCCTCGGGAATGTCGCCGCCCACCAGGAACTTGCCGTCCACGCGCATGTTGTCGATCGAGTTGAGCTTCATGCTGTACGGGTACAGCTCGCGCGGCGACGACACGCCGCCCGACTCCTTGACCTCGACCAGGCAGCGCTTGAGCGTGAGCAGCTGATTGTAGATGGGCAGCAGCGCCTCGGACACGGGCTCGGACGAGATCATGAGCGAGTACACCAAGCCGTAGCTGCGGCGGATAAGGTAGAGAAATGTCTGTAGGTTAGCATGTGTTTATGCAAAAGAATGTACTCGAATCGCTCAAAAAGTAACTTACCCGCTGGACGTAGAGCTCGGCAGGCCTGCCCTCTTCGTCGAACCAGTTGCCGTCCACCCGGGCCTCGTCAAACTTGTCGAGCTGGCGCTGGAAGTCGTACAGGTCCGTCTCGCGCAGCGACCAGGCCTGTGTGAGGGAGAGCTTCTCTAGGTCGTTACGGATGCCCACCAGTGTGTCGTACATGGGCTTGAACTCGTCGGCAATAACACCCTGGCGCTCAAGCACAGCATCGGCCCACAGAAGACACCGGTCCAGCAGCAGCGAGACCTCTTCGTCGCCTGCCGGGATCTTGCCGGTGTCGTCGACAAAGTGGCCGTCCACCCGCTGCCCGTCGATTTCCTTAAGTTGTGTCTTGTACTTTTGAACTTCGGTCGTTGAGAACTGAGTTGTTAGCTATGCATTCCAATTATGGAACTAGTCTGATGACGTCTAGGCGACAGAGCATACCCGAGGCTTGGTGTTGGCGAGAGACATGGACCGCAGGATGGAAATAAGCTTCTCGTGGATTGCCGGTAGTGGCGCCTCGAGCTTCTGCACCTTGTCCTGCAGCTTCTTGATGAGTGTGTTGCAGAGCTCGACCCGGTGGCCCAGGAGCTCTGTGAGGTATGGGGAGTGGCCGTCATCGGTGTTGTTGACAATGTCCGAGAGCCGCTCGAGTGTATGTGACAGGCTCTCCAGATCCTTGGCCGAGAAGAGGTTGGCCTCAGTGAGGTGGTCGAGGAGACGGCGGATGGTGGATGTCAAGGCATAGGCAGCTGGTGCTTCGCTTGTGCGGCCGATGGTCATGAAGAAGAGCGACAGCAGCTGGAAGCAGCTTTCAAGTACACGGTCCACTGGTTGTCAGTCTGTTACTCGTGATTCCCACAACACATGAAAACAATTCAGAATGACGTACGTCTGTTCTCGGTGGCTTGCCGTCCCTCGCGGACTTCGCGCAGTCTGCGCACCTGGTCGATCGTCTGGTCGTACAGCTGGAGGACGTCCTGGCTGCGGATGTACTTGGTGCGGTCCTGCTTTAGGAGAAGCAAGCTGTCGCGGATCGACTCGAGGCTGGCGAGGATCTCGCGCTCGTTGGCGTCTCGCGGCGCCGGAATCGCCGGGGTATCCATTGTTCAGTGATGTAGTGCTGTAGTTGTAAAGTTAAAGTGGGAAGCTGTCGGCGATACAAATATTAGAACCCGAAGAAATTGAAGAGAACCGAAGCAATGTGCTGGGATGCTGTAGATAAAAGAAGTCGTATGTTGTTGTGCAATGCTTGGGATTGTGCTTCTTTGTTGGTCGTCGCCCCTAAGGAGGGGAAGGCACTGGAGGGGGCGTTCGGTGTGATAGATAGGATAGGCTTGGGCCGGGGAGGCGTGAAAAGGTCTGGATCCTAACCTTGTACAGAGTAGAGTACAGCGCGGCAACGCCAAGCGTTCAAGAATGCAGCACGCGATATGGACACGGCCAGGATGCAGTATGTGTGGTCTGTTGCTAGTGATCTTGCGATAAAGGAACGGCCTTGGCAGTGGCTGTTTTATTCAGCTGTCGAGTTTCGAGTTTCGAGTTCGAATTCCGGAGATCTCTTGATCTGATGCCGTCGCGTTGGACTGTCGGCAAAGAGGGGGACAGTCGTTTATTGTCGAGCCAATTGGGTCTCTAAACAGCTGCGATCTTCGGACGAGTTCTAGTCCCGATTGATCCACGGCGGTGACGGTGGTGGTTGACTGAGAGTCGAGTCTAAGAAAGTCTAGGAAACTATGAGAGGGTAGCCAGCGAGGACTTGAAAGTGAGTTTGTTTCTCTTACAAATTGTCTAGGAATAGAAATCGCCAGTCTGACGTCTATGCGCGCTTTCTTAGTAATTACTGCATTGCGCCTTCCGTCACTTTCGATTTACAAACAGGGCCGTCTGGCCCGGTCTTTCCTGTTCAATGACTTTCTGCTGCTACGCAACTACCACCAAAGACCCAGACCACCAGGATGTCAGGCGGTTCGAGTCTTGGCAGCGAGCGGGGTGCTATCTTATCGGCAGTATCTCTTATCTTATCTGGTTATAGAGTTTAAGAGGAACCTAGGTACATGTATCGGCCACTTATTTATCCGGGCTCCGGTTTTTGCCAAAGGCAAACAAGACTCACAATAAGCCACTGGGCCAGTTTTGGCCAGTTTTGGCCAGTTTTGGCAGTTTTGGTAAGGGCTTCTCCACCGCGCACACAAAACCCTACGGGTGCCATTTTTTCCTTGATTAGTGGGGACACCCCTCTCGCCGTTCTGCGTAGGAAACGACTAGAGTAGGAAAAAAAAATCCAAAGCATTTCGACCAACCCGTGAAGAAGCTTTCCTGATCTTTGCAGACTTCGCAACCTACAACCCATCAACGACTTCTCGTTTCTTCATCCCACGAAACAACAACCACACAAATCTTTCGAGATGTCTACTGCTGAGCTTGCCACGTCCTATGCGGCGCTGATCCTCGCTGACGACAGCGTTGAGATCTCTGTACGTTGATTCCAATTTCAGATCCAGACATTCAAGTTATTCAGAAATCTGCCCGCTATGCCACTTCGAAACCACCCGGTCCACGATGATATGATACGATACGAACGACAATGAACGACTCGGGGAGGAGAGGCTTTCTTTCGCGGGACCGAGCTGCGCGATGCGCACTGTCCGGCGCGAGGGGGTTTCATCACAACTTTGCGATCGCAATTTGGACCTCGAAAACTCGAATCAAGAATCATTGGACCAGGGTGGAACTACTGTGGTGGCATAGGCAGTCTGGCTGTCGGCTCTCTGTCTTGAATGTTCCCTAACAACAACGACAACAACAACATGCACAGAGTACTAACAAACACTACAGGCCGACAAGATCAACACCCTGATCAAGGCTGCCAACGTCGAGGTTGAGCCCATCTGGGCCCAGCTGTTCGCCAAGGTACGACTCAGTCCTCAAGTCCTCGTCAATGATATTGGGAACCGATAGCAGGGAGAAAGAAGACAAGACGGCATCGACGACAATACCAATCGACAGCAGATGTCGAAGCAGCAATATATAGGCACACGGGGATAATGGCTCACCCATTCGACATTCACACACGCACCCCACCAACAACGCAACGCATCAAATATGCTGTTTGGGCTCGAGCTCCATCGGCGACGGCACGCACTCACTCGGCACAGCTGGTATCAGCCCGACCATCCGACTCGTCCTTCGACGTTCGACTCTGCTCTTGTCTTGTCTTGACTTTTTTTTCTCCTGCATCGACTCCCAATATCTCAAAAGACTAGACATCACCTCTTTTTCCATCGCTAAACATGTACTAACGAAACAGGCTCTTGAGGGCAAGGACATCAAGGACCTGCTGTCCAACGTCGGCTCCGGTGGCGGTGCTGCCGGCCCCGCTGCTGGCGGTGCCGCTGCTGGCGGTGCTGCCGCTGAGGATGCTCCCGTTGAGGAGAAGGAGGAGGAGAAGGAGGAGTCCGATGACGACATGGGCTTCGGTCTGTTCGACTAAGCGAATCATTTTTCGTTTTTGCTTGTCCCGACCCGACCTTTCCACGACCCTTTTCTTATAACCTCTTTTGAATTAAGAAGACAAAAAAATGAGAACAACTGAAAATAGAACGGGAGCGGAGGGGCGGAATTTCCTATTCACATCACATGGTGTTTCTCAGGTGTTTTAAAAAAAGAATTCTCCGGGTGCCCTTCTTGTTTTTGTATTTTTCAATGGAAGAAAAAAAAAGTCAATAAAAAAATTAAAAAAAACTACCAAGAAGTCATTTTTCGTGAATACCAAGGGAGTGGGCATGACAGACTAGACTACATTGTGACTGCATCTCATCATGGGATCTCTCATTGTTTAGGATATCATATTCAAGCCGGCTGCCGTAATGCTATGCCATATTTCTAGCCCCTCTCAGCCTTAATGCCGCCATGCCATGCCATGCCATGCCATGCCCGCCATCCCCGTGTTTTATGTCCCGTCCAGTAGAGCACAGGGCATATCTGTGCGGCTAGTAATATCTGTACAGAATATGCTTCGTGCTCTACTGCACCCGCAGCACGGCACTTGGTGTCAGGCCGAGCTCCCGCAGAGTCTTGCTCAGATCCGTGGCACCCTCAAACGTCTTGCGCGGGAACGTCATCTCAAACTTGTTGGCCTTGAACCCGTCGTCTGACTCCAGCGCCTGGGCCACTTCGAACAACGTCGTGTCGGCGTCAAAAGTCTTTTGCACATTGCCTGTCGGCAGCTGCAGACGCAGACGTGCCTGGTTGGATGTGGACACGGCAGGTGCTGCCGCAGCAGCGCTTCCTGACGAGCTGGCCGGGGCCGCCGATGCCAATGCCGGAGCACGGCCCTCGCGCAGCGCCTTGGCCTCTTCGGCTTTCCGGCGGCGCTCCTCCTTGTCGGCCTCGATGCGGGCCTTGATGCGCTTCTTGGCCTCGAGGTCTGCCACCTTTTCAGCGCGCTTCTTTGCGGCCTCCTTGATCTGCTCCTTGCGTGCCAGTTCCTCCTTTAAGTCTTGGGTCTCCTGGGTCGACTTCATGCGGATTTTCTAAGATATGTCAGTCTTCTGCAGCGTCTGTATAGATGGTATCAAAGAGCACTCACCTCATTCTTCTTTGCGTCTTCGCGGTCGGCGAGGGCCCGGTTGGCACGCTTGTCCTGCAGCTTCTTGCGCAGCTCTTCCAGGCGGGCCTTCTTCTCATCCGCGGTCAACGGGGCAATCTCGTCGGTCGACTCTGCAAAGTCGGTGTGGCCCCTGTACGTTAGCTTTATTTTCGAGTCAACATTCTCTGGGTGGAAGAAAGAAAGAAAAAAGAGAGAAAAAGACATACGACTTGCTGGCGTGGAACTCGGCGGTTGCTTGGCTGCGGAACTTCTTGCCGCACTCGTTGCACACGAGCGACTTGGCCTCCTGGCCCGTCTCGAGAGAGCTGATGGCCGCCTCTGTGGCACCCTCGCCGTCGAGCTCGCCGTCGGGCGCGTTTGCATCGGCCTGTGACTTTGCAGCAGCTGCCGCCTTGAGCTCCTCGATTGGTGTGTCCTGGGTCTCTTCCAGCCACGTGAGAGCTCCCTGCAGGCCGCCCGACTTCTTGATGGCAAGCTCGGCACGCTCGCTGTCGAAGCCCATCTCGAGCAGGACTGCCAGATCTGACTGCGTCATGGTGAATTGGTGTTTTGGTGTGTTTTTCTTCTGCTTTATTTGGGAGAAGCTTTGAGTGACCGAGGTGTTGCAAGCTCGGTTTGAAGCGAGTAGCGAGGTGTAGCTGTTGAGGCGCCGGGGTATTTATGGAAGCGCCAGGGATTTTGAGTAAAGACTGCGAGGGTTGTTGGGGTTATAGTAGAGAATAGAAAAGTATCTTGTAGTGTGTTTGTATCAATTCGTCTGTTTGGCTTCTTGCAAATGGATTATATCAAGCTCGTATGCAGGCAATGGCATAGTGACGGAACAGAGGGGAAGTCGGTCGAAGCTGAGCTGAGCTAAGCAGAACAGGGCTGTCGTCATCTTCTGGTAGTCTAATGGAGGGCGCTCAGCGTTGGCCAGTTGAGCTGCCAAAAAAAAGCTGCCAATTATGCTAGCAGTGCCAACAGCGCCAACAGTTGCGGCCAACAGTGCTGGCAGTGGCCTGGCCTGGCCAGTTCAGGCTAGGCAGGCCTGCGACAGGCAAAAGCAACCCCGCTGCTGTTGAGCTGAAATACATACGCCACAAGTACGGCCGGCCTCCGTCGGTCGCTCCTTCCCCAGTACAGTAGATCAAACAGTAGAAACTCGAAGATACAGGGGGCGCGTTGCTCCGTTGCACTGCCAACTCGGACAGCACAGAGCAAAACACAGCGAGGGCAGGAGCCAGCACAGGTGCGCCGCGCCTTCTGTTCTGAGAAATTCCCAGAGAGAGAGAGAGAGATGGGCCCAAGCTGAAACTTGGCCTGACCTGCCCGGCCGTATGATGTCGTTCTTCCTCTCCTTCTCTCCCTGCCCATATTCGTAGCTGGGTTACTAATAATTACAGGGAAGCCTTGCACATCTTGATTTCCCGATCTGCCACATCCCCCAAAAGTCGTAATCGCCAAATCACCAAACAAAACAACGACACTCACCCAAGCATTCACGACCTCGCCTTCACCCACCACCACCACCACCGCCACAACCACAACCCTCACTGCTGCCTTATCTGGCATTCCTTGACAATATCCTAGTTCTTTTTTGACTCGACTAGTCTCGGAAACTACTGCTCATCCGCGCCCCTCTTGGAACATCCCTTTTCTTTGAGTTTTTTTGGCCTTTCCGAAAGCTTTTGCCCCCAGGACAACAACGACCACAACCGTTTGCTCTGCTCGCGTCCAACCCGACAACCCTGCGTACATCCCGCAACTACTGCACGACTCGCCGCCGTCTCGAGCATCAGCCTCCATCCGCCGTTCTCCGTCTATAGACAACACCACCTGATTCCCTGACATCATCACCATGTCTGTCGATATTGAGCCCACAGAGCTCGGCTTCCGCCGTATGTCCATCCTCGGGTACTCGCACAGTCGCGTTCTCGAGTCTGTGCATCTACAGCAGTGCTCTGTAGCTGCCGCGCATGGAACCATAGCTAACGATGACGTGCACGTGCAGGTCCCTTCACGGTCGAGGTCTCCGAGACTTTGAGAATCAGAAACCCCAACTCGACTCCTATTGCCTTCAAGGTCAAGACGACGGCACCGAAGCAGTATGTGCTTTTTGCTCTTTCGCTCTTTTGCCCTTTTCTCCTGATCTCAAGTGACGAAGCTTGGCGCAACGGCTGACATGTTTCCACCAGGTACTGCGTTCGCCCTAACTCGGGGCGCATCGAGCCGGATCGCGAGGTCGAGGTCTCAGGTAAGCTAACCCAGGCTCGCGTGTCTGTCGAATCGAGAATTAACCATACTAACATCTTGCAGTCCTTCTCCAGGCGATGAAGCAGGACCCGCCTGCCGACTTCAAGTGCCGCGACAAGTTCCTTGTGCAGTCCGTTCCCATCACTGGCGATAAGGAGTTTACCAGCGTCACCGAGATTGTGCGTCGCGCCTTTGCCCGAGATACATGCCACTGGGAATACAAATGCTAACAAGCTGTGCAGTGGGACAAGGCCCAAAAGTCGGACGTCCAAGAAAAGAAGATTCGCGTCGTGTTCCAGACTGCCGATGACCCGGATGCCCTTGCACCCGCCTCTACCCCAGCCCGGCCGATCTCGTCCAGCGGAGTGAGTGTCCTCTATACAAGCCTCCCTACAGGCCCAAGTACGGCTATGCAGCCAAGCTAACGTTTTCTTGCAGTACGATGCCACGCCCGAGGCTGCCGCTGCCTCGTTCACCTCTCCCCGCGAAGAGTCGCGCTCCGTCTCCAACACTATTCCCCCACCAGCATTCTCGCCCGAGAGCGAGCCCCTAGCTGCGGCTGCTTCACCTTCGCCCGTCACGCCTCCTTCTGCCGCCCCGAAATCCGTCTCTGTTCCGGCCGCAGCGATACCCGCGAGCAGTGCCAGCGAGATGGACACAATTGCCTCTCTCAAGGCCGAGCTTGCAGAACAGCAGGCGCTGATCTCGTCGCTGCGCTCAGACAGCGGTCTGCGGCAGCGCAAGGTTGCGACTGGCGAGAAGTCTGCAGCTGCAGAGTCGTCAGCTGCGGCGCCCCAGGTCAAGCAGGCCATCCGGGGCACGGAGGGTGTGTCGGTGCAGGTCGTGTCTCTGCTGTGTCTGCTGTCCTTCCTCCTGGCATACTTTTTCTTCTAAGCTGCTTGCATGATTTGTATTGCACGCTTTCTGCAATGGTTGGGGCCGGGTTGAGCGATAGCAGCTACCACCGAGTTGGTTAATAGTCGACAATAGCAGGGCGGGCTTATCACTGGCTTGATTCTCGATGTCTAGATGTTTAGATATCTAAAGTCAGACGCCCATGTCGACAGACGCCTGACGCTCGTTCTTTCTTTCCTTTGTCTCAATGTCTTCACATGCTGTGCGTTGGTTCTGGTTCTTTTTGTATTCTACTCTGTATTTTCACGCAGCACCACCATGGACGTATCGTATATATCTGTATGACGGCCAGACTAGTTTTTGTTTCCCTTGTTGCCTCATTTCCTTGCCTGCTTTTCTTTTTATTCGTCCTTATTTTGTCTAATGTTAGGAGCAATGCATTATCAACATTTCCTGTGTGGCTTGTGACGTATTGCCTTTTACATTGGCAGCCATCGTAGGGGATCTCAGTGTACAGTATATACATTAAGTCCCGAGCATAAAAGCTCATACCGTGAGATCTGTATCTACTATCTACCACATCTGACCTCCCACTCCGTCCTCCTATCGTCTTGGTCACATTTCCAATCGTTATCTCTGCCAGTCCAGCCGCTGCCGCCAGCCCGCCGCTGCTACGCTGCTACTCTGCTCCTCTGGACGGTCCACGTGGGACACTCTGGCACTTTTCTGGACTTCTGACGGCCTGACATGTGCTCGCTGGATCTGCACAGGCCAGGCCAGGCCTGCTCTGCTCTCTGCCCTCTGTACTCCGTACTCAACAGCTACTCGGCACTTGGGCTGGCGGAACCCACAGTCGGGTGCATCTTCCCTGTGCCTGCTGCTTTATCTTTTAGACTTTTGGACTTTTTACCTTTTGTCGCCTGGTCCGACTGGCTCCATCTGCTGTCTGCCATTCGCTATTCGCCATTCCTGTCGCTATCAAGCTACAGCGATTTAGAGGATAAAGCTCAGAGCCAAAGAGCAATGTGGCCTCGTCTCAACCTGGACCAGCCAGCAGTACTGAGTAATAAGATACTAAGGGTTGATGCTTGCAAGTGCAGGTGCAGGTGCGTGCGGCACAACGGCGCTCCTTCCTCCCCCTCTTTCTGTCTGATGTGCCTATGCTATAATACGTATCGCCTGCTTATGGCTTGGCCATGTGCTTCGTAATACCGCAGTCTATAATCTCATCTGTCATTTTGGGCAATGGTAAATATCGCCGTATTGGGAAAGTAAGAGTAAGACTGCTGCTCGTATTTGACGGCCCATCGCTCTCGCGGTCTTGCCCCAACGGAATCATACTCTACTGCTACTCTAGTAGCCTATGAGTATTACAGGTCCGTCATCCACCAAAAGAAATGCTCCGTAGCCCCTCGCGCCTTCCTCCCGGCAGCCATTTCCCCAATCGTGCCTTCCCATGCGCCCAGTCGCTCCTTCCGTCTGTCTGCCTTCTGCTTCCTCTCTGCAATCACTGTACTCTCTGCCTCCTGCCTCTGCCTCTGCCTCTGCCTCTTGCCTCTCATTCTGACCTCAACCAAATCCTCATCGCTTCTCCTCATCGCAACGCCTAAACGGCCAATCTTCACGCTCGCCCCTTGCGCTGGAGACTGAGACCAGAGAAGCCCACAGCCTGAGTCGATCCGCTCTTCGCCCTCTACAATTTTGTCTCTAACTTCCTGGCCGACTGCTACTGGAGGTAAACCGACACTGCACGCCCTGGCAACTGGCATCGCGACTTTTGTTCACACTCTTTGGAGACTCTCTCTCTCTCTGCCTCCCCTCTCTGCCTCTCCTCTCTGCCTCTCTTGGCCTCTTTTCTTGGCCTTTGTTCCCTACATTCGAGCTCGACCCTCGCTCTCTCTCTCGCTCTCCGCCCACTCCTCTTACTACCCAGTCTCGACCATCGCCGATCCTGGCTTCCCCAACATTCGGAACAGAAGCACCCCGTGCCCGCCCCCGTCCATCTTGGTGTGATCTTTGGCCTTTAATCTTTTGGTATTGAATCTAGCAAAGCGCATCTCGCGTTTGCCTTGCTTGCTTTTACAACACATCCACACTCAACCAAGTCAACTACAGCCACTGCACTACCGCGACACTTGGATCCACTCCTGTTGCGCGTGTCAACGTGCGTCACCCACAATCGACACCGAGCTTCAGCAGTGCCAACAAAAAGCAAATAGGTACATACAGCACACCTGCACCTGCACCTGCACCTCAACTGCACTGCACGTCTGCACATCGCATTCTAGACGCGACCCTCCCTTTGCGCAGCCATCGCATACATCGCATACATCACATCGACGACACTGACGAGGCACTACAAAACCTCAACTCATCCCCCCCCCCCAATCCGCCGAGGCCCGAGACCACAAAGGACCGACCCATTTCCTTTCGAGCCATCTGACCCCAACTTTTTGCTCCTCTTTACGATCCACGTCTCTACATCTCTACGTCGCACTTTTCCTACTTTCATCAGCGACTTTTGCCTCCCCACACTTCTTCATGGCTTTCCAGTGGTCATAACATCGATTCTCGACCAAACAACTCTACAGCTTGACTACAGAGTATGACCTCTTACAACATCTTGTCAACCCACATCTCGACCCCATCTGTGACGACCCCTTCGCGGACAAACTCGCTCAGCGCGCTCGCCCTAGCCATCACACCCGAGTGTGAGGGTGGCGGCGGAGGCCCCGACATTTCCATTTCATCAAAAGGTCAGAAGGATTCCACCATCTCGGCGAGCACTCCCGACGGCTCCCCCATGGCTGGCACCGCCGACGAAACTACACCCCTTATACCGCATAGGCAAAAGGACATGCACGCAGCGCCCGCCACTGCCACTGCAGAAAACGTCCGTCTCTACAAGTCGAGATCCGTCCCCCGGCGCCTCGCCATCACTGTCTGGAACTCGATCAACTGGGTTCTGTCCACGCTCGCCGCCCCTGGCGTCTACCTCCTTGCCTGCCTCTACGACGAGAACGGCAACTTTTCCCCATTGGGCCCCTTTAAGCTCCTCTTTGGACTGCGTGGCAGCAGCAAGGCGAGCAAGTCCAAGTCGTTGGCAGCATCCTTTGGCGGCCGCCACCAAGACGATCATTACTACGACGAAAAGCCCAAAAAGTCCCTGCGCCGTGACAGCGACATGTCGGCATCTTCGGGCCGCAGCGGCCACTTCTTCTCAACATCCTCCATGCCAACAGGCAGCTCGTACGCTGTGTCGTCCGAGTCAGAGTCGGACTTTGACCGGAAAGGGGGCTCAAGACGGAGGGGGCCTGGCGACGCAGGTGTAGGTGGCGGCAGAAGGGGAACGGCCGACAGCCGTTCGGGCGAGGACGATGTGGCAGGTGCTGGTGCCAGTGCTGGTGTCGGTGCCGGTGCTGGTGCGGCCAACTCGGCCGGCAACCGGCGATCAGTGCGGATCAAGCTAAACGACGATACCCTGCGGCAACGGAAGCACCGCAAGGGCCAGTCGTCGTCGTCGTCGGTATCGATGCGCAGCGGATCCGGTGGTGACGGGCGCGGTGCGTACGACGGCACAGGTGGCGGCGGAAACGGAAACGGGAACGGAAACGGAAATGGACCGACAAAAGACATTCTGGCGCAGCTCAAGTCGCCGACGTCACCGGCCGGCGCGCTGACAAAGTACCCACGCACACCTGCACCCCCGCGGCCTCTGATTCCCCAGCGACAGCCGTCCTTCCTGAACCTCGAGCCCCTAGACAAGTCACACCAAAAGACGCTCATTCTCGACCTGGACGAAACGCTGATCCACAGCATGTCCAAAGGCGGCCGGATGAGCACGGGGCATATGGTGGAGGTGCGGCTGAACACGACGTTTGTGGGCATTGGCGGGCAGCCGAGTGCAGGCCCGCAGCACCCGATCCTCTACTACGTGCACAAGCGGCCATACTGCGACGAGTTTCTGCGCCGCGTGTCCAAGTGGTACAACCTGGTGGTGTTTACGGCGTCGGTGCAGGAGTATGCCGACCCCGTGATCGACTGGCTCGAGTCGGAGCGCAAGTTTTTCTCGGCGCGGTACTACCGGCAGCACTGCACCTTCCGGCACGGCGCCTTTATCAAAGACCTCAGTTCTGTCGAGCCGGATCTGAGCAAGGTCATGATCCTGGACAACAGCCCGCTGAGCTACATGTTCCACCAAGGTGTGTCCCTCTTTTCTCTTTTGTCATTTCTCTCTTTCCTACCCTTTTCCTCGTGCTAACAAACAGACAATGCAATTCCCATTCAAGGCTGGATCAGTGACCACACAGACAATGATCTGCTGCATCTCGTGCCGCTGCTGGAGGGTCTGCAGTACGTGACCGATGTCCGTGCCCTGCTGGCCCTGCGCGGCGGCGAGGACGGACGGCACATGGCGTGAGCGGTGGTTGTAGTTGTAGTGGTCGCAGTAGCAGTAGCTGCAGCGGTAGGGTATGGGTGTGGCTTAGAGAGTCGGAGGGTCCAGAGACGGAGACGACGATGGGAGTGCTCGTATCTTTACATATGTAATCGTTGTCTTTTTTCTGTCTGTCCCTCTCATGGTAAGATAGCTTTGATCTAGATAAATTGTATCCTACCAACGGCGGCGTTTGCGTTTGCTTTTCTATTCTCTACTTTGCATTTCCATTTTCCCTAATCTTTTTATCTACGCATTTTTAATTTATATCCTTCACCAGCGAGGCTGTGCGTGTGCTTGTGCTTTGGTTGCGGTGGTTTTAATTTTAATTTTGGTTGACTTTAATCTATCGTATTACCGTCATAAATAAATACGTCTTCTATTCCTGTCAGAAAAACAATAATTGAAATCAAAATTCTTTAGTATTTTTATCTCTAGATACATTTTTATCTTTTGATAAAAATATGAGATCAAATTGCCTAATAGAATAAAATATTTTGATATCTATCGAAACCTGGAAGCTCGTGATAGTTTAATTATGTTTACTACTCGCAAATCAGGCACACACACAAAGCTGTTGCCATGTTTACCAGCACATATCTGCCAGCTCGAGCCTCGCACGGAATGGCATCTGACACCTAATCCGTAGAGAGACACTGACCAGATGCGTCTACTATGCACTACTATGTACTGTGTACGTCGAAAACAGCGCGATCCCTTGCTTTCTGACTGTTCCCGAGGTTAGGTGTCTCAGGATCGTGGTTTTACGTGAGGATCTGTTTCGCCTTTACTTTTTACAGCACGAGCTCTAAAAAGAAAAGAATTTATCCATTTCCTGTCTGACTAAGCCTGGAATGCAGGAACTTTTGCCTACATAGTAGAAGCTGATGATTAAGATGGGCTGCTGCTCCTGCGCCTTCCCCATATCCTGGATGTCTGGGTGCCTGGCGTAGTCAGCATTTCTCCGACGTGCCTTCCTCGTTGTTTCTCTCTATTATTATTCTATTTCCGAATCCGTGCGATCTGCCAGAGCTCTGCAGCAACAAGCATAAGCATATCTCATCTCGCAGTGACTGACATTGACAGCCTGCTTTTCCTTTTGCAACTTCCCACTCTTCGAGGTACTAATACATTTCAAATTCTGAGTGAAATTAATTGCTCGCCCTCCACCTGCTCCGGCCAGCCTGTTGCCCGCCCTTTGTTCTCGACCCAGACAAAAGTACCTCTCCAAGCCGGCCGTGCCTAGAGGTCCAGAGGTTTTGCAGTAGTGATAGTAGTGGTACATACGTCGTAATACATCATAGCTTCCTCTATACTCGGCTATACGATACTCTGAGAAAGCCCTTGCCTTTGTCTTTGCCTCTGCTCTCTTGGCCAACCACGTCGTCTTGTTTTTGCCGATCCGTCTCCCCTAGCGTCGAGTGGCCATTGTTCTTCCAGCTCTGCTCTTTATTTTATTACTATTACTATTATTTTTAGTACTATTATTATTATCTACTATGCAATTGATGGATGTACCGATACTCTTCTCTGCAGTTGGCGATCGTGGCGTCAGTCGCTGAGGAGAGACTAAAACAAAATAGCAGATTTAAATACTTTATTCGAGTGACATCATTGTATGATGTGACGAGAGGAGCAAGTGCAAGCAAGTGCAAGCAGGGCAGCTCCATACTGCTCTTGCCCCAACCGTTCTTCTCTTTTCTGTCTACCCGCTTGCGACTCCTACTATATGAAAAAAATAAAATAGAAAACCCCAAAAAGGAAAGAGCGATGTACCTTTCCCATACAGATGCTTTAGCATTTCCCGCAAAAAATTGGATTTGAGATACAGTGCAATGGGGTGGAGTATGCACTGGTTTGCTCCGGTCTCACCTGCGCTCGGCTTGTGATGTGATACTGCCATGTATGTGTGTAGATGAGAGATCGAGATGTGCAGTGCAGGGAGCAGCAGCTAGCACCCAAGGTATGTACCTACATACACACACAGCAGCTTTGCCGCGCCTCAGCTCGTTGCTCTGCTGTTTGCGAGGTATTTGCTGCTTGCTCTTGCCGTTTCTGGTATTGCCATGGTTTGCCTCTTGTGTGCAAGTGATCCTAGACAGAAGGCGGGGAAACAGCATTCTCCTGCTACTCCTTCCGTAAGAGGCAGTTTATTGTGCTGCTGTTTAAAAGAGGAAAGTGCGAGAGAGAGTCAATGCCAGGGCAAAAGGTACGACAGAGAGCCACTATGACGACAGTCATGCTCGGCCATGTACATGTCTCACTCTTTCCGTCTGCTGCTCCAGCCAGTCTCTCCTTCCGGAACCATCTCGGTAAACAAAGTAGCCCATAACGCTTTCGTATACTGTAGATGTACTTCCCAGTCGTTGCCCTCCCACCCTTGCTGCGTGCTTCTTTGTCAGCCGTCGGTCCTTTTTGCTCTGGCCGCACACTCCTATATTAGCTGCCAGCCCGCCCTCCCTTTCATCTGGATTTTTTCTTTCTCTTCCGTGACGTATTCTCATTCATCTTCCTCTTCTTTCTTCTCTCTTTCTCTCTCTCTCATCCAGCTTGACCGACTCTTCAACTCTCGTCAACATCTTCATCACGGATTCCCACAGTTAATCTCTGAAACCCTTCATCACAACCTTCAAGATGTCTCTGCAGTGTAAGTTTGCTGTGTAAAGGCCAGTCTTCTGATACAATCAAGCATCATCTAACTCGTCACAGACCTCCCCTCCGTCAAGCCCTCGGCTATTGCCCTCGGCACCGTCTTTGCCCAGACCGCTGAGCTTGCCCGTAAGTCTTCCAATCTGGAACATCCACGAAAGACCTTCAACCAAAGAATCAAAATCTAACAAAACCAGTGCTGCAGCCCGTCTTCGGTGACGCCTACAAGCGCGCCAAGGATGCTCAGAGCGCCGAGGAGTTTGTCAAGTCCAAGCAGGCCAGCTCGGCCGCCGTTGCCTGGGGCACTTCCTTTGTCGGCTCCGGCCTGCAGGCCTACGGTGTTGGTGCTCTGATCAACGCCACCGGCACTCTGTCATACAAGGGCGCCGCCTACCTGGGTGCTCTGATCTTCTTTGCCACCAGCGCTCCCCAGTACGTCGCGCAGGTCCTGACCGAGAAGCGCCCCTGGGACATCGTCCTGGCGAGCGTGACCGCCAAGGCCGTCGAGACCATCGGTCTTGCGACGTTCCTCACCTGGTGGGGAACCCGGACGAGCCCCTTTTAGAGCTCTAGAGTTGTAGGGTTCTTGAGGGCGTGAAGCTGAATGTTTGATCTCCGCCGCGGGCACTTGATCCGTTTGGACGTCGGATTGGTGTCGATAATAGCAGCATCGCATAATGCATAATATATACACTAAACCATGAACTTGCTTTGACCAATACCGTGAACTGTTTTGTCTTTTGGTCTATTTTGTGCGGAAGACCTGCTCGAGGATTGTGTATGCTGTATATGAAATGATTGTTAGTAAATACATGACTCTTTGAGGAGGCGGGCATACATGTCGACTGTCACATGGACCTTGCAAAACTTGGCACGGCAAACGAATAGCAAGACTATCTCATTTTTTGTACTCCTGCAAACTCGATACTCTAATATGAGAACAATATACAGAAACAAAGCCGATCCCGAAGACGCCAACCATAAATAATGATGCAAAGGTAGAAATGAGAACAAGAAAAAAGGGGACAATAGTAGTGGAAAATGAGCAAACAGGGACAGGGACAGTGCAACATGGTAAAAAGTAAACCAAAAACAAACAGAATGAAAAGCCCAGAGAGCCCACCTAATCAGACATGGAGAGGCGACAGGCGTAGTATCCATTCAGACAGAAGAATAGATATGTAGTCTGCACTCCCCCTTCCTCTCGAGAGACCCCGAGAAAACGACTGATTTAGATGATGCCCTTCATCTGCTTGGCGTACTCCTTCTGGGTGACCTTAACAAAGTCGGCGTACAGCTCGGCGTAGCTGCCCTCGTCCTCGTCGTCGCTGTCGGCCTTGGCCGCCTTGTCGCCAGCCGCCGCCTTCTTGGATGCCCGGCCCTCGGCCTTGATCATCACAACCGACGTCGGGCGCTTCGTCCGTGCAGCCTGGCCCAGCTCGCCGCGCGAGGCAACAAACACGTAGGGCGCGTTGACATCCTCGCACGCCAGGGGCAGGTGCATGATCACCTCGGCAGGGTTTACGTCGCCGGCAATCACAACAATACCGGGCACGCTGGCGGCCGACGCGGCCGACGGGTTCTTGGGGGGCGCCTTGCGCAGGGCCTTGTTGACCTCCTTCACACCGCGCAGCAGAGCCTGCTGCTTGGCAGCTGTTTTTGTTAGCATGTATTTGTCAAGAGAAGAGGGATAATAGAAAGAGACTCACCCCGCTTGACAATCTTAAAGACCTTCTTCTGGTACTTGTCGGCGGCCATGGGCACGGCAAAGTCGACAATGGCGCCGCGGACAATGGGCTTGGCCTCGGCGGTCTTGCTGGCCTTGGCCTCGGCGGGAGCAGCAGCAGCAGCGGCATCGGCCATCTCGTTGTCGGACGACTCGGCCGAAGCAGTGGCGGCCTCGGCGGCAGAGGCCTGCAGGTGCGCGTCGAGAGCGTGCGCCAGCTTCTCCTTCTTTGCCTTCTTGTCCTTCTTGTCGCTCTTGTCCTTGTTCTTGTGGACGCCGTCCGTCTCGGACCGCTTCTTGTCCTTCTTCTCCTTCTTCTCCTTCTTGTCCTTCTTCTCCTTCTTCTCGATCTTGGCGACCGACTCCTCGGCCTCCTTGCGCTCGCGGCTGGCACCCATTGTGTGTGTGGGTGGTGGTGGTGGTGGTAAAGAGAAGGTTGGGGTTTGATGGATGTCGTGGGTAGAGAAAAGTCGAAACGAGATATTGCTATGCAAGATGCAATTGATGTGAAAAAATTGCAACACTCAACAAGAAAAGGCTGATAATAGAAAATAAGATCGTATCGATTCGAGGCTTTGTTCAGAGTAAGAAGGCTGGAAGATCTCAGATTTCCTCCAAAGCGAAGAAAAAAAGTTTGGTCCAGAAGGAAAAAAAAAATTGGACTAGTCCCATCGATAGTCCCTTATCGGACTCTCTGATTGGCCATCTCAAGAACCTCTTATCAGCACGTGAGATAGTTGACTAAGCAGCCAATTTACTGCACGTGCATCATGAAATTAAGATCTAAAGTGTTCCGGTATCTACCAAGTTCACTTTGCGGCATTCGATATACCTTGTACCTCGCTACTCATATACTCGATTGCTCAATTGGGCCATGCAGATATCGTGTATATTCATAAGCACTGCCTAGACTAGAAACACAGACCCAACAAAGCCGCTCGTGACGCATAACGCACAAGCACAGAGGACTGAAACAAAGATAAAGGACGAGCCAAGCAGAGCAAAAATTCACCGACAGGAAACACTTGACATATTTTTTTTTGTGAAATTGATATTTTGTAATTTTTTTGTCCTTGGGTATCATATTTGTTATTTGGTTGGGTGCCCGGTGCCAGCCGAAGTAAAAGATAAAAATAAAAATAAAAAACAAGCTGGCACGCGGGCAACCCGCAGAGCAGGAAAGGAAGGAACCAGTCACGGCCGCCTTCTCAATCCGACTCGTCTTCCCCTTGGCCGTCTTTTCGGCTTTTCGGCTTGCAACCAGGACAATCTCCCCCCAGAGTTTAGGGTCATGTGACACCTCTTGATGATTGCGCATTTCGGCGCATCGTGAATGGCGATGTTGGTGGTCGAGAGCCCCGGCCCATCATCAGCCCATCGTCTTCTGACTCCATTGCCCGCACTTTTTTTTGTGTTCTTGCTTTGCTGCCAGCCTCCCCCCATTGCGGAATCTATGCTCTAAAAGGGGTCCCCGTTGTATCGTGTGAAGAGAGAAAATACAAATAACAAACCGACGGAAAAGGGAGACTGGGCAGCAGAGAGCATAAACCGACAGGTAAAACAAACAAACGACAACGTAAACGAAACAAAAAACACAGAAGGAGGAAAACCCAGTCAAAACAAAAACCTCCCGAAACTCATCCGAGTTTGTAGCCACCCCCCTGCTGCCCACATTCATTCTAATAGTTTTGCGCCCATGGACACCGTCTTGAGAGTGCAGCTGTCTCTTCCTTCGTCTCTAGTTTTTTTTGTTTTGGGAAAATGCTTTTGTGGTTGCAGAAGTGCGTCGGAGAGAAGAAAGAAGGACGCCCAGATAGAAATATCAGGAAAAAAGATAAAAAAAGATAAAAAAAGATAAAAAAAAAATAAGAGCCGAAATAGTACCGTGACATGAGACCACCGGACTCCGAAAATGCAAAAAGTGCTCGGTGACACTTGGTCGCCGGCTAGCCAGCCAGAACGGGCAATGATGCACTGCAAACAAAATAGCACTCTGGTCTGGCTAGCCAACAAGCGAGGCCGAGCATAAGGAAAGACCCGAAAAATAAATTAGTGGGTGGTGGTAGTACAGCAACTTTGCCAGAAGCAAAGCCGGGTTGTGCGTGTGCAAGCGGTAATGCTTAGACCTTGCGGAAATCTTGCAACACGGGATAGATCATCTCGAATGCAGTGTAAATCTCCTCGCGGACCTTGGCACCCGTGAGCACGATCTTGCCGCTCACAAAGATAAGCAGCACAATCTTGGGCTTGATCATGCGGTAGATCAGGCCAGGGAACAGCTCAGGCTCGTAGGAGCTGAAGTTGTGATGGCGCGAGGCCAGACCCTCCAGACGGATGGGGAACTTGATATCGCAACTGCCGACAATGTCTACATGTGTTAGTCGTGGTCGACGACAGATGGATGATCATGACAAGATCAGCAAGTACTCACTCTGGATCTTGAAATCCGTAAACTTGGCGTTGAATCCAAGCTTCTGAATGATACGGGCGTACTTGCGAGAAGCCAGCTTCGAATCATCCTCGGACTTGGCACCAGTGACAACCATCTTGCCAGAGGCAAAGATCAGGGCAGTCGTCTTGGGGTCGCGGATACGCATGATGACGGCAGCGAAACGTTTCTATACGATGATCTTGGTCAGCCAAACACAGTTCATAACAACAAGCAGTCGGGACTCATCTAGTGAGTTCTTGGACTGTGCAGTTTTGTGCCGTTGTGCCTGGGCAGAAAAAGACGGGAGCTATACGAACCGGATTGTACTCTGCGTTGCGGGCGTGCAGCGCAATGGTCTTGAGATCCAGACGGCAGTCGAGGTTGACTGTAGCGACGATGTTCCTTGATTACAGAAAAAATGATGAACAAATGGTTCTTACGAAGAAATATAATAGAGAATAAAACATTGGCACGTGGGAGAAAGGGACTAGACTCACTGCAATGTCGGCACGATGCCGCTGACTCCAACCGCCGATGCCGCCTGTGTAGCAGCCGCTGTTCCCAAGGCCATTCCAGGCGCAGGGGTAGCAGACCCGGCCTTTGCGACGCCGTTGGGCACGCCGTCTTTTTCAGACGGGGGTGTCTGCATGGTCTCAGTTCCGCCGGGAAACGAGAGCGACGAGGGAGCTGTGAAAGCCCGTGCTTGGGCGGCGGTCGACGGGAGAGAGTTTAGCGAGTCCATCGATGACTGCGAGTAGAGACCGGGGGCTGGAGTAGCCGTGTTCATAACTGCGGACGAAGACATTGCGAGGCACGAGTATATGTAGAGTAGAGGAGGAGAGAGAGGAGAGTAGAGTAGAGAGAGGAAGATAAGAGGAGAGAAGGTCGAGAGGACGGATCACAACAGGGCAGAGCCTAGCTGAGAACAACGCAAGGTCAGTGACACTTTTCTCAGACAGCCATCAATCAAAGAAGACGAGGCAGTCAACACACTTACAACAGCCGACGACGGTGTCGAGGGCTGATGACGAAATGTGATGATAATGAGGATCGGGGAGATTGATCGATGCGCAGATAGGCCGGGTTCGTCGGGTCGGTGGTGAGGCGACGACGAAGGTAAGGTGGGTTGACAAAGGTCGAAAGTGAATTCTCCAAAGTCAGGCAGTCAAGACAGTCAGTCGGCGCGATGGCGATGACGTCGTTGATGATGTATAATTGATGCGATTGTGAAGAATCGCCGGGGAATAAAATGAAAGCAAACAAATGACAGACGCTGGCAAAAAAAGGAGTCAAGATAGATGAAAAGAGAAAAGAGAGAATCAATTAAACTCGAATCGCAATAGTTAAATAGCGAGAGTGTGTGGAGAAGAAGAAAAGGGAAAGAGAAATGCAAGAAATGATGCTATCTCTTGTCTCGAGGGGTGGGATGTGAAGCTTCTTGCGACAGGAAATTAGGAAGAAGAGCCGCAAAACGAATCGTGGCTGAGATGGACAAAGGGGGTCAGTATCGGCGTGAGAGCGAAAAAACCAGGAAAAGAGGGAGGGACATGCCGACCTTTATATACCCCCTCCCCAAACGCACGGACCACTTTTAAATAGTGGATAATTTATGCGCTAGCTAATTTTTCTGCGAATCAGGGGCGGTTTCGCAATCGCCTCGGCGGCTTCTGGGTGGCGGATTACACACGTGACTCACTATTTGCCGCCATTTTTCCCGCGAGTCTACTGGCCAGAGGCGACCAAGTGCGACGCTTGCCGGGTCACGTGGAGGGTGTTCTGGCCAATCAGAGCACACATAGTCTCCCAATCTTGGATCTGCGCTGGCGACCTAGCAGCGGCCAATTGGTGGCGAGGTGCATGGCGACCGCGAGGCGCCTGATATCTGATATATAGCCAGACTTTCGAGCTTGAATAAGCTGGCGATTGGACCTGCATGAGCATCTGCGGTATGCCGTTTTCTCAACTGCCACAAGCTCAGCCATCGCCGCCTCTTTGATGAAACAAAGTCTTTCAAACCGATGACGAATCACGGCGAGCGCAATATCTGCTATGAGGCGACGTGTCACCTATTGATTGTCTGTTGTGAGATTCCTTTGTAGATATGGCTGCAATGCAAGACCGATGTGAGAATGCGGTCGCCAGCTGCAATGCGAGGCTGGAATGGATTGCTGCATAGCAGTGCGAATGAAAACCCAGCGAATGCCTGCATTCAGACACAAATAGACAGGTAGACAGGAGGGACTGCCGTTGCAAAGGGTGCAAGAAAAAAAGAAATGATATATGCAGTGTCTAAATATGCCGCCTCGGATCACAACGCGAGGCGGTGATGTACATTTTATAGAACAAACCCACCAACGCACGCTCCTTCAAATAATGTCGTTGTCAACCTCGTCATGCCCCCTGCTTACTCCTCGTGGTCGGCAAACTCGGCACGGCCAGCCTTGGAGTTCAGGTAGTGGTTCCTGTGTTGTTAGTATGGATGATGACGATGGCCAAGATAAAAAAACCAAAAAAAACTGGCATAGCTTCCGCCGCATATGACACAACAAAATAAACATACCGGTGCTTGGCCCAGTTGATAAGGTAGTAGCCGGCAATGAAACCCGGGGCCCAGTACAGGACCTGCCGGGAGAACCGCCGCCAGGTGTTGAAGACGGCGTCGTGGCCGGCGTGGGCAAAGGGGTTCTGGCGGTTGGGGGCAATACCGAAAGTGATGATGCCGCGCTGCTTCTGGGTCTTGGGGGCTGTGGTATGTCAGCAGTGTCCCTGTAGGCGTAGCGTGTCACAGGTCGCGCTGTTCGCGGTCGTGCGTTGATGCCGGCGTGATAACAATGTCCTTCGATGCTGTCGGTGCCGTGACGTCGTCATGCCGTGATCGTTTTCGGCCTTTGGTTGAGCATGCTGGCTGGCGTGCCATCGTCATCAATGTGTCGACAAGCCGAGTATATGCCGGACCGTAGTCATATCATTTCGCTCCGTTGGGCTCGGCCCCGTGATCGTTGATTCAGATCGTGTGCATGGTATATATATATATCACTTACCCATGGCACCCCAGTCACCGATGTAGCTACACAATCTGTTAGTATACGCGCCATACTGGTTGAGCTGAAGCTGGAGACGTCTCTGATCTCCGATGCACCAAGAACACAAATCACGATAGCTTCCGCCTCGTCCGGCATGCCTCGGCCATATAGCCAAAACACCGCACCGGCACAGCGCATCGGAGACCAGCTCCATCGGAGGCGAAGAGGGGGGCGACGTACTGGTTGTACTTGCCGAGCGGGGTGCTGCCACCGCCGCCGCCACTGAGCATCTGAGTAGGACGCATTTTGATTGATTTCGAAGGGGTTGGTGTGGAGGGGAGAGGCTGTCGATGAGGTGTAGAGGTGGAGGTGGTGGTGGTGGTGGAAGATCGCGCGGTATATCAATCAGTCGACGCAAAATAGGCGAGAGAATTTCTTTGGGCATATCGAATGGGAGTTGTCGGAATGGTCAATTGGCCGCGGATACAGCCAAACAGAGAGCGCGTTTCCTAAAACGGACTAGTGGATACAATCCGGAGCACGAGGTAAATCCGGACCGCCGATGACTAAGATGGGCTTGACTGCTACTATGTATGTCCTCTACAACGTAGAGAGCAAAGCTCAAGGCAGCGAGTGACGGGCGTCAAACCACCCACCTCTAGCGTCCCAGCGTCTCCACTGTTGATTACATACTCCAGCCCATCGACCGACTACAGCGAGAAAAAAGCTACCAATCCAGCTTATTTCTGGGGAACACTGCACAATCGAAAATCCCGTTTTGATATCTTGACGACCAGGCAGCATCCGGAACTACCAGAGAGCTATCAGACCTTCTCTATCGTCTTTTCTTTGATCCCACCCATACCATACCAGCCCATCGTCACCATGGCCAACGTTCTCGGCCTCCTCTACAAGTCGGCCATCCCGGCCATTGCCGGCTTCTCCGTGCTGCAGGCCTCGCTGTACGACGTCCGCGGCGGTACGCGGGCCGTCATCTTCGACCGTCTGTCCGGTGTGCAGGAAACCGTCGTCAGCGAGGGCACCCACTTCCTCGTCCCCTGGCTCCAGCGCAGCATCATCTTCGACGTCCGCACCAAGCCCCGCAACATTGCCACCACCACCGGCAGCAAGGACATGCAAATGGTCAGCCTCACGCTGCGCGTGCTGCACCGCCCCGAGGTCCAGGCGCTGCCCAAGATCTACCAGAACCTCGGCCAGGACTACGACGAGCGCGTGCTGCCGTCCATCGGCAACGAAGTGCTCAAGTCCATTGTCGCGCAGTTTGACGCCGCCGAGCTGATCACGCAGCGCGAGGCCGTGTCCAACCGCATCCGCGCCGACCTGACCAAGCGCGCGCACGAGTTCAACATTGCGCTCGAGGACGTGTCCATTACGCACATGACGTTTGGCAAGGAGTTCACCAAGGCCGTCGAGCAGAAGCAGATTGCGCAGCAGGACGCCGAGCGCGCCCGCTTCATCGTCGAGCGCGCCGAGCAGGAGCGCCAGGCCAACGTCATCCGCGCCGAGGGCGAGGCCGAGAGTGCCGAGACCATCAGCAGGGCCATTGCCAAGTCGGGCGACGGACTGGTGCAGATCCGCAAGATCGAGGCCAGTCGCGAGATCGCACAGACGCTGGCCGGCAACCCCAACGTCGCCTACATCCCCGGCGGCAAGGGCTCCAACATCCTGCTCAACGCCGGCCGGGCGTAAGCTGCTCTGCAAATACAAAATCACAAGTAAAAACGAGAGCTAAAAAAAAAAGAGAGAAGAGGGAGGGAGGTACATAATGAAGGTCTTGCGAGGGCTCGGAAAATCACTACTGGCGTCTTTTTTTGTTTCACATTTTATATCATTTTATATCATTTCATGTTTGTCTAGTTTTTCGGTTTCTCTCAGTTTCTCAACGTCGTGCAGTTGTGCGTCGTCACCATTTCATTGCTCTCTATTCATGTCTATAGGCCTTGTACAACAACACCACTTATTTACAATTTCAATCACACCGATCTGCTCTAGTTGACGTGCTTAAACTCCCGCCCGACCAAGTGCCAGCCCTGCACCTGCATCAGCTCCCACTTGGCCTTGATCTTGGTGCGCACAAGATCGCCGGCTGCGCGTGCATCTTCCGCACTGTCGTGGCCTGCGAGTGTCGCCGCTTGGATCGTCCGGTCCATGTGCTGCCGCGCAAGTACGCGCAGGCCATTCCGTATAGGCAGCCCCTTGGGGTGGGGATAGAGCAGAACCGTGTCGGATATTCTCGGGTGCACCATCCGCATCGTGTTCAGATCGTTCTCCAGCGCATGGCCGATAAGCACAGTCTCTGGTCTGATGAGGGAATGGAAGAGAGAGCGGGCTATCTCGGGCGACGCCACAATCGGCAAGGCACCACGCTCAGTCAGAGAGCCGACAGTCTTGCCTTTAGGATCGCCCTCGACGAGGTCCTTGACACAGATCCCCGTAAATGGCACTGCATTGACAATGTCCTTGGGCCAAATGCCAGAGTATCGGGAATTGAGGTCAATGATCTCGCCCTTGGGCCGCACAAGCACATCGAGCACCCGGTCGCCTTCGGGCCAGGACGTAACCGTGAGCCGCACAACTTCCATGCCGTGCACCGTGTAGGCCATCTCGCAGTCGAAGCAAAAGGCCTGGTCAACCGGCACACTCGGGTTAGGCGGCGTCTCAACAAAATTCCACAGTGCAGCCATGCGCTTGGGGTCTTTTGATTTGTAGACGTGATTGGACCCGACTTCACAGCCGACTGTCGAGTCTGCCGACTCGTTGCAGCACGAGTAGATCTGGGTGCTTCGGTTGTATCGTCCAGGGTGGTGCCGGCACTGTCCCCCTGATGCCAGTGCACCGTCCGACTCTCGACGGCCAGGAAATACCTGGAACCGGCTTTGGCACCGGTCGCACTGCTCCCAGCCCTGGTTGGCCTCTTCGGCTTCGCGGGCGTTTTGGATGTCCTGCGGTGACGGTATCTTTGGCACGTATCCGTGATTGGCCAGGCCGTCGATGGGCGTTAAAAAGTATTTCTCAAGCAGAATAAACTCCTGCTCAGGTGGCAGTCCGGTGTCGATGGGTTTGGCTTCGGGCTCGGCTTTGGGTGCGGGATCATTCAAGTCTATCAGTGAAGCGGCTGCGTTGCCTGACGACGGACCACTGTCTGACGCCGAAACAGAGGCCGAGGCAGACGCGGGACCAAGTGCTGCCAATGCTGCCGCTTTCCGCTCCTTGATGAGCCTTTCCCGGTCCTCCTTTTTTGCCCTGCGTTCCTTAACCCACTGGCAGAGAGTCATCCTGCTGTAGTCCATGATGCGATGCTTGATGGAGCCCGAGTACACGGCCGGTGATTTGGTAGTGGCGTAGCTTTCCTCGAGATCCAGAGCGGCCCAGATCAGACCCTGCTCCGAGAGACAAAACTGCTTCCTGTCTTCCGGCCTGTCCTTGGAGTCAATGAGCAGCTTGTTCAGGCGCACAAGCTCGGAATGCAGCCGCTGGAGAATCCGCAGGCGGATCTCGTGCTTTGCAGGAGCCTTGACGACAAATCGGGGATTCAGAACCTCGGCCTTGCGTTTCGGCAGCGGCACAGGCTTTTTTGTGCTGCTTGAATTTGAGGAAGCGGCAGAAGTGGCGGCACTTGAGGGAGGCTCCTCACGTTTCCTCTTCAGAGGCGGCGGTGATATTGTTCCTGTCCGTGTGTTTCGTGTTTGTGTTTGTGTA